>JAFMSR010000005.1:51439846-52679846 GCA_022818135.1 Saxidomus purpurata | reverse complement strand
ACATCTGGGAATATGCGGTCTTTCTTTCCTTTTCTGATTCAATAGCAAGAACTAATCTCTCAGCAATTTCTTCTGCTTTTCTTGTTAGGTCTTCTTTTTGTTTGATGAGTTCTATCTTTTGGTCCTCTTTCAGATCATCTTCAGATACCTTTAAACTGCTTAAGTCCATTGTTCTTGATTTCTTTTCTATTGACTTTATTTCATTTTTGATATCTAATAGGGCCAGTTTCTGATGAAGAAGGACTTCAAAGACTTTCACTCTAAGCATTCTATCTAACTTTCCCTTCTGTAACAATGCAGCATCAAGCTTGTCTTTGACAACACTAGAAGCAGTGATGATTTCCTTCATACTGTGTTTGCTACTGTCTATATCAGCTGTAGTTATTCCATCTCTCTTGTACTGTGATTTCTTCTCTGACAAAGAAATCAGCTTTTGTTCAATATCAAGCAATTTAGAATGTAAACTTCTATCATCTGGATCTATCTCAAGTCTTGATTTTTGTAATTCTGAAGGCTGTTTGTCCACAGAATGTTTCATCTGTTGAACTTTTATGCTTTCTAGACTTAGCTCTTGCTCTTTCAGTTTTGCTTCCAAGTCCTTCTTCTCAGTGAGTAACAAAACGGGTTGTAATTTTTCTATAACCTTCTTTAGCTTCCTATTTATTTTTTCTTTGCTTATAAGTATATATAAAACTTCCACAGAGTTCTCAGGTTTCTGTTCTCCCCTAGAGGTTTGGGAGAGCATTTTGCTCACTTTGTCTAAGTTTAACTTCGATTTTTCAAGAATTTCCACCAAGTTCTTGGATAATTCTGGAATTCTCATTGGGTTTACAGGCTGTTCGCTGAACTTTGTTACATCCCTCAGAACTTTTCTTTGTCTAAACACAGCATCTTTCATTGGTTTAGAGTTTGAGTCTAGCGAATTTTGGAGTACATGATCAACCACCCCTTCAATCATAGCCAGAAGGCTGTCAGGCTTCTGTAAATTCTTCATTTGCTTAGCAGTTTTTTTCAGAATTCCTGAACCCAGATCAAGAAAAGAGTCCACAAGTCTTCCATTCTCACTGACTGACAGTCTGATTTGTTCCAGTACCTGTTTTTGATACTCATTATCTAACAAATCAGAGGGTTCTAAATGCCTCTCTGGTAACTCAAGTCTCATGTCTGTTACAACCTAAAAACAAAACACTTTTAATTTTAACCTGTATTTCAATGAAATACTTTCTAACTCACATTATAACAAAGGCTTAACTTTCCCTGAGAGTTAATAAGATTTGACCCTTTTATTTATTTTAGCTTAAGTGCAAACTTAATTTCAAGTATCTTGTGTTACTCCAATGTCTGTTTCTCTACAAAACTAATACTGGTACCTTTGTAAGAGGTTGGTGTGGATTAGGTGGTCAACACCATTACTTTTCATATTTAAAATCTTTGTAAAAGTATACATTATATGCTTCAGTACTGTATATATTATGTTAGGCAAATAAATGTATCATGGTTTATTAAAGAATTACACAGCACTGCATGCAGTGATTGAGTTGAACATTCTCACCTTCCATGGTTTCTCTTCATCAGGTTTGGGTCTCCTTCTAAGTTCCATAGTATAAGACACTTTCCTACTTGAATGGTCTCTTTGATACAATGTGGACAGTTGAACCTCATGCATTGGTTCTGGTTTTGAGTCAACAATGTGTATAACCATTCCACATTTACTTCCAAACTTCAGGACATCTGTGTCCTTCATCAATTTATCTTTCAAGTATCCAATGGTCAGATCTCTCTCTTCTAAGTTGATGAAGTCACTGCAAGTATAATCCCTAATAAATTATGTAAAGATAGATTTAATATGAATACGATATTTTTGCACACAATGTAATGGGGATAACTGCATGGGTTACATTTATAGAAACTGTTAGCTTTTTTGTATAGGTCAAGAATCAAAAGCATTTTAATTGACTGTTTCTGAAACAAGTTATTATCAATGCAATGAAAAACACTGCTCAATTGAAAACAATGGATTATACTAAAATATTGCCTTTTTTATAACATTACACTGACCCTTCAAAACTTGTATTCTGTAAAATAAACAGTAACCACTCAAACCTGGATTTTGATTTCTCTGATTTCATTTTTTTTGTTCATTTTTAAAGATCAAATCAAAGAAAAATTAAGCATATTTTATTTTATGTTTTCCAATGAATTATAGTTTTCTCAGTGAAATAAAAGGGATAATCCACAGTTTTGAAACAGTGGATTACCATTTTTATTTTTCACTGTTTTTGCAATCTTTAACCCAGATTTATGTCAAAAAGTATACCAAATGTAATTAATGCTGGAAACCATGCAACGATGACAGCGTTTAAATGACATCATTTGCGCTATGTTTTCTGATGACGTTTCCCACTATTATAGATATTTTATAGAAACATAATCAAATAAAAGAAGAGTTTAAACCATGAAAGTTAACAGAAAAATTGTTGGTATCAGTGTAATATCACATTAATTTCACTCGTGAACACCAAAAGTTGTTATTTTCACTCGTGGCTGCGCCACTCGTGAAAATATCACTTTTGGTGCCCATTCGGTGAAATTATAAGGTGATCTTACACCGAAACCAACAATTATCTTCTATTTATACTAAGATCTCTAAATAAAAACGGTTTAAAAATGCCTGTTATAAGACAAATTGGCATTGCCAGAACTAATTTCCTTGGTAACTTTTAATTTTCTTGGTTATCTAACATCCTAAATCAATGCAGAAATTCTGATGACATTTCTACCTGTATTTACCAAGCCAGAATTACTCATCAGATATCTCTACTGTACAGACCTTGTTTTATTGAGTGTTTAAACTTTAGCACAATACAGTCTTACATCATTCTGTCATTTAAGGAACATCATATCATGAAACAAGTGAATAGAGTATTGCCATTAACTAAAGAGTCCCCTACCAGTTGTGAGGAAATTAAATGTGTGTTATAGACAGCAAAGGTGTGAAGTTATTTGAAAATTGGTCCATGCATGCAGAAGTTACATTCTGGACACAAATTATGGATGGACAGATTGACGTTCTAACTTCAGATACTTATGTAAAATATAGCACTGAAGCACACAAAGCGCATTATGTCATTTAATAAATCATTGAAGCACCTATCAGCTGATGATTCTCTGCTTTCCTCTCTGGATGCTCTTCTGTCTGGCAATGGATGACTCATCGGTACCTGCCCTTCACTTGATGCTTCGGAAGAAGAAGAAAACCAACTGCTGAAAGGGAACCAACTTGACCCACTCTTTGCTTTTTCCTTCTGTTCTGGCCCAGTTTCACTTTCTGTGATGTAGACAAGAAGATATCTTTGGTCAAACCAGGATGAAAATGATGATATGAGGCCTGCTGTGAGAACCAACAATTTAAAGACTGCAGTCAATGTAAATACAAACCAACCGACATTACAGAAACAAACTGTATATACCACTTGACTTTGAGGATATAGCAGTTTTGTATCTGATCAGACTGTGTGGATGCAACACACAAGTAGATCAATTTGTTTTTCAAAAGTGTGACCATGCATTGTAGTGATTTTTGGACAGACTGAGACATATTAAAAATGAAAGCTATATAGAATTCTCAACTTTCTTTAAACTATCTGTCAGGATCAGTAATATGCTATGAATTTTGCTGTCTACACAATTGGCAAGGACAAAAATAAGTGAAAATACTTAGTAGCTAAAATATAGAAATGTACATAAATTGTGAAAACTGGTGCACTGTTTTTGATCAATATTGATGCAATTTCAGTTAAAAGAATAACAAGAATAAGAAGAATAAATAAATGTGATTAATCCCAAAATTTTTGCTTTATAAACTGAAGAATTTCTCAGGAATCATAATACCCTGCAAACAAACTAAAAGAGATTGTTCTTAGCAGTTCCTCTCATTGTGCTTGACCATTGTATGAAGTTGTACTGAATTCCAACCAGTAGTTTTCAGAAAAATGCTCCAGACAGGGAAAAGTAACAAAGGGCAATAACACTGTAATTAGTCAAGATGGAGTTATGGTTCCTGTGCACTGCACTCCCTCTACTGTGCTTGACCACTTATGAAGTTGTATGAATTCCAACCGCAGAAGGTTTTTAAGGCATGACAAGGAAAAGTAACAAAGGGTAATAACTCTGTAACGAGTCAAGATGGAGTTATAGTTCCTGTGCACTGCACTTCCTCTAAATGTGCTTGATCATTGTATGAAGTTGTATTGAATTCCAACCAGTAGTTTCTCAAGCTTGGCCCGGACAAGGAAAAGTAACAAAGGGCAAGAACTCTGTAATTAGTCAAGATGGAGTTATAGTTTGTGTGCACTGCACTTCCTCTCAATGTGCTTGACCATTGTATGAAGTTGTATTGATTTCCAACCAGTAGTTTTCAAGTTATGCTCCAGACAAGTAAAAGTAACTAAAGGGCAATAACTCAGTAAATACTCAAGATAGAGTTATAGTTCTTGTACACTGCACTTCCTCTGGGTGTGCTTGATCTGTATGAAGTTGTATTGAATTCCAACTAGTAGGTTTCAAGTTTCAGCCCCGGACAAGGAAAAGTAACAAAGGGCAATAACTGTAGTCATTAGTAGGGAGTTATGGTTCTTGTGCACTGCACTTCCTCTCAATGTGCTGACCATTGTATAAGTCGTATGAATTCCAACCAGTAGTTTTCAAGGTTATGCTCCGGACAAGGAAAAGTAACAACAAGGCAATAACTCGTAATTAGTGAAGATGGAGTTATAGTTCTTTGCACTGCACTTCCTCTCAATGTGCTGCCCATTGTATGAAGTTGTATTGAATTCAACTAGTAGAGTCAAGTCATGCTCCGGACAAGGAAAATGCAACAGACCGGCCCTTCGCGACCGACCTAACCACCGGTGACTCCTATTACCCCCTAAACCTTTTGGGGGAATAAAGGGTTGCCAATCATATTTCTGTAAGTAACGTTTTCTCTGGAATGTTCTAAAGGCACCTGCATTTTTTCCCCATACAACTGTCCATAACGTAGATACCAATGTGCATAGAAGCCTTTCAGTCATGAAGTGGTCTAAGTATAACCTCTGAATATAATCTTGCAACTTGTTATAATCATTATATAAGGCAGTGCAATGTGATCGTACCACTGACATGCTGTAGTTGTATCTGAAGACCTGTGTCTGACAGTGGCTCATACTTGAAGTATATCTGCTGCTTCCCACTCATTGGAGGTAACGGCACAGAGCTATCTTTACGTAAGCTTCTCATACCCATAAGTTTGAACTTGCGGCCAAGCACATCTTTACCAACCTCATACATTATCTAAGATAATATAAATACATGTTCTTGTAATGTAACAATGTTAAAGCTTACAGGCTTCATTTGTTTTGCTGCTGTGCGTTTTTTCCAACAATAAATTTCATAAAACTAGCAAGGTCACATGATGTCATTTTAGTTCATGTTTATGATTACCTTGAATGTTTTATGCTCTATAAAATCTTGTAACAAATTTAACAACAAGGAGACATTCTAACAACAAGACATAAGATTGAAAGTCAGAGTTTTAGGACTATTATACATCTCTCATGGAAATCACTGCTAACATTGAATTCATGAAAAAGTCAACTGTCACTCACAAGGCAAAACCAACTGACTCCTTTGGGAAACAAATGCTCTTTTTCCCCATTACCTGCTCTCTATTATGATTGTAATGATGTGTAATAGACAACAAGTTTTTTTTGAGTAAGCTGCATACTGTCATTATTTTACTGATCTCTTAAAGTAACCAACTAAATAAATGTCATGTGCACATTGACAACTAATCAAATTACTACACTGGGAAGTAACTGCTGATGGGAAGTAGAAAGTTTCACTGTTGTGTCAAAAGGTTAGTGAATGGACTGGTATATTTAGATAAAATTTTATTTTTAAAATAAACAAGAAATAGTTTTTAATCCTGAACTTACAACTTCAGGGTCAGAACCATCTATATGAGAGATTTCTTTTCTTTCCGGTGGTATTGGATATTTGTCAGCAGTTGAGGGGAATCTTCTAATCTCAGTCTGGGCAACAGATTCAAACTTCAAGGGAGTTAAGTCCTTCTGCAAGTAAAAAAACAATGATACAATGTACTAGTAACAGTTCCTTAATTTAGGTAAATAAATGTTTGAAGGCTGTTCATATCCTTAAATGTACAATACTCACATCTGTCCATCTCTGTAACAGTGCTATACTCACATTTGTGCAGATTCTTAACAGTAATACCTCTGTGCACACGCTAACACTGCTATACTCATATCTGTTTATTATCCATAATACCACTCAAATTTGTGTATATACTTACATCTGTGAAAAAAAAAAAAAAAAAAAAAAAAAAAAAAAAATTTTTTAAAAAAAAAAAAAAAAAAATTTTTATTTTTTTATATTTGTGCAAAACAAAAATAATTTTGTGTTTTTTTTTTAACAGTGCTACATTTACATCTATGCAATAACAAGCATGTCAAACTGTCACAAAATACGTCCATCAAGGAGGCATAACTCAGTATCTGGCAGTTCATTGGTTTTGTAAGACCTGTTAGAACTATAGAGCGGACAAGGCAAATCACCTGTTTGAACTATAGAGCTGAGACGGCTTAGATTTCATCATTTTTCAATAATTCAAGGGACATAATCCAAAAACACCTTGGGCAATTTTGCTGGTTATCACACTTGGCCTAAATATTATGCCCACAAATATTTTCACCAAGTTTGGTATAAATCGGATGAAAACTGCTTTACTTAGACAGCGGACACGGCTAATTTGGCCAATTTTGCATAATCCAAGGGCCATAATCAAAGTGCCTATGGCGATTTGGCTGGTTATCAAACTTGGCCTAGATGTTATACCCACAAACATTTTCACCCAGTTTGGTGAAGATCGGATGAAAACTGCTTGACTTAGAGAGTGGACAAGGCTAATTTGGCCAAATCTGCATAATTCAAGGGCCATAATCCAAAAGTATGCCGTGAGTGTTCCCATAATACGTCCCATCAGGCATATATAAAGTGCAATACTCACACTTGTACAATCCCTAACAGCTCTTACATCTATGCATATCCTTGACTGTGCTTTAATCACATATGACCAGAGACACAGGAAAATGGGCCTTCGGACAAAATACTATTTCAATATCAAAACGGGCCTTCCGACAAAATATTTGGAAACTAGCTTTCTTGCATATTTTAAACAAACAATATTTCAATATCAATATGGGAAAATTTCAGTTACCTATGTCCAATAGATACAAAATTACAACATTCTGAAAGGGTAAACCTAAGGCGTCATTGTTCACACTAAAAATGACGTCACATACCACAATTTGACGTCAATTTTCATAGGGTATAGCGAAAATAAAATAAAAAAAATCATTTTGAATCACTGCTGCCATAGCAATGGTCTTGAAGGATTTTGAAAAATATAGTATGTTTCTGTGCAGGAAAATATAGTGGTTATCAGTGTTTAACATTGGTTTTGCATTTAAGGAGAGTGACAAAAATGTAAATTTTATGTTGTTTGCAATCAATTATTGTCGAATAATGTAACATCTGAGCATATCTTTACCTTCGCTATAATAACATCTGAATGTATGTTGTTGACATTAGATCAGTTGTATCAGTGAATGGATTTGGAAGGCATATTATCAGTTTAAGTCTAGTAAAAACAACAAATTATTTCTCTTATGAATCTAAGAACTAACACCTGTCTGAATATTAGATGTTTGTATCATACCTCATCTTGGAGTTTAACAAGAAGTTTGGAATTCTCTGGATCAACATTGACTGTCATCTTCAGAGGAACATCTGTGTACACCTTGCCTTTTACTGATACACCAGATCTTACATGTTTCATGTCCACTTCCATTCTACCTCGAAGCTCCAGTAAACCACTGCAAAAACAAAATTCTTTCTTAGTATGGTTTTCATGCATGAATTTCAAACTAATATCAAGCTTCTTACCATTTCTAATCTCTTTTTGTCACAACAAAGCTGACATTTTATTCCCACAAGCACCAAAAATAATGACTCTAAAATTTGTATTAAACTATTTTGTAGTGCTTTGTTGAACCGTATATGTCCCGGAACGTATATATCACACGTGTATGATATATTCGACCGTAAATATAACACGGTTTAATGTGACATATTCGTTGGTCATTTTTGACAGTTTACACCGAAACGAAGTCTCATAGGTTGTGAAATTAAAGGCATGAAAGTACAAATGAACTTTTGCTTAAGTCATTCCAGGAAGAGGATCGGAACCGATCCACAGGAGCCGCCATGCAGATATATCAAGTTTACTCTGTATTTAAGTTCCAACATGTCATTTACCTGGACTTTCTTGGATAATCATGTCATGCATTCTGGCTCCCACATTACACCTATATACATGTATATACCTATATGGAGCCTCCCAAACATCGACATTCGTTTATTTGCCTTTTCTGCATGTGAGATATTCGTTTTGGTGTTCCTATAAGATTCGAAGTCAAACGTATACATTCATGGCCATGGGGTTTACGCGGGAATTTTCGACCGAATATATCACACGTGTGACATATGCGGTCGAATTTTTTCTCTCGTGTGATATATACGTTCCGGGACATATACGGTTCAACAGTGCTTATTTGATATACAGATATACTGAAATGACTAAACTGAAAAACAGGCAAGTTTTAGAGTAAAATGTACCAGAACAACTGTTACATGACAAAACATAGCACATACTTTATTTTTCACAAATCTAGTTTTATACCTTGGTCTGATGTTCAACAATGCATCTATTTTACTGAACAGTGACTTCTTCTTTGAGGCTTTTGGATCGGACACAAGTTTCACATCTCCATCAAGTTTCACCATGACATGTTTGTCAATCCTTATTTTCAATGGCAGTCCTGTATCTGTTGGTACTGTAGCATGCAGGAGTGGTAACATCAAGGACTTATGGGTATTGAGAAAGGTCTTTAAACTGTCTACCAAGCTAAGTTTATCCTTGATGCTGTCCAGGAGGAGCTGCCTCTCACCAGAACCTGATAAAACAGTTACATATTTACTGTCTTGCAGCTTGAAATGAGGTAGACTTCAACTTTGCAAACTAGTACAAAGTACATGTACTTACATTATACAGGATACTGACTATTCTATATCTTTATCTCCTTGTATTAGACATTTCTTAGTTCTACTGTTCTGACTCTTCCTGAGCATTTCATTATTGTAAAGTTTTTAATTTTTCTTATCAATAAGTTGGTAAAGTTGTTAAACCTCAGTCATATGCCAAGTTGTTACATGTTCATATTTTTCAAACATTGACATTTCATAAAAACATAAACTCTACATCATACAATGGCACCTATAAAACATAATTACATTGTATATATTTAACTTTGTTTTCATTTGGTCAAAAATGTGTTTCAGCAAAGGCTGGATTCCTTTCTTAAACATGGGTCATGAAGTCATGAAAAAAAGTGCAACCAATCTTGGGTTCAAACTGAATTTGGTTCTTTCATTACAAAAATATCTGCTCAATGGGACAAAACATTGAACTGAAAACCTTTATTTAGCAAGTTATTTGCTATTTTCTTCTGGTAAAAATTGAAGTATATTTTCACGACACATTTATTCATACCTTGCAATAACTTCTATACATATGTCATAATGAATACTGATGATATTGCTGATCTATCCTTCAAAATTGTATCATATTACATTAACACACTCAAATTGCCAGTGATAATATCAATTTATATTTTGAATGAATAAATCGCTCATGTTATCAATGAACTAAATGAATATTTTATTTGAGATTGAAGTCATTCAGGTTTATATTTTAAAGTTTTTAATTGTATAACAAAGTAAAGGACTTTTAACGTTAACTTCAGGATAGAGACAGAGCAACTATTTGTTTAAGATCATGCAAAACAGGAATATTTCCAGTCAAGTTGCTATAAGAACTGTACAAAAATTAGAACAATCACAAAGGACAAGAACACTGGCTTTACGAAATGCTGTAGTCATTAATGATGTGCTTTTACAAATCTGTTTAGATCCAAAATATCATTATTTACTGAAATGTGGATTTCTTGAGGGATGTCTTTACCCTTTTCTGTATCCAGTCTTTTGTGATCACAGGAAATGGTTACAAAATAATTGGGTTGGCACAATAACACATATAAAAGAAAAAGAAGGATTATTTTATGTTATCATTGAATTCAAGTATGTGGTATGTGTCAGGTACTCACTGATAAAGGATGCATTTAACTTCAACCCATTTCTCCTCGGCTATTGTATAGAACCTAAAGGACAATGCACATGTTTGGCACCCTTTAAGAAAGGAGTTTTGGTAGTTGTCAAGTTTCCCAGCCAGTACCATGCTTCAAGCCCACAAATTCAACTTTACAACAGCAATGGTGACCAAGAAAAAACTATAGTCTTCAACAACGAGAATGGTGAAGCTTTATTCAAGCACCCCCATGATATTGTAGCAGATGGTGACAGGATTATAGTGTCTGATGATGGTCAACAGTCAGTGATTGTTGTCAATGAAGATGGAAAACTGCTCCAAACTTTTGTGCATGAAGAGATGCTACACCCAAGAAGCTTGTGTGTGGATCAATTTTCAAACATATATGTTGCTTCAGATTGGAAGGTTTTTCAAACCAAAAGTGACTGTTCTGAGTCAAGAATTCTGATTTCCTCCACTGCTGTTACAAACAGCAATCTGAATTACTTATATTTTTGTAAAGAGACTAATCTGTTATTTGTGGCGTATGAGGGAAAACAAGCAAGTGACATTGTAAAATATCAGTTCATGAACAGTAATGAAAAGTGTTTCAAGAAAGAAATACAACATCAAAATTCCCTACAGAACAAAAGTAGTCTTGTAGGAGGTCTATTTTTTGGTGGTTTCATTTCGGTCTGCATTCTTGGTATGGTTTGGTATATTAGAAGACTGGTAGCTGAAAAAGCTTTGTTGTGTCAAACTGTTAATATAACAAGGTCAAAGTAGTTTTTGTACTAAGACATGCAATTTCACCAACCTGATAGAAAACACTGGTAAATTTAATTCAAAAGTAAGCACTGTAATCACATTACGATAAAACAATGCAATTTCTCATTTAGAATCTTGTTTTCTTGAACATTATAATTTTTCGTTGCTCTGTTATGCTTTTATTATGCAAATGTTTAACATGACTCTGCAGGCCTATTACATGTAACAATGAAACACCTGATTTTCTTAAAGGGCTTTTTTTTGTGTTAGAACTATCATTAGTAAGTTATGTAGTTCTTTTGGTGAAACAGCTTTTCTATACCCTAAATACTACTATACCTGAAAAGCAAATATAACTTCAAGAAATATTATGAACTGAGAATATTATAGATATGACTAAAGTACTTGTTTGTTCAGAAGGACTGAGAAAAGATCCTGTATCGAGGTAAATCAGTTCATGTCCAAACAGTCGCAAACCAATGTAACCTTCTGGCTTTCTAGGTTCCCTAGGTTTCACACCAATCTGAAATGTTTATTGTTTATTAGCTTATCAGATTTTATATAACAAATGATTTTCCTTGCTAGAGTACTTTTCTCTTTACCA
This sequence comes from Saxidomus purpurata, assembly GCA_022818135.1. Lineage (NCBI taxonomy): Eukaryota > Metazoa > Mollusca > Bivalvia > Venerida > Veneridae > Saxidomus > Saxidomus purpurata. Next base: position 52,668,210 of record JAFMSR010000005.1, on the reverse strand, counting down.
ATCATCTCTTAGGTAAACATCAATGCAACACTGGTAGTTGAATAAATATTCACATAAAGTTACAAAATTCAGTAAATATTTTTATAAAATTGTATGAAATAACTTGTTTACTGGATTCCTACCAGTTGTCTGGCGCTACCAGATCTTCGAGCGTTTTTATGTTTCGTACCGCACAGGCTTTATACCGTACTCAAGGTCATAGATTTAGCAACCGTGTCACTGGGACGATTGTTCTTTCGGTGTAAGTGACTAAATAGGTAACTGAAACTTCTCATATTTTTTAAATATCCCGCTTAAATCACTTCTCTATTATGTTACTATTTATAACCTAAGCTGCCAGCAGTTGGGGTTTTTCCGATTTTATTGCGCATGCGCTGAGATAAAAGCAGGGGTTCAGTTTGTAAATGTACACTGAATATCGATATTGCAGACAATGTGAACGAAACTATGTCAGATATATAATTATTTGAATAAAAATGTGTAAAAGTAAGTATATTCAAGAAATACAATTTAAACATAAAAAGACCGTGTAACAGATGATGCGTAATATAAAATCGATATGACATAAGTAGTTTTAAATACAGTCGTATAAAGAAGTTATCAGAATGGTCGAGCGATTACGCTTACAGTTTGCCACCCACGCGGATAAGGTTCAAGGCTCACACTACGCTTTAATATTTTTTTTGCTTCCCCCTTTTTTCTTTTTTAAGGATCAGCATGAGCAAGAAACATTATTACTGTTCATATTTTATCCTTGTGAACATGTAAACTATAAAATGTAAATAATGCGAGTTAAATGATGTGTATCTTGATTGGAATATACAGTTGACTCTCAGTATCTCAAACTCGCTTACCTCGAATTTCCGTTTAAGTCGAAGAAATTCTAAAGTCCCTTCAAAATTCCGTCTTTATGTATGTAATTTAACTCCTTTTAAGACAAAATTTGACATACCGAGACTCCGGATGTGTCGAAGGGATTTTTTGGTCCCGTCAATCAAATTCCAGTGTATTGTCAACTCGTTAAGTCGAAGTGCGAAAGTCGCCGACGCGGGTAAAAGCAAAGGTGAGACGTTGTCATGCCAATTTACACCTGTCGTAATGATTGTTGTTTATTTTTCATGGATTGACTTTAGTTGGACTTACTTTAATTGCCGGTGTATTTAATGATGAAAAATGCAGTAATTACTTTTAAAGACTTTATTCATTAAAGAGATTAAATGAAAATAGTGATTGGGCCTTAGCAAAAAAAGATGATTTCTGGACGAATGTATCAGTCTGTAAAAAGATTGTTTTGTAGTAAGATGCTATTCTTATGTTTCGAATATACGAATGATATGACTTCCGGTAAAAAAACCCCCGCTACTTTCACTTTCACCCGATGCGTACTTTCGTTTCCGCTAGGGCAGATTCAAGTATGTAGATGTGCTTGATATGTTTTATTGAATGATTACTGGGTATAATTATGCAAAATAAAATGTAATTAAAAACGAATTTGTGCTCAAATGTTTTAGGGAACATTTGCATCAATAAAATCAATACAAATAATTGTCCGTCTTGAAAACAGGGAATTTTGAGCACTATTCGTCCATATACGTAAAAATAAAGAACTGTAAGCCCCTCCTCTTACCTCGAACTTCGTTTACCTCGAAGTAAAAGGCCTGGTCCCTTGAAATTCGAGATAACGAGAGTCAACTGTATTTATTGTTTTTCTTTTCGTACATGTATTTAGAATAGTAAAACAAGCACTAAACATCTTTGTTGCGAATAGTGCTTTGCACAAAGTTGAGTGCCCAATAATTGGTTGCCCGATATGGCTTTAAAGAGGGAAATTGTACCCCTTTTCTGGCCTCATTTATAAACAAGCTCTGGTCGCAGTCGATAAACTGACAAGTTTATAATGTCATCAGAGAACCTAAGTTTATCCTGTGAAAATTTTATGGGTTTACTAGTATTTGTTGCTACACAAAATACAAAAATGTTCATTTTCCGCCCGAGAACTGGTAGGAATCCAGTAAACACATTGTATGAATGTATTTTGACAACTGTAGGTTACTGTCATCTGCATACTGTTAGTCAATTGAAACAGAGTATTGTATTAACCCTAGTACAATAAAATATCCCAAATTGGGAGAGTAAAGAAGAAAACTGTCATCAAAATTACTTCACTGAGTAACAGATTTGGAATGAAATGTTGTATCATATACTCAGAAATAAATTATTAAATGTATTTGAAATGCAATAAACTGTAATGTTTGCACTCGGACTTTACCTTCTCCTTAATGTCTTTTATTTTCTGTTCACTATCAGAGACTGTGTGTCTTTTGTGACGAGGATGTAAGACTGTTTTCAAAACTGCCTCGAGACTGGTACCTGCTGAGGCATCAAGCAGCTGATCCAGAACAGAGTCTAAACCTCTGCCACTGTACATCAACTGAAAAAAAAGTATACCCCATTATTGTGTTGGTAAAAATTCATTTTTTTAAATAATTTATTAATATGAAAACTAGTTGTGCAAAACAACTAAGTTAAAAACGGCCAATAACTCATCTTTCATCAAATTTGATCTGTATTTTGATAGCGTAAACCTATAAGCTACATCATGTACATTATAGTTAAAGATGGGCAACTGTAGATTTAACAATTTGACAAAATACTTTATCTCTGTGACTATACTGCAATCTGATCAGTTAATGAATAAAACATAGAAATTTTACTCATAAATATTGTAACCCTCTTTAACCAAGATATATCCTATGAAAAAAGGTTACAAGCAGACAGACTGTATGCACATACATGTGTACAACAATATAAACTTCTTTCTTTGGAAAGGGGTATAACAATTGACAATTGATTTACCTCCAGAACATCTGTACTCCTTCCAAGCAGTGCTGCTGTGTATTTTGCTACGAAGAGTGAAGGTGATCTTTCATCCGGAGAGTAATGTACAAAATGGGTGTAAGTATGACCCATCTGTAGGTGCTCTGGAAAAAAGTGTCAGAGCAGATGATTCCATATACCTATATATATGGGAAACAAGTAATCGTGTGCAGAAATCATCACTTTGACCTATGCAGATATTGTACATACATATCAGCTAATGCTATTATTAGTAAAAGCTATCAGGTACTCATATAAGTACCAAATCACACAGGTTCCCTGCTACAGTTTGGATCCTGATCATAGAATGTGTCTGATTGGGAATTGGTATCATCATATAGGCCACAAAATAAGGTGGGTTTTTTTCACAGCAATTGTAGTGTATCACTGGTTCTGACTCAAAAATTAGTTTGTATTTCAGTCTCCATGGACCTTGATTCTTTTATAAACAAGAGTGCCAAACTGTCACAAAATACGCCCACAGAAATGCATAACTCAGTATCTGGCAGTTCATAAGTTTTGTAAAACTTGTTCAGGCCAAAGCTTATTCATCTGTTTGAACTATAGAGCAAACAAGGCTGATTTCATCATTTTTCGACAATTCACAGGCCATTATCCAAAAGTGCCTGAAGCAATTTTGCTGGTTATCTAACTTGGCCTAGATATTATGCCGACAATCATTTGGCTGGATTTGGCCAATTTTGGATAATTCAAGGGCCATAATCCAAAAGAGCCAAGGGCAATATGGCTGGTTATCAAACTTAGCCCAAACATCATGCCCACAAACATGTTCAGTAAGTCTGGTGAAGATCTGATGAAAACTGATCGGCTAAAGAGAGCGGAAGCCGCCCGCCAGACACAAGTGTTCCCATAATATGTCCCTTTGGCCATATAAAAAGTTTACAGGCATGTTGTAAGCAGAACATTCTTATTATTACTTTGAGCTTTGAGCTTATCGAGTCACTCTTGTGTCCCAGTCCTGGAAAAACCAGTACTGGTATCATATAAAACTGCAGTACAGACCACTATAACTTGATCTTGCCATCATGGTTGACTTTGGATGAGGTGGTTTTTTGGCAAATCTCTTTGCCAGACTGCTGTTCCAAGCTCTGAAATAAAATTAAAACTATAAGTAAATAAAAAACTTATGTATTATTGGACCTGCACAACTTAAGGCATCTGTAATGTATAATTCTAACATGACTCACGATTTTGTCTCTATATACAAAGAGTAGAAAATTTATGTTATATTAAACCATAAACAACGCGGGAACCGATATGCTGTAAACATGACGTCATATTGCGCCGCATGACGTTAAATGAGCTTCGCGTGAGAAAATAAAGCTTGCATTTATTCACCTTTTGTAATATATGGTCATGTTAGAATCGAAATAACATCCTTTTCAGCGTTGTTATCGTCTAATAAACAATAATTTGTCGTACGATACGCAGTTATAAACCACTCAGGCCTTCGGCCTTCGTGGATTATTCTGCGTATCACTACTCCAAATCATTGTTTATTAAACGACTAACACCGCTGGAACGGATGTTATTTCATAATTAAATCCTGACCACGGGTTTTGGAGATTAAGAGTGCAAAGATTTAGTTATGTCAAGCCCCTGTGACCTTGACCTAGTGACAGGAAACATGAACCAAGCATAACAAGGCATGGTACTTATCACTTCTGTAAAATATCATTAAATTCTGACCAAGGGGTTTTGGAGTTTAAAAGCGCACAAAAATTTATTATCTCAAGTCCCTGTGACCTTGACCTTTGACCTAGTGACCCAAAACATGAACTGTGCACATCTAGGTATTGTACTAATCACTTAAGTGAAGTATCATCAAATTCTGACCAGGGTTTTAGAGATTTTGTGTCCACAAGTTTGTACTATCTCAAGCCCTTGTGACCTTGACCTTTGACCCAGTAACCCAAAACATAGACCATGCACAACTAGGCATTGTACTTATCACTTCTATGAAGTATTATCAATTTCTGACCAGGGGTTTTAGAGATTTAGTGTCCACAAAATTGTACTATCTCAAGCCCTTGTGACCTTGACCTTTGACATAGTGACCCAAAACACGGACCATGCACATTAAGGTATTGTACTTATCACTTTTGTGTTCAGGGGAAGGGTGGGGGGCGGCGGCTGTATAAATACAAAAAAAATCTGTCATGCAGGCTTAATCTGTCAAGACATTATCTTATTTACCTTTTGCCAAAACACATCAAATGCCAAGTCTATAAAACTGACCAGGTACAGATGTCCCTAATTATCTTATGCATTGTTATGATTGATAGTTCATGAGAAAGCAGACATTCTGTAATTACTCTAGGATATGGTTGAGTAAAATAACTCAGAGAGAGGTAGAATAAAATAACTCAGAGAGAGCAGTAAAGTAAACACTTTCAAGATCTAAAGCATACAAAAATACCCAGTGTAAGTAATAGAAAATACATATGTAGAAAATAAAGAAACTAACCAGGCAATGATTTTTTCTTTGAACTGCACACAGTTACTTTATACTACTTACTGACATTCACATACAACAATCACAAACATCCAAGTTCTTGAAGAAGTGAGCTATATAATATGCAAGTCAAAATGTCAACAATAGACAATAGTCTATGTCTACCTTGCTAGAGCAGGTGACAAAGGAGTGTATCATATAATTAATATTATATCTTACAATGACTGTAGTCCATCACAAGGTGTAGAAAGTTTTGACATTTCCAGCAAAGATGAATAAACAAAACTTGCTACATTATCATTTGGGTCATCTTCCAGGGATTTTACAATCATCTCCAATGCAGAGCGACTGCGTTCAGCAAACAGGACAACACTGAAAGCTGTCATTCTGACAATGTCAGGCTGGTTCCCGTCAAGACATAAAGGCAGATAAATCTTTTCTACCTGAAAAAATAGTGGAACAGTTCACAAAGATATAAATCTGATATCAATAGTTGCGAGGGGCCAGCTACAAAATTTGTCTAAGACTTTTCAAATAAAATTATGATTTCAGAGATGCACTTGACTGCAGAACAAGCCATTTATCTTACAAAGAATATATAAAGATAGGTCATAAACCTATTCAAACATTTTACCCCTTTGTTCTCTTTCGAGTGCTGTGGTCTGGTTCAACAAGGAGTGATTAGATAAAAATATCACATGGAGGCGGTTTTGGAGGAGAAGACTTTCAGGGTTGGGCTCAAAATTAGAATTTAAAAAGTCAAATTGAATTTGTTATTAGATTAAGGGGGTACCAATACACATAACATACTCAGTACTGATGACATGAAGTTCCCCAGTTAACCCTTATATATAACTTTTAAGCAAACAAATCTCCACAATCTTTTGGAACAAGAAACCTGGCAGTCACAAAACCATGCTTTCTATGTATACCTCGACTTTTTTCCAAACAAAGTTCACAGAAAATGGTACCAGCAATTTGCATAGTTTTCAATTGATTTTGTAATAATCAAATATTAACCCAACCTTTTACTACTTATACACTACCAACAAACACCACTTATTGCAATATCCCAACTAAAACTTGAAAAATTGGACACTTCTTACTTTAGACTCAGCAGCCTTGATCACAGCAAGTCAGAATACAAACCCATAACTACAGTCAGGTCTCCATATAAGCTGGCCATACATGTTCTGTGACTGCTTGTCAAAATTTACTTGTGAGTTATTGACTTGAGGCCCACCCTCAAAATAAAGATGTACCCTTATCTGCTAATCAAGATTTGGTTGAAGATCTTGTAAAGAAAAAATGACTTGTTTAGGATCATTCACTTCTTTTTAAGTTTTTATTTATACCAATAAAGAAATGAGGAAGAATCTAACAATGGAAGAATTTCTTTGTCTATGAAACAATAAACAGAAAGGAAATTTTGGGCAAGTACCATCTTCAAAAGTAAACAGTAAAAAGAGACATTCATATGAACTAAATTACCTTCTCTGGGTCCATTTTCACTGTATCAAACATGCTTATTGCAGCTTCTATGCGAGTCTGCTCCAGGTTTCCTTGGTCTCTGACAATAGATTCCAAAGTAGGGATAAATTCCTTGTATCCAAGACTGGCCATCACTTTCATGGAAAGTCGTTTAGAATCACTGTCCTCTAGTTCATGCAGCTTCTGTACCATCTGACAAAGTAGGAATGTAAAAACAGATTTAGTTGCTGCAAAGAAAACCTGACCTATAAATGATGTTATTCAAGTATCACACACTGTAAAATTTGTCAAAGAAACTAAAATCTTTCCCTCAGAGCTAACATGTTACTTGTGTAGATCTAGTTATTAATTTTCTTTAGATTTATGTATCAAAAATAGAGATCTAGGATTGTTTTATTTCTCTGTTACCTTTTCTATAATCTGATTATAAACAAGAGCTGTCCCTCACAAGTGACAAATGCCCTCGAAAGAGGTGTCTCACAGTCTGTGTCCTCTCCATATGCTCAACAATTGTGCCATGTAATTTTAAAATCCTTCCATGCATGACAGAGTTACCATGCACACAGTATTCCATTACTTTCAAACTTTAAGTGTGACCTTGACTTTTGAGGTAGGGATGTGGCAGACGGATGTTCGGACATATGGATGGTGTGATTTAATATGCCACCCTTTGGGGGCATAAAAATGTTAATTATTTACAGCTACATGGATTATACTAAAAATCACATAATTTGAAATATCTTTTATTAAAGATTTGAAAAATGAAACAACAAATTGTAACATTTCAAAACTGTTGCCCAAACCATACTAAAAGAAGTGATAATGGTGAATTTATATAGTCTGTATATTTCAGGGCTCGATTTAGCACTGGACCGTTGGCCCGGGTCCAGTTAAAAAGCCCACGGTCCAACTGACCGTCCAGTAAGCTGGTCCGCCGGTCCACATAAAAAATGAGATGACAATGGCACAAATCTTTGTTTGTCAGAGGTTTATAGAACAAATTAATAACATGCTTTCTGATTTGTCACTGACACCCATCTTTAACCAATTGAAATCGAGTTTTATACACCTCCAATCCCGCCAAATAGCGTGACTTAGAACTTTGAGTGACTTCGAGTACGGAGAAATATTGCGGCACTTTGCGGGGGTTAATAAAATCGCCGTACTTGGTGTGATTGAACGGGTTTATGAGATATTAAATTTAAATTCTTTTCCATAGATATTTGTAAATACGCGTTTTTTTTTCTTTTAAACATTTGAAATTGAAATTCATAGGCAAACCGACGTACATTTGTGTAGCGTTTTCGATATATTGTATCAACAAAAATAAAACTTACTCGTAACATTATCTCGTCCAAACTAATATTTTTATAATCCAAAGTCAACAAGAACTTGTACATGTCTTAAACTGTCAAAATATATCTGTCTTTTTAACGCCACATGCTTTACTAAGATTAAAGAAACTTGACTTGCGCCGACAAGCGTCGGCTATCTTCTTTGATCTCGTGACACATGCGGCTTTATCTCAGAAGTTTGCAGTAAAAATATTACTTCATTCGGCAAAGGTTATTCATTAAAATGAATATAAGAAAACTGTTACTGGAACAATTCTACTGTCACAGTTGCTGAAAAAGAGCACAATAAATGGCAAACGAAAGACGGACACGCTGAAACTCTACGATTTTGTAATAAACAAAACAAATTACTCCTGTAGTTTTGTTTTGAATAAACAACATTCAGAACTTTTTAATTGTTAGAGAAAATAGTTTTCGCTTTCATCAATTAATGAACCTCAATCAGTGGTATCACATAGCTTGGACTTGCAAACAATTTCAAAATTGAAAGAGTTAATTTTGTCATCCTTTATGACAGGTCATATTTTTCACACATACCACGAGTGACAAATGCAAAGTGGAAAATAAACATTGACCAATTACGGCGAATATTTCACGGAAATAAATATTTTATATATGCAATGAGGTTCAGATAAAAAATAACTTTTTTAAACGATGATATCAAAAACGCGGTAATAGTATATCGGCCGCGGATTCGCAATGAAAATACCGCGGCGGCGATGTGTGAATCAATCCTTGGGATTCAAAGAATCTAATTTTTACAGTTCGCTTTTACAGGTGTATTTTATCAACATTTTAATTATATGATGTAATAAAAAAGTCACTCAGAAATACGAAGAGAAACGCGATAGTCCCGCGATCGATATTTTCACTTAAGACTCCACTCGAAGTCACGTTATTTTTTAAACATCTTTTTGCATAGTGAATTTATAGTTATTATTGCCAAATTAGTACAAATATTTCGGTCCAGGTTAGTTGACGTCGGGCCAAGTGAAGTCTAGATGAGGTGGACCGAAGGTCTAATTAAGTTTTCAGTCCTAAGTCGAGCCTTGTATTTCCTCAGGTAAACTATGTCTGCAGCTTCAGCTGGACTTAATTTGGAGTCACGCTCTCCATTACAATGTCAACATACCCATCAGTAGTAAGTCAAAATTTATTTATCATTTTATATGTTTTAAAAATTTTCTTACATCAATGATTTTTTTCTTAGTGGTTGTGTAGAGTTCCTGTAACTGTAATCGTTTGTTGCCAATCTGTTCAAGCCTTCTGTCAAGCTTCTTGCGGATCTGTTGATCATTGCTGTCGCCACGTAGCTCATCTACAATCTTCTTCTCAATGTCCAAATCTATTGTACAATGATTAAAGCAATGTAATTCATAAGTCTTCTATTACTATCAAATGATTCAGGGAAGCTCTAACAATAAATCATCTGGAAGATTTCAGACAAGAGTATTTAGCATGGTAAATACAACATCACAATACTCAAGATATTTTTGAAAAGGCACTTTCATGTACAATGGCATAAGTTTACAACTTTTTCAGAACAATGCACACTTCTAGTGAATTTGTAAGTACTTTGTTTTTAAAGATGCCTAGTGTTCATATTTTTGGAGAGAATAAGGAATTGAATGGTAATGAGTTCCATTTGTTATAAACTACTGGGCAATCAATTATTTCCAAATATCTATATTAAAACTTGGTGTGTGTAATGTCAGAGTCGGATTTGCAAATTCTTTCACATCAATTCAGTATCACTAGCTGTAATAAATACAAACATGCCCTTAACAGATGACATGCCAACTTTGATCATTTTGTTGCCTAGAGAGCCCAGTGTAAGCCAGGCAGATCTTCGCAACATCTTGTTCTCTATCTTCTCCTTCACATCTTTCTTCTCTAGGAAGTCCTGATAAACACAGACATAATAGTAGTAGATCATCATGTTAAACAAAAAGACAACATTGACCAGTGAACTGAAACAAGAATTTGTCAGATCATGTTATATTTGTTTAAGATCTGATTTGTTTAAATACATTGAAGTCTCTCGTTTTGTTACTTCACAGATAGCTGTGTGATTGTTAGTAATGATCTACATTGACATTAAGTAAATAGATGAACCTTCAAAGACATACATCAGAAGTGACCATTAAAAGCAGGTAGCTGTTTTACTTTAGAATGATGGCTGATTAATGCGGTGAATTTTAAGTAAGAAGACTGTTGCACAGGCCCAGCTGTGTTTTAATACTGACCATAAGCCTTTCCACAATGAAGACATCAGGTTTTGGCAAGAATGATAAAGTCATCATGGCCAGTGCCATAGACTGCTTGGGTATCTTTTCTTTCCCTAGTCTCTCTAACAGTACATCAATGGATGGGTATGTACCAACACTTGGTAGAATATCCATGAAAACTTTCCTGAAATCATATTAAAATAAATTTAGTAAATCTGGCTTTTCACAATAGTTGACCTCCAAAATGATCTGATTTAAATCAAATTTCTCCAACTTTTACATGATGTTTGCACAGTAAAAGTTATGACATGCCATTTTGCAAGCCTAATACAATCTACTTATACAATCTACAAAAGTGTCAATATGACACAGATACCTCCTCTCTGGGCCATAACACTGCCTTTACTGGGTGCAGCCACAAACAAAATCCAGGTGCACAACTTACATCCTAAATACAAATGTAACATCACTGTAAGATGAAGATTATGTCATATACTTTAAGAGTTCAAGTGAGACAAAATATTACAAAGACACACACAGATAGACAAGGGCAAATCTATAATGTCCCCCCTTCCCCCGTTGTCACTGTCTCAGTAGCGGTAATTATTAGTAGAGAGTAAGATAGTATGTTTTTCTTTACAAGAGGTTCATTATAGCCTTATCATATGAATAGAAAACATCTGTCATCCATGATCAGGGGTCATATTCCAGTAGCATCTTAAGTGATTTCTTAAGTATTTTAACTTAAGTCCAAAAATTTTTAAGTGCTATAATTCGCTCAAAAGTGAATGATTGTGTGTAAATCATCATCATTATAGAAAATGGTCATGGAAGATTCAATAAATTTTCAACATGCTGCAATGTATATTCTCCTTTTTAAATGATCCTCTTAAGGAAATTGTTAAGTTTAAGGAAAATCTTAAGATTTTACTTAAGATGCTACTGGAATATGACCCCAGAACTTTATACAAAATTCATGTTTGGCATAAATATCTAAATGTAATCAAAATTTATTACATGATAGATTGCATATCCAAAAGCAAACCACAACAAAAAAAACCAAGACATACAACATTATGTCAATCCTAACTTTCTGAAACCTAATGTTTAAGGCTGCCTGCACACTGAAACAACAATGTACATTGTATCCAATTTTAATGAACAGGTCTGGTTTGAAAAAAAAAACAACAACTAATATTTAAAAGATTAAATCTAGTTTCATAGCCTTAAAAGATTTTAGAGCTCCATCCATCTAAGGTAGCTATTTTTTGGAGGGGCAACTTCCTTTTAGTTTGGTATAGAATCATTACATAGTGAATTATGACAAACATTATTAATAAATCAGTGCATAAACAGTATTCATGATGTTGAAAAAAAAAAAAGATTTTTGATAACTAATGTATTAACCTTAAAAACTGTGTTGGAAAAACCAAAAGCCTCTCTCAGTCAGCTTAACAAATACTGATGATGTACCTTGCTTTTGGTAATTTCTTGTTATCACTGAGAAGGTCATCTAAAACAGTGTCCAGTGATGGTTTGTCCAGTGTCTTCAGCAGTCTAGTTAGTTCCGACAACAATTCTCCAATCTCCTCATCAACTTTCTCCAGCATCAACTGTTCTATACCTTTCAACACCTTCTCTATCTGTTAAAATGTAATAGTTTTTTTGTGTCGGATAGTTTGCAAAATTACTCTCAACAAAGTGCTCTCAGCGCTAATTGTATAGATGAACTTGAAAAAATGTACCATGCCTTAGATTCCAATGTGATGAAACATAACTGGGTCTAGATGTATTTGTGTGACAAAACTTCACTAAATATGAATCAAGAATATTTCTATGACTAACAGTCAGAAAGATCTGATCCAAGGCTTGTGTATACTTTCTGATGCCAGGAAATTTTGTTTGGTTGTTAAAATGTCATATAAATTCATCTAGAAAATTATAACCTATAACAAGAACTAAATATCAAGCATGAATATCCTTAGTTATGAAGGTGTGGATTTACCATTTTCAGTGTTTCAGATTTTTCTTCTTTCTTCATTTTAAGTGTCCTGGGCGAGAGCGCAGGGTTTTCAGTATCTGACCTCTTGACCTTTAGTGGTTGCTCATGCTCCAGTGGTGAGCTGGGGTCACTAATCTGCTTACTGATGGGTCGAGAGTCTACCAGAAACAAAGTTTGGCTGAAAAAACGAAAAAATATACTATGTTTCATTGTGTCTAGAAAGGTAAAAACTTTTAAGATATTAAATGTATGGTCCTGCAGTTACATAAAGTTCAATGGTTTAGGTAAGTTGACCTTGTTTCTTTATTATGATAACTAAATGTCAAGGTCATCATGCAAGTCTGGCAAACATGTAGGCTTTTACCAAGTTCCTGATTAGACAACTGACATGGGGATAATTAAGTAAGAAATACATTTCTCTGAATACAGATGACTACTTTCATACTGACTAAGGTAAAAAAAAGATAAATCATTTGTCAAAAGGAAACACTCACTTGGAGACTGTGGAAAGTGTTCCCAAGTCCTGAGAGTATGGTGCAAAGCTATACTGTGACTCTGACACCGCACTCAGTATCATAAACTGGTCAGGGGAACCAAGCAGTTGGTACCTCACTGAAGACTGGGATGAAATTGGGTCCTGCATCTACAGAGAAATAAGATAGTCTAAATCATTCTATGAGCTTGTTTAACAAGTATATACCTGCTGACTAGTTCCTAATCTGCTTTTTTATATGTGAAATAGTAAATAATTATGTTATTTGTGAAATAGTTCCCTTTAATAATTGTAGTAATAGACATTTTTGAAAATGTATTTTCAGTACAGCTGCAAAAATAGATTTCTAATAGTAATAACTTTTCACTACAATATTTAGAAAACTTTTTGCAAGAATTTCAATTACCGTTAGCACAAAATATTGCATACTGATCTACACAAACCTTTAGCTTGTCACAAGTATCACAAATTCGGCTATTCAATATATCCAGCATGTGCACAACTTTCTCGATACATCGGTTATGATCACGTAGCTTGTTAACCTTCATACCAGGGACATCATCAATACTTTTCTGTGGTTCTATTCTATACCTTGTCTCACACTCTCCAACAACACTTGGCTACAAGTAAACACATATATACAGACTAGTGGGCCTATATAGCTCAGTGTTCAGGATGTTTGCCTTTAGAATGGGAGGTACCGGGTTCGAAGCTAAGCCCAAGCACAGTGTGTGTCCTTGGGCAAAGACACTACAGCGTCACATGCCCCAGTCCACCTAGCAGCAATAACTGCATATCTCTTGTGAGTGTGATTACATCTGAAATGAGTTGTCAATATCAATTCAATCAGCTATGAAAGCTTTCTTTGTGATAAAATTAACATAATTTTGTATAAATTATATTTATATACAGACTACAGAGGTGATGTTAACAGCTGGTATAACGTTCTGCAAAATCTTCACTTTGCCTATTTAACTTTAAAATGAAATGACTTTTGCTTGGTTGTTTAAATGATGATTTCATGCTTTGTTGATAGCTTCAAATAAATTAGCAAAACATTTCAACAACAGTAACAAATATTGAACACATTGATAGCCTAATGGTAGAGTGTAAACTTTGTATGCAGAAGGTTATGGGTTCAAACCCAATGGTACAGACAGCTCCCTTGCTTCTGGCACTCCCAGCATTTTTTTTTGGGGGGGGGGGTTTTTTAAAAAAAATTTTTTTTTTTTTTTTTTTTTTTTTTTTTTTTTGGGGAAGTATTATATAAATTTTTTTAAGAGATGGATTACCGAACTAGCCCAGAGGGGAAGCACTGAAGATTCAGCATTGAGATGGTAGTGTCAGGAAGATAAAAGAAAGAAGCCTCCTATTTCTCACAAAAAGATAGGTCTAACATTTGTAATTAGTAACGCCATGTTGTATATTTAATAGATGCACTGAATAGATAACTGAAAGAAGATTCACTAAATTTAGTGACACATTTTATAAAGAAGCCAACTTAAGTTGTAAGCTTTGATAAGAATTCAGTATCAATTAAGTATTGACCAAACTGTTGCTCCTTCACTTTACAATGATTTCTGTTCACTGAAATATCAACCAAATAATTCAAAAAGGGTTTCTCTTAAGCCTGTCATACTACAAGCTTTTTTTGTATATCATATTACAACAATGCACTCATACAAGGACCACAATGAAAATAAGGGTTTTGAGATAATCTTTACTCCTTTTTGTGTAATCCTTAACCTAACTTGTTAACTGCATGTTTGTGAAATTTGCCGTGTTGATTATGCATTTTATGTTGAATAAATCTATCTATTTAGTCTACCTCAAAAACTTTGAACATCTTTGGTTGACTGTCTGACAGAAGGACAGGTACATCTCTAGACAGGGAATGTCTCTCATTGAAGTTCATCTCTAGAAGACTCAGTACAGCACGTTTGATGTCAACAGACCACTCTGGGTCATCCTCCTCCGTAACAAGGTCTTCCACATGGCCTCCTACATACCTGAACAAGTCAGTTATTACGTTACATAGCTGAACTCATCTATGACGCCTTATTTCACTGAACAATTCCTAAATAAACTACTCAAATTTAGATACAAATGAACAATTTAAATGGGCCAACACCTAAATAAACCATTTTTTACCAGCTGCTCTCTTTTTTGACACGGAGTTTCTGCTAATGAGAAATATACCGTTTTTGTCAAACACATCATTATTCTGAGAGAAATCACCCAAAATGGCAACTGCTCAAATGAGAATGAGACTTGAGTTTTGCTGTCATGTGACCTTTTCATGTAGAATTTCTGCACAGAGAAGCTGAAAGCTTAACGATAACAAACTTTAAAATTGTCTGTAACACTAAAGACAAATAAGACTAGTTACAGATTTTTGGATTGACTATAAATTTAGATACCAATTTCAGTTTTCACAATAATCTTGAACTTGAGATAAAATGGACTTTCGTGAAAATAAAACTAATCCAAACTGATTTTTAAAATTCAAACTTTCTTACGAGAATTTGACAGGTTTGAGAATGTGCAGTTTCATATTCTCCGATTCATCATCCAACAGTTCTTTGAACAATTCTACAGGTAACATTTCCTTTGTTGGTTCTCTGGTGTCTAAGAAATCATTGATTTTGTACAAACATGGTGATCTCATCTGCAAATCATTTAAAGTATGACATTTTCACTTGGACAATATAATAGTAATAATCTTATACTTGTCTTACTGTTCAAAATGGTCATATTACAACTTTTCAAGAAATATGCTTAAAACAAAAACAATGCTTTGAAAACGAACAAGAAACAAGTTATACTAAGTAACTTCTCTTACTGATTAAAGAAAAGCAAAGAAACCTATCAAATGAATTTTTTATTTTTTACTTGTCAAAAAAACATTTCGTGGTTTTGTACTATATTTGAATAGAAAATATTCTAAAACAGATTCATAAATTTTGGATGTAACTTCAGTAATATTTCTTGAGAGCATTTTATTTTCTCTATTTTCTTTATTAGCTGATAAATGATTGGCAAACAAAAGCAGAATTGTGAATCATTTGAACATAGTGTAATTGTGATAACTGTCCTTTAAAATATAAATTTTAAGAATCAAGACATTTTTTCATTGATGAATGAATAATGTTCAGCTGCCTTGGGGGTAAACATTAAGACCATTAATTTTTAAGATTGTAAAATTGTAAATGTTGTACAAACCTGTAGTTTGAATTTCCAGGGAGAAAATGTTTGTACAAGTATGTTTGACTTGAGTTTGAGACCAGACCAGGTCCTTGCTCCCATTGGAAGACCAGATAGGATCTGTGACTCATAGTCATATATGTATTCCTTCCCATCTTTATAAGCTGTTATGAGAGAATGTATACATCATTTTAAATATTAATACAACACTTTCAGTTTCAGTTATTTTGTTGACTTGCCTTCTATGAGCAGAATTTTTTCAGCAAGCTTGGTGAAGGACCAAACTGATGACCTCTTGTCTAGCCAAAATAAGCATCACAAAACATTATGAAATAATCACCATTTTAATACAACAATTTATATTGCCACACAAAAACCTTCACTAGACTTCTGTTGTAATCCCAACAAAACAGTAACAGGGAAAGTCATTTCTTGTGAAAAAAATTAAAGGAAAATGGATAACACTTTTTTCATACAGGAAGCTTCTGTACAAATTTATTTAAATTGAAAATGAAGACTGCAGTCTTTATAGAGATTTTGAAAAAGCCAACAGACACTGGTAAAAAGCTCTGTTGACTAAATCAATTTATTAAATCTGATAACTGGATGTCGGATTCCCTTATTGTAACACATAATTTTAAAAGGCTTATTAATCTCAAAAAGTATTTTTTTAACAAATCTTAGTTCATAACAGTAAAAAAAGAACACTTACACGTTTCTATAATCCTTGGACTTCCCTGGCAATCTGCAATATAGTAAACATCATTTATTACCAAAGGGTTATGATCAGTTCTGTGCCAATATCTTTCTAAGTTTAGTTGCAATAATGCTAAATTAAAACTTGCAACTATATTTAAATTATTTGCATGTAAAATCATGTTAACATCGGATACAGAAAAAATAACATTAAGTGTTTAAAAGTAAACCAACAAAAATGATGACTGACTTGCATAATGTCTGATTTTCACAAAATGATTTCTCATAAATTCAAATTTCATTTAAGTAGTAAATAAAAGTAGATGAAATTTACTTACTTGCCAGGCTAAAACCAACAGTTATCAACAGAAGCTGCAACATGTTTGATTTCACACCCAAAACCACATAGTGACTACTGATATCACAAGGCCAAGTCTTGTCTTTTATATGCAGCTTTTGTTTTTACTTTATTTGCCATGTTCTCAAAACATAAAGTGCATCAGTTAGATGTACTGCATGTGAAGTTTGCACAAAATTAATGAACTGTTTTGTAACAGAAATAACTTTTGGGAAAACTTATTGGTCAGGTCATATAGACCAATTTCTTTTATAATTTTTTGATGGTACTAAATATCATATCTGAAGGTGAAGTTGCTTTCAATGATACAAAGAAAAGTCTTGAATGATGTGAAGTAACTGTACTTAGTACACTTAAAAATTGTCAATGAAAGGAAACACTAAGCAGTTGAAAATTAAGATGAATACTGTGTGTCTGTGGTTAGGGCATGGAAAACAGAGATTATTACACACACAGAACTTTTTTTAAAACAAATTTCACTTCAAATCTAAAATATGGCAAAGCTCTGCAGCAATTAGTCACTTCTGCATGCCCACTGGTAACATGCCAAATCTGCCAACTGTTATAGAGTGAAGGATATAGTCTTGTAGGTGACATGCTGCCTCATTGTGGTGAACAACAGTCCCAAGTCAATTCAAAATATTCTGATGCATGAGGACATCAAGGTCAGTCAGTGTCCATTTTTTACCTTTAATTTCTAAGTATGACCACCACCTTTAACTAGGAACCTTGGTTTTGCATGCAATACACAATCCCATTGTAGTGAACAGCTGTGCCAATTCAATTCAAAATCGTTCAATGCATCAAAGAGTTATAGTCCAGATAAGCTCATCAGATGGACACATGCACACACACCAAACCACCATTGTGACAACAATGTCGAGCTTTGTGCAATGTTATTTTGAAACCCAGCAACCTTTCTAGATTTACAGATCAGACACAAACTAGAGCTATCACATTGCCAGATCCTGCCTAGACGAAGTTATTCTACTTTTTTGTTAGCTGATGACACAACTAGCTTGGTATTAATTTCATTTATCTTCAGGCAGTGGTTCATGTCAAAACAAGAAACAAGGTAAACTACATGTAGGAAAATATAAAAGGCCATAACTCAATGAAAAATTACCCACACTAAGTCTTAATATGCTGACACTATGCACAACTAAGGTTTGGTACTGATTACTCCTGTGAATTTTGACCCCTTATTGTGACCTTTTCTTGTGGGGTGAAAACATGCATTTTTCAGGTTGTCTTGAAGAGAGGAAAGTCTGATCTAAATTTCATGAAAATCCTTCAAGGGGATTTGGGAGATAAACAATAAGTGGAAAAGACATGAAAAACCAACGACCCCTAAGTGTGATGTTAACCTTGAGCTGGCACTGCTGGCAATACAAATTCTGCATATCATCTGGAAGAGATTGTAGGGGCATTTTATAGGGGTATATCAATACTGGATCTACACTTTTTACTACTAAATGTCCTACAGTATGAAAACACTGTAGGGACCAAGAATGTGCAACTTGTCTGCCAGGCAATTGTACAAAAGGAAATATTTTTGAAGTGGAAATTTTTAGAACTTTGTATGTCAGAAGTTTCAAATTAAATGTCAGGGAAACATTTATAGTATGTGGGAACTATGAGATGTTTATATTTGATCCCTTGGCAAAGTTCTATAACCAACAATATTTAGCATCCAACTTTATTTTTTAACAATAACAATAATTCATAATTTAATGTTAAGCTATCAAACATATATATGTCAACCTTGTAGCAATTAGTGGCATTTCAAGGTTTGTCAGTTCTGTAAAATGTATAGAAATTGAAAAAAAAGAGAGAGAAAAAAATATTTCACGGATGCCAGTAGTTAATAATTAAAGAAAATAAGTTCTTTAAAGTCAGAGTTGTAAAATTTACTATATCTAGTGAAGAACTTCTAAGGATAATGAAAAACTCCTTTCTGATACTATTCACAATCTCCTTCACTACAACACAATATGAAATGAAAAATCAGACATGACGTTTTGAGAACATTTAAATGAAGGCTTTTGTCATCTCTAACAGTAACACTTACTATATACCTTCATACTTAAAACAGTGTCTTATCTATTTTAAATATAAATGATGTAGATCGACAAAGATACTCTCAACCTTGAATACATGCAGTTTTGAAATGACACATCCTAGATAGTTTTGTCAGTGTACATATTCTATTAGGACTTGTGTTGACAGACAACAGACAGATGAACCTACAGAAAGACATCCTGACAGCTGAGTATCAACACTTTATACTGTATACTGTGGGAAGATGCTTGTCTGGTAGAACTGTTTTTAGTTATTTTTCTTCACATTTTAATAATTACAAATTGCATTGTATTAAATGTTTTTATGCCAATTCATGATTCATCTCCTGATACAGTGTTCTCAAAGATTCTCTGAAATTTTCCAGTTCAGTTTCTGTTGCAGTTATATTATCAAGACAGGCAAAAAGATCTTGA
This sequence comes from Saxidomus purpurata, assembly GCA_022818135.1. Taxonomy (NCBI): domain Eukaryota; kingdom Metazoa; phylum Mollusca; class Bivalvia; order Venerida; family Veneridae; genus Saxidomus; species Saxidomus purpurata. The sequence continues at coordinate 52,648,535 of JAFMSR010000005.1, read as the reverse complement.
AGTTTTTTGTCCACCTGTGAATTATGAAGTTCATACATCTGGAATAGTTGCTGTTCTAATGCCTGGACATACTTCATTGTCTGTCAGAATAAATAAGCAATATTACAGATTGTACATATTATCATTGTCAGAATTCTGTAATAGCAAGAACAGCAAAGTTTGCAGAAAGTGTTTCTGCACAATTTTTCATATAAAATCACCTATCAAGGGATTAAAAGCCACCAGATTAAAAGATGGGCAAAAGGTTGGAAATCAACAAGGTAATTACCCGGTAATAGTTTTCATCTTTGAGTTAACAAGAGCAATAAAATGAATCAAAGCGCTGAAGACGCTGGATTTGTTTGTGTATTCAAAATATGTGTTCTTTGTTTTGTTGTGACGGCTATTTCAGTCTGTAATCTTCATTAGTGAAGGCTATACCAGTTGGTAATAAGATATGAACAGAATGCAACAGTTATAAATCGTATTTTGGATCGAAATGTCTCTGTTTCTATTCCCGGTACACATAGACAGCAGGGATTTTCACTGTATTCTACAAAATGTTTTCACCTACTGTCTAAAATCAGACACTGATCGAGCAGCTAGTTAGGGCACTTCGGTAACACAAATGAGCAGGCAATAGCACGGATCAATAAGGGGGTCTATTTCTAATACATGTAGGAACGCAGACTAGCTCGCGCCAGGTCCGCAGAATAAACATATCAGCAATAAGGAAAGTTATAATTACGTCCCTTGCCGCGCATTGAATAAAATTTATGAATGGATGGATATATTGTGTAAACATGCTGGTAAATATTCCTGGCTGTTCAAAATATTTTATTCTTTAAAATAACGATCATGGTTAGACATTTTGTTGTCACAGAAACTCCAAAACATATGTTTTCTTTCCACACAAGGTTTAAGAAATGCCTGGCGGGTTAAGAAATCAGAACTATTTCTATAGGGTGTATATATATAGTAAATCGTCCCTTATTTTTACGCATCATTGTAAAATGAAATACATCCGCTGTTCTTATTCGGAAACTGTTTACTTTAGTTATATTTACAAAATTTAGCAGATGCTGCATGAGTTTATAACATTATATATTGAAACAATACAACTTTAATGGCGCGATGGCCATATGGTTTCAAATGAAGAATCATAATTTGCTGGCTGACGTGCCGGAGCTACTTTCGGATTTGGTACTTAAGGAGTAGGCATCGGAAAACGGTAAGTATATTTGTTTGTTTCACAAATAAAAAGTGAAATTTCTTGAAGATTTCCTGCTAATTTTCCAAATTTTATCAATGTGTTGTTTTTTTTACGCCTATCGCAATATATATAGAATGAAGTTTCTCTCCCTTGACCAAGATGCAGTTAATATAAAAATTATTAAGTGATTTTCCCCCCAAATTTTAGACCTAAGGATGATTACTCCAGACCCAAAATTCAAACTAAGAGCTATTCAGAGAAAGTAAGTCTTTTCTATCATTCACTGGATTAATCAATATTGAAATGGTTACTGTATTCATGCCAGTCTCCGAATCCTGGTACTTTTTTTTTCAAAATGAGGGGGCTGGGTGGGATTTACTGGGGTGGGGGGGGGGTAAAATTATATGCTTTTAATATAAAGACTTACCTGGGCATCTAATGTTATCTTAAATCTTCCAATAAGTTCAGCATCATTTTTTCGCTTGGCATTTAAGCCTTCTACTAGTCTGTGGGCAGCATCACTAATATAGCTTGCACTTGGATTTTCTGGAATGGGCTCTTTTAAAGTCTTGTGTAAAACAGACAGGCAGTCACATGCATCTGCTCGAGGAGTTTGGTTGTTGTTGGTGTCACCATCTTGTTGAGAACACGTCTCAGTAGGTCTGTGTTTATGGAATCAGAAAATGAAAACAATAGTGTAATTTCCTCTGCCTTATAGCAATCTTTTCTAATTCTTCCCAGCATTAATTTTATTGTACTCTGCAGTTCTGGTAAAAAGTTTTCATATTACAACACATTCATTTGCAAAAAATCTCCTTAACTCACCTTCATGCTATCAGTATAAAGTTTTAACAATAAATTGAAAATAATTTAAGGTTTCTTATGTTATGTTGTCTCAGAAGGTTTTTATATTCTTACATTTTAAAGCTGTTGTTATTTAAACATAGATTTGTATATTTTAAAGTCAGTAGTACTATATGTACAATAGATTCCAGAAATTCCAGACCCCTGAAACTCTGGTCACTGGTTGTTTTTTCTCCGCCTCATTCCCTGCTTGAGGGAAGCATGTCACAGATTTCTGATATCTGTCTTCTAATCAATGTAATGCTTTTACATGATTGTACTGTGATAGATGGTTTTAACCCCCAGTCATACAATAATGGTCATAAAGGTACAACAAATGTTTACAAAAATCCATTATACCCATAATAGTATAAAATGCAAACATATTTTTGGGTATAGGTTATCCCTTTTTAATATGTAAGCTCTGTTCAAAAATTGAAGACAGGTAAGAAATTTTATAATATTTATTGACATATTTCTTTTTGTAATCTGGAACAACATCTGACATTGTATGGGTTTACATACTTTCTAATCTACAATAAATATCAATGTTTAAAACTGTTGGCAAAATTTTTAATGAAGTTTTAGTTTTTGTCAGTCACTATCTGAAAGATAAGGCCTAAAAAAAATGTCTGTTAAAGTGTTTCCTGTAACATGTTGAAAAAAAAAAAAATGGGTTGGTTGGTTGGTACGAAGGGAATTATAGTAGTGATAGGTACCCATAACAGTTTTCAGCTATTACTAGGTCTTTGATGTAATATTTATGGAAGAAATCAATAAAAAATCTATTTTTTTAACAGACAACACCAAATTCCATGAAAATAGAATTTTTTTCAGTAGTACTGTAGGGGGTAAAAAAGGAGTGTCGGTAGGGTTTCAAGAAACATACGTTTTAGGCCTTATCCTTTAAACAGACCAAATAAATTGAGTCTGAGAAAAGAGAAAAAAAATTCAGTAAAAAGGGGAAATGTTATATTTATTTATGCTGTTTGTGATTATAAAATAACTTATATTGCTTAAAAAGTTGAAAGTGGCTAGGTAGCCCGATCTGTATAAATACATTGTATATCATCAATACCTAGACATTTGAGACTTGCTGCCACCATTAGGACAAGCTGTATATTTTTCCTCTTGAAGTTGCTCAGCATTAGTCTCCATCTTTCCTACAATGAATTAGCTTTACAGTTACATTTCAATAGAACAATATCACTGTAATGTAGCTGAAACGGTGTAGTCATTCCAAGATGGCGGACACGGAAACATGCCGCAGGTAGGTGTCCTCTATTTCAGCCGATTTCTAGTATTTGACCCACTTTATTAACATGAAATTGGGTGCACGCCAACTCAGAATAGAATAAACCTTCGCACAGATACTGAAATTATGCACAACATGCATTCAAAACACCAGTATTTGTACAAAAACGGTACACATGATGTCCATTTGAAAATCGAATCGAGGAGACGACCATAAATTACCCTTAAGATGCTGTTCAGTGTTAAGAATGGCCCTAGAATTGATAGTTAACAATGAAGAAAACCCCTCTTCTACTGGCTGCAAGGGAAATATGACAAATCCATTTATTTTCTTGGAGAAAATTTGAATTATTTAAAACGTGCCTTGAATGATGCAGTATCGACATATTTGTGTACAGAGTAGTCTTGAGAAGTGAATGGGTTAGTCTGAAAAAGTGAACGGCATGGTCTTAAACATTTCAACTTCAAATAAGCTCAGTAAGGCTAAGGACTTGAAACAGTAATCCAATGTATAGGTAAAAAAGTTTTTATTTGATTAATAAGTATTTATTTTGATAATTTATTGCCTACGTCTTTTCAAATGACTATAAGAATCTTTCACTGGTTTCATGTGCAGATGGGAAAACTGGCTCGAGTTCCGGATATTCATATTCGCACGTACATACCATATTGTACTAATAGCGGCAGAAATAAAATGAAACCAAGGACTTACATTTACGCGCTATTTTTGTAGTAATGTATGAATTTACGCATTCATTCATAAAAGTAGTTCGTTCTGAGTCATTAAGTCATCTTACAGCAGGGGGTGCAAGATGAGATTTTCTAGCACTGGTAAGAACTGCAGAAATCCCGATCTGGTAAACTATGCAAGAGTATAAGTGCTATCTAGGGATTGCTTTTGTCCACTTTGTTAAATCCACCAAGAGGCTTTTCTCAAATTTAACTGTTTTACCAAGTGTCTTTTTAAAACCAATACTTCGAGGCTAAAGGCCTTCCTTCAATTCAGATGAACTGTATAATTATATTTATCTTTATTACGGATGTTTGTATAGTATTGTATGTAAACTTTAAAAGAACAGATGTTTGTTTATTGATGTCCAACTTACTATATATGCCAAAATTATGTAAAAAGGAAAAATGATCGAACTTGGCCGAGATATAACATTTTGTCGCAGGTGATCCCATAACACGTCCCGTATATGAACAAGCGTATAAAAATCACAAAGAAAACAAAATAAAACTGATATTTCAATCAGAAGATTACTTTTTTAATTTACAAATGTCACCGTTGTATATGGTATAAAAAACTGCCATACATAAACATTGGATTACTGTTCAAAGTCCTTAGCCTTACCGAGCTTATTTGAAGTTGAAATGCTTTGGACCACACTGTTCACCTTTTCGGACTATATCGTACACTCTTCAAGACTACTCTGTACACAAATATGTCATTTTGACTAAACCGTTCACAGGGACTGCACCGTTCACAGCACTTTTTAAATAATTCAATTTTTCTCCTAGAAAATAAAGAGATATGTCATATTCGCCTTGCAGACAGTAGGAGAGGGGGTTTCCACATTGTTAACTATCAATTCTAGGACTATACTTAGCACTGATCAGCGTTTAAACGGTAATTTATGGTTGTCTATCATGCGTACCATTTTTGTACAAATACTGGTGTTTTGAATGCACATTGTGCATAATTTCAGTCGGCGTAGATCCAATTTTACTTTTACAAAGTGGGTTAAGTACTAGAAATCAGCTGAAGTAAAGGACACCTACCTGCTGCATGTTTCCGTGTCAGCCATCTTGGAATTACTACACTGTTACGTCTACATGACAGTGAATATAAATCTACTGTAACATTTTTCTATGCTAACCAATTAACTTGGCAGGTATGGCATTTGCTGCTTTCAATATTTAGCCTCATCACCCAAAGACATACATGTTTCATTATTGAACACTAGCCAGTAGCCAACTCTATTAAAAGAAGAAAAAAATCATACCGTCTAAAAATCTCAATGTCATAAATACTGACTGCATCTGAAAAGTCAAGACTGATCTAATTTCTGTATAGCTTCACTGGACCTACGTCATCCAAATTTCCAGAGTGGGCGAACCTATGCTCAGTTTTATAAAACTGATCCTGATAAGAGAAGACTCAAAATCGTTGTAAAAATAAAGTGGGTCTTTGTCTTTGTAAATTGCACAATACTGTATGTCAAAACTTTGACAGCTGTGAAAAAAAGTGTAGAGTGTATTCGGGTGTACGCGGCCACCTAAGCATAAATCGATTTTGCAATGCTACAGTGATGATAAATTTGACTTTGATCCGACTTTTATACAAACCAACATTCTGGTTCCCACATCGCTTCTAAAAAGATTCAACACTATGCATAAGGAACGGGAAACCAAGACATTTTCAATACACATAACAGAGGCCCTACTCGGCATGGTCGTATGTACTCGGACACTTTGTCTGGTTAACTCGGCCAACGATTAATGGTCTCAATATACTGCTCTGTTTTCATCATAGGGTATGCTATACACAACTAATGGATAGCACTGGAATTGCAATATTGAAACATAGGATACAGCATATCAAAATAGCTTCGCCGCGCAAAAACGAGAGGAAAAGAGAACATAAGTTTAAAATTTGAAAAATTGAAAAAAGACATCACAAACAATTGACAAAATAGAGACATACGGTAAATTGTATTTTGTTTTCAGTAGATTTCTGAATAAAAATTTACACAGCGCTAGACTATGCCTACTGTGTTGTTAATAGAGATCTAGATCTATTTCATTTCACCAGTTACTTAATTAAGTAAGTAATTTATTTATTTCAAAATATCTTCAATTAAACATTCTGAAGAAAGGTTCATTTCAATGTGGTTCTGCTCAATAATGCCAAAGGTTACATATTAAGATGAAGCATAATGCGTGCAATGTTACTAAGCAGTAATTGCATCCGAATTAAAGAGCCTCAAAGTTTCATCCGATATTGTTTGCTTTTTATGCACGTTTTAAAGAGATCCTACTTTTTCTCATACTAAAACAACAATTGATTTTCGAAATTTATTTTAAAAGATAAAATAATCAGTTTATAAAGTGTGCAATTCGATGTCACTCTAAATTCCATTTATCCATGCTGAATATACCCTGATAATAATGTCTTCATCTATGATTCTGTAAATAGCTGTTTTCGGAGATACCGCGAGCATAGGTTCCACCACTCTAGATCTATTGACAAATGAAAATAGACTATCAGTGATGATATCAAAATGAATTGCAGGTCAATTGTCAGGCAATGAAAATTCCACCCTTTCTTGAATATAACAACAAAAAACAGCCTCAAATAACACACACTCGATATTCTAATTATTAAGTTGAATTTACCTGAAATTTCACTTTTGAATTTGCGCGTACACCAAACTTATTTTCGAGGCCATTCTATTACAACTAGCGTGGGTGTCGCTTTCATTTCGCATTTCAATTATTGTCGGTACAAATACAATATGATACCCTTTCTTGTGTCAGAAACAATATAAGGTAATCATACACAAATATTAATCAAAGCCTCCAATAATCAATGTGGTGTGTGATAAAAATGATAAAATTATTCTATTATGACACCCCTATATATGAAAATGTTTTGAACCGGAAACGGTGATCATGTAGAAAATGAACCAGGAAGCAGACGACTTACATAACGCGGGATCAGCTGTCAAAATGCAAAATGGTGTTCTATCTTGGTGTTAATTATCTAGAGCAGGTACATTTGCTTCTGCTAGTTCCAGCTAGGCAGCCCGTTTAGTAAAATCTGTCCGCTTTCTTTGTTAATTAGGTTTTCAACGAAAATGCGGATTATTAGATTGGATTTCAGGACAGAATGCAAGCAGTTTCAAATAACCAGATAATCTAGATATTTCAACAAACCTTTGAAATAAGCTTTGCATGCAACAAACACGATTTAATGCTAACATATGTGAAGAATATCATTATAAGTACAGTGACCTTCAAGGTCTGGATAAGCTGGACATTTTCTCGTAGGGGTTTTATATATACAGATATCACCGATCACCATTGACAGTCATATACTTATTACGGTGAACTTGGAAAAAAATGTTTGCCAAAATGAACACAAACCTTTGAAATGAAATATTTTTTCGGATAGTTGTGACATATGAAAGTATTGAAAACCTGGCAAATTAAAAGGAAACTACGCTTTAGTTTTCAGTGATCATTCACGGTGATAAGTATATCCTGGTAATTGGTATATTGAGTATATCTCTTGGGTGGTTTAAATGTGCATGTATATTTAGAGAAATGGCAATTTAAAACAAATCTTAACAAATTTTGGTTTATACCTACCTCTGCTGCATTTTTATGTAGAAATCAGTAAATATCTTGACAGCCTTGCAACTTTAATGTGTTACTAAATAACTGAATGTCACAAACATTAATTCAATTCTTTTATATTTTAATGCTTCAAGAATATGAGAAACCCTGAGAATAAGAGAAATGGGTGTACGTCTAGTCTCACTATTCCCACTTTAAAGGCAAACTGATTTTATAGGTTGACATTTTAGAGTTGTTCACCTACGACTCACTGCGATGTACAAATGGCTGTGTACACATCCCCAACGAAATTCTTTGGGCTCTTTAGAACGCAAGATAATTCAAATATGTATTTATGATTTGACACAATAGAATTAAGTTTAGAAATGATTTAAACACAATTCCAAGTTTACCTTTCTACCCACCCACATTATTCGGTGAAATATGAAAAAATGAATTTCGTAATTGACCAACGTAACAATCAGAATGTTCGGGGATGAAGGTCAGTTTTAGTATCTGGGTGTCTGCTTATTTACAGAGTGTGTGTGTGTAAAATTGCATGTTTAAGTTTAAACATCTAGATTTTATTAAGGGAAAGGGATCACTGCAACTCCGAATTAATTAGGCTAGGGTACGTTGCTGCAGTGGCAGCGTCATACAGGCACTTTCTGGACAATAACTTTAGTTAGTATGAGGTATTGCTATGAAACTTGGTATGTAGGTAGCTGATATGGATAATGTAGCATGATATTATTATAGGATTTGGGGTCCCTGAGTTCAAGGTCAAGGTCGTTACATGTAAAAATAAAAAACTATTTCTTACTGTAAACTAGTGTTGGGAATGAGGTATTGCCATCAAAATTGGTAAGAGTTCAAGGTCAAGGTCCCTGTATGCAATTAAAAAAAACATAAACCATTATCTCATGTGGGTATTGCCATGAAAATTAAATGAGCATAATTATATTGAAAGTAGCCTGGAATTGCATTTGGTGTCCCTGTGTTCAAGGTCAAGGTGGCTGTTACTAAAAATAGAAAAACAGTTTCCCTCTGATTACTCCTGTTGGGAATGAGGTTTTGCCATGAATTTTGGTATTAGAAATGTATCTTGGGATTGAGTTTAGGGTCAAGTTCAAGGTTACTGTTAATAAAAATAGAAAAACTGTTTCTGGCCAATAACTTGAGGTTTGAATGCGGTCACTATTGCCATGAAACTTGTTATATAGGTAGTTATACTGAGATGTAGTTTTTGTGTCGCCCTTTCGGAGATACATAGGGATCCCTTTGTCCGTCCGTCAGTCCGTCCGAGCCCGCATATGGGCATATATTGGGTACTATATCATTCATTCCGTCAGGTAGCCAACAAAAAAGGGGCACATGTTGGGTAGTTTTAATACTTTATATAGTGCCTTGTTGGCTACTTTCTTATAATAGGAGGCAATGGAAAGTATCCAACAAATGCCCATTTGTAAGGTGGTCCGTCTGTTGATCCGCATGCATGTTGGGTATCTTAGGTGGTAGGTGTGGTCTAAAACAATAGAAATCTGTTGTCTTCATTCAGTCTTTTGTCCCTTAAGTGGTCATTCTTTTGTTACTTAAGTGGTCACTCTATTGTTCAAGAACAGTGGAAATACCAGCATGCCCATTCACGCACTGCAGTACGTGAATCACGTACAAAATATCAAATGCACGCACAAAAATCACTTGTTGGGGGGTACATGCACGCAGAGATTTTGAACTCCTATGTTCAACTGCCAAATCGCTGTTTATTTCATCGCGCACTTGCCGAATGTTTGGTAAGGTTTAAAATGCAGGTCCGGAGATAATTTTGTTTCCATCACCGACTTCTCGGCGTAATTGTCAGCCGCATAAAAGGGTTTGGTAAGCGTATTAGTGTGACGTCACGTGCACCGTGTGCATAAAAAGCAAAATGCAGAAAAGTATTTAAGATTTTATAAATCCAGCAAAAGGTTAGTTAATATTATTTTCTTCGATAATGGACTGCATTTTTGATACGAATTTCATATATCTGTTAGTCGGGCATTTATTATCGATCAGCAATTTTTACCAGTCGTCAGTTGAGTGTATGTTATTTCGGGACCATCGTAATCCGTTCATGAAAACGGGAATTCCATGAATTTTGCTGAAAACTCCGATGTTAAATAATAAATCACTAGTTCATGATGATTCTGTCAAATTACAGCCGAGGAGTCAGTATCTGGAAAGGTTCAGTCCCAAACAGCCCAAAAGAGTGAAAAACAAAATAAAAAACAGTTGAATAGAAAAAAATCAGATCTGCCATGTAGTGTACCCCCAAGTTCTGCAGTGCACCCCTAATTTGCAAAGGCAGGGGGTACATGTACCCTTAATTTAAAAAATGAGTGGGCATGCTGAAATACCACCTAATACCACCTTCGCAGGGGTGTCCATCCGTCCGTCCGTCACAAAAACTTAACGTTGGCTATAACTTTGCCATTTCTTAAAATTTCTTCATCAAACTTTACAATTGTATTGCTTATGACAAAAGGGTCATGATGACTCCAAACTTTATAGGTCAAGGTTATATTTGACAGAGTTATGCCCCTTTTTGTACTTAGATTTTGGCTATAACTTTGCCATTTCTTAAGATTTCTTCATCAAACTTTTAAATTGTATTGCTTATGACAAAAGGGTCATGATGCCACCAACTTTTATAGGTCAAGGCCATATTTGACAGAGTTATGCCCCTTTTTGTAGTTAGATTTGTCACGAAAACTTACGTTGGCTATAACTTTGCCATTTCTTAAGATTTCTTCATCAAACTTTACAATTGTATTGCTTATGACAAAAGGGTCATGATGCCACCAATTTTATAGGTCAAGGTCATATTTGACAGAGTTATGTCCCTTTTTATACTTAGATTTTGTCATAAAATTATTGGTTATTCTGACAAAGTGTAAGAGAGCAACACAAGTGTTCTACTGAACACCCATCTAGTCTATTAAATTTTAGGCTGTTGCCGCTAAACGAAATTTGCTTGGAAAATGCATGATTGCAGTACCACAGCACCTTGACCATGTTGAGGCATATCTTCACAACGGAAATCTTCCAGATGAAAAGTACAGATCTCCTTGGAAAAGAGGTAATGATTCTGGGAAATGTGTTCAGTCATATTGAATATGTCTTCCATGTATTAGCACATGTAAACATAGTGGGGGGGAAAGACATTTTGACGTCCGTTCTGTCTCGCGTCTTTCAACTCTCAAGGAGGGTAATATTGCAAACACATTTATGTCAGAATTGTAATTATTTTGGCAAGATTTGTTACTTTACCATGGTAATAAAATCTCCGGAAAATTAGAATATACATCTCATTTAAAAGATTCTTTTCATTTAAGCTAAAACAGATGATCAGTTCTTGATACAAGAGAGCATCAACATAATTGCAGATGCACATGGCTTGATTATTGAAGATGGGATGAAGAAATCTAGGGTTGAATCATTTCATAGGTACATCACTGTATAAGACTTAAAGCGACATTATGCGCATCTTACTTCACATAGTGTATTTTTGGTGACAGTTTTATAAAAGCAATTTTCGGTTTTTAAATGTGTTAAACTAATGATAATACCGCATTAGTATTTGAAGTTGGTGCTTTAGAAATAAAAACATTGGACTAATAAAATAATAGTTCCTTTCTTCGCAGTGATCTCCCTTGTGTTATTGTTGTTATTGGTAGAGATTTCGGCAGTGGAAGGGAAGCAACTACTGCATGCAGTTGTTTTTTTTGTCATTGACTCTCCCAGTCAAAATAGGAAAAGTAATAATTGGAAAGTTATTATTTGTACTGGTAGCAAGAAGAGTTTGATGTATTGGGTTAAAAGCTGTTATTTCCTCTACCCTTTTTACACACACCTATTTCAGCTGGATTTATACTTGAAGAAAATGTGCATAATTCCACTTTAACATAGTTTTAGCCTTTACTCTGCTTACTTCCACAATGGTCTTTTTCTGTCTAATTTTCAAAGGGTGTGCAATGAAGATTCATTGCCTAATAACAAATATTGCAGATCATGATCAGACTGCACAATGTGCAGGCTGATCCATGATCTGCACTGGCCTTAAACGCAGAATCACTTGCTGCTAGCAGAGTAATAGTTAATTTGCTGTTTTATTTATCCCCCCGCCGAAGGCGAAGGGGATATTAGAAATGGTCTTCGTCCGTCCGTCCCAATTTTGTCCGTGCATAACTCCAAAAGTACTTGAGGGATTTTCTTAATACTTCATACACTGACAGAGCACATTGGGAGGAAGTGCAGTGTGTAAGAACAATAACTCTATTTTGCCTACTTTTAGAGTTATTCCCCTTATCAGATTTACTTGAAAAACTTTGTCCGGAGCATAACTCCAAAAGTACTTGAGGGATTTACTTCAAACTTAATACACTGACATAGCACATTGGTAGGAAGTGCAGTGTGCAAGAACAATAACTCTACCTTGCCTACTTTTAGAGTTATTCCCCTTTATCAGATTTACTTGTCCAAAGCATAACTCCAAAAGTACTTGAGGGATTTTCTTCAAACTTAATACACTGACATAGCACATTAGTAGGAAGTGCAGTGTGCAAGAACAATAACTCTACCTTGCCTACTTTTAGAGTTATTCCCCTTTATCAGATTTACTTTAAAAGTTTTGTCCAGAGCATAACTCCAAAAATACTTGAGGGATTTACTTCAAACTTAATACACTGACATAGCACATTGGTAGGAAGTGCAGTGTGCAAGAACATTAACTCTACCTTGCCTACTTTTAGAGTTATTCCCCTTTATCAGATTTACTTTTTAAAAAAATTCCGGAGCATAACTCCAAAAGTACTTGAGGGATTTTCTTCAAACTTAATACACTGACATAGCACATTGGTAGGAAGTGCAGTGTGCAAGAACAATAACTCTACCTTGCCTACTTTTAGTCAAATATCATACCTATACTGATAATGAACATTAATATAATTTTGCAAACCTTCTCTTCATTGCCTTATTCTTTTTCCACTTACTTGAAAACTGTACTCAGCATGACCATAACTATACGGCTTTTTAAGGATTTCCTCTCACCAAGTAAACTGTACAAAGTACAACCTTCAAGTAACTTCTTCCGGGCGGGGGGATTAACCATGTGTAACATGGCATGTTATAGTTGAAGGCCTATTTTCTTGAAAATAATATAAATATTAATAAGTATATATTTAAAATGCCTGCAGTTCATTCTATATTGACAGACTGACATTTTAAAGCCATCTGAAGTGACATGTGTAAGAAAAAATAGTTTTCATTTTTTTTTTATTTCCAGCCTTCTGAAGTGACATGTGAAAGAAAAAATAGTTTTCATTTTTTTTTTTCATTTCCAGCCAAACAAAAACATCAAACACAAGTCTGACAGAAACTGTGAATTTTGACCTAAATTGTGATGTTATACCAAGCTCAAACCCAAGTACACAGGATCTTTTCTCACCTGATGAGTTTTTCCTGGAGCATAATTTATTCCAGGAAATGTTTGAAAAGGAAGATCTGAATAGCTACTGTTCCACATGTGGTAGTTTCATTATACTTTATATATTTTGACCATTTCACTTTCAGTGTTTTAGTGTGAAACTACAGATTCTGATTTGGTACTATTAATGTTAGGATAAATATTTTTATTACATGTTTTGATAGTGTTATCAGTATAATAAATCAAAATTGAGTGATAATTATATCAAATTGTAATTAAAGCAACCTAGGAATACAAGATTCTAGTGGTCTCCTATCATTTCTGTATTTAAATAGTCATTTTTTTGAGAAAATCCAAACAAATTGCTTTTGTTATTAATCTTGCATGTTTGCAGATCTTTTGAAGATTGAGTGCACTGAAAATACAGAGGAGGGTTTAGTTGAGTCTCGATTGTCTGTGCCTGACTTGTCTAGATTGGTATCGAGGCTAAAATCTGTACATGTCAAAGATCCACTTCAGCAGGAAAATGTTCACCCAGTTTCAGAAGACTCTCTTTTCAGGTCTCATAAATTTAATGTTTCCAATAAAGCAACATAGTTTTACAACCTGAAAATGGACATTTATGATGTTTCAACAAAATAGTTGACATAAATCTTTTAATGTACTTTTTGACCTAAAAATATCTATGTGGTCAATATTCTTAAAGATACTACTCATACAATCATGTAGATCAAAGTAATGAACTTTTGAATGAAGAAATGAAGAATTTTCTAGTCTCTTTTTAGCTCACCTGGCTGGGCCCTCTTGTTTCAAGAACTAACATGACTTTATGTAAATTGAAATTACAGCAAATAGTGTTAAAATGTTTTTTCACATGCATTCACATCTGACAATGTACACGTATTGTGATGTAGATTACATGCTAACATTTGAAAAAAAAATAAATTAAGTTGTTTCGTATATTTTGTATCTCAAGGAATGAAAGAGTGTATTGTAAGGAGATAGAAACATCTATGCTACAGAAAACATTTAATTCAACAATAGTCAGAGAAACATTTCGGAAGACGGAGGTACTTACAGTTTCAAAGGTAAGCCAGGGTTTATTTTTTATGCCCTCTATCAAAGATAGAGGGGTATATTGGTTTGCACATCTATCAATAACTAGAGAACACTTTGGCCTAGGTTCTGCAAATTGGGTATGTTTGTTGGTAGGCAAGTAAGTGACCCCTATTGATTTTGAGGTCAGCAGGTCAAAGATCAAGGTCACAGTGACCTACAAAATCTTGTCCGAGAACGATTTAGCCTGGTGTCCTCAAACTTGGTAGTCTGGTTTGCAAGGGAAAGAAGATGACCCATATTGATTTTGAGGTCAACAAGTCAAATGTCAAGATAACAGTGACCTTAAAGAGAAAAAAATTGTCAGATCACTAACTAGAGAATGCTTTGGCCTAGTGTCTGTAGGAAGTTTGTCATGACCAGTAGATAACCTGTATTGATTTTGAGGTCTAATGTCAAGGTCACCATGACCTTCAGCAGAAAATACTTGCCCGATCAATAACTAGAGAATGCTTTGGCCTAGTGTCCTCAAATTTTGTAGGTAGGTAGATGACCCCCATTGATTTTGAGGTCAAAGGTCAAGGTCATGGTGACTTTTAATACAAAATTATCCAATCATTAACTTGAGAATGCCTCAGTCTATTGTTCACAAACTTTGTAGGAAGGTTGGTCGTGACTAGTTGATGACCCATGTCAATTTTGAGGTCAGCAATGTCACCGTGATCTTGAGCAGAAAAAACTTGGCCAATCAGTACCAGTCAAAGACCAGTAGATGACCCCTATTGTTTTCAGCTCAACAGGTGAAAGGTCAAGGTCACAATGGTCTTAACATAGTTGGTTAATAAATTGGCAGCTGTCAGGAGGGCATATATATATAACAAACATCTCTTGTTAACCTCCTATAACATGAGCCATAAACCTGCATCTCCCACTTAATTATTTTGTAAAATTAGGTTCCTTTCAACTGAATGTGACATGACACTCTGGCAACTAGTCTGTCACAAATAATTTGTGGCATAAACTACTACCCCAGTTTTACATGTATGGCAATGAAGCTTAGCACACATGATCATGAGTGAATATGTGCAACATATTGCTCTTGATTTGGAACAAACTACATTATTATACCCCCGAACACAAAGTGTAAGGGGGGTATACTGGATTCAGCTTGTCAGTCTGTCTGTCCGTCCATCCTTCTGTAGACAGAATCTTGTGGACACTAAATCTGTAATACCCCTGGTCAGAATTAAATGATTTTCACACAAGTGATAAATACAATGCCTAGTTGTGCATGGTCCATATTTCAGGTCTCTAGGTCAAAGGTCACAGGGGCTCAGGATAGTAAAATCTTGCGGACGCTAAATCTCCAAAATCCCTGGTCAGAATTAAATGATACTTCACAGAAGTGATAAGTACAATGCCTAGTTGTGCATGGTCTATGTTTCGGGTCACAAGGTGAAAGGTCAAGGTCACAGAGGCTCAGGATAGTAAAATCCTGTGGATGCTAAATCTTTAAAACCCCTGGTCAGAATTAAATGATACTTCACACAAGTGAAGAGTACAATGCCTAGTTGTGCATGGTCCATGTTTCGAGTCACTAGGTCAAAGGTCACAGGGGCTTGATAAAGTAAAATCTTGTGCTCTTTTAATCTCCAAAACCCCTGGTCAGAATTGAACGATACTTCACAGAAGCCTTAAGTTGTGCAGGTCAAATAAAGCATCAAATATAACATAAATTTTATATACTGTATCAGTGGGGTTTTCGGGGGGTGGGGGGGGCATTCATTACCTTCAGTGATAGTTCTAGTCATTTCTGTAGTATTTCGGTCTTGGAAATTAGCGGTGGTCCGATGGCCCGAGGCCACTAAATTTTCATATTGGCCAGTGAAAACTGCAAGGGCACAAGTCCGACTGACTTGTGGATTTTCAGAGAAAATACAAGACTTACTCAGTCAGAGAAAAACGTTTTTCTCTGACTGAGTAAGTCTTGTATTTTCATATGAAAACATATAGAATTGATGTCACAGTAACCACAAAAATTATTTTTTTTATTATTTTCTATGCATCACAAGTCTTGGCAACTTCACCGTGTCAATCAAAATCAGACAGTTGTGTATTGACAAAACATGAATGTAGATGTAGCATGGTTACAAATCTTGGCGATTTCACCGTCAGTCAAAACTCGGTTGTCGTCTGTTGGCTAATATACGAAAGAAGGCGGAGCTATTAAGCTACTACCTGACAACTAACACGTGTTTGTCTCGGACGTTATCAAAGGTGTTAATTGATAAACAATCATAAAACTGAAAATAATAGACATTGGCGAAATTTCAATGACAGAGTTTGTAACACGAATAATCAGCAGACGTCTCTGACATGACTCTGTGTATTGTGATTAAAAGACTGCCCGTAACATTAAAACACCTGTGGCGATCAAAAGACAATTCATGTATACCTGTTTTTTCGATAACCAGCACTGATGTTTTTTGTAAAGCGTTGTGAGTTCATATTAATCGCAGAGCAATGAATAAGAGGGTTATGACAATTAGACCATTGGTTTTTGGGGTCAGTATTTAAGTCACAAGAGCAACGAATAAGAGGGTTATGACAATTAGACCATTGGTATTTGGGGTCAGTATTTAAATGATTGACTGTGTTGAACTTGTAAGTTTCAAATTATCATGGACGTAGTATTTTACTCTACATGAATGTATCGGACATTATCCGACACCTTCCCAAAATTTTTTAATTTTTCATAAGATAAAAATGAAAGATGCAATAATATAATAGCTTCTACTCTACCTAAATTTGTGTCCAATGACTTTCAGTATTTGTTAATGCTAATCATTATTTGAACATACTTTTTGGCAATAATTTTATCAAAAAACGATAAAGTTGGAAAAAACGACGACAATCACGGACATGCGAGGTCGCAGTAATACGTGACAAACGGGGAACAACATACTTTTGAGCTGTTGTAGGCTAGGAAAAATATATTCAGCTAGCTAATTTAAGAATATTGAGAAATTACAACTGAAAAACTGCATGACACAAACTGAAAAATATTATAGCCAAGCCTAGACCTAATCCCTATTGACCTGTGGCTCAAGACTAAAATATTTCACCTTGGCTCTTGAAAATTTGATTTTAACCCTTGAAAATGATTATTTTTCGGCCCAGTGAAAATGCTTTCTGGCCAGTAATAGTCAAGGCAGTGCTGGCCCAAATGGCCTGTGGATTTCATATTCAAAAATCATACACTGGTATTCATACATGCCGTTTAGGGTTGGATCATTAACGGGAGATTTGTGAAAAATCGCCGGGTTTTTGGACATCACAACGGGGTAAAAACGAAAACCCAAAAACATGCGTTTCTGACGTCATACATGATACTTTATTCAACATAATGTAAACACATGCAGTCGCCATTTTAAGCACATTTAAACCTTGATTCTCATTTGCAAAATTATTACTCAAACAAAATTCTCTGAATTTTAATGAAACAAGAATAATGTCGTACTTATGTTTGATCTGGATACAAAGAAAAACAAACAAAAACAACAATTTTATTTCTTTCAACTGGCGGTACATAATCTTTAATCAACTAGTACATTAAAAGTATCATATAATCATATTTAATAATCCTGACCAAGGTCTTTCAAATAGTATGCTCTGGAAACGAGCGTAATACGATAAATATATTTGCCTCGGGTCACGTGACAAACATCCGGGTACCCGCAATTTTGGAAAAAGAAAGAAAATATATTGAAACTTTATATCTACGTATATCTCGATATTTTACCAATCAGTTTGACCAACAAATAGATCCTTAATACAATATAAACTACTTGAAAGACCTTGTCCTGACGTGTCATCTTGTTGCAAACATCAATTACGTCAATTAGGCGCTAAGTATTACCCCGGCAATGACCAGATGTTACTGACAATTAACACTAACACTAACGAGCGTAATAAAGGGCCGACTTTCGTCACCTAATCAACCAATTATCGAGCTCGCGTGTCAAGGTTTTGACTCTGTATATTCAAACTTGGGACTTAAGTGGGTATTTAACGCATTTCATGGATTTTCTTTTCTTTCAAGACAAAATTTTGATTTATCGGGAGATTTGGGTGTTTTTGCGAGCTTCGCCGGGGCGCCGGGGTAAGGGTCTAAATATCGGGAGAACCTGGCGAGTAACGGGAGAACGGCATGTATGCTGGTATTTGCAATGATACTTAACATAACTTACAATTTGAGTGATGGTACATGACATACTGTCACAATTTTCATGTGACTTTCCTAAAACTTGCTCAGAAGGTTATCTGCAACATGTAGATGGTCCCTAATGTTTTTGGCGACAGTGGGTCAAAGGTCACAGTGACTTGAACTTTGAAAATTGTTTCCTCAATATCTTGAGATTTATATCAAGTACTGTCTTCAAATTTCATAGGTTGATTTGTCTTACTAAACAGATGATCCCTACTGTTTTGGGGTCAGTAGGTCAAAGGTCAAGGTAATAGTGACCTCTGTAAGCTTTTCCTTGATAACACTCTGTAGGTCACAATTTCCATTTGACTTTCATGAAACTTGTTGAGAAGGTTGCCAGCAACTTTTAGATGTTTTTTTATTTTTTGGGTCAGTGGGTCAAAGGTCATTGTCAAAGTGACCCAAACTTTGAAAATCCTTTCCACTCAATATTTGAGATCTAATTATCAACAACAGGCTTCAAACTTCATAGGATGATTGGTCTTACTAAACAGATGATCCCTACTGTTTTTGGGGTAGTGGGTCAAAGGTCAAGGTCACAAAGACCTCTGTAAGTTTTTAGCTCGACTGTTCGGAAATATGGAGAGCTATTACAGTCACTTGTGCGTCAGCGTTGGCGTTGCTTCTTTGGTTAAAGTTTTGCCTGCTAAGTACTATCATGCACATATCTCAGTAACCACTTATGATATTGACTTGAAACTTTGTTCATGTCTTTAGGGGTGTCATACAATCAAGTCAGATAACTCTTGTATAAATTTATTACAAATTATGGCCCTTGTTTGACTTTGAAAATTTGGTTAAAGTTTTGCCTGCTAGGTACTATCATGCACATATTTTGGTAACCACTTATGATATTGACTTGAAACTTCGTTAATGTCTCTAGGGGTGTCACACAGTCAAGTCAGATAACTCTTGTATAAATTTAGTGCAAATTATGGCCATTGTTTGACTTTGAAAATTTGGTTAAAGTTTTGCCTGCTAGGTACTATCATGCACATATCTCAGTAACAACTTATGATATTGACTTGAACTTTGTTATTGTCTTAAGGGGTGTCACACAGTCAAGTCAGAAAACTCTTGTTTAAATTTAGTACAAATTATGGCCCTTGTTTGACTTTGAAAATTTGGTTAAAGTTTTGCCTGCTAGGTACTATCATGCACATATCTCAGTAACCACTTATGATATTGACTTGAAACTTTGTTAATGTCTTAAGGGGTGTCACACAGTCAAGACAGATAACTCTTGTTTAAATTTAGTGCAAATTTTGGCCCTAGTTTGACTTTGAAAATTTGGTTAAAGTTTTGCCTGCAAGGTACTATTATGCACATACCTCAGTAACCACTTATGGTAGTTATATCAAACTTAGCAATAGTGTTCAGGGGTACATTTTGTTTCAAACAATTAATTTATTAAAAATTAAATATATAGTGATAGATTTTGACTTTTTTTTATGATTCAACTTTCCTAGTTTATACTTAATATTTAGCAGAATTTTGTTTTGCTATTATACTGATAAAAGTTTTGTTTTATTAGCAAACACCCACAATAGTCGAGCTTGCTGTCTTATGGACAGCTCTTGTTCCTTGATAACACTCTGTAGGTCACAATTTCCATTTGACTTTCATGAAACTTGTTGAGAAGGTTGCCAGCAACTTGTAGATGATTTTTAATTTTTTGGGGGGTCAGTGGGTCAAAGGTCATTGTCAAAGTGACCCAAACTTTGAAAATCCTTTCCACTCAATATTTGAGATCTAATTATCAACAACAGGCTTCAAACTTCATAAGGTGATTGGTCCTACTGAACAGATGATTCCTTCTGTTTTGGTGCCAGTAGGTAAGGTCACAGTGACGTCTGTTAGCTGTTCCTTAATAACATTTCAAAAAATTTTCACAAAACTTACTGGGAAATGCTATCAGTCCAGTAGAGTGAATCTGGCCCTTATTGACCTCTTGTTCCTTTAAACTTAATGCCACATGTATATAAGATGTAGAAATAGAGATATAATGGTACATTTTCTCTGCATACTATACATAACAGTACACACAGTAACAATACATTACTTTTTGATGGGAAACAGTCTACAAAAATTTAATTAATTGTGCAGAAGTTTTGAAACTCATTCTAAGATCTAAATATTCCTGTAGTTTACTTTTGTATTATGTTTTCATATGAGTATGTTGTGAAATATAGGCACAATCATAGTTTTAAATAGTTTCACAGTCATTGATGTCTCACATGAATGATTTTAAGCTCATAGAATTTTTTTTACGTGCACTAATTAATTTTTCTATTGGTTGATGCAAATTTTGGCTACACTTAGTTTAGTATAAAAAGTTACATCATATTCATATTGGAATAAGAGTGAAATGTGATTGACTCTGAATTTCTTTCTCCACCAAGTTTTACTTTCTTCACTCAACTGTGGTGTCTTGTTGTCTCTCAAATGAGTCTTTAGCCCTGTCTTTACACAATAAAACAATTAGAAGTTTTCATTACTTCATAGGATGTCAAAACATCCAAACACTATCATTCTTGCAGTTTGTGGTAAAGTTTATACATTGTTTACACAAAATGTTCCAGAATGTGGGACACTAAGAGATATATATTCTCACCATGGTTGGTCTGCAACTTCTTTGTATCATGACTAAAATTGAAAAAAAAGTGCATTTTCATGAAACTTTTTTTTTTAATTACATAACTCTGTCCAATTTATTAATGCGCACTTGCATAATTACTACTGTCATGTTGGCTCTTGTGTTTTTCAGGGGGAGTTGGAAGAGTTTCAAACTTTAGATCCCAGCTTGTTGGAGACTGGTGCAGTCAATCTGATGAAGTCAGAAATGCTGAGATTTGTTACAGTTCCTAAAACAGTCATTTTGTCAGAGGATGGTAATCTTGTTTGAAATGAGCAAAATGCCTACAATTGTTAATTATTTATTGTACTGAATATACCAGTTACAGGGATGTACCAGTCACTGGGAACTGGTCTTTAATACTTAGGTAGATATTTGGGGAGACATTGTTTTTCCCCTTGCCCACTGTATGTCCACTTTACCTAGTCCAAAATCTTGTGTTGTCTCCAAAACCCCTTGTTGGATTTATTAGACTTTGTGGAAAGCATAAGTATGAAGTCTAGTCTAGTGCATATTTTAATTATGTTTCCCTCATAATAGTTGGAGACATATTTATTATGTGCTTTTTATCACAAAGTTTGTCCAGACAACTCCTAAATGCCTGGATGGATTTTACTGGTAGAAATGTTAAGTACCAAGTGCAATTATTGCCCTAATTGCCAAAATTGAACAAATTTAGAGTTGTCCACAGATGGGTGTATTTTGTGATAGTTTGGCACTCTTGTCAAATATTATGAACTTTTTTTACTATATGTTAACTACAATGTATATGTTAACTATATTGGGCATATCTCTAATTATATTGGGCATATCTCTGCAAGAGTAATAAAAACAAGTTTACACAACAAAACTGTTTAATATATTTGTTTTTTTCAGAGCCAGCTGTAAGAACAGTGATAGTCAAAGATGTGGTAAAACCAGACCAAATACTGCTGCAGAACATAGAAAAACTGGACTTGTCACCCACTGACACAGCTAAATCTTCATTCCTGGATATTAATGCAATTGGTCAGAATGTTATGTTATACAAGAAACCTTTAATGACATACTTTTGTGTTTCTTATCTCTCTTGCTTTTAAGAAAGTTTTAATATTGAGCAACATGTTTCAAAGAAGTGAATAACAATTTATTGGATTTCCTGTTCAATCCTACAGTTGCCTTCTCTAAAGATGATTGTGTCACTTGGTCATATTGAAAATGAAAAGAAGCCCACTTTTCTTAAAAGTCTCTTTAAAAAAACTTGCAACTGCATCACTACATCTTTAAAATGCAAATTAACAGTTTGGTTTTCTGGCTAACATCAATAGCTCTATTCCTTTCTTACTTAAAGTCAAAGTAGGTCATTGCCTTTGAACATTTATTTGTAGTTGTAACAGAACAGGATCAGTTCTGTGAAAAGGCTGTATTAGACACTCCTGTTATGAATGATGCTTCATCAACAGAGAATTATGCACAACAGAAGTTACCTGTTCCAACCAGGAAACTGTTTGAATTGTCACTTTCACCTAAAAAGTAAGTACCAAGTATCAGATGCAACCCATCTTGCTTTTATGGCTCACATGAGCACAATGCTCAAAGGTGAGCTATTGTGACCTGATGTCTGTCTGTTGTCTGTCGGTCCACACTATAGAGGCCACATTTGACATCCAAATATCATGAAAATTGGTCAGTGTTTTTCATGATGATCTATAAGCTACGATTGAATCTGGGCCATTTTGATTAAAAGACTAGGTCACATTTTCAAATAATAGAAAGACCTTGTAAACACTGTAGAGGCCACATTTGAGCCCCAGTCAGCATGGAAATTGGTCAGAATGTTTGTCTTGATAGTTTTTATGCTTCCTTTGAAACTGTGTTTTGGGGGATGAAAATCAAATAATAGAAAACCATGTTAACATGCTAGAATCCACATTTTGAACCTAGTCCTTTTGAAAGTTAGTCAGAATGTTTGTTTTGACAAACTCTTGGGTCAAGTTTGAAACTGGATATCTTCGGGTTAAAAACTAGGACGCCAAGTCTAATCATAAAAAGAATCTTTGTTAACACGCCACCACATTTGACACATGTTCATCTTGAGAATGTTTGTCTTGATGAGCTCTAGGTCGAAACTGCGTAACATGGGATGAACATTTTGTCACCAGGTATGTTGATCATGACCCTTTTACTTACTTTTTTGTTTTTGAAGGAACAGTACAAAGGTATTAAAATTTGGACAGTGTGTACTGTGTTTTGCAAGCAGATTTCAAAATTGCCCTCATTGGTCACCTTGGTGACCTTTTGGCCTAGTTTCTTGTTATGCGAAGCAATGGTACTTGGGTGAGTGATATAGGGCCATCATGACACTCTTATTACATACTTATTTAATAAAACATAGAGCTGGTGTCGTATTCCAGTAGCATCTTAAGTGATTTCTTAAGTATTTTTACTTAAGTCCAATTTTTTTAATTATCATATTTATCTCAAAAGTCAATGATTGTTTGTAATTTCATTATCATTATAGAAAATGGTCATGGAAGATTTAATAAATTTTCAACATGCTGCAATGCACTTTATCCTTTTTAAATTATCTTCTTAAGGAAATTGTTAACTTCAAGGAAAATCTTAAGATTTGACTTAAGATGCTACTGGAATATGACCCCTGATGTCTCAAGACACAAGGTATAGCTTTGTGCATTCGCAGAATCAAATTTATATGATTATAATGTTTTGTCTCAAAGATTTCAGCTGTTGGATGCATTTTTCATAATGTACTAATTACCTTTTTTGTCTTGTTGAAGCATAAAAGGAAGAAATCAAATTAGTTATAATGCAGTATGATTACAGCTTGCTTGATGATGAAATGAAACAAATTGTGAAGGAAAGAATCTGGCAGGGGCATAGATATTGTGATGAAATTCAAGCATCAAGACTGCCAGGTGAACACATTTTTCATTTAGTAAGTTATGTAGTGTACTGATCATCCAATTTCTAAACAAATAAAACAAAGCAAAAGATGATACTCATCACTACAAAGATTAATAGGTCACTTAATGTAAACTTCCCATTCTGCCAAAGTCTTTCAGCTAGGCATGACACTCAGTATCCCAAATTTTATTACATTGTATTCATCATTCACAGATTTGAGCAAAATCTTTGATTCAATTATATGCGTGATTAAGGGGTAAAACCTATCAAATCATGTAGAAAGTAAAATTAATTTGAAAACAGATATCAGAAATCTTTGACACTGTTCCCTTTAGCAGTGAATAGTACAACAAACTTTTTCAGTATAAGGGGTTAGCTCAGAGTGCTAAGGGTGAGTTATGGTCATCAGCAGTTGTCCGGTGTTCATCATCATTTTGCTTTTCAAACCACTTCTCCTAAACCACTGGGCTAATTTTTATCAAATCTCATAGGAATGATCCTTGGATGTTACCTAATTGTTTAAAGAAATGTATTCCATGCAGAAAGAAAAAACTTAAAAATCCTCTCTGAACCCACAAGACACAGAGTTTAGATATTTGTATCAAGCATTGCCTAATGGACTTAATTGTACTTTGAGATATACATGTATAAGAAAAGTCTTCCAAAAACCTTGTCTCACCACATGGCCAAGAGCTTGCATATTTTGCTTATAGCATTGCCTAGTGGTTCTGTATGTAGATTGTTCAAATCATACCCCATGGGTCCAAGTTGGCCCGCCCCAGGCCACTTGACCAACTGACCTACTTTTGGACCATGTATACAGTTTTGCGTGTAGATTTCAACTTGACATTGGTTGACATTGACCAACTGACCTACTTCCCTATTTTTGAAGCTACATCAATGAAATTTTGACTATGTTTACAGTTTTGCTTGTAGATTTCAACTTTGACAATGGCTGATCTTAACCTACTGACCTACTTTCCTGGTTTTGAATTTACAGCAATGAAATTTGAACCACATGTATAGTTTTGAATGCAGATTTCAACTTTGACCATTGGCCTAGTTTTTGTTTTTCAAGGTAGAGAGATGAAATTTTGACCATTTGAGCAGTTTTCAAATTAATTTCAAAAATTCCTATGATTGACCTTGATTATGACCTGTTGATGTACCTTATTGTTTAAAAGTACAATGATACTCGGGTGAGTGATATAGGGCCATCTGACATTACCTCTTGTTTGTTTAGAGATTGAAAAGGCCTTTCCAAAAATGTATATCCTTGATAGCTCAGTGGTTAGGGTGTTCGTGCATACAGTCAGTTGACATTAATAACATCACCATTACCGGAATTACTTATTTATACGATGATGTCAATAAAATGACATCACACACAACACCTATTTTGTCTGATTAAGAGTTTCTCTGCCATTGTATGCTTAAGTTTGTTTGGGCATACAAGTATCCAAAGGTATACAATAAAAGGGTCATTATCATAGGAATGTGATCCAAAAGCCAGATTGGCTCTCGTTGCGGTCAGATCATACACATGTAGAGGATTGCTTGATTGTCACTCGTTACACTCCGCACTTGTATGATCCAACAAATGACTCAAGCAAAGCAGGCATTCTTGATCATATTATTATACTA
The DNA here is from genome assembly GCA_022818135.1 of Saxidomus purpurata. Taxonomy (NCBI): domain Eukaryota; kingdom Metazoa; phylum Mollusca; class Bivalvia; order Venerida; family Veneridae; genus Saxidomus; species Saxidomus purpurata. The sequence continues at coordinate 52,622,935 of JAFMSR010000005.1, read as the reverse complement.
ATAACGCTATTGTATTCCTTTAGTGTTTTAATACTGTGTGTTAAGATGAAGTATCTCAAAATATGACAAGCCAATGGGGTTGCAGGCGTCTAGATGTTGCAATGGAATTGAGTGATGCATGACCATCATTGCACTCTTGTAATCATTTATTTTGACTATCTTTCAGAGCCAGAGATTTCTAAGAAAAGCATGACAAGAGAACCAGCAGTCAAACAGGTCTTAAAAGAAATGAAAGTACAGGTTGACACCACTACTGGTAGTGCTGATCTGGAACTGAATTGGAATATTGTCAAATACACAGAAGAAATCACATATCCTTGTAAACTGGTGGTGCCCTTTAGTACAGATAAAGTTGTCTGTGAGGAACAAATGAAAGAGGTTGAAGAAGTAGAGAAGTATGGGACAGCTGACCTTTATGGTACATACAACAGTTACCCTCAGTTCAAGTTTTACATCAATAACAGTTAAAAAACTCTATCCATTTGTACCTTGCTTATAGACCAGACACTCAAATTGCTGAACTGAACTTGATAGTTTATTTGCATTTCAACTTTCAGTATACATGTCTGTATTTGTAACCATTGACAGGCAAAACTCCTTTTACAAGTTTTGTATTAAATAGCAGATAGAATCATAGTGATTGTTCCCACACAAACAGTGTTTGCGGGGAGGTTATATAGGAGTCAGCTTAACTATCTATTGTTCCCACACAAACAGTGTTTGCGGGGAGGTTATATAGGAGTCAGCTTAACTATCTATCAGCTGGCTGGTCGATCTGTTGGTTTTCCTGTTGGCTCCTAAAGGTCACACATAGGCATCAAAGGTTATGTGACTTAATTTTGTGTCCAACTTGTAACTCCTGAACCACATAATGGATTTCAAGTGAGCTTTTCACAAATGTATGTCATACACATAATCATTAAGGTTAAAGTAGTAAGAGAAGCCATTTTTTTGTTTTGGGGTGTTTCTTAATAAAAATCTGTAATAATTCTAGTTTCAGTTGAAAATATATTAAACTATTTGCATTCAGTGACTATTTTATATTTTCATGATAGTACTATTTGCTAATTTAAAAGTTGTGAGCTTTAGTTCTCAAGTTTGAGGAAAGTCTGTTTCCTCCTTTTCAAGAAAGAGGAATGGGGCACTGATCTTCAGTGTCCATCTGTAATTTTATATGTCACACTATTTACACCCGCATTTGTGATTAGTCTCAGACCTAAGTCCAGAAAGTTTTGTCACCATGTTTTTGCACACTGTGAAGGACAAGTTCTGTTCATAGCACCACATCCCTTGTAATATTGTAATTTGTAAATATCATCCTTTGGTGGCTTTGATTGTGAAAACACAAGAAATTGGAAATGTTCACTTTCCTGTTTAAGCAATATAATACAATGTGTCTGCAATTAGTTCAACACATCCACACACAAAGTACTGACCGTCTGTCCAAATGTCCATCCATCCGTCCATCCGTCAGCTTTAACTTCAAAATGACATCTTCTCTGAAACCACTGGGCCAATATTGATGAAACTTGGAAGGGATGTTACTTGCATGAAGCTCTATCAGACTCATTTAAAGAATTCCATTCCATGCAGAACTCTGGTTGCTATGGCAACAAATAGGAAATACTTAAAAAATCTTCTCCTAGACCGAAAGCTTAGATATTTGGCATGTAGCATTGCCTACTGGACTTCTACCAAAATTTTTGAAATCATGACCCCTTGGGTTAAAATTGACCTTGCCTGGGGGGTCATTTGATTTTACAAAGGTTTCTATAGGAAACATTTTAAAATCTTCTTCTCCAAAACCACAAGGCCTAGAGCTAAGATATTTAACATATAGCATTGTCTAGTGGACATGTACCAAGTTTGTTCAAATCATGCCCCTTGGGTCAATATTGGCCCTGCCTAGGGGGTTACTTGTTTTACATAGTCATTTATAAGAAAACCTTTAAAAATCTTCTTCTTGGAAACCACAAGGTCTAGAGCTTAGATATTTAGTGTGTAACTGTGTCTAGTGAACCTCTTCAAAGTTTGTTCAAATCATGCCCCTTGGACTAATATTGGCTCCAGCAAGGGGGTCACTTGTATTACATAGACATAAAGGAAAACCCTTAAAAATCTTCTTCTCCAAAACAACAAGGCCTAGAGCTTAGATATTTAGTTTGTAACAGTGTCTTGTGGTCCTCTTCAAAGTGTGTTCTAATCATATCCCCAGGATTAAAATTGACCCTGCCCGAGGGCTCACTTGATATAGGAAAAACCTTAAAAATCTTCTGCTCCAAAACCACAAGGTCTACAGCTTAGATATTTGATGTAAAACATTGTCTAGTAGTCCTCTATTAAGTTTGTTCAAATCATGCCCATTGGGCCCTCTTGTTTCAAATTCTTCTCCAGTTAACTTACATGAGGAATATTTTTTTCTATTTTTTCAGATTGGGAAGATAAAGAAATTTCACTTGATTGGAAAGGAAACAACACAGGTATTGAGATTGAGTTCTACCATTATCTAAAACCATAATCAAATTGTCTTCCAGATGATGTCTTTTAATTGAAATATTTATTTGTTTCTTATTTATTGCAGCTGAAGTTGATGACAATTTTGACTTTTTGTATACTCTGTTAGAGAGTTATTTAAGGAACAAAAAGGCCCATTACATAGAATTAGATCCTATTTGAAATTTAAATTTTATTAACTTTTATAAAATTTTGTTATTACTCCCTCACCAGGGAGTATCACGTGATCTCAATAGTACACTGTCCGCACAAAATGGCTGCAGAAATCGCCACTTCAACCAAGAAATAAGGGGTAAGCTCATTGTTATTGATATTTTAAGATATGCAGAATAGGCGCAAAGTACCTGCATAATAAAAATAATTACTAACAATCTCTTCGTTTTTCTGAAGTTTTCTTGGTTTAGGCCTGAAACTCTATACAGATAATATTTTTTTAAGTACATTGTCTGAACAAACATTTAATTTGCGTATTTCAGCGCTAAAAGCATATATAATGCACAATCTTCTATAAAATAATGATTTAATGTGTGAATGTATCCTTCGTGACAAGTTTCCAGTGTTTTTTCAGTGTTTGAAAAAAAGTTATGGATTTTTTTCATAGCGAGTATAAAACTGGAGAAAGTAGACTTTCATGATTGTGATTTCGAATGTGATGCTGTGAGTATTGAAAACAGTGGTACATCAAATCTTGAACACGATGCGCTTAATGATTAAAGTGTTTCAAACATAACAGTGAAAAATAATGTATAGAGGTTGTATAAAAAAAAGTCAACGAGTACTTTGTCTGAAAGCAGTAGCACTAATAAAGCTTCCAAATTGCAGTGCACCGATGCAAGTCTAAATCACCGACAAAAACAGTGTCACAATTTATTTCTAATTTCTCAAGTTCGGCAAAGCTTCTACAATTGATTTGATGTTTTAAAGAAAAAACCACTGTCAGATGGTTTGAAAAGCACTCGTGCTGGGGAGTTTTTCTTGGCACGTTTTTAGGTGGCAATGCTTTGTAATTAAGTGGAGAACGAAATGGTAATTTCATTGGAGACAGTATTGGTGGCATTTCTTGTAGACTTACTATAATAAGAAAACTGATTGGGGACAAAATGTTTTCTGTTTTGCGCTTTTCAGCTGCGATGCAATGGTTGTTTTTGAGCATCGGTGAAGTGAATTTTGCTTCGCTCGTGTTTTCTTCTGTCGATGAAGCGACAACGATGGCTTCTTATGACGCATTCTGAAAGAAAATACGACTAACTTGTATTGTATATTCATGTAGTATCAGTTATATCCATAAAGACTTTGCATTACAAGTGCACCAACACGTACTAAATTTTTCACTTTGTTAAATTAGAATATGAATCACTGACGGTGAAGACTAGATATTGAACTGTTTTCCAAATAAACATCTTACATTTTACAAATATTCAGTTCTTTACAAGAGTATGTATTGCTCATGAACATTGGATTGAATTTTCTAGAATTAAAAAAAAATTCTCTTGACTCTTACCTTCCATTCTCTAAAAAACGTGACAAACAGGCAACAGCAGGAACGAAATGCTTGCTTCGATGCCCCAAACTACAAAGAAATTAATATAAATGAGCCAGTAGAAACATTGAAAAAAAACGTTCAGACAATGTACTCATATTATTTTGTTCAGACAATGTACTCGCTATGAAAAAAATCCATAACTTTTTTTCAAACACCGAAAAAACACTGGAAACTTGTCACGAAGGATACATTCACACATTAAATCATTATTTTATAGAAGATCGTGCATTATATGTGACGTCGTCTCAGAAAAACAGGCCAAATGCGGCGACGTCATAATTGCGAAAATCATGTTAAAAAGTGCGCCATTAATTTTGTTTGTTATACAAACAAAACTAAATCATTTTCTCTTTGAAACGAAACACTGTGAATAGAGAAATCCCACAAAAGGCACAAAGAAATCTTCGTGAATGTGTTTTTAATAGTTTTGTGAGATATCGTGAAAAATATAACCTAAAATCGATAGATTTGTGAGATACTTGCGGTGCGCATACACGTGACTTCTGACGAAACATGGAGGACATGTAAACAGTGCCGATTCAGTCATCATTTACTCCCTGATTTCAAGTGACATTCATCGCTCGTGAAAATGCAGGTAAGATAATGATTTTGTGTTGTTGCACGCTAATCAAAATGTTATTTTTGTGAAAGTATTTGATGAAAAAGCGATTTATTTTTAACCCGGAAGTGGAATACTACTCTCAAAGGAAGTGGATACGGTTTGTTTATAGCAACAGCAACATAAAAAGAAATTGTAGCGGACAAATTAAAAATATATTATAAGCAAAAATAAGAAAAACGAGTCAAGAAAGTTGTTTAAGTGAAACAAGTACCGTTCCCTATGAAATTATTGAATACCAAGATGACATTTATTGAAGAATTGGCCATTGTAGATCAGTTATTTCATAAATGATTTGACACTATCTGACTTTGGTGTACATGAATTAACTGAGGAAATGAATTTTGAGTCTGATGATGATAGTTCTGATTCTGTTGCTTGAGATTTTGACCCATCGGAAAGTGGTCTTGTCACAGAGTCGTTTTCGCAAATAAACATGCGGTTGTACAAAATTGTATGGGGGAGCCATGTAACAAAATAATTGACTTTCAGACTATTATTAAACATAGGGAGTACTGCAACGAATTGTCACGAGAAGAACTTAGTACTCGAAGCACAACTATCTGCCCATAGGTTTACTTGTCCCAAAACTCAAGCAAAGAAACGTTAATCTAAGGAACATGTATATGAAACCCCACCAGAAATATTTCTTCAGTGTAAAGCAAGTCTGCCATCAAACTTTCTGTTTCAGCCACTCTATTGAAAGACACAAATTACAGACTATAGCAAAATCACTACATAAAGATGGTCTTACATCTCGCACACATGGTAACACTAGAAATGAACCAAAACACAGCCTTACATATGAAGACAGAGAGGAATCAAAACCTTTATCTGTAAATATGCACGTGATAATGCACTTCCCCTGCTTGAATTTTAAGGAGTCTACTGCAAGACATTTTGATATTTATATATATGTGTAACTATTGCATGATGTTACTGGATTTGAAGTATTCGTCAAACTCTTTCTTAATAAGTTCTTCTACAATTCTTGACAATTCTGAATCTTTAACAAATTATCTTATTTTCATTTTGTAAACGGTAAAGTGTTATTCTTGTTAATTGTTGGTATCTAAAATAAAGGGATGTAATTCGGCAATACCAAAATTAAAGGGAAATAAAGATAACAATACTGACACATTTGCCTTTGTGTGAGATGATTAAAGTGTACACATAAAATAGCAATAAATAATCTCAATAAATCTATATTAAAAGATATGTTTTTAAGGCAAAACATTTCACTCATAGTTAAAGTAAGAAGCAATTAGAAAACCAATGCATACTGTGTATATTGAGAAACAGTCTAAACATACTGTATTCAGTCTTTTTGCATAGATTGATTGATAAATTCATTTATTAACTATTTTCAGTAAATCCACCTTGTTCTGTTGCTGGAAAACTTCACTATTCTTGGGATTTTGTGCAGCAGATACATTATCCTGAGTATCCTCATCACAGTCAGCAATGTGGGCCAATCTTTTCAAGAGTGCAATGTGTTTGGCATTTGTTCTGAAGGCTCAGGTTTGTATTTATAATAAATCATTATCTACTCTATTTGGTTTAATTCTTGTGTGTTTTTTTAAGGAAATGCTACAGTTTGAAAGGCTCAGGAAGATATGATTATACATGTACAGAATTTTATAAATATAGTAACCTGTACATGAAAATTACTGTTTGAACTTTTTTATAAACCTTTTTGTAAATTATTAAAGCTGTTCAGTATCAAGACCCAGTAATAAAGATACATGTATATTTTAACTTTGAAATTAGTTATAGTATCTTCTACTCTAATAAAGACTCTAGTACTCTTTTTCTTGTACATGTACAAATGGTCTTATTTCTTCCCATTATTAAAATTATGACGTCATTTCAATTCACAATTATACAAATGTAAATAACTATTTGTCATACTTTTGGTGTAAATGTCTTTAGAAATACTATAGTGATGATAAATATATGTTACACTTGGATATCTTTATAACTTCCTTTTTTAATTCTATTCACGGTAACAATTTGCAGGAAAGCAAACATTCTATCTCATTGAAGGGAGCCAATTGTGTGGTCAGTATTGCTCACCATTATTTCCAGCATCACAGTCATGGAGAAACAGATATTCTGATCCACTTTGACAACTGTTGTGGCCAAAAACAAGAACAATGTGGTTCTCTGGTACTCTATGTGGAGAGTTTTTTCAAGGTAAAAGATCATAGTCTGCACAGTTTTCAAAATATATAATTTTGGCTTGTCTGAGTATTACAAGATAAAGAAATAAAGAATAATTGATAAAGAGGCAAACAGATAAATTTTATAGTCTAAAAATCAAGTGCACTCTAAGAGTAGTTGAAGGCAGTCAGTTTTCCAGCATTGTTGATAATGATAATTTTTTACTGTTAAGAATGTGAATTATTGTGGTCATATTGAAATTTCAAATACTGACAAGTGTTATGATCAAGGAACAAAATATATGCTTCTAAAAATGAGCTTTAACTTGAAAATCAAAGCTTCAGACATGAAATTATGTTTTACACTTGTGTAGGTTTACATCAGTCAGTTGAATTATCAATGATGATAGCAGGACACACAAAGTTTAAGCCTGACTGGCATTTTGGTTTGTGGAAAAGGAGGTAATTTGATTCTTATACTTACTTTTAGTGTACATTTGAGAATTTTTGCCTTACTTGATTTTGGTATCTTGTTTGTCAATGTAATTCATGAATTTCATGACATTGTATATTATTTTAGGTAGTTTTTAACACCTTGCTTATATATAGCCTGTAAAATAAGTGGTTACAAACCTTAAGCAATCGTTGAAAATGAACCCAAAGATGTGAAAACCATTGTCTCTACCATATACACCTAATATAACTTATGAATTTTTAACTGTAATTTAAAGGTGCAATATGTCATTGTATATTAATTTATCTGTTATAATCTCTTATAACTCTGTATAGAGTGGTCATTTACAATTTTGTTAGTCATATAATATATATGATTTTTATTATAAAATTTGTGATGTAAATGAAAGAGACTTTAATAAAATATTTGAACTTGAAATATTTGAACCTAATGTTAATACAGGTTTAACAATTTTATATTAATCATATTCGTGGATATGCTAAATTATTCATGCCTCATGAATACTTAACAGACATGAGTGAAACTTACAGTATGGAACCAAATCAGTATCATACAAGTTTTTATGTGTGCAAATGTTAGAATTCTTTTCAAAAGATTTGTTTCTTCCATTTAAATTATGGTGTTTTTTTTACAGATGGAGAAACAGTATTCTTGCATATCGGATCGGCATTTCCGGTGATTTTGCCCATGCCGGAAAAACCGGTCTGGCACCCCTCCTATGCCAGATGACTCTCGTGAACTACTTATGGGGTAACGTTATATAAACATTGTGACGTCACTTCCTAAACACAGCGCCGGAAAATCGTGTTGTTTTTCATGATAATTCATCATTTTGATAAGTTTGAATAAAGAAATCAGCTTTAAAATGCAAGACGGCATGCAAGAAAAAATTTCGATCATGAGACACTTGGCTCAGATGGAAATTTTTCTCTCCTAGGGTAATTTTTTTGGGGGATTCGGCAGGAGCCTCGTTCCCGCCAAAACAGTTACCCTCGGTGACGGATATTTCGATCTGAACCTCGTGCTCATGACAGAAATTATTAATGCGGAGACAATGGCTGACATTGCACATAAAGATTCATCAAAAAGTGAGCATGCTATTGCACAGCTTGTTGGAGATATGGCAACACCTGTTTTTTTCTATGAGTGGAGAGATTTACTGAAGTGTTCTTTTAAACCATTGAAAAACGTAACAAAATACCACCACTTTAAGATCTCAAGTGATGAACCAGGCATTGTAACTTGCAAAATTTCAGCAAATAGTGAAGAAGTTAAGGTCAACCTGTTGGGAAAAAATTGTTGAAATCACGCTAGAATTACCAGAATTATCTTAAGTTCCAGGAATGGATTAAGCATGTCAATGGTATTTGTATGAATCCATAAGACAATTTTGTACTACTCCAGAATCAAAAGACAGCTGTTGTCCGAAACCTGTGGTACCAAAAAAAGAGATCAAGCTCTGTGATGATAAATCATCCTGTAGAAATATTCCTTCAGGTAGTAAAAGGAAGTGTCTCTTACTGAACTAAAGTGTTCATAACATATTCTCAGACAGTACTTTAATGTCACACTGTGGTTGTATTTTCAAAATGGTTCATTATTGCAGACATTTTCAAATAAGCTACCTGATGGGGGAAACATAAAGTTGCCACTTTGGCCGTCCGTCCCACATTCATTTCTGGGCTATTCCGCAACTACTTGCGGGAGTTAAACAATTCCTGATGTTCATAAATAGTGTTTAATAAAGGCAATTGTTGTCCGCTCTGTTTCTCAGCAGTCAATGATTGTGATTTAACAGTACTTCATTAGAAGCTTAAATGCTTACGAGTAAACAAAATGTAAATATTATCAAAATGTCTAAGCATGGCTATAAATTACCTCCCTTTATTGTATTTTCTAAATTCAGTTATCTTCCTTTGCTATACAAAATTATGTTTGTCTTGGACATTACTCGATATCGTTGTTTACTGAAGATACCATGTATTATTAATTACGTATCAGAACTACTGATACGAGACAGTTGTTATACATAATATCTGTGTACAGTTGAGTTCTGCAAAGAACCATTGATTGATACGGATGTATTTGTTATAACATTTTGATATATAATACAGTGTTGCTTTCTATAGGCCTGAAATGATATACAGAGTTTGTGGTTGTTTTTTACAGTCTTATTGTTGAGTTGAATTTAGCTTTGGCCATTTTTGTATTTTTTTTTCATGTCAGATCTAGATAATTTTTGGATTTTGTTTGTTATATGACTGTAGAGATTGGTTTAGAACAAATTACTCTCTGGTTACTATAGTAACATACAGACTTATATTTGAGAGCAACAGATTGTTTAATAAATAAAAACAGATAAGTGCTGAAAATGAGTTTAATGATAAAAAAAGTACTACTACAGTTCTCATATGATTCAAACTAAAATTTGCATAATGTCATACTTTTACTTGATAAATGAATTCTTTTTTGCTAATGAAAAAGCATGTGGCATAGATGTAAATTATTAACACTGTAATAGAATTTATTATTGTTTTCACTTTAGGGCAATAGTATTTACTAAACCTAAGTTTTAATACAAGGTTTTGAAATAAAAAAATACATGTCACTTTATCACTTTTGATACAGAACATAACAAGTATTTGCAACTAACATAATATAGTTCTGTTGCCATGGTTACAATGAAGTGAACTTCTGATATGTAAGAGTTTTTAGTGATTGTGGAACTATTAAAATAGCACTATACTTAACATCTTCTATTTTAACTTTTAACATTTTTATTATGTCAATGTATATTCATTACTGGATATAAAATTCATAGACTTTGAATGTTTTTTGTTATTCGCAAAAATGTGGTGGTCTTATAAGAATGCCCATAGTATTGGAAGTTGTAAAGGACTGCAACAGCATTAAAAATAGTTAAATAAGGCAATACAAATCAATAAAAGTTAGTTTTGAAAAAAGGTTTCAAATAAAAAATGCAGCATGTCACTTTATTACATTTGATACAAATATAACAGTTTCTACAACGTACATAATTATATTTCTGTTGCCATGGTAACAATGAGGGTGGACTTATGATATGTCTGAATTTGTAGCGATTAATATATGCATTTGCACCTATTAAAACAGTATTACACTAAATATCTTTTGACTTAACTATTTCTTTTTATGTCAGAGTATATCCAACATTTAACATAAAATTGAGAGATTTGGGGTGTTTTTGATATTCACGCAAATACAGTGGCCTTAGAAAAATGTCCACAGTAACAAAACTAAATGATAGATGTCCGAAATATTTTCAGAAATTATTTAGTATAGATAGCTCTTTCAGAAAATAGAAAAAACAGAAAATGTGGTTTTTCCTCATTTGGCCTCATTTTCTCAGGCATGGTCACATATATGCTTTTAGCGCTGAAATACGCAAATTAAATGTTTGTTCAGACAATGTACTTAAAAAATATTATCTGTATAGAGTTTCAGGCCTAAACCAAGAAAACTTCAGAAAAACGAAGAGATTTTTAGTAATTATTTTTATTATGCGGGTACTTTGCGCCTATTCTGCATATCCTAAATTATCAATAACAATGAGCTTACCCCTTATTTCTTGGTCGAAGTGGCAATTTCTGCAGCCATTTTGTGCGGACAGTGTACTATGGAGATCACGTGATACTCCCCGGTGTCCCTTTTAATATGAAATGTATTTCTTTTTTATTTCAATATAATTTCAACTTTTACATTTGCATTGGATAGATATACAAATATTTTAACATTCTGAACCAAAAGGCAAGTTTTAAAACTATATGTAGCTTCTGAATTCATTTATTTCAAATCTATTTTGGTTGCACAACTAAGATAGGTAAAGGGAGGTAATAATAATTTTCAAACTTGCATTTCTAATGAATTCCATCTAAATATATAATTTTAATGCAAATATTTTACAAATAGTATGCGATAGGTCTTATATTTATATCTTTCCTTAGGCAAAGTATGTGTATCAAATTTGTACTTATGATAAAATAACTATCTTGGTTGGGCAACCAGGATAGGGAAATCAAATTTTAAATATACCTCCAGTGAAAATCTTACTTGAATTAAGCGCTAAGTGAACATAAATGAGTGTAAATGATTAGATGTTTAAGTTTCAAACAAATTTGTTACATGGCCAAAATCTGATTATCCACCTGTAAAATAAAGCTTGAAGTCAAACAGTGATTATCAAAGGGACACATTTAATTTACTGTAGAGAGTACACAGGTTTTCATCGAAGTGTATCAAAAGAAAACCAGACTTAAAGACCATGTCTTAAAAAACTATTAATAACCATGTACCGGTATTTTAAAATTTCCTGAAAATTTGGGTACATAACTTTGCCATACCCAAGAGTGTATCATGATGTGTTATTATGTGTATATGTATAGTATTTGTATATTTGACAAAAACATACTACGAAATTAGTTTGATGAATGAATTGTAAATTTATTCCAATACAGGTTATGAGTTTTAATTTGTCATCCAATGAAATCTACATATTTCTTTTTCTTTTCTGTGTTCTTAACTTCATAGAACAACTTTAAAAAAGAACTGTATCTAAAGCAGTTCAAAGTACTTCACTATGTCTGTACCAGTGGAAGTCACAGACCAATGAATTAGTAGAAATACATCATTTTCACCACATGACAAATAAAGTTTTCCATTAAATACATATATGTTAGTATTATGCATCCATACTGGTTCTACTAAAATCTAGTCTCAATTCCTGTCGATCTTTCTGTTTTCCATAGAACAGTATGTATGAATGCTAACATAAAATAAAATGTAAAGTAGAAATTACCTTTTGATTGATTGTGTAGTAGTATTTAAACAGTAATGCTCTTCATTCTTACATTCCACCTGATGCTCATTGAAATCACTGTGTCCTATCATATACACACCCCTTTTTCATTTAGATCAGAATTGATAACATTGTTATTCTGTAAGTGTGAATCATGTAACTCTGGAAATAGAATAAGTTTCTTCATTGTTTCTACATAAAAAGCTAGAAAATGTGTGTTACTTAACAGAATAATGCTACATGAGTTCTTTTGTTGAGCTCACTTACAATGTGATTTCAGAAAATGGAGACCAGGACATGCAATTAATACCAAAACCCAACTCAAAGTTAGTAGTGGCACAGGCTCAAGGTAAATTGTGTATTTTTTTATTCTATCTTTTGCTTGAATTTTGCAACGTTCTGTGTACAATTGTAAGAGTTTCTAGATTGAATTTCCCATGCTTTAAGACTTTTACAGCAAAAATGTCATGGCTCAGGCACAAAAATAGCTGAATTGTATAAAGTAATAGATGAAATTGTATATTCTATGTGATTAACATTTCATTAATTCTTAGTTGTTTGAATGTCATATAACAGAACCATGTGAACACAACAAAAACATATCAGATCCATTGGGAGATTTTATGGCATTGCGGTCAAAGAACTCAACTTTACAGCATTGGAATAAAGAAGGTGAACCTTATTTTGTGATAACATATAAAATTTTCACAGTTGTAACTAATTTGATAATTTATCAAGTAAAATGTGTGCATCTCTTGAAGGTAACTCAAAGAATCTTAAAGACCACATTATCTCCTTAAGCTGAATCATACAATTTCATGATAAATCAGCTGGATTCATTTAGGTTTGTATATTACATAATTTTGTGACATTTCAGTTTTGGAAAACTTGTCTCTGCACAGACATATTTGTTAATTCGGGGGGGGGGGGTTAATAAAATTAAAAAAAAATAAAAAAAAATTTTTTTTTTTAAAAAAAAAAAAAGGGGGGGGGGAAATTTTTGGGGGGGTTTTTTTTTTATAAATACTCAGGCAAGGCTATTGCATCATTGTTATAATTCTTTAACAAGAACATGTTTATTGAAGACATTGCTTTAATGTGCTGCAAGGCTATAGTGCCCATAACAGTGAAAATACAATTTCGTTATAGTAACAACAGACTGCTTGTATCTTCCTAAATTGTAAATAATCTTTTGACTATGTTATGGTGATTGCTTTATCTTTTATACACTCAAAATGATAAAAAGGTTTTAAAGTTTCTAATCACTTAATATCATACTAAAACAAAATATATATGTGTATCCGAAAGACCAGAATAATAGATCAGTTTCCAATACACCTATGATTGAGCATAATGTAAAACTTAAACAGTATTTGACTAAATGCATTTTTTTTCAACAGATAACAAAGTGTGTGACACTTCGCTGAAAAAGAAAGAACAAACTGTTCAACTTTTCAAGAAACAAGATGACAAAACACAATTCAAACAAAATGTTGAATCAAAGAAAAGAGTGAAACACCATGTTGTTAAGATTCATATTACAGGTATGAATTATTTGAATTGCAACAATTTGTATTTGATGGAATGCACAGAGCTGCATTCACTTTAACTCAAACATTGATAAGATGGAGGAGAAGTGTTTGTAATTTGGTAACATATTGAGTTAAATATTTCTTGAGCTCTTAGTAGTACTATGAATAGGTAAGCTAAAAGTGAAAAGTAAAAAAAATAAAATAGTGAAATTATATCCAGTTAAACTCATGGTGAGTTTAATAGTGTTAATTAATCAGTGTGCAAACATGGCCATAGTTTTAGGTGATAAAATATTGTGTATAGTCTATGTTTCTGTTACAGTATTGTGGGCACCATTATAGAGCTAACTTTTGCTATTCACTTTTGCTATTCTGTATTAAAGTCAAAGTTAGATTTATACTTGATGACAGTGAGTTATAGATTTTTGTTGTACTGTATATTGCTTTAAATGTTCTAAGAACTGTAATATGTTTTAACATTTCATGTTAGTTTATCATTGAAACAATATGAGCATATCAAGTTACACAGGCTCCAAGAGAACAAAGACAAACTTATGTTACAATTCAAAACATAACACAGAAAATGTCTACCAGTCTCCATAGGCAGGTGATGTAGGTATATCCCAACTTGTTAAATATTGTAAGATTTTACTGGTGGAAGGGTGAAGACTAGGCAATACAAACAAATTCAATTTACTTTTCTCTTACTTTGTGACACTGGTCACTGAAAGGCTTTCATCAAATTGCTGTTGCTCAGACTTTAATTCCTGGTTTGTTTGTGATTTTTGGCCTGTGGACTGAAAGTCCCCTAGGCCTAAGTTAGCATACCACATTTCAAACACTGCAAGAAATTTAGCTGTGCTATGTGCGAATAACAACTGTAAACATGCGCTATGCGAAAGTAGTGCAAGACAGACCAGATCAATCTTCTGTTTGAATGTCGCATATGATAAGAACATATTACAAATAAAAAGAGTACATACAACTTCAAACGATTGCAGGAAGGTATATAGCATACGGGTTCGTTACACATTTTCTTCTGTTTTAGAAATTAATGCGCTGTTAGCTGATTACGGAAGATAATCATATGCATATCACGGAAAAGTACGGATATTTACAGAAATTTATGGAAATGTACAGAGCTCGATATAAGAGTTTGTAGTTTGATTTTCAAATTTCCGATGTTATTTCATTGACAACTTTCTTATTTACGAACGATTACATATTTATTTACCTAAAAATAAATTTCTTTAAAAAAAAAGATATAATTTACGTACATTCCCGAGAAGGAACTCACATGATCAAAGTCACCCGCCATTTATCGAGGACGCTGCATGTCAAGGCCCAGTGAACGGTTTCACCGATTACAACTACAAGGTAACCCAGAATCATTTTTGGTTTTCTCTGTTATACACATTGTACAGTACTTTATTTATATTTCATTGCTGGTATTGCTTTGTTTATTTCTTTTCAAGGTATTGTCCTGGTACACAATAATTTTCGATCCACATCATCAGATCATATCGCTTGAAGTTGTACAAAGCGCAGATCGAATTATTTTTATTGGCTTAAACAATTTATAATGTTGACCATGTGATTATTTTTCATTCAACGTACGTTTTATAATAAAACAAACTTCCCTGCCACCCATATATTTGTAAATCATTCATTCTGTATCATATATTGAATTTCATCCTCTGCACATTTCGACCCGCGCTTTAGGTAAGGTTCAGCGCAAAACACGTAGGTCAAAAGTTGTTTTTCGGGGAGTTAACCTATAGCCCCCAGGCTTTCAGCGCTCACAGCGCTTTGATTGTTGCTTTTTTCATTCCAGAGAAATATCAGCATATATTAGATATATTAGAAACAGCTTCAGAAAGTTGCATGCATGTGTTAAAACAAAGAGGAGAGGTATCTCCATGCTCCACATTTAAGGCAATAACCCCCGACATTTCAAGATTCATGCTCAAACAGAGAGAAAAATATTTACTGGATCATAAAGAGAATGGTAAAGAATATTTACATATCAGTAATTAATGTTATCTTGTAGGAAGTATTGCAAAGTGTTACAATGCTCTTTTTAAAGTATATCAGTTCTGATAATAATTATACATGTACTGTACACTTTCTTGTTCAGAAGTACAAATGTATGAAGCTTGTCTTTTGTAGTACAAAATCAAAGCTCGGTATAAGTGTAGTTGTCACCTAAAATTTAGATCTAAGAAAATGATTCATTAAATTATTTACAAAAACCTGTTATAGGTATTTACACTTGCAGTCTGATTTGTCTTGTATTATTTGTTTGTTAAGTCTCTTTGATTATTGACATTGTGCATACATTTATGCAGGACTTTCAGATGAAGTTTATAAAATGATAGTTCTTCTCCATGGACTAGTTGTTGCTTCAGAAATTACAGAAAACTGTTGTCTTGAATCAGCTATAGGGTATCTTGGTGCTTTGCAAGAGAAATACAAAGATGTTCTTGAAGGTAATTAAAGATACCTGTAGTAATTGTCAGTCAGATATCAATATATCTTTTAGATATTATCTTACAGGTGAAATAATAACCTTTTGAAGGAGTCTTCAGTTAACAAATGGCAGATGACAAAAATCTTCAATATTAATAACAAAAATGGAAAATAGGATTCCAAAACTCAGATAAACATGCAGTTGACTATGTCAAAATCAGGGCCACATTTAGGGCTCAAAAACTGGAGGGTGAAACACTTATGTTTTGTTTGGAGCTGTAATTTCTACATACATGTACTGATTTTGTAGCAGTTTCACAGATCTTGTCCATAACACTAGGGTGTGTCATGCACCAACCCACATGGCTTCTTCAAAGGCAAAAGGTCGCACTTTGAATCAAAACAGATAATAAGTGACAAACCTGAAATCCCAAAACTCTGTTATAAAATACTTCAAGTCAATGAGATGATAACATTACTGTACCTCTTAGTCTTTGACTACAATGAATAAAATGTTTGCAAGTGTTTGATAAATTTCTAAATTTTGGCCTTGGCACATCAAAACATATTACATAATACAAAGATGGGAAAGAATCATCATCATCATAAAGCATAGTCATTGATGGGCACGAAGATCCCATAGGATTTCTTATTCTAGTATCTTTTCAAAACTTTAAATAGGTTTCCATCTTGTGAGAAGATGCTATTAATTTACTTTATTTACACTGAAAGGTTACCTGAATGATGTAAGGCAGAAATTGTTTGAAATAAAAACAAAAGTAAATGAGGAAAGAATACAGCATCCCAAAGTTCTGACAATGTGTAGAGAAATTGAAACTTGGCTTAAGAAGAAGAAAGTCAAAACAAAGGATAATGAACAAAAGGTATTTCATTCTTGTAGTGTGTCAAAGATTCTGTCAATCTGTTGTCACACACTTATGATTGCTTTTTAGCTTGTCTGTTTCAGAAATACGAGCTAATGTCATAGCTTCCTTAGCGTCTGTTGTCATCGTGTATTTGGTTAAGTTTTCTGTTAAAGTCCACTTTTTCTCAGAAACCATTCAAGGTAGAGCTTTGAAACTTCATATAATTGTCTGACATCATAGTAGCAATAAGAGGGACAAGCTCCATAACTCTTGACTGCGTTTTGTCAAAGTTATGCATCTTTTTAAGTCAGAATTTTGGTTAAGTTTCACTTTAAATCCACTTTTTTCTCAGTAACCATTTAAGGTAAGATAGTTGTCATGTGTCATGGTGTGTAGGTAGCTTGCGTGGAAAGGAAGCTTGGGATTGCATTTAGGGTCACTAGGCTCAAGGGCTCAAGGTCACTGTTACTAAAAATGGTTTACGCTCAATAACTCAGGAGTTTGGAGTGACCAATTGCAATGAAACTTGATTTGTAGGTAGCTTGCATGGAAAGGAAGCTTGCGATTGCATTTTGGGTCAAGGTCACTGTTACTAAAAATAGATTTAAAAAAAAAATCTTGTATAAATTGTTCTAAGCAAAAAAACAGTTTTTAGTGTTTTTTTGGGGTTGGGCGGAGTGGGGGGAGGGGGTAAAAAAATGTTCACTAGGGTCAAGGTCACTGTTACAAAAAATAAAATAATTAAATTAAAGGGATTTTCAGTATTATTTATTAATAGTAATTGTTCAGTGTTTTCATTTTGTAAATTTCTCGCTTGGATACTAAGCAGACAGGCGTCAGGCACCCGCAGGTGGTGCTCTTGTTTACATTTTGTATCTCAGTCCAGTATAGCAAATCACAGTGAATGCCATATGAATATATAAAAGCAATTATGTTCAGACTATTTAGTCTTAAATGTGACAGGAGTATGACAAATTCATAGAGATGTCTATTGCCTCCAAAATATGCTGAACAATTAAAAACTGAACAAGAATTACACTATCTTGGATAATGTCAAATATTTCTACATTTTTTTAGCTCGACTATTCGCAGAATAAGGAGGCTATTGCACTCGCCCCGGCGTCGGCGTCTGCGTTGGTTAAAGTTTTTTATAAAGTCAAATATCTTGAATACTATCAAAGGTATTGACTTGAAACTCAAACTATATGTTTACCATCAACATCTACACCTGAGGAAACAATCCCCATAACTCTGTTTTGATTTTTGACAGATTTATGCCCCTTTTTAACTTAGAATTTTTGGTTAAAGTTTTTTATAAATTCAAATATCTTGAATACTATCAAAGGTATTGACTTGAAACTCAAAGTATGTGTCTACCATCAACATCTTCACCTGAGGAAACAATTCCCATAACTCTGTTTTGATTTTTGGCAGATTTATGCCCCTTTTTAACTTAGAATTTTTTGTAAAAGTTGTATGTAAATTCAAATATCTTGATTACCATATAAGGTATTGACTTGAAACTCAAAATATATGTTTACCATCAACATCTACACCTGAGGAAACAATCCCCATAACTCTGTTTTGATTTTTGACAGATTAATATCCCTTTTTAACTTAGAATTTTTGGTAAAAGATTTTATAAAGTCAAATATCTTGAATACTATCAAAAGTATTGACTTGAAACTCAAAGTATGTGTCAGCCATCAACACCTACACATGAGGAAACAATCCCCATACTTCTGTTTTGATTTTTGATAGATTTGTGTCCCTTTTTAACTTTGAATTTTTTGTTAAAGATAGAATACTATCGAACATTTTGACTTGAAACTTAAAATGTATGTTTACTGTCAACATCTTCACCAATGTTTTTGATTTTTGACATATTTATGCCCTTTTTAACTTAGAATTTTGTCACAGTTTTTACCAGACTAATATGGAAATACTCAAAATGGCTTTCTTTTGAAATGTCATAGAATAATTATGCAGCATGCAGCGGTCATGCTTTTTTAATTCTATACATATCAATTTTGAAAAGTTACAAAATTATTCATGATCAAATATACAAGGTCATGTATTTCTTTGAAATTATCCCCCCCCCCATCCTCCCTCCAGTTGGCTTGCAGAATCCAGAGTAAGGCTTTGAATGCAATGTACATTTACAAAGGTCTTTCAACAAGTTTCATATCTTTGACCTTAATTCTTATAGACAATTACACAATACTCCTGTTCTTAGACAAAAACCCCATTTTACCAACAAGCTTTCGAATAGTCGAGCGTGCTGTCATGTGACAGCTCTTGTTTATTAAAAAGAAATACTGCACAATATTTATAGCATGTGCTTTAGATTTAACCAACCATTTTAGGAATGTTTTTGCAAAAGTTACTGTCAATTTCGCCAGTTAGACATCTGTTTACATGTAAATTGATCATAGGACTTCAAAAAGATGAATACAGTTGTCTTTTCTAATGAAGCTATAAGGATCTCTTGATGTCTGTCGTCCATCCACAATTGACCAGCGACACGGGAAAATGGGCCTTCGGACAAAATAATTGGAAACTAGCTTTCTTGCATATTTGAACAAACAATATTTTAATATCAATATTGGAAAATTTCAGTTACCTACGTCCAGTACATACAAAACTACAACATTTTGAAAAAGTATACCTAAGGCGTCATTGTTCACACTAAAAATGACGTCACATACCACAATTTGACGTAAAAACTCAATTCAATTTACATAGGCAGTCAACTATTCCGGTAATCATTTCCTAACAGCATCATTTATTTTTGGTTGCAACATTATATACTCTTTCAATATATATCATATCTGGTGAACTATTTCATGTCTTGTTTCCACGATATGCCTTTTTTCATTTTAAATCGCTGTTGCCATAGTAATGGTCTTGGAGGATTTTGAAGCAAATAGTATGTTTCTGTTGAGCAAAATATTGTGGCTATCAGCTTTTATCATTGGTTTTGCATTTAAAAGGGTGTCAAAAATGTAAATTTTATGGTTTTTTTTTATCAATTGTTGTCGAAAAATGTAACAAATGTCTGAAGGTACATTTTCGCGCGTCGATGGTCAATTGTTTGTGAACACACTAGAAGTCACATTTTGCACCCAATCATCATGAAAATTTTGGTCAAAAAGTTTGTCTTGATAAACTCTAGGTCAAGTTCGAAACTGGGTTTTGTGGAGTTATAAAGTAGGATATCAGGTGAAATAGAAGAAAAATCTTGTGAACACTCCTAGTCATCATGGTCAGAATGTTTGTATCGATGATCTCTAGGCCCAGTTGGAAACTGGATCACATGGAGTCAAAAACTAGGTAGCCCGGTCAAATAATAGAAAATCTTGTGAACACTCTAGAGGTCACATTTGACACCCAGTCTTGTTGAAAATTAGTCAAATGTTTATCTTGATGATCAACTTCTTATCTTTTGGAGCAATGGTACACAGGAGAGCGATATAGGAGCATCATGGTCCTCTTGGTTTCTCTAAGTTTAAAAGAAATAGGATCACATGTCTTTGTCAGCTAAAATTGTTTGAATGTCTAAATTTCAACTGATATTTCAGATATTAGTACTAGTTAAAAGAGAGATGCCAAGTTTACTTAATTGTTTAAAGGAAGCTCTAGGTCTAGGAAACCTATTGAGCCCATGCATTCTGTCCTCACCGGATCCAGAAAAGATTATAGAAAGGTAAGACAATTTTAACCACATGAAGAAATATGTAAATACCTGTGAAATTACACAGTTTATGTAAGGACAGTGATGCATCAATTGTTGAATATGTATTAGACTCAAATGTCACATAATACATGTAATTCCTAGAGTTTTATATCATGACAAATATCAGATTTACTTTTCAAGATTCAGTTCTATTTGCATAATTCTTGCATACCCCCCGGGGAAAGTATTGGCGGATCCCAGCACGAGGAGGGAAGAGATCAGCCTATACTTCCCTAGGAAAGACACCTCGGGCTTACTTGACAGCACCCGAACTACTTTCGTGTATTCAACTCGTACCTGGAACACTTTATCCGAGAACGTTTCACGGCGGTTTACATGTGACAGATTAGAATGTTTTTCGGAAAGTAAACTAAGGTCTCATAAGAAAGCACACACTTCAATAGTTTCAAGTTAATGTAACAGGAATATTTTTTTAGGAATGGTTCGAATTTTCAGGGTACGCAATAACGGTTTAAATTACGAAAATTGTTGGTAACGAATTCCATGAAGTTTTGAAGCGAGAGTTGATTGCGAAAAGAAATGGTGCTTTTAGGTGTCACAAGCAAGAGCATCAAATTTTAGAAAGTATAGCAACAGAAATATCACATTTCAAAGAACAACCTGTAATCATACTTTTTCAAAACAAAAAATGGCGGTAAAGGCGCCACAGTTTCCTTGATAAATGACGTCACTGTGTAAACAAAACAAGTTAATTGAGTCAATATTGATGGTATAGTCGCATTAATCAAGTAAACTGGACGTGAGTAAGGAGAATTTCTGTTTAGGATTTAATTGATTTTTTTATTCACAACGTAAATAAAAGTATAGTTTTGGGTGCGATCAAGCACTATGTTTTTAGCTCTAGATACATAAACAGTGGTAAATCACGTGTGAACCTACCAAATTTCCTACGCAAAGGGGTTCCATGCGGGGAATTATATTTAATCAACATGAAGTTTTGATTTACCGCTCAACATAGTAGGGCCGTTTAAAGCGGTTTCCCGTAGAATCTGCAATAACATCAAATAAAAGTATGCAAGAAAAAGGATCTTACATGGTCTCTGTGGAGGACTGGGTTGCCGACCCTCGGGAACGGGGAAGTCGGAACCTCGCCTCGGTTCCTCCTATCCCCCGCTTCCCTCTGGTCGGAACAACCCAGTCCTCCACAGCAGGCCATGTAAGATCCTCATAATCATATCTGTACCTGTGTTGTGTAACATGATAAAATCATTTTGAACAGTTTGATGAATGTAAAAACTAGTAAGCAGGAGCCTGTATATAACAACAATAAAACTATATATGACTATAATACAGCACAGAACTCTCCATAGATTGTTTATTGGAAGGTGACAACAATTTCATAATTCATATACATACTTTATATTTCTTCTTTATTAGTTTAGATAAGCACAACTGTGTGATAGGATGTACAAAGGCAGTTTCTGAAACATTTCCTTGGGCACAATTCAGTCTTGTTGTAGAGTATGAAATTGGAGAGTCTTCTCCATGGCAACAGCTATGTGAAAGGCAAAATATTAGACACATAGGATTAAGCATGCTGACAAAGGATAAGTTAGGTATTGAAACTCAATATATTTTTGTTTTAGGACTTTATTTTTAAGGGATATAGAATTAATTATATTTTTTTAGTGCTCTATTTTGAAGTTTTTAGTGAGATCAATAAAATTCCTGTATCTAAGGGTTTTTAGCTCTTAGCTCTTGCTTTAGTTTTTCTTTCTTCGGTTGCCATGAAAACCAGAGTTTTAAATGCCATTGAATTCTTTGAACAACTCCTGTAGATGGTCAAAAGAATATCCATGCCAACGTTCAACTTTCATCAAGCAGTTTTAGAGAATATCTTATCCAGAGAAAATAGAGGAGCAATTGATCATCATTCTTCAATAAATGCCATTTTTTATCCCCCCGCCGAAGGCGAAGGGGATATTAGAAATGGTCTTCGTGTCCGTCCGTGCGTCCGTCCCAATTTTGTCCAGAGCATAACTCCAAAAGTACTTGAGTGATTTTCTTCAAACTTCATACACTGACAGAGCACATTGGGAGGAAGTGCAGTGTGTAAGAACAATAACTCTACATTGTCTACTTTAAGAGTTATTCCCCTTTTATCAGATTTACTTGAAAAACTTTATCCGGAGCATAACTCCAAAAGTACTTGAGGGATTTTCTTCAAACTTAATACACTGACATAGCACATTGGTAGAAAGTGCAGTGTGCAAGAACAATAACTCTATCTTGCCTACTTTTAGAGTTATTCCCCTTTATCAGATTTACTTTAAAAGTTTTGTCCAGAGCATAACTCCAAAAGTACTTGTGGGATTTACTTCAAACTTAATACACTGACATAGCACATTGGTAGAAAGTGAAGTGTGCAAGAACAATAACTCTACCTTGCCTACTTTTAGAGTTATTCCCCTTTATCAGATTTACTTTAAAAGTTTTGTCCAGAGCATAACTCCAAAAGTACTTGAGGGATTTACTTCAAACTTAATACACTGACATAGCACATTGGTAGGAAGTGCAGTTTACAAGAACAATAACTCTACCTTGCCTACTTTTAGAGTTATTCCCCTTTATCAGATTTACTTGTCCGAAGCATAACTCCAAAAGTACTTGAGGGATTTTCTTCAAACTTAATACACTGACAGAGCACATTGGTAGGAAGTGCAGTGTGCAAGAACAATAACTCTACCTTGCCTACTTTTAGAGTTATTCCCCTTTATCAGATTTACTTTAAAAGTTTTGTCCAGAGCATAACTCCAGAAGTACTTGAGGGATTTACTTCAAACTTAATACACTGACATAGCACATTGGTAGGAAGTGCAGTGTGCAAGAACAATAACTCTACCTTGCTTACTTTTAGAGTTATTCCCCTTTATCAGATTTACTTGAAAAAAAATTTCCGGAGCATAACTCCAGAAGTACTTGAGGGATTTTCTTCAAACTTAATACACTGACATAGCACATTGGTAGGAAGTGCAGTGTGCAAGAACAATAACTCTACCTTGCCTACTTTTAGTCAAATAGAAAAATATCATACCTATACTGATAATGAACATTAATATAATTTTGCAAACCTTCTCTTCATTGCCTTATTCTTTTTCCACTTACTTGAAAACTGTACTCAGCATGACCATAACTATACGGCTTTTAAGGATTTCCTCTCACCAAGTAAAATGTACGAAAGTACAACCTTCAGGTAACTTCTTCCTGGCGGGGGGATTAACCATGTGTAACATGGCTCTTGTTAAATTTACATTTGACTTTTTTGTTTTATGATATACTACAATTTCAAGTATGTTATAGATTGTCATAGCTCAGCAAAACGTATATGTAGTTTATGTAAATGCAATAAGATTTTGTAATGTCAAAATCTAGATTGCAATGGTCCCATTAGGTATAATTTATGTGTTTAATTTAAAGTGATAATTTTTTGTTTAATTTTCCTTGTTTTATCTTACACTGGCATTTATCAGAATTCTTTGTGTACCATATATTTTCACTTAAGCCTTTTTTGTTCATAATAATGTATATACCCGTTAGTAATGGTCTATACTGATTTATAAGAAACATTTTACTACCAAACGGTACATGAGCATCTTGTTTATGCACTTCCATATATAGAATATTGGTAATTATAGCTATTTTAATGTATAGTGGACACTACATTAGATTGGAGTACTAAATACCCGGAACAGCAGATATGTTTGATAGGGTCTGAGAAAGTGACAAATAACACTGAATTGCTGCAGCTGTTAGAGAGTAGGTAAGTAAATTTGTGGATTTGTAACTCTTCTGTAGGTATTTGTCTTGTAATAATATTCTAATTTACACCGACAAGGTGATACCTTGAATGAAATGTAAGACTTTCTGGATATCAGTAAAATAATCTGCTTGACCCCACCCAGGGGTCACTTGATTTTACATTGGCTTAAATAGGAAAAACTTTAAAAATCATCTTCTCTGAAACCACAAGGCCCAGAGCTTAGATTTTTAGCATGTAGCATTGCCTAGTTGACCTCTACCAAGATTGTTAAAATCATGACACCCCAGGTCAAAAGTGACCTTGCCCGGCGACACTTGATTTTACATAGGCTTATAGGGAAAATTTGAAAAATCGTTTTCTCTGTAACCACAAAGCGTAGAGCAAAGATATTTGGCATGTAACATTGCCTAAATGACCCCTACAAGTACTAATCAAATCATGACCCCTGGGTGAAAATTGACCCTACCCAGGGATTTCTGTAGGGAAAACTTTAAAATCTTGTCTAGAACTACAAAGCCAAGAGCTCTATGCTCTACGCTTTTTGGTTATAGAGAAAACGATTTTTCAAATTTTCCCTATAAGCCTATGTAAAATCAAGTGACGCCAGGCAAGGTCACTTTTTTTAATATGGCGGATAAGTAGATAACGCAAAATATTTTCGTGATATCCACTTATTAAGTGATTAACCCGAAAATCTTCTATCTGCCATTTTTTCAAAATATGGTGGATAAGTAGATAACGCGAAATATTTTCACAAAAATTACTTAATTAGTTGATATCATGATAGATATTACTTATTGGAAGTTATTTTTAAATATTTCGGATAAGTAGATAACACAAAATATTTTCTCAAAAACCACTAAATTATCACTAAAGTCAGTTAACTAACATGTGGCAGTAATATGCCTTCTTAATAATGGCCGTAAAAAAATCCGCTTTGAATCACTGAATTGGAAATTCAGTGTGGCAGTTATATGCCACCATACATTATATTATGAATAGGATACTGGAAGTTGTTTTTTTTTCTTGTTTATTTTTAAAGGCTGTTTGAAAATAACTTATATTTGGAATTTTTGTAATTCATGACACACGCATCTGTCTATCTACAGTGTTAAGTGGAGGGACACGTACATTTTTATATGAAAAACAACCTCTAGTTAAATATAGATTTTGAATATTTTTCTTCTTCATTTTACTTTCAGGCACAACATCCTTCTGATAGAAAGGGACTATAATCTTATTGGAAATACAAAGCATCTGTTCTTCTCTGATATTGATGTTGATGTCAATACTGCTATTGTAATAGAAGATTTGGAAACCATGATTGATGACTGTGTTGTACAGAATGCAGTAACAAAGATTGTAGCTCTGAGTTTGAAATATACAAGTTGTTGGTTTATTTTATTTTCTTACAGGAAATCAGGCAGGTATATATACAGTGTAACATATCATTTTAGTTACTTGCAGATACAATGTAGTTTAAAGCAGGATAGATTATACATGTCTGAAGTAAAAATGTCCAGGTTATAAATTCTCTAGAAAACCATCACAATTTATTTTATTAAAGAAGTTGGCAGCTATACATATAGATCTCATAGAGTAAATTATTTTTGAAATCATTTATTCATTAAATTTTACAAAAAATAGGTCCCAATAATCACAGTAAAACTTTTTTTAAATCTGATTACTTGTGTAGCATCCTCATGCATCAGTGGTTCGCCAACCTTTCAGACAAACGTGAAATTATGTAACGAATGCTCTGGACATACGAGAATGCTTGTGTAGTAAATGGTGCTTTTGTATCTATAAATACCAGAAAAGAATTGGCCTAATGTAAACACATTGTATCAGGAATTTTAATATTTTCAGTTTTCAGAGATGTTATATTTCGCATTAATTAACAAACTGAAATGACTCAATAGTATATTCAAATAACATAATTAAAAATTGAAAGAACACTAGAAAATTTATTTCAATGTATTGAAGTTATTATGTCTCTAAAATTCTGCTTGGTCTTCATAGCCAAAACTCCTTGTTGGATTTTTATCAAACTTGGTGGGAAGCATTAGTATGAAGTCTAATTGTATGTATCAAAATGTATAGTAATATAGTCATTTGTCAAGGTCACAGGGGCTAGACATGTAAAAAAATCTTAACCATTCTTTATCTCCAAAACCCTTTGTTGGGAGTTTCACCAAACTTGGTGGGAAGCATCAGTATGAAGTGTTACTAAGTTGTGCATACTATAATTTGGGGTCATATGGTTTAAGGTCAAGGTCACAGGAGTCAGAAATGTGAAAAATGCTCTTTATCTCCAAAACCACTTTTTGGATTTTTATCAAACTTGGCAGGAAGATCAGTATGATGTGTGGTTGTGCATATTACAATGTACAATGTGGGGTTATAGGTCACAAGGGCCTGAAATGTGAAAAAAATCTTGTCTGCTGTTCCATCTCCAAAACCCTTCGTTGGAATTTATCAAACTTGATGGGAAGCGTCAGTATTAAATGTAGTTGTGCATATTACAAAGTGCAGTAATGTAGTTAACATTAAGGTCACAGTGGCCAGAAATGTGAAAAAAATCTGCTCTTCATCTCCAAAATCCTTGTTGGATTTTATAATTACAGGTCACTTCAGGGTTTCTTACCCCAGTGAGTTGAATTTTTGGGAGGGGCAATCCTACACCATTGTGGTTTTCCTTGAATGGGAGGGATGGGGGACGGTGGGTGTGACATATGTTTTAAAAAAACAATGCTAGTTTTATTTGAAGCAGAATGGAAAATTCAGCCCAATGATTTTTCTTATCATTTAAAAACTGAGTTTGTATACAAATATTGGGTGAATTTATTTTCCAGTTACCACTTCCCAGGACATGCCATCAGTAACATAAGCAGACTACAGGCTGCAATTTCCAACTTTGCACAAAGATCTGAGAATTTCCAAGCAAAGGTATGACAGCACTTGTTAGTTTTTAGCTGATCTAAATACAAGTTGTCAAGGGTAATCTATTTTGATCAGTAATTGTCCATCGTCTGTCCCCATCCCTAAAGTGATTCTTAGCTGGCTATGACAGCAATAGGTACCAGTAAATTCTTTGATGTCTTTCACTCTGGTTATGTGGCTATTTTATGGCCCTTGAATTATTAAAGAATTGGCCAAATAAGCCTTGTCCGCTGTTTAAGTCAAACAGCTTTTATCTGATCTTCACCAAATTTGCTGAAAATATTTATGGGCATAATATCTAGGCCTGGTTTCATAACCAGCCAAATTGCTTAAGACACTCAGATTATGGCCCTTGAATTATCCAAAACTTGCCAAATTAGCCTTGTCTTCTCTCTGGTTAAACAGTTTTCATCCGATCTTTACCAAACTTTATGAATGTGTTTGATGGCACAATGTCTAGAACAAGATTGATAACCAGCTAAATCACCCAAGGCACTTTTGGATTATGGCCCTTGAATTATCTGAAATTGGCCAAATTAGCCTTGTCAGCTCCCTACATCAAAAAGTTTTCATCTGATCTTCATCAAAACTTTGTGAAAATATTTGTGGGCATAATTCCTAGGCCAAGTTTGATAAAAGCAAAATCACCTAAGGCAATTTTGGATTATGACCTTTGAATTATCAAAAAAATGATGAAATAAGCCTCGTCCGCTCTGTAATTCAAACAGAATGAACAAAACCTATGAACTGCCAGATACTCAGTTATTCCCCCAGGAAGGGCATATTTTGTGACAGTTTTGCACTCTTGTAAAATAAAAAATTATGAATGAGTTTGATAGTAGGTTACCCAAGTTAAAATTTTAGGCTATTTGGTCTTGAGAGCACACTAGAGATCACATCTTTTACCAGATGTACATGAAAATTGAGCAATATGTTTACATATAGAATGTCTTCAGCATGTTGAGGTTATATTTGAGAGTTGGCCTCCATATTGTCAGGTACATTGTACATTTCAGGTGATATTTTGTGAAGGCTGTAGTGAGCTTTCTTCCATGATAAGAAGTGTCGGTGAAAAATGCATTTTGTTTAACAAAAGCAATACAACCTCAACCTGGTTGGAAACAGTTTGGCGTACAAATGAGATTTCAAAGGTAAAATATTGTTCAACTTCTCATGTAAAATAAAACTGTATTTTTAGTAGGATGAAAAGTAATGTTTCTTAATGAAGAAATTTTCCAAAACTATACGATATGCTTTTAAATTTTTTGATGGAATTAATAATACATGTATTGTAGTTTTGGTTATGTAAATGTATGTCAAAAACGTTTTGTATGTTTCAAGGATGTGGAGGCCTACCACACAATAAAATCCAAAGGAACATATTTATAGCATAAAATATCATGAGAAGAATCAAGTTGGTATTTTTTGTATCAAAGAAAGGCACATTACCTCTTTTATAACATTCTATCACTATCAAAGAAAAGTTTTAATTTTCAGTTATTTTACCATATGCTATTTTCCAATATATCCATGCTTAGGTTTGAATGATTTGCCTTAACATAAATGCTTAAGATATGGTTATTGTATATAATATCAATATTTTGGCTGACGCAGTAATTTGTTGCTTTCAGGAAGAAAGATTTTTACTGATGCTGCCATGTTTTAACTCCATGAGGTAAATTAATGCAATATACTGGGGTCACCTTGTCCAATTGTCTGTTTGTCTGTGCTATATCTCCGCAACCACTGGCTAGATACCAATGAATCTTAACAGGCACCAAGCCTATTTGTGCATATTGTTGGCATATTGTGCTTAAATATTTTTTTCTTGAGTTATTGCCCTTTGAGCTTTTCTGCAAATTCTCTGAGCAGCCAAATTAGGAAGTCAATAAAACTTTACAGAAGTAATTGATACAAAGCCTGTTTGTACATATTGTTTGGGTGTTCCACTGGGATAATTCTCATTGAGTTGCAGCCTTTTAATTTTTTTCAGCAAATTTTGTCCGCGCTATTTCTCAGCAACAATAGGCCAGAAATGAATGAAACTTCACAGTGATTAATACGAAGCATATTTGTGCATATCAGTGGCATGTTGCGCTTAGATAATTTTCCATTGAGTTACTGGCCTTTGATATTTTTTAGCAAATTTTGTCTGTACTTTTTCTCAGCAACCACTAGCTGAAAATCAATTGATCTTCACAGGATTGATTGATATCAAGCCTATTTTTCTCATTGAGCTACAGCTGTAACCTCTCATAGATTGAGGATCATGGGTTCAAGCCCTGCTACCGACCATGTCTCTTTATGTGAGAAAGTTGGAAGTTTCTTACAGGGGATATGAGTCTAGTACAGGATCTTCCCAGGAACTACATGGTTAGGTTAAAACTGCTACAAGTCAGTTAAACTTCAGAGGAGTAATTGATACCCAGTCTAGTCATGCATATTGTTGGTATGTTGGGCATGGATGATTTTCCATTGAGGAGGTATAAACTTCCTTCAGTGATAGTTGTAGTTTATACTAGTTTGCTTTAAACTGATTTATAACATCCTCCCTGGGCTTGCATCAGTGGCTGTCTGATACGGTTTTCTTTTTGCTTTTTTATAGAATGTCAATAAATGTTTTAACTAGGAACTCCTTAATTAGATAATTGTAAAGGAATTAAATATTTGTATTACTGTATTTATAAATATGGTTTCAGGGGCAGAAATGTTACAAATGTTTAATTTAAATTTTGCAATAATTTTCTTTATAACAGTGCACAACTACTAATAAAGAAAGTTTCTTTGAGGGGAATATTCAATTTGCCATTAGAAGACCTAACTAAAGCAGTGCCTGAAATTTCAGTCAGAATTTTAAAGGTAGGTGTCAATGGTACATATGCCTAATAAACTAATGACTCTCTGCTACATTTCTAAATCAAAAAATGGTCTTGTAAGGTACTAGTAATGACCTAATGGAGTTTGACTGTTTTTTCCTGTGTTACAACGCGTTGCAGTTGGGTTTGCCCGATCGCTATCTTGGCAATCGATACAGTTATAATCTTACGTCACTCATAGCGCAATTTTGAAACTATTATTAGAGCTAGTTTATAGGTTAACTCCTCCCCATTCAAGGACATTTAGGTGCGGCGTCCAGCTTCTTTCTCACGTCGTCAATTTGCCCGCCCAAAACCCCGCATGGTAATTTTAATGCAAGTGACAAACAGTATTTAATAAGTTAAATATAGGTTTCTTCGCGTATTTGGTAGTGACTCCGAGATAAATTATATAGATCTTCTGTTTTATTTAAAATGTTGATTAATATATACTCTTTTAAAAGAGATCTCCTTCAATTACAGCGATTGAGCTACGGTATCATTGCATTTATAAATGTAGACCGTAAGTTTATGAATAAGTTTACATGTAAATTATGTTCGCGGAACTTTACACATCGGAATTCCATGCAGTAACATGTTATCCTACACAATTCATAATGGCGCCTGTTGAAAAATATATTGTGATGCATTTTTCATAAAAGCGTTTTCAATCTGTTTCTCAACTCGCCTTGTCAATTTTGTTTGCCAAAGTGGAACAAAATGTCAACGAAAGTAATTAAATTGACGAAATTATCAATAATTGAGTACATCGATGCGTGAAAAATATTTTGTCTCCGGCGGTACTGGAACTCATTTATTTCGCAGAGCGTCGCCACAAATGGTAAGGAAGTCTGCTGACATACTAAGTATCTAATGCGTACTGTACGTACTGACATAATCAGTGCGTCTGCCAAAATCTTTACTTGTACGGACGTTGTATTATCATACCCAAGTTCCCTCTCTATTGCCGACAGTGAACTCGACAATTTTCCCTTGTGAACAGTGTTTTTACTTTAAAAGCCGTGCGGTCGGGCGTTGAGTTTAACAAAAAAGTACAAATCAATGAACAGGGGCGTAGTTACTCCGGCCATAAAAATGAAACTGCAGACATGACAGTCAGACCAGTAGATTAATAACGATTATCCAATTTGTTTCACTTTATCTCATATATTTACAGTATTTCAATTCTTTTTATTCCAACCAATATAAAAATCTGTAGATGAGTGTTAGATACTGCATCCGCCTGACCAATCCAATTTACCGCCCGCAGCCATACATGAGCGAAATGTTGGACACAGACTGCAGAGTTACACGATTACTCAAAACTTTGTAAATTTATTTCGGCTTTTTCACATTTTGAAGAAGAAACATTCGACGAATGATAAAGAAAACATATTTAAAAGAATCTGCGGGAAAACGACAGTCTTAGTGAAACATTTTGTTTTGCACTGACCGCTGTGTCATCCGTGTCACTGAAGTAAAATATACACAATAAATTATATATCCTGGATATACTCATGCGTACTAATTTATGTTCAGTGTTATTGTTTTTCAAATGGCTATCGGTAAAATCACAATTGAGAAGCTCTCGGAAAGTCAACATTTAATGTACATTTGTACATATATATGAGAACTTGGTAGAGTGCTAGTCTAACTATTTCGACTTCGAAGGCAAACCGATTTTATAGGCTGATATTTTCAAGTTGTTCACCTTCTAGTTATTCTTTTCTGTCCCGGGTCCAGGTTGTCCGCAGGCTAGCCGAAATGTTGAGGGAAAAAAATTAGAACGAATAAATATTGTACGAAAGTCCTATTTTACCTAGCCCCGACATTTTAGATCTATTTGCAGTATTGGGATAACATTTTAATCTTGCTTACTTTAAAAAGTGCGCTGTTAATGTGTTTTATTTTTATTTTTATGTACATGTATTACCTCGTGGAGTAGCCTCAATATTTCGACTCTAAGACAGAACAATTTTACAAACTGATATTACATCTAGTCTGCCTTTGCGAAGGGCGGCCATCGTATGTAGCAAAAAGCACTTGCATGCAATTAGTTGGGCTATTCGTTGAGGTACACAATAAAACTTCCATAGTTTATTTCATTAAGTTTTGGGAAAGTTTCATCAATTAGTGTACACCTGGCTCCGCCGATTTACCAAATGGCACTTTAATATATACTTTATCCGATACTGCTTCTATTATGACTTTCACGCTCGGAGCGTGACGTCAGAATCAAATTAAAGACTGATCCTATTTGACCTTTTCAATGAAAGAACGGAGGGGAGGAGTTAACCGATATCTACATGCTCTATTAATAGTTTCAGATTCGCCTTTGTGTGACGTAAGATTGTAATTTTATTGATTGCTAAAATAGCTAGCGGGCAAAGCCAACTGCAACGCGTTGTATTTATGTAAACGTGTTATCTATGTAAAAATGTTATACAAGCCAAATCTAAGACATGGTTTGGAGTATTAGATAAAATCTATAAGGATTGATAGATTCTTTGCCAGAATTTTGAAATGAACTTTATTTTTAATTAACACTATCTTTTGAAAAAAATATAGGGGTCTGGTTCGGGTTTTTTGGATGTTTTCATTGTATGACCTCATTTTTAGTTAAAAAGTAGAAATAAAAATGACTGCTGTGAGTTGACTGTTAAAAATGAGGTCTTTAGTCTGGTCTCTAATCCTGTTAATCAAGGGATAAAATATCATCAAATTTGGATGTCGCTTATCTTCAATACAATATCATTACAGGCACTGAAACGTTTGATTTGTAGCAGCACGGGTTTACATTTGAGGGAATTTCCTAAAATGAAATCTTGCCATAAAGAAGTTTCAGCTGATGAAAATCAAGATATTGATCAGGGAAAAAGTGACAAAATACACCCAATTGAAGAAGTATATCCAACTGAAAATGAGGAATGCTTGCCTGAAAACTGTCTTCAAGATAGTAACAAAGAGTTAACAAGAGATATGTATGTACCAGAAGACTTTCAGAAATGTAATGGGAATTCTGATGAAAGTTGTAGGCAGTTCATACATGTAAATGAAATACAGACAAATGCAAATACAAGAAAGAGTGATGGAAACAGAGATATTTACAATGCAGCAGATTGCATTAAACAGTCTGGAGAAGACACATTGTCAAAGAAAAATCCAAAAGAAATTTCGGCTGGAAAAATGAAGGAATTTGGGTGGAAATCACTTGACCAGTTTATTTCAGGTAATGCTGTATCAAATAAAAGTAGAATACAGTTTGATTATGTGAAAGCTAAATCTGACAATTTTTGTTCAAGAAAACTTAACCCTGTTGAAAAACTTCACATGATGAGACAACGTGATCAGCTTCAAAGGTCGACGCTGCACAAAGATTTTAACATTAATTATGGAACAGTAGACATTACTGATACAGATGAAGAAATTGGAAGAGATGTCATTGCAAAATCAAATCAAGGACAATTGAATAATTCTTTGAACAAAATTGAAGGTCTAACTCAAAAACATGCAGGCTTATCAGCAAAACATTTTGAGAAACAATGTGTTGCTATAAGTGAGGAAACATATTTAAAGAACAGAAACATTGATATATCTGCAAATGCATACCAAAGTGGTAATTTTAAAAGTTCTAGCGCGGAACATTGCCAGAAGACAGCTGGGCTACAAACGACAACATTTGAATATAACCACGGTTTACCATTCCAAATTAATGAAGCTTACAGACAACCCCTAGAACTTAATTCTGTAAAAGAAATGCCAGACTCTGAAAATTCTATATTCCACAATATTAAGGCTAGTCAGTTTGATAAAACCTACATTAAAAGGCATTTCGGATATGTAACTGGATATAGAACACCTCAGAAGAGGATCGATATTGAAAAAGAATTCCCCCCTGCAGAGGAGATTGATAGGTCCGTAAGCTTTGAAAGTGGATTTGAAAGTAAAGCCAATAATCATGATGTGTCTCCAAAAATATATTCTGAAAACATTGAGGGATCAGCAGGATTAAGTTATTCCAACAAGAATGAGTGTGAAACGGATAGTATTACATATACTTTGTCCGACTTTGCAGGTGCAGAAAATGGACAAGTTCATGGACAGGTTCGTCATAGCAAGACTGCTGAAGAAGGTAGCCATGCATCTGAAATGATGAGGGAGTTGGATAATGCAACTAAATTTCAGACTAGGACTTTATTTTTAATGAATGAAAAAAATGACAATCAAGAGTTTAAATTTAATCCGCAACTTGTAGATAATTGCAGCAATGATGAGCCACAGTTGGTGCAGCAGAGTCATATAAATAGACAGGATCTGTATCTGAATCCAAAGTTGGAGAGGATTTCTCATAAGGTAGACCAATTTGAGGAAACAGCTAGAAGTTCTGCAATTCATACACACTCTCTTGAAGATGATCTAAGAGAAACAACTAAGAAATTGCTGGCAAATTCCAGACAGTTCTCAAGGTAAGAATTTAAAAACATAATGTTCTAAATGCAAAGATGAAGATGCTAGCTTGGTCGAGGAATAATTCATTGTTTTTTGAAAGGCAAAGAAGATCCGATTCCAAAATATACTTAAGGAGAAAAGTTCAGCACAGTATAATTAAAGTAAGAAAAAGGTTGAAACTGGATGTATTTATTTACAATTGTAAAAGCATAAGAATTTCATCATTTTCAAATTGATTAACAAATTTTCAATATTTCTGGCGCAGACATATATGTCAAAGAGAATGCTCGCGGCCGTTGAACATGTAACGTGTGTTGTACGCTCACTGGTCTCATGTCGATCTAGAACGCAAACGTTGTTCCCCTGAAAGCCTCATAATAACGTCATACGTTGAGTATTTGTCAAAGGTAAGTTTTATTGCTTTCGATAGGACTATCCTCTTATTAACAATTCACTAAATAAGTTTGATATATGGAGCTTAGTGTATATAAAATTGAGATATGTGAAATTTCAGACTTCATGCTTATCAAATGATTTGTTATATAATTCTTAACATCATGACTGTGTTGAAGTAAATAGTCAACAATTATATATTTGCTAACAGAAACTTAAAAGTAACCTTAAATGAACGTTAATTAAAGAATTTTGAACTGTGCAGAACTTTTGCCCTAAAGTATATTTCTTTTTTCTTAAAAGCCATTATTATCCCCCGCCAAAGGCAGAGGGATATTGTTTTAGCGCTGTCCGTCTTCTGTCCAGAGTCATAACTCAAGAACCAATGGATATAATTTAATGAAACTTATGTGTACAATAGCATAATACCGTGGCATACACATAACTTTCGTCAAGATTGGATAAGTATGTCCAGAGTTATTGCCCTTATTGTTATTTTCTTCTATTTTGGTATAAAAGCATTAAAATTCTATTTCTCTGAAACCAGTTATCAAAATTAAATTGTTATTTGCTCAAATATTTTAATGATCACTCCTTCCTTCTTGTAATATCCACCCCTATACTTCTTGATTCTTTTTAGAAATGAGGCCCCTCAAGGGGTGTGTAGCGCTTTTCTTATATAATCTATTTAGAAACTTAGATTTTTTTGTTTTCTGCATCTAATAGTTCTGATTTAATTAAACTTACAACAACTGAGTTCTGTATCACTGTAAGGTGCAGAAAAAGGAATTACCCCTTACAGATGAGGGGTAATGGGGTGGTGAAATTTATGAAAAATGCTTCTTTTTTCTAAAAAGGCTTGTCAGAATTTGATATTGTTTGGCACAAATGATCCACTTTGTATTCTCTAACAACAGAAAATGTAGGAAACTGGATTTTTACAGAAATGAGGCCCGTAAGGGGATGTAGTGCTTTTCTTTCATAATTATTCTATATAGAAACTTCAGAATTCTTGTTGTCTGAAAGTAGTAGTACTGATTTGATATAACTTACAACAATTAAGTTCTTTATTCATACAATAACTCTGTCAACAACAAACGACGGTTTCAATTAAATGCTTTAATAAATCATTTAATTTCTCAAATGTTTAGACATTTTTATAAGGTTTGGAAAATAATGGCCGTGACAACTGGGACCAGCCTTCCGCAGGGGACAGATACCTACTCTTACCATGCCTAGGAGTAGCCATACTCCGAAAGTAGTTAGCGGATAGCCATATCCCTACTTGTGCCCTCCTCACCGGAAATGCCGAGCAGCATGCTCACTCTGGGCAAAATCCGGGAAATTAAAATGATTATATAATTATTAAAAAACCCCAGAGATTCTGACCGACATTTAATTCCTGCGTTGAAGTGTCTCCCCAGGGGCCATCATACGCAGAGAATGAAATGCCGGCTTTAGTGGTAAGATGTTGACAAAACCCTTCCAAAATGCAGCTAAAAGACTCTAACCATGCGCATGCATCTGTCCCCTGCGAGAATTTTTCCGCCACAAGTAAACTCTAAATGAGCTTTAGTATTTAGATTTAAATTGCATTGCAACAGTGACAGCGCGTTTAAGTAATATGTTTACGACCTTATTTTGAGTTTACCCCCCAAAAATTCTTAGATCAGGGACGCCAACGTATTCTGTAAATTCTCGAGATATAGTTCGAGTCCATGCACGGACAAATGGACACCGTCTGGCGAAAATATCCTGCAGACTTGTGGTCGATATCCGGCGAAATGACAGCCGATGGCCCCCCAACGTTTACTTGCTGGTGTCCCCACCTATTAATGGCGTCGTCGCTTTTGTTCGATAGCAGCATTACTCAAGGTCTTGTCACCCCACGATATTCGCTGGAGGACGTCCAACCAAACTAAAATTACATCCGGGAATGCCCGACGTAGATATTCAATACCTTCTTTAATGATAAGTAGCAATTCTTTAGTAGGAATATATGGCAAATCATTACCACCAAGGTTAATAACAATAAGTTCAGGGGCTTGCCTGAATAAAACGTCGCATTGAAGGCTAAAGGTGAAATCCTTCCATGACATACAGCGTATGCCCCACCAGGCCACTGTTTTGCCTTTTTGTAAGCTGAGGTTAGGTGTTCCTCTCTCTGCGGCCCTGCGGCTCGCCCAAAAGGGTATGGAATCTCCAATAACCCATATATCTGTCAAAATAAATTCATGAAAGTGAATTCTCTATATGTATCATATTATAAATTGCGGAACGCTAACACTTGGCGAATTCGGTGAACCACGTCCTGCGACGTCATATTGACATAAGATACCTTAGAATACTGCATTTAACAAATATATAATTGAAAAGCGTCGGATCGCCAACGACCCAGTTTCATAATGTCTTCTCCAGAAAGGCCATTTATAGCTAGATCTGACGCCCGGCCTATTCTAAAACTATGGGATGTAAATTTGCGCGAGATTAAATGAGCCGAACGCAAGACTTTTCTCAAAACGGCTGCGAATTGAGACGGTGTAAGGGGGAGACCATTAGCATGACAAAAGAATGGACCGTTCACCCTCGGTCTGATATTTAAGAAATTCTGCAAAGCTTGGACAGGGCACAATTCGGGTTCGAGTTCCCGTGGCAATTTTAAATGAATTGGCTTACCAGACTGGTTGTTTTTTGTGCGGTACAAGGTAATTGTGACTGAATTCGAATCTTGGAAGGTAACGTTCTCAATTGCCAGTGCATTATGCAGCAGTGTTAAAGAGCTGACGACGAGTTCACTGGCCCGAAATAACCCGAAATATGCCAGAATATACACAGCTGAAAACAGGACAGTTTCGTAGTGATCGTAACATACATTAACCAAGTTTGAGCCAATACGTTCTAAAAGTTTCTTTGAAATCGGTGCCCGTATATCATATGTCTGTCGAGCCCTGCGACAGCCCTCTAGTAACTTACGAACCACAAACAAGTCCATAATGTCATACCAACCATGGATCTTATGAAAAAAGCTTAACCCCGCAATATATGTTGTAATTGTTTTGGGAGATAGGCCTCGTTCAAAACAATGTGAGATGAATAGTACTACATGAGAACTGTGTGCCGGCCAGTTTAAAGGAAATTGGTATGTAGTGCGAAAGCTCTGAAATGAATTCAGCGCCGTCACATATGTAGCCAACGTGTTTGAAGCTAGGCTATCTAACATGAGTCTGGCAGCTCTGTGTCGAAGATGTGCCACAGAGAAGCTGGTACTGGGAACGGTTTCGCGTCTGCCTGAGGAGCTAGCTGTCTGAAACGATCCATCTGAAAGCGAGAAAGCGCATCACAGATTGTGTTGTCAACACCGGGAATGTGTGTAGCTTTAATTATAATGTTTGATTGTAGACATTTCCAAGTGATCGATCTGAGAATACACATTACCAAGCTTGATTTTGAAGTCATTGTATTAATAATGTTTACGACTGCCGTATTGTCGCAGTTGAATTTGATTTTCTTATTCTGCATTTCGGAGCCCCATCATCCCCAGAAATATCTTCAAATTCATCGGCTTATCGGCGAAATTGTCTCCCCTGAAAGCAGCTTATCGGGTTTATCGATCAAGCGT
This sequence comes from Saxidomus purpurata, assembly GCA_022818135.1. Classification (NCBI taxonomy): domain Eukaryota; kingdom Metazoa; phylum Mollusca; class Bivalvia; order Venerida; family Veneridae; genus Saxidomus; species Saxidomus purpurata. Next base: position 52,584,145 of record JAFMSR010000005.1, on the reverse strand, counting down.
TATCGGTCAATTTATGCGCATTGAAATATACAGGAGTAAAATTTTTAACTCATCAAAAAGTAATAAAATCATTATCTGACAATATTTATTAAGTTACTGAAGTAATCTGCATTCTTTCCACTTTATTTCAATATATTTTTTATCAAAATAAATTGATATCTTCTTGCTTCCCTATTGATTTTAAAAAAGTAACTATTTTTGCAGCAAATCGCATTGACTTCAATAGAAAAGTGCATTTCTTTTAGCTTCACATGAGGTTTTCATTTGAGATATTTACATATTTATACTTAACTGACAATATTTATTAAGTTATTGAAGTAAACTAGAAAAGTATATCTTTACTTAGATGATTTTATTTTTTAGTTATTTGTATGTCTTCTTGCTTCCCTAAACGTTTGAAAATAACGATTTTAACTGATTATACCAAATTATAGCTTTAGTCACCTATATTGACAAATGTTGTGACTGGCTATATCATCAGTATGTGTTTATAGGTCCGTGGTTAAATCAAGCATCACAGTTTTACCTGTTTTTAGATTTAGTAAGACTTATAAAAATGTAATAGTTGTGTTGGTATACTTTTTAGGTATTAGATAATTATACCAAAATTTTACATCTTATATAAAAGCCGCTATATAGCTTTATTCTGTGATGAAAAAGTGATAATTGATCGGTTCATCAAAATTTAATGCAATACAATAACATAATATTAGCACATGATAAATAATTTCCCGTCGAAAAAAAGATGTGCAATGATTAATGAAGACTGCATGTTTTTTATAAATTTATGTCTAGCTTCTTTTTAATTTTTAAATGAAATTTAGATTGAATCTAAAATATGACTGTGCAACATATCTATCTTACATTATTTCATCATCAGAAGTTCTGTGGATCATATTCTCATACATGTATTTTCAAGATTAAAATCATTTGAAGTATGATGCATCTTCTAAGATGCCCTTTCTGTTTGTAGTTTATACAAATTAAATAATATGCAAATTAAAATTTAAAATTAATACAGTTATAAAAACGTCCTTGGTATGCTAGGACAGTCTTTAATCTGTTTTCTCGCCTCTGGCAATAACAACACCATGTCAGTTAACAAGGATAGTTATAACATGATTGATTGTAAAACTATTGTATCTCAACATAAACAAAGAAGCCGATAAAGTTCTTCAATTCTAAACTTTCGACGTGTATTTCATTTTCGTTGCATTTGGCCGTTACTTGATAAATTTAAATCATACCCTCGGGGAAAACTCTTTTGGTCAATTTATTATATCAAAAGTTTGTAGCATAGGGAACTGTAACTATCTTAACCGAGTTTTAGATATTTGATAATAATTACCATATTTTACATGCTATATAAAATCTATATAGCTTTAATCTGTCATGAAAATGTGATCGGCTCATCGAAATTTAATGCAATACAATTACACAATAGTAGCAAATTAAAAATGATTTCCCATCGACAAAAGATAAATAATGATGACTAAAGACTGCATTTTGTTCATAAGTTTATATCATACTTCTTTTTAATTTTAAATACAAATTAAGATTGAATGTCACATATGTTGTTATGATTGTGCAACCAGAGATATAGAATATTCTATGTCTCTGCTGCAACATATTTTAGATTACTTTATCATCTGATCGTGTAAAGTTCTATGGATCATGTTCTCATACATGTATTAACAAGATTATTAACATAAAGTATGATGCATCTGTTTGTAGTTTTTGCAAAATGATTAGTAAATTAAAAATCAAAATTGATACAGTTACAAAAACGTCCATGGTATACTAGAACTTTCTCGCCTCAGGCCAAAAAATCACAGAACAGAACAGAACATATATTTTATTTTGATTTGTACATAGTACATCATCATATACAATACATATTGTTAAAAAAGTTGTCACGTGTAAATAGTAAGTTAACATGTGGAGTATTTTTAATACATGAATCATATAAGTACATTTTGAACTGTATTTCACTGTGAATAAATGTATAATACTTATAATGTCTTTCTACACTTTGGAATGTTTCAAAGATATACGAAGTAAGCGTTAACACATATACATTTTGTATACGTACATAATACAATGTTTAAGCACAATCAGTTGTTGGAATTAATAATAGTATTTCTAATTTCAATGGATTCTTTGATATATTTCGATAGATTAAGTACAACACTCTTTTTATCTATATTCATTAATTCAATAAATTTTGCCATTGATGGCCTATTGTAATAATACTTCTTAATATATTTCTTTCTAACATCATCGTAACAATTACATATCAACATGAAATGATACTCATCTTCAATATCTAATGTGCCACAGCATAAACAGTATCTTTCATTACGTGGTATTCTGTTTTGGCCATATCTGCCAGTTTGGATTCTAAGTGTATGTGCAGAAACTCTGATTCTTGTTAGATAAAATCTAAGACTTTTAGGTAAAACATCGAGATAATATTCATAAGTAAGTGTCTTTTTACAATGTTTATACATATCTAAGACTGGACTATTTTCTACATAACCATGCCATGTTTGTATATAACTATCAATTACTCTTCGTTTAAATATTTCTGGAAATTGTTTACAATCTAATTTATCACAATTGGTAAAGCATTCAGATAGACCATACGTATCAAACATATTCTTAATATTTGTTACCCAATTATTCTTTCCCTTATTATAATCAGATAAACTTAACTCATAAACCTTTTTAAGTATTATATTATCTGTATTTATCAATTTACACCAATATTTAATTATTCTTACATATCTATTAATGTATAGGGGGTATCTTCCCAACTCACCGTATATGCTTGCATTACATGTACTTGTTCTAACTTTTAAGATTCTTTTACAAAATTTCATATGAATACGTTCAATTTCTTTAGATTTCGTATAACCCCATACCTCGGAAGAATAAGACAGAATAGAACCAACAAATGAATCAAACAATTGACACAATAACTTAGGCTTAAGATCGAATTCTTTTGAATTGTACATCAATACATTAAGTGCCTTTAAGGCTTTGCCAACCAAATATTCTATATTCAAAGAGAAATTTCCTGTATAGTTAAAAACAGTGCCAAGATAGTTAAAATTATCTACAACTTCTATAGGATTTCCATTGTATAACCATTTTTCTCTTTCAAATGTTCTACCTCTTTTCCTAAATACTACAATTTTTGTTTTTAACGTGTTCACTTCAAGTCCCCAATGTTTACAATACATATAAAGCAAATCGAAGCTATTTTGTAAATCCTCCGGCGTTTTACCTATAAGCGCCATATCATCTGCGAAAAGTAATAAAATCAATACAATATCATCTATTAATATACCAGAATTGAAATTATCTTGTAAATGTAACTCTAGATCTTCAACGAAGAGAGAGAACAGGATCGGCGAAATTACCTCCCCTTGTCTCAAGCCCACAGCATATTGGAAATAATCAGAATATGAATTGCAACATCTAACACATGATTTAACTTTATCGTACATATCCCGTATAATTCTTAACATTTTACCTTGGATACCACATTTATACATTTTTAACCATAATGAATTTCTACAAATACTATCAAAGCATGACTTAAGATCAATAAACCCAACATATAAACGTTCATTGTTATTTAAGTAATGCTGTATTACAGACTGTAAAATAAAAATTGCATCAACAGTCGATTTACCCTTTCTAAAGCCAAACTGATTATCAGAAATAACTGTATATTTATCACAAAAAGTTTCAATTCTTTTATTAAGTATTGTTGTAAAAAGCTTTGATAAACAGCTAAGTAAAGTTATCCCTCTATAATTGCTTGCTAATTTGGGATCACCCTTTTTAAAAACTGGTACAATTATACCCTCTGTCCATTTATCCGGAAAATAACCAGATTCTAAAATAGCATTGAAAATATCACAAATATGTGAACATAAAATATCTATGGATTCTACAAAGTATTCATTCAACAGATTATCTGAGCCTGTGGCTTTATTTGGTTTAAGCGATTTTACAGCCTTTCGTATTTCTTCACATGTAATAAGTTCGTTTATGTCTTCAAATCTACAATCCATAGAATTAAAATCATGTTCATTGCAGAAAATACGTGATTCATCATTTTGAGATTGAAATATATTGGTAGACAGATTTTCAAAATATCTCATAAATTCTTCTACAGATATGTCATTTTGTTGAATAGCAGATTTCTTTTTCTTAAAATGGCCCCAAAACTGTTTTGGTTTACAAAATCGTAATCGTTCAATTTCAGCATACTTTCGCTTAACATAGGCATTCTTCTTTTTACGAACTAAATCCTTATAATCTTTTTTGTATTTACAGAAACATTGTCTATTTACAGTATTTTTACAACTATTATATGCCCTTAAGGCATTTAAATAAATATGTTTTGCCGATCTGCAATCAGCATCAAACCAGTCTGCATCATTTGAAAAGTTGCTATCTACAAACGAGACCTGTTGCTTCGTCACAAATGTTTTGGAAAAGAGCGGGTCTGCAGTTTCCCGTATTATACTAGTGAAATTATCTAAAGCGCTATTAACAGACAATCGGTCACTTTTATCAATATCAAGTGTAACCTGATTAAATAATGGTAATTTAGCGATCAGACTGATTCGAAAATTGTTTCTAAAATTGTCATTCCATTTGTATCTAATACCGTTACTATCAGGTACTACAGGTGTGTAGGAATTCGTGTACAATGAAAAACTAATGGGAGCATGATCACTCCATTCATTTACTGCTTGTATACAAAATGAGCCAATACTTGACAGATCATTTTCATTGTAAATAAGATAGTCAATAACAGATGCACCGTTATGCGTCACATATGTATAGTTACCGACGCCAAAATCGTCACTCAATCTTCCGTTAGCTATACGTAAGTTACAGGAGCGACAAAGATCAAGTAGCTTAACACCAAAATTATTACATAGTTTATCCAAAGAGGCCCTGGCCATGTACATGTCACAATGTCACAGGATACTTATGACACGATTGATTGTAAAACTGTTGTATCTCAACTTAAACAAAGAAGCAGATACAGTTTTTCAATTCTAAACTTTCGAAGTGTATTTCATTTACGTTGCATTTGGCCGTTACTTGATAAAGATTTATTAAAGAGACAAGACAAGACAACTCTTTATTAGTATAATCAGGTTACACATGAACATTTTCAATTAATGCATGGGTAACAACATGATCAAATTTTTCTCAATAGTACAAAGTGTGGTGGACAAAAAATAATTATTTTGATGGTATTAACCAATGTTATAGGTGTTGCAATTTTATGATCCGGTTTCTACGGGGGAAACTTATAACATATAATATCTCATTACCATTTTTATTGGGGTGTATCGTAATCAATTTACTATTACATGGATAAATTAACCCGTGAAAATTCATTTACTCGTGCACGAGGAAATCGTGTTCGTATTATCATGATTCTAACAATAGCAGTTTTAACGGGGGAAAAAAAAACTTTATCAATTGGCGTCGCGGGTAGTAATCTGCGATGTAAATATCAACAAATAGTCGGCAGGTCGTTACGATAGTGACTTACTGGATATTATTTACAGTTTTGAACACGGTAATATTTTATTTTCTAAGCCGTTGAATAGTTATTTGGTGATTTTCAGTATATACGCTATTAATTGTTCAAGGTTTCGTAGCAAGTAGATGTTATCCGTGTTTAGAATTTTCTTAAATGACAGAATATTTGGGTGCTTGATTATGTCTGGGGGGGGGGAGTAATTTCTCGCGGAGTGATTTAAACCTTTTACAGCATAGAAGTGTGTGAAATTCGTCCCCCAAGTCTGAGAAGCAGAACGTACAGTTTCTGTCTTTATATTCTTTATGATTATTTTTCCAGCGACCTGTTTCTATTGGGAGTTTGTGATTCGCTGTTCTAAATTTTAATAGTGTTAGTCCTTGTTGTCGTGGTAAAATTTTCCCCTCGGGGAAAAGTCTTTTGGTCAATTAATTATATCAAAAGTTTGTACCATAGGATTCGGTAACTATTTTAACCATGACTTGGAAACAAATCAAAACGACAATTTGAAGTTGTAATTACAAAGTACTTAGAAACATTGATACGCAAGTATAAAAAATTCTTTAAATTAAAATCTTGATTTTTATATTTTAAATCAGTATTTACTGTGTATTTGTAATGAGGTTTTTGCATTACTTTGATACACACAATTTAATAGTTAGCTATCCTAACTCATAACAATGTACATAGCAAGGCTTTTATAAATGCATTTTCATACGGTCCCGACATATCAGTCAATTAGATTAATAAAAATTCTTATCATTTCTTGATTCCCTTTTATTTAATTTTATTCCCAACATTGATAATCTATTGTTCAGCTTAAAGAAATCAATCCTAGGTCGTAATGAAATATCTTGACCCAGCCAGTGCGTGGTCACTTCACGCTTGGATAAAGGCAGTTGGTAAGACAAAAATCCAATAATCGATAGCGCTTAACGAGTGACTTTTTGATGTAAAGGGAAACAATCGATTTTCCCACAGGCCTTATAAGCAAGGGGCAATACTCTGTTCGCAACGGCGCTCCAATTCTGGCCATGATACATATAGCTACTAGGATAGGAAATATCTCTAGAACAGTGATATCTCTTGTAAATCCGCTGTCGTGCCATTCAACTGGCCACCGTGCGTGACACCAACGATTCCGGAAGTAAATGCCAAAACCTAATTCTGGGCCCGCGGCGCTGTCTGTGTATAATTGAATATCGGGAGTGGAAACCCAAAAGCGGTCGTGAAAGACCGAGATACCGTTATGATTCCGGAAGAATTGCAACCACATTTGTAAATCCAATTTTATATGCTTGTTGACCCTAACATGGTGATGTGGTTTTGTGAGACCGTATGTGGCATTGATAAGGCGACGACAAAAGGTTCGACCTGCGACTATAGCCCTACAACAGAAATTTAAAGAGCCAATCAACGATTGTAACTGCTTCAATGTAGTTTTACATCTGTGTAAAATAGTTTCTATTTTTTGGACAACCTCCTCTATTTTCTCGCGAGGAATGCGAATTTCCATTTTGTGCGAATCTAATTCAAGGCCTAGAAATACAATGACTGTAGTAGGACCAACTGTTTTTTCTGTGGCTAGCGGAACATTTAGTGCCGCCATACACTCGCTGAAATGATGCATTCGTGCGAGTTATCTCCCCCGAAAAAATCGTCGAGGTAATGGATTAATTTTCCGGACTGTAAATTTTGTTTGACCGCTTCCTCGAGAAATGTAGAAAATTTCTCGAACGTACTAGGGCTAATGCTTGACCCAAACGGGAGAGCTTTGTCGAAAAAATACTGGTCTCTAAAACGAAAACCTAGGAGATCAAAATCGTCCGGATTGACCGGCAGAAGCCGAAAGGCGTTTTTAATGTCCATTTTGAATAAACAGCAATTGCGCCCGAGATCTTGAATGATGAAAACTGCTTCGTCGAAACTTGTATACTGAACGGAGCATAAATTTGGGTCTATAAAATCATTAATTGATTGACCGGCTGGAAACGATAAATGATGTATTAAGCGGAAGTCGCCGACATTTTTCTTTGGGACCAATCCCAAAGGGGAAACTATCAGCGAATGCATCGGTCTGTCGTGGAATGGGCCAACAACTCGGCCCGCTAAAATTTCTTTATTAATTTTTTGTTGAACAATCTCTGGATTTTCCTGAACCGACTTTAAATTGCTAGCATCTCTGGGTATGCGCGGTCCTGTGTAGTTCAAGCGAAAACCGTCTAAAAGAAAATGGGCCATATCTGCTTCGTAATTAGCAAGTAGTGATTTTAAATGTTCTATGTTGATCGGACTGCAAGCTAAACTATACAAGTCAAAATTAGAAGGGGCACGCGAGTCAATAATTCTTTCCTATGGGGTTTACCGCACTTTTGACAAACGTGCGAAAACCTGCAATTACGCCATTTGCAATTCCCTTTATTAAAGTCAATGCATACGGGAGCCGAGGATTTTTGTGCGAGCGGTGCTTGAGTTGTGGTTGCATTCATGCACCTACACCATAGGTCATGGTTAATTGCCGCCCACGAGCTGGGTGAATTTGACTGGCGAAGGCGAAACTGCTTATCGTAAGTTTGCCATGCAAAACCTGGACGTTTGGCACATTCCCTGATTGTGGACATATATTGCAGCAGCTGATGCGTTTTATCTGCATATGTTGTTAAATAGATCGCCTCATAGATGACAAATGCGTCGGTCCATTGTTCTATGGAATGTATATTGTCTTTGCATTCTTTCGGCTTGGAAATAATTTGGCCGTCCGAAATTGACAGCACTTGGCCCGTGCATAAATCTGATAGCTCGACTGCACCCTTAAGCAATAAGCAGAGCTTAATGTACTCGCCCTGACAAATTCTTTGTTTGAGTGAAGCCGGCACGTGCAATGTAAGATCGTCCTCGGACATTTTGACCGGGTCGATCGGCAGTTGATTTTGCATTAACGGGAAAATGCTTTGTCGCGTGTTTTCTATTACAAAGTGCGGCGGAGGATTGCTCATGTCTTGCGTGTTTTGGTTCATGTTTGAACCCACGCTATGCCGGACCTTCTCTTGGTTCGTTGAATGTAGCGATTCGTTTTCGGACGTGTTGCCATCCTCACCACCCCTATTCTCATTATCTGGTAATTGCACCATTTGAGATGCCTTTATAATCTCGTTAAAATCAATATAAGAATTAAAAGTTGGCTCACGGCGATCCCCCTGCGAGGATCTGGCGGGATCCGATCTCCTCCTCTTTGGGCTGGTAGATCTATCCCTGGCAGCAATGGCAGGTCCTGCTGACCGTTTCCTACCTCTCCCTCTTCCAGGCATCACAAAGTATTAGTAATGATATGTAATAACAAATTTAAAACGAGAAAGTGAACGATTACAGTAGATGCAATTAATTGACAAAGAGACGCGGGTGATGCTGCACGCAGACAAAACCGGAAAGGCTGGAATTCAGACGATCTATCCTTATATACCTGCGCAGGTGCCGAGAATTCCGAATATTACATAATTCTACGTAATTAACCGAGTGTCCCGAACAATACCTTTGTGACGTCACTCGGTAACTATGCACGCTGACAAAGTTGAGAATAAATACGATATATTTCTTGGAGGAAATAATCGATCTTATGACTATAACTTGAAGAAAAAACAACTCAGTGATGACACCCCAGTGGGATGGTAAATTTTTTATATTATTTTTGGAAACATACATACCAATACATTTTTCAGTTGTTCTTTTTCAGCTATATACTTCATTTTGCGGGGGATATTGATTCACTGAATGTGCTCATTTTGCTTAGAATGGCACTTTACAATTTCTGATGGGGGTTGAAGTCAGTATTTTCAGTTTATTTAGTAGCAAAAAAATAGTTATTTAGCTGTTTGGTTTATTTCCCTGTCCCATACACAATTCATACTACAGTCAAATCATATTGATATTTTCTTTGTATTAACTAAATTTACTCTGCTGTTGCAGGAACTGTTGAATTCTTACATTTCAGAGTTGTTAAGAATGTTTGAGAAGATGAATGACATTTTGCATGACTTATACATATGTTTTACCAGTAATTATTCATTACAAATTAGACAAATGTATGTCAATAGTTGTAATAGAACATTTAATACAAAACAATTCTCTAGCTTTCTTTTGGCACTTTATATGGGCATATTAAAATCGTACCATCTTCATCCTTCAATGTTTTCACGCTCGTACTTTAAATTGTCATGCATGAAGGGACTTTCATATAACTTGGTACAAATGCTCAGCATATGAGGACGACATGTCGCGTGCAAGACCCACATGCTTACCTTAAAAGTCAAGGTCACACTTAGAGCTTAAAGGTAATGGAATCCTGTATATATGCACACATTCTTTTCAAGACTTACTTTGTCATGCCTTATAACTTGGCACAAATGTTTGTCACATCAAATTTATGTATCGCGTGCAAGATCCGCGACCATACCTCAAGGTCAATGTCACACTTTAGGGAATCCTGCGTACAAGGTGACTCCATCATGCATGGAAGGATTGTAAAATGTCGAGCAGTTATGCACAAGTCCCGAATCCTTATCTTGAAGGTCATTGTCACACTTTGGGGTCAGGGGTTTTAGAATCTTGTATATGTATGCACAAGTTCATGTCTGGATTATAACTCTGTTATTCATTGAAGGATTTTAAAATGAATTGACACAAATGTTCAGCACTTGAAAATAATATATCAAGTGCAAGTACCAGGTCCACACCTTGGAGGTCAAGGTCACAAACTCTGGGACACCACTTCTGGGGGCATTCATCACTTATGAGGGACACAGCTCTTGTTTTTAAATACTCTTGTTTCATTAGCAGGAATATATACTTTCAGATTTGACATATACACAAAGAGGCATGCATCGCAAAAAGTCAGCATAGGATTGGCACAACCACGACTGAGAAATCGGGTCAAAGACTCTAAAGGTAGCTAAAAACTGTCTCTTTGAAAACTTGTTAAAGAGGATACATTTTCTTACTGTTTTTGCGCAAATGTTTGAGAAAATGATAGCTATTATTCTCACTAGAACGTGTGCACCTGCATTGGCATTGTTTTTGACTGAGAGTTTTTGTTTATGTCAGAGAACTGATTCGAGGATGCTTCTCCTGTTGTTTTTTTTACTAATTGTATTCCATGCTAACCCTAGTTCCTTTTTAATTTTGCAAAAAAGCACGAGAAATGAAACTTGGTGTACAGCATTATCTCGTGATCTTCTAGAAACTTCTTTCTAATTATACCCCTTTGTGTCAATATCGGTCTGCTTCGGGAATCTTCTGTTTTATTTGGACTTATAAACGAGAAGCTTTACAATCCTTTACTTACTACATGTTGTATAATGTCACAGACAAAAGTAGCTGCTGGAGGCATGCCTAGTTTTCTTTATATGGCTATTTTGAAAACTTTAAATATCTTATAATCTACGAAATTCTTGCTCAAATTTCGAAATAATTTCATGTGAATGATTCCTGTTAATAATATGTGACATTTCACTACTTCATTTGATAGTGAATTCAAATTGTTTTATGAACGTGTGATAGAAGGCACCAATTATTTTCTAAATGATCTGCATATAAATTAGGTCTTCACTCTTGTAAGATAAAAAGCTTAGACACTGTGACAAGCAAGAGCCATGTTAGACATGGCCATCCCCCCAGCCACTTGCTCTTTCTATGACAAAGAAATTTGAGGAGAGAGGAATGGATATGGAATAGTTTCTGATTTAATAAAATATTAGTATTTGGTGGGGTATAATTATACAAGGTAGAGTTATGATTCTTAGGCATGTACTTCCCATCATTGTGCTCTATCACTGTATTAAGTTTTAAGTAATTCTCTTTAGTACTTTTGGAGTTATGCTCCGGACAAGAAAAATCAAGAAAATGAAACAAAGGTGAGTATTTAAAAAATTAGGCAAGATAGGGTTATGGTTCTTGGGCACAGCACTTTCCCTCATTGTACTCTATCACTGTATTAAGTCTCAAGTAATGCCCTTCAGTACTTTTGGAGTTGTGTACTGGACAAGAAAAATCAAGAAAATGTAACAAAGGGGAGTAATTAAAAAATAAGACAAGATAGAGTTATGGTTCTTAGGCACTGCACTTTCCCTCATTGTACTCTATCACTGTATTGAGTTTCAAGTAATTCCCTTTAGTACTTTTGGAGCTATGCACCGGACAAGAGAAATCAAGAAAATGAAACAAAGGGTAGTAATTAAAAAAATTAGGCAAGATAGAGTTATGGTTCTTGGGCACTGCACTTTCCCTCATTGTACTCTGTCACTGTATTAAGTTTCAAGTAATTCCCTTCAGAACTTTTGGAGTTATGACTGGACAAGAAAAATCAAGAAAATGTAACAAAGGGGAGTAATTGAAAAATTAGGCAAGATAGAGTTAAGGTTCTTAGTCACTGCACTTTCTCTCATTGTACTCTATCACTGTATTAAGTTTCAAGTTATTCCCTTCAGTACTTTTGAAGTTATGCTTTGGACAAGAAAAATCAAGAAAATGTTACAAAGGGGAATAATTCACAATTAGGCAAGGTAGAGTTATGGTTCTTGGACACTGCGCTACCACTTAATGTTCTCTGTCTGTGTGTAAAGTTTCAAGTAATTCCCTTCAGTACTTTTGGAGTTATGCTCCGGACAAAAGTGTGACGGACGGAGGGAGCCCGTTAATATATCCCCTCTGCCAAGGCTTGGATAATTAGGGTAAAACTGTTTCAAGTTTACTCTGCAAGTTTGTACAAAGTGTATGCAATATAAGTCATACGAGAAAAAACGCTTCTCACTATATGAAATACTGCTTACTGTACAGAATAAGATGTTAGTAACAAGTCTTCTCTTTACAATGTGTAATTGACCAGTTTAGCGATAATGGCCTTTGGGTCAGAAATGACCCTGTGGTGAGGATTTTCAGTTACCAGTTTATAAAAATAGATACAATATAAATGAAAAAGGAAAATGTTAATGTGCAAACTTTAAACAGTAAAGTACATTTTGTATATGCTTTTGTATTTAAAGATGAACTGCCGATGTCAGAGGAAGGGCGTAGGATGATGGCTGAGTCATTATGGGCGACGGAAGATTCACCACCTATGGATTTGGAATATGAGAACCAAGAGTTCATTAGGACTCATCATAAAGGTAGTAAAACGCCACAATCTAATATACCTGTTGCTGTATTACAGACCATGCAAATCAATTAAGTCCTGAATAATTCTTTAAAATGTGGCACTACATGTATATATCTTTGGGCATGTTTATTGCCTTTCCTGCAAATATTGAGGTCATTAGAGAAAAACTTACAGTAATTTATTAAGGAATTATAAGTGAAAGGTAAAGCTCCTTTTCAGCTCGTTGGTAACATGGTGCCAATAGTCAATTTATGAAAAATGTCTGGTTTGGCCTCCGTAAGAAGATTAACAAAATGTAAAGCTTGCGACACACACTCAGTTCTGATGTACTTGTACGTATATTTACACGTATAAATATATTTAAACTTTAAAACTCTACATGTACTTATTATTTAAACTTACGTTTATTTTCTACATTCAGATACAGCAAATCGTGTAAGCTACACGAATCAAACTCCTCATAAGAAAAGAAAATTAACATACCAGTGTGTTCCTGGCAAAAAAGGACAAACACAACTTATTTTCAAATAGCTGTTCTCCGTGTTGTTGGAAGATATATTTACTGCTTCTTCAAAAGCACATGGACACCAAAGAGTGTTGAGGATCACTTCATTATATTTGTGTATATAGTTAACCTAAAACATATTGTTAACCAGGTTTTCCGAAGGAAAAATCCTGGTTATTAGATTGAGGTATGTTGGCGGGTGGGCGGGCCTAAACAATTTCTTCTGTGCGCAACTCCTCCTACATTTCTCAACGGATTTCAACCAAACTTTCACAGAAGTATTGTCATGAAGTGCCCTGGCGCATATTGTCGGGGTTTTGTGATTTGGTCATTTTTGACAGAATTATGGCCCTTTGTTTTTTTTCACATATGTAATTCTTCTGTGCGCAACTCCTTCTACACTTCTCAAGGGATTTCAACCAAACTTTCACAGAATTATTGTCACCAAGTGCCCTGGTGCATATTGTCGGGGTTTTGTGATTTGATCATTTTTGACAGAATTATGGGCCTTTGTTTTTTTCCACATAATGTAATATATATAGAGAAATACTCTTCTGTGTGCAACTCCTACATTTCTCAAGGGATTTCAACCAAACTTTCACAGAACTATAATTATGAACTAAAGAATTTTGAATATATAATGTTCTGCCCCTGGTGGTCCGTCCGTCCGTCCTTTTAGCAATTTTGTGTCTCCTTATTTAGTATATATAAAAGGGAGAATACTCTGTTATTATAAAAGGGAGAAAAAGGGAGAATACTCTGTTATTACTGTCTATTTTTAGAATAGATTACCAGTCCTGTATACTTTGGAGTATTCTGTTACAGTAAGATGACAAAATTTCTCATGAGACCAGCGGTTCAAACCCCACACAGAGCAAGTTTTTTTTTTTTTTTTTTTTTTTATATAATTTTTGCCTGAATTATGGCCCTTTGCTATTTTTCCACATATGTTATATATAGAAGAATACTGTCACGTGCCCACTTCCTCCTACATTTCTCAAGATATTTAAACATTTGCGCTCGGCCAGCAGACTGGAAAATGAAAACCTGGTTTTGCGACAATTTCCTGTCACATGTTGTTAAAATTTGGACTGATTTTACAAGAATTATTTTTATGTGGTCCTCTTCCAGATATGTTCAATAAATGCAATTTCGTAAAAACCATGGGAAGTTTGTGGAGAAAAGTTAAAACCATTTTTCCTAGAAATGTTATAGTTATATTACAACATAAGATTATTCAAATCATGACCGCAGGTCAAAATTGACCATCGTGGTACTTGTGCCTGATCTTGAATTATCTGCCCTTGAAAATCAGAAAATATAACAAAATGCTGTGTTCAGATAATTCAAAATCAAGGCAGAGGACCTGTGAATTTTATTCCAGATTTCTGTTTTAAACTTAATTCTCAGTCAAAATACCAAGTTTAAAGAAATTCTCGGAAAGAAGAAAATTTGGACCTCTATACAGCAAACATACTTTATGTAATAGTAGTGCAAAAGACAACGGTAGCCTTAGCATTGGTCATTTCTCAAAACGTTGTTTATGTTTACTGCTCAGATAAACATAACTAAAAAAGTAAAACTTCAGGAATAAAAATAGTTTTTACGCCGCTTTGACAACTTGTGTTTCATGAATGTTTAAAGACACAAATGGCAAAATTTAGCAATGACGCCCAGGGTTAGGAAGGTGTAAATACCCAAGTCTGTGACACGAATGGTTACATGCAGTCAGTCGCCAATCATCAATTCAATAAGGGACATTCGGATATGAACGTGGGTCTACACCGCAAGTTGACCAGAACATGGATCAGAAGCGCGCGGACACAACCCCCTAGGGAGGGAGGGGGAGGGGGAACGGATCACAATGCGGACCGGTACATTAGTTAAGCACGGAACTATACGACTAATGTCGTCCGTCTGTCTGTGCGTCCCCACTTGCACATTCGTGTCCGGACTGTAACTTTGTCATGCATTGAAGGATTTTAAAATAACTTGGCACAAATGTCTAGCACATCAAGACGACGTGTCGAGTGCAAGACCCACGTCCCTAGCTCAAAGGTCAAGGTCACTCTTAGAGTTTTTAGGTAATGCATCCTCTATATATGCACACATTCGTGTCCGGACTGTAACTTTGTCATGTATGAAAGGATTTTAAAATAACTTCGCACAAATGTTGAGCACATCAAGACGACGTGTCGCGTGCAAGACCCACGTCCCTAGCTCAAAGGTCAAGGTCACACTTAGAGTTTTTAGGTAATGGAATCCTGTATATATGCAGATATGCACACATTCGTGTCCGGACTGTAATTTTGTCATGCATTAAAGGATTTTGAAATAACTTTGCACAAATGTCTAGCACATCAAGACGACGTGGCGCGTGCAAGACCCACGTCCCTACCTCAAAGGTCAAGGTCACACTTAGAGTTTGAAGGCAATGGAATCCTCTATATATGCATAATTATATGCACACATTCGTGTCCGGACTGTAACTTTATCATGCATTGAAGGATTTTAAAATAACTCGGCACATTAAGACGAAGTGTCGCGTGCAAGACCCACGTCGCTACCTCAAAGGTCAAGGTCACACTTAGAGTTTTTAGGTAATGGAATCCTGTATATATGCATACATTTGTGTCCGGACTATAACTTTGTCATGCATTGAAGGATTTTAAAATAACTTGGCACAAATGTTCAGCACATCAAGCCGATGTGTCGCGTGCAAGACCCATGTCCTTACTTCAAAGGTCAAGGTCACACTTAGAGTTTATAGGTAATGGAATCCTGTATATATGCAAACATTTGTCTGGATTGTAAAATTGTCATGCATTAATTGATTAAAAATAACTGCACAAATTCTCAGTACATCAAGACAATGTGTTGTCTGCAAGAACCATGTCCCTACCTCAAAGGCCAAGGTCACACTTCGTGTTTGAAAGCAATGGAATACTGTATGCATGGTAACTCTGTCATGCATCGAAGGATTTTAAAAATTACATAGCACATTTATTGAGCACATGGAGAGGACACAGACTGTGAGACACCTCTTTCGGGGGCATTCGTCCCTTGTGAGGGACAGCTCTTGTTTTCTCTAACACATGTTTGTCATGATTGCTCTATATTTGCATGACAGGTTGGGTTATCTGTATTGATATTAAGGTACTATAATCTTCAATTACATAGGGGAAAATCAATACATCTCCGTAAGACACATAACTTTTGGCATGGTCGGTCTATACCACATAGCTATGTAAAGGTCTCGATGATATATAAGGAAATACTAGTACACAGCCGACTTTTGGTGATAAAAGTAAATCGGAATATAGATACCTATCCGCCTGGATCTAGGGAGATTTATTGGAGAAACTGGACCGCGCTGTTCTGGACTACCCTACCCCAGCACTAACATCATGTGGTTTAATACTATACTCAACTAAGGATGTGGTATTACTTGCGCTGGACCAGAATCAGGATTATTTATTCTCGCTACAAACTTATATTCGTGCTCTAATAGGTCAAAAGTAGTCAATTACGAAATATTTACGAAATATAGGCAAAATGTGTGATAATAAAGAAACATTGTCAGAACAAAGAAATGGTATGGGACAGTTCTTGAACACGTTGATTAAACAAAAATGAAATCATTTTTTTTTTCAGATAAGCATCAAGAGCGGACATTTTAAAATGTGTTCCAAAATATCTGATTGTTAAGAGAATGTGGGTTTGAACAATTTGCAAATTTATATTTCGAAAAACGACTTCGTAGCAAATTCTTCGGAAAAGCATAATAGTTATCTAACAGCTATCAAGTACGTTATTTAATTGACAAATTACATGTCCAATAAAATGCCAATGGTGCAATTATTTTGTTATATTTTAATTCAATGATTTATTATGGTTAGCCTAGTTCTCAACTGGACGGGTTTCCGAACATTTCAATCCGCGTTTGTCAATGATAACATGAGAATAATAAATTAATCAATAACTATTTCAATATAACGAGAAAGAAACTACATGTACTTCCGTTTTGATAATATTTGCCCTTATGCATAATTGGATTGCTTTAAGATTATAGGATACTTCGACATGTGCGCGCCTTACACGCTATAGGTCTTTGGATGTTTAAAAAATTCTGAATGTTTTTACCCATTTTGGGGCCGTTGATCCAGTTTGTTTATGTGTGAAAGCTTTCAGCAAATTGTCAATGTACATTTGAAAAAATGTAATAGACAATCGAATTCTTCGGTAACTTTAAAGAATATTTAAAGTGTACATACACCATATTTTATTACGTTCAAACACAAATACGTGTCATGAATATGTACATTTGAATAACACGAAGATACATGATATTAAGTAAATTTAAATTGAATTTTATGAAAATTTCACGACCACGTCTAAATAAAAATCAAGGAAGTTTTATGGATTAAAATCTCTGTTTAAAACGTTATAATCTATTTTGTACTTTTGTGTAGAGTGAAATACTATTTGTTTGCTGTATGGGACGTACCTTAACAACATAGTTGAAATACTATTTGTTTGCTGTATGGGACGTACCTTAACAAGATAGTTTGCTTTATCAGTTTTATTATTTACAATCTCGTTTTAAAAATACAAAAACCGATACTTGTGCAAGCAAGCCTTGAAATACTATTCAGTGAACAAAACAGAACAGAACGTATCTTTTAGTGACATACTTAAACAAAGTAAATTAATTTTGTAGTTTGTTTTCAACAGTTTTACTACTTACAAAGCAACAATATTGTTTAAATATAATTTAGTGTTAAAATGGCATGTTCTAAGCATGTTAGCCTAGACTATGAGAAGGAATGTTTTAGTTTAAAGAAAATTATTTCAAAAGAAAGGTTCCCGATTGTAGCACGCACGAACACAACTGTGAACAACGTACACGATGGAGACCAATTTGGAATTCCAGAGGGAACGCAACTTTTTCTTCAAAGACTCTGCAAGGAAAGATACGCTCGAATAAAAGTTCTAAACTTTCATGATAATGAGAAATCACGGACAGAGAATGGGTGTGATTTTGTTCTGAATCATGAAACCTATGTTGGAAAGGAATTTCTTATACCACTGAAATATCAAGGCATGTTCAAATTTGTTCAAAGACCCGGAAGCCAAGGAAAATATACAAGTATATCACAGGTAATAACTCCAGTTCTTTTCTTGACCTTGCGTAGTCTACACTAGTACATTATATTGATAACAATCTAGTTATCAAACGTCTTAATGAATAACAAGGATATTGTTTTTCATTCTTTGACTTTCATTTATCTGTAGATTTGTTTATAACGGGTATCTTTCAGGATAGTTTACATGATCTTTATTTCTGGTGTAAGGGGGCGTACTTTTTGTGACATTTCTTTAAATACGCAGTTGTGTTTAAAACCCAACTTGAACAAAACAGATATTGATTATTGAAAAGCACGATGCATGCAACGAAAATAATATTAATATATATATGCTTAATTGAAACATTTACATGTGTAATGGCAAACAAGATATGATCCTTTTCCTCTTGAACTCATTTCCGTAAAAATCATTAATCAGTTAAGGAGCCCGGTGACAGAGTTGTATAGAGTCAGTTGCCTTAATAATTTCTTACCTCTGATACAGTTTTATTGTAGTTGATTGCAAGTGTTTCTTATGTTATACTACTTTAATATTGTATTTTGATGTATTGTATTGTATTGCATAATCAAATTTTCTGTTAAATCTGGAATCGCAACGGGCGTCTTCTCAGAAGGAAAAATATGACATACTGCATTGAAAGTAAACATATTTGCATAATCAAATTTTCTGTTAAATCTGGAATCGCAACAAGGAAAAATATGACATACTGCATTGAAAGTAAACATATTGTGTTGAAAATTTGAGTTTAACAAAATAAATAGTTATATTTTGCCTTTTCTGAAACGAAAATAGGTTTTCAAATATCTTTGTAAATTCCCAGTAACCTCCCAGAGAGTGGTGTAAATAGGTTGTACATAAATTAGCATGCCTATTTTGAATTATAATTGAAGACTTTTACTTCAAATGATGTGCAAATTAAGGCCCATCTACACAGTAAACCTTGATTTATAAATTTTGATCTGTTCAGCAAAGTTTACTGTGAAGATTGGTCGGATGTACGATTTTCCAGAAGTGCATACTCCTTTTTTGGGATAGAGAAAGTCCTATCTGCTAAACCTTGCTGTACCGACCCCACACCAATATTTGATTTATTACCCAAGTGACAGCGCCCTAATTAGATTAAAATTCCAGAGCCGTGTGAGAGAGATTATAACTATGTTGGAAATACAACCTTCAAAAATGTACTCCTTAGGTTTATACATCAAGGTTTACTGTGTAGATGGGCCTTTACAACCTTTAATAAAGCAAAAGGAGGACAAAAGGAGGACAAAAGGAGGACAAAAAGACCACCCAGGTCAATCTAAGCAAATACACAAACATCCACTCGTTTTTCTGCAGCAGTATCTATTGTCAAGTTTTAGAAGCCAGTTTCAAACTGTTTTTCCCTGATAGAATTTTGTATTCCAGCTGCCAAGTCGTTCCTCGAACCTTAAACACACTATCGCAGAAAATACAAATACATCGTATTTGTTCTACATTATTCTTTATATGTTGTTAGAGATTCGCCAAACTTTGTGACAAATATAAATGGTTAATGATCATGAGAAGTAATAAAAAAAAGCAAATAACTTTTCTGCTTTTTATACAGTTCATGAGGAAGTCTTCAAATCTTTGTTTTATGTAGGTGCTGAATGACCCTCCACCTCTTTTAACGGTATGTGAAGATACCGAAGCACTAATTACCAATAATCTTGAAGAGAGTGTCATTGTACCAAAAGGAACTGTACTACAGCCAAAAAGAAGGTTTAGACTTGGCACAGAGAGTTTACCATTTTTGGAATGCGTGGATGGGAGTACATCATACTCATTTCGAAAAAATGCCGCAGTCAACTTTATGGCTGTTGTGAAACCGTCAATTCACACTCTGTTTGAGCTAAGTAAGAATCAGTTGCTGCCAAAAGTGATACTTTTCGAACATATTAAACCGGAGGACATTGTACTGAAAGATGACGAGATAAGGAACGCCTTTATTTCAATCTTAGAAGAACCAATCGAGGTTAATGGCTTTGTCGATGGAGAATTTCTTCTTTGTCTTGCAAAGCAGGAAGAACTTCAAACATACGAAATAGCTCTGATTCCAAACACTTTATGGAATACAATTTACGCACAAAGACTTTGTTTCCTAGATGAAAATGAGAAGCAGAGTTACATAAAGAAAGACACTATAAATCAATTAACGTTAGACTATATAGATAAATGCTTATATATAATGTATGAAAACCATAGCCAAATTACATGGCTTCAGTCACCAGCCGTTTTAAATCAGACAGGGATTTGTGATCCAGATGCTGCAAGTCCCGATGAAAGTAAGGTTAATCTTAATAGTGTTTCAAATGCTACTTATAATGCAAACTTTGATCGTAGATTGAAAACAGGTAATATCGATCTACAGGAGAGTGGACATCTGTAACTTCATGAACTATTATTGTTTCCGGTTGTAATATACAGCTTTTTGACCAAGATAATTCAATGTAATTTACCCATTTTTTCTCTAATATTTTTTGTAGTAGCAGTTGACTACTCTACTTCAATTCTGTTTGAAATGTACGTTATCTCTGTTACATGTTTTCCTTTCATGGTAGGATATTTACCCCCTTATTTTAAGTGATCCCTATGTTATATAATCCTCCACCGATTAGGCTACATGCAGTCAAATCTCATCGTCTGAAAATAAACTAGAAGTTTGTTATTGTCAATGCCGTTTGCTTGTTTAAAACTAATATTCACTATTATTCACTCAATATTAAGATGCAATATTAATTAATATTGCTTGCTGATTGAGAGTCTGATAAATATTTTTATGAGATGAAAAAAGTCATAAACCAGTTAATTCAGACTGGCCATTTAGACACAAGGAACGCTCTTGGATAAAATTCTTATACCATTTTGTCCTAATCTGGGATTTAGCATCTACTCCCTTCTTTATTTCTTTCTAAAATAACTCCCAGCTCCGTGTCATTATTTGGATCAATTTTACATTTCTTAAAACAATATCATTTTTTTGTGTTTTAAACATTTATTACTAATCCTATGTTTTTCTAATGTTTTTTGTTTGTTCCTATTTATATTTTAAGATCCGGACTCGGTAGATGACCCAACACGAATTTCGTCACCAACATCTAAGGTATAGCTTTATCATCATTCAGTGCCTTTAAATTATCAAATGTAGACTCCTAACTAGACAGGCCATCAGTCCTTACATTTACTACTTACTCAAATAACTTCCTTTGCTACCATAAATGTAAGATGATCAAGCCCTGTCAGTAGATATCGGCCAGAAAATGTTCTGCTTGGATAATGAAACTATACTTTCATCTGGCCTGGTGGCGAGGCTAACTCCTTACTGAAATAGTAAAATAATGTAAAACACAAATGTATTCAGCTTTATCAGATTCTTTTTTATTCGTCAAGAGTTTTCTTTTGATGAAAATACGTGAGCTATTTGCAGATCATCGGATAAAGTGAATTGCCTATTATCTACACAAAGAAAGTTAAAGGTCTTCACGAAATATAGTATTCCCATAAATTATTGAGAACATGTTTCTTTCATGCAACAATAGTAAAGGAGGGATAACTTTATTTGACTGTTACGAAATATCGTCACTTTGCTTGTTGTTAAAATATATAGGTAGTTAGTGATGAAAAAAAGAAGATAAAATTGGATTTTCTTGTTAGCTTTTAATATTTGGCATGCCTGGTAAAATGTATATACCAACTACAAAGATTTAACATTTCTAAAAAAAGTAATAAAAACTTTTATTTAAATAATAAACACGAAATAAATACTTCTTTAGCTCTTGTTGAAGAATTTTGAAAATAAAATCTGGTTTACAACTAAATAGGAAAAAAGACCGAAGGCTTATGGCTTGGAAAAACAAAACATAACAGATTATTCTAATATACAGTTCAAAAAAGTGTTTTTCGTTGTATTTAATTAGGAAATGTAACTCGTCTATTAATATATTAAGAATATTATATGGCTTTGACCTTTCACTGCAAAGGTAACCTTCATATATTGAAAAACCAATTTACTGCAAGCAGTATGTCTATGAATTTATATTCAACAAAGTCAAATTTGTACCATAGAACTATAAATTATAGCTTGTATACGTGTCTGTAAATACCACAAAGCTTTAATGTGTTTAAAATACATGTCCAAAATTCTTTTAAGAATTCACAACCAATAAAGAAATGTTCTAAATTATCTGTGTTTCTACAGCAATGACAAATAGGGGAATTTAATATTTTTAAAGTTTATACATTTTCATTTGTGGCTATTATTTTACGTATTAGTTTATATTTGTATTGTTTAATTCTGTTATCTATAATAAACGTATTGAGTAATAAATAGAACTTTTCCCAGTCAATTTTAACAGAGATTTTTTTCGGTACTGCAGATTTCATAATAGCGCGCCGTTTCAGTGTTTGTTGCGTATCGATTGAATACAGGTAATGAATGACTAAAGCGTCTGTAGGCGGAGCTACATTTTACATATACGGAGAGCAATCAGATAAAGCACGTGTGTCTGTGTTTTCATAGTGAGAAAAATATATAAATCGGTCATATTGTTTACGGCATTCAATAGTGTTTAGTCGGTGGTTACGTACATGTGGCTTGTGTGCTAGAGTCCCATCAAAGAAGGGGATATATGCATACAACATGTACGTGTAAGTCCGGTACAAGTGTCATTTCACTTATATAAATTTAGTGTAAATATATGTCTAGAATGAATAAAAATATTGTAAATATACATTCTATTTCGCTCTTCTATAAATGATCCGATCGCAATACTTGCATATTATGCATTATAAAATACGACTATACTGATATCTTGTTACAACCGCGCATGCTTTGCACGTGCTGTATTTGACTTACAAGAGTGCTTAAATGTTCTGTCGATGCTCTGAAATCTGTAAAATGATGATCTGTGTAGCAAGAAATGTAACAAAGACCGTTAAATTTTGTTTATAATTTATCTGAAGAAAGGATTTATTTCTATCATGTACACTTTTGACTATAAGATTATTTCTACAATCCCTGCTGAAGATATCTAGCGCACATGTCATCAGAGTCGTTACGTAAAACTGGAGAAACCAGGTTTTCACAAAAAATGTAGAGCGTTTACCTCTACCGGTAGTCCAACTATTTAGACATTATGCTTGTTTCTTAATGATTTCTAATATTTAATTTTTGGTGTTTATTCTTTACATCTTTGTTAGCATGACTTTCCTCAATGAATATAAAAAGTAAAATATCATAAAAGTGAAAACTAAAGATAATAAATGCGAGGTCTTTTTTCTAGGACTACCAGTACATCACATTGCCAACAAGTTGACCTATCGCCAGTACAAATGAAATTTGCTTTGTTTTATAAGTAGTTTCGTTCACTTCATTGATGACGATTACATGTAAAATCGAGCCAAGTTTTGATGTTTTCAGTTTGTGTTTATTTTATCAACATACGATTTGACTTTTCGCAAGTTTGTACAGCGATACATTTACCTGAATCTGAGATGGTACACGGAAGTTTGCTATACTGTGCACAAATATTTACATGCAGAGCGCATGTATAATGTATATAATTTACCATAAGTTTAAAGAGTGCACTGGTGGTTAACTCTCCTCACCACCTCAAAATGAGATGCAAAGAAATTGTGGGGAGCACACTTCCGAGGTGGTGGGGTTGTAGCAAATAAACAAGAAATGTGAGTATGATTTTTGTAAATTTTGTTTTAAATCATTTTGTTGAAGAACTTTCAAAAATCGGGCAATGTAGTTACCAGTAGAAATGTTGAGACTATCGTTTGCACGAATTGTCGGAACAAAATTCCATAAATTGTAGTCTCTAGAACGTTTATAAGTTGGCGAAAATCTCGATTTTCAGTCACCAAAGTTAAACTATCATTTTTTGGTCCAAAATCCTGTTTTTTCGAATATATTTTACATGCAACGTACGAGTACATGTACAAAATAGCCATTTATTGTGTCTACACGATCCGGCGAGTAAATAAATTGAAATTACAGCCAATTTCTCAAATGAGGTGGTGGGGTGGAGTAAGAGGCGGCGGGGAGTTGGTGGTGGTGGGGTGGTGCTATACATACTGCAAGTCTCCTGGCAACTACCCACCGCCTCTTACTCCACCCCACCACCTCATTTGAGAAATTGGCTAATTTCAATTTACTCGCCGGTCTGTAGACACAATAAATGCTATTTTGTACATGTACCGTATTGCATGAAAATATATTCGGAAAAACAGGATTTTGGACCAAAAATAAGGATAGTTACTTTGGTACTGAAAATCGAGATTTTCGCCAACTTAAAACGTTCTAGAGACACAAATGGATTTGTTCCGACAATTCGTGCAAACGGTAGTCTCAACATTTCACTGGACCATTGCCCGTTTTTGAAAGTTCTTCAACAAAAGATTTAAAACAAAATTTACAAAAATCAACTCACATTTCTTTTTATTTGCTCAACCCCACCACCTCGAATTCTCAATTTCTTTGCATCTCATTTTGAGGTGGTGGGGAGAGTTAACCACCCGTGGAGTGGTCACTCAATGATCTAGACATTCTTTTATAAATTTTACGAAGGTGAATTTCTGTTTTCTCGTAAAATACAATCGACGATGATGCAACAAAACAACAATTATATATATTATACATTTCTAATCACGCTTTAGAAAGGATTTCCCGTATGAAAAAATATACAGGAAAGATGATTTAGGGTGTATTCTCTGCAGGTTCAACAATGATTCACGAATATAAAATGTCTTTAAACAGTTCATTCTAAACATCCTGCAAGAAATGTTCTTGGAATCATGTTTGTAAAACGTTCGTCGTATAAGTCAAACTCTTTACAACCATGTCTTCTTAGCTCAGCAAAAGTTTCAGGACACATTTTCCTCCATCAACATTTTAATTATTATTATATGAACTATATTAATCTTTGTTTCGTGTTGATTATAGAACACGCAGTACAGTTCGGTTTCGTTTGTAAAAATTGAATACAAGTTGTTGTATGAAATAAACTTTTGAGGTTTAAAATAAACCAATTTTATCCACAAATAATACATAAGCACTAGATTCATAAAAAATCAAATAGCTTGTAGATGTATAAACTTATACTGTCAGTATAGTAGTCAGTGTGTACGATAGATAAAGTATCGATTTGGGCGGAGCTTACTACAGAATGTGACATCGACGTCATTTACTACCTGTGCGTAAAGCAAACACTGAAACGGCACGGTATTATGAAATCTGCAGTACTTATGTATTAGTACTGTTTAACAAATTTCCGTCTTAGTAGATACGAGTACATATATCTATTTGATAGATCTTGTAAAAGAAGGTTGTTAGTTTGTGCATATAGAGTTGTTCTTATTTAGTTTTTACTGAGTCAGATGCTTCAGACTTAAGAATTTGTATCCACGTTTTAGGTATTGCTGCTTTTATTTTTTGTATCTCGCTAATCCAGTTACTTCTAATTAAATAATACCGCACGAAAAATGTCATTTAAATACTCCTGCGTTTTCAGACTTTCATGAATGGTTCATAAGTTTAGTAGGTAAATAGTTCATATCAATCAACATAATATGTTGTTACCTCCAAACTATTGTTCATTATGAGTGTAGATATATTTACTGATATACTATTAAATACATTTACTGATAGGATGTTGATAGAACCATGTTCTTTTCACTATAAAACAATGTTGACATATACCTTTCTTTCGTAATCAAGTCGTTTCTTTATGAAAACTATACGCCAGAAAGCCTTTCCTATTTTTTGCAATATTATTGAAAATAATACTGCGCTATATTTCTAACATGTACTGTTCGATTTAAAAAGCAAAGTGAGGAATGTTTTGGTACAAATAATGGTCATTTCCGATTTCCGCGGGTAAGACAACTAGATCTTGTAATTGTGGTCATGAGGCTCTAACGTTTCGGTTATAGCTACAAGAAAAATGGATCAATCATTTCGAAAAAATGTATCGAGCTTATAAGGTTTTCATAGTGTATATTATAAGAAACGTAAGCGAAACATGTTTTGATAAATTAAAAATCAGAAAGATATAACTGATCATAGAAATAGCTTTGATGTCACTTCCTGTATTATAAGTAGCCCAAAGTTGAATTTTTTAACTAGCATCCTGGTCAAACTTCGAGGTCTATCATTTGTCAAGTAGTTGTTTAACTCATTGTTTTCCAGGAAACATCTATCTTTTATAAGATATTAAAGAAATTAGCCATACTTCGTATGAAAATGTCATTACCAGAACAAATAGTAATGTCGTCTTTATTTTAAAGACGAAAAACATGCATACACATTTCACATTCATAAATTTCTATTTTTACAATGATCGTAATTTGTTATAACCGTATTCAAAACAAATAAAATTTCTTGAATCGCATATTGATTTGGTTCCGTTTGTCTGTCTCAATGTTTGTGCGCACAGCTCCTCTTACACGCCTGGATGGATTTTACTTAAATTTGGTGCTTCTAAGTGTAGTTGTGCATATGGTCAGACTTCATTGATATTTGTATGAATTAAGGGACTTTGAATTTGTTTGGCGTACTTAGATGACATTTTGGTAGCATCAGCATAACGTGTACATGTATATTGCAATTTGGGGTCACTACCCCAAAGGTCACGGTAATAGGCACCTTAACACAGAAAATCTTGTTTGCGTTTCTTCTCATACATCCCTTCCTGGATTTTCATAAAACTTTGCCAGATGCATCAGTATTAAGTCTACTTGTGCATATTATAATTTGACTAGCTCAAAGGTCAAGGTCATAAGGATGGGAGACATACTTTCTTTGTGTCACGTTATAAAGATTCAGTTCCAATATTAAAGGAATAATAGGAAATTAGGATGAAATTAAATAGAGTTCATTGTTATTCTAAACAAAAATATGTCGCTTATATCTATTTCTGTGCATTAATCTATATTTGCAGACTGGTGAAAATAAAAGTGTAGTTCAAGTGCTAAAGGGAAAAGTACAACATGCATTTCATAAATTACAAGAACCGTTTCATAAACATACTAAAAGAACTGAAAAATGTCATGAAAACGAAAGTTACTTGGCAATATCCTTCGGTCAAGATGATGGTGAAAAAGAGGAGTACTCGAGCTTGTTCCAACGGAATCAGGAGATTGTGACAGACGAAACCCTACAAAACACCGGAAGTAATAGGAATACTGATAGGACAAGGTACTCAGTGTTTCCAACGTCAAATAAAAGTGTAACCCATCAACATAAAATGGATTTCTATGCATTCACAGTCAGTGAATTAGTCGAGTGTTTAAAAACGTGCGGCATGGCCCAATTTGCGGTCGGTTGTGAATCAGAAAAACTCGATGGGGCCTTCTTTCAGAATTTTGACCTAAATGGGCTGAAAGCCGAACCTTTCTACCTCAAAGAGTTCGAGGTAGTCAAGGTCAAAAAAATAATTGAGGAGAGAAGTAGGCACCATTAAGGAATGAAAGAAAGATTTAGAGAAGGTTACGTAATTTGTAAGTAAAATAACGCTGTGCTATTTGTACAATATGGTGGCCATGAAAAGACGTTCTGGTATTGTTATGCATATAAATCCTGTACGGTGTTGTGTAAAGAAGTCATTTTGATATTGTTTGTTTTCGCAACCTTTAAAATTATGGGTGCAGAAAAAGTTTTTCTAACGTTATATGTTCTTTCATGTGCAAGCCAATTGTGGTTGTTACGCACATGGTAGTAGAGCCAACTGAAATATCTTTCTCCTGCATTATTTACTACTGTCTCCTCATTTTTACAAAATCTAATCATCATCTTGACTGTTAACTGTGCCTTTTCGACTCTCTTTTTCTAATGCAGTTATATGTTTTCTTGGACTTTACATGGCATCAAATCATTTCTTCTTCGTTTTATCCATTCATTCACGTACGGTTTAAAAATCTAAGCATTACAACATATTCTTTTGTTTAATGTATACCTGCATTACTTTTGTTAAGGGTCTTTTTCGTGACAACTTACGTAATGATAGCATGTTTATGTGGCAACTATTTGTTTAAAGGTAATCATGTTAACATTGTAAGTTCACACATACCAGCAGAACCGTCTACCTTAGAAAATCATGCAATATCGACATTTCTAAGAATCACGGATCAGCATTTGTTATAACTATTTCATATAATACATGATATTTTCATGTTCATTATATCAAAAAGAATAGTTTTGTCAAGCATTTTAAAAATCAAAAACACATAAATCAGTTTTCAGAGCATTAAGTTGTTTTGAATCTAAAACAATACATTTTTCCAAAATAAAATCACCCTGTTGTATCCTCATAAACAGATTTCTTACTTGCACTTATAATTTCTTTCGCTATACCTACATTGTCGTTTACCATAATGGTAGCAAAGACATAAAGAACATCCTCATAAACAGATTTCTTACTTGCACTTATAATTTCTTTCGCTATACCTACATTGTCGTTTACCATAATGGTAGCAAAGACATAAACAACATCAACAATATCTATGGACAATGTCATTGGACATACAAACAGTTTGCTGGTACGGAAATTTTGATATCAAAGCATACCGTGGAAATAGAGTGACAGCTTGTCAGTAGTAGAGCAAAGGTATGCGTACTTCGCATGCATTCTTGCAGTACCCCTGTCTGGTTCATGGGCATCTGATGTATACATATGTGAAGTCCAACAGCTGACTGTTAAGAGCGTCTTCTCAGCGTACGCTTATCTCTTTGCGTTCCACTCAGAGTATTCATATAATAACTACATCAAGCCATTGCACATACAGATACAGAGGCACATTGAAATGTATTCCAATCGTGATTTTTGGCCTGGGGACTGAAATTCCCCTAGACCTAAGTTAGCATACCACATTTCAAATACTGCAGACAATTTAGCTGTGCGATGTGCAATAAGAACTGCGCTTGCGAAAGTAGGAAGACAGACCGACAACTTCTGTTTAATGCCATATGATAAGAACATATACAAAAAAAAGAGACATACAACTTCAAACGATTGCAGAAAGGATATAGCTACAGGCGCTTCACATTTTTTCGTTTTAGAAATTAAGCGTTGTTAGCTGATTACGGAAGATAATCATATGCATTCACGGAGTACGGTTTAGGAAATTTACGGAAACCTACGGAGCTCGATATAAGAGTTTGTAGTTTGATTTTCAACTTTCCGATGTTATTTCATTGACAACTTTGTTATTTACGAACGATTACATATATATTTTCCTAAATTCTAAAAAAAGAAGAAGAAATAATTTACGTACATTCCCGAGAAGGAACTCGTGTGATCAAAATCAACCGCCATTTATCGAGGACGCTGCATGTCAAGGCCCAGTGAACGGTTTCACCGATTACAACTACAAGGTAACCCGTAATCATTTTTGGTTTTCTCTGTTATACACATTGTACAGTACTGTATTTATATTTCATTGCTGGTATTGCTTTGTTTATTTCTGTTTCAAGGTATTGTCCTTGGTACACAATAATTTTCGATCCACATCATCAGATCATATCGCTTGAAGTTGTACAAAGCGCAGATCGAATTATTTTTATTGGTTTAAACAATTTATAATGTTGACTATGTGATTATTTTTCATTTAACGTACGTTTTATAATAAAACAAAATTCCCTGCCACCCATTTATTTGTGAATCATTTATTCAGTGTCATATATTGAATTTCGTCCTCTGCACATTTCGACCCGCGCTTTAGGTAAGGTTCAGCGCAAAACACGTAGGTCAAAGCTTTTTTTCGGGGAGTTAACCTATAGCCCCAAGGCCTTCAGCGCTCACAGCGCTTTGATTAAACATGAGGGCAATGATGGCCGTATATCGCTTATCTGATACTCAATATACTTACCTAGGAAGTCACTTCTTGCGAAAGGGAGCCAGTAGTTGCTCAGGAAGTCATTGGTTGCTAGGAAAATACTCTCAAGGTTGCACTGGTGCATGACAGATGTAAGACTATTATCTTGAACGAAACATGACACTAACCTATCTCTTTGCGATGTATTTTCTATATTCTATACGCGAGATCCGAGAAAGATGACTGACCCAGATTTGTATTATGCCATATAGATTGCCTGTAAATTTTCAACAATGTCAAAATTTATCGAACATGTCTATACAAAATGCAAAAATTGGGACATGGTTACGTGAAGACAGCTCTACATCCGAGATGCGGGCATTTTAACAATCAATAATTTCTTAATATCTACTAGAGAAAGACAGTGATGATTTGTAACCAATACTAACTCCACCTTTTGAGCATGTAAAATTATTTCAATAGTTTACATTATTATCAATTCATTATAACGTTTATATTTTGGATGAATACTGTCGAAATATTTCTTGGACTGTGGTTTGCTCCGTCAACAAAGCAATGTCAATGTTAAACGTATCTTATAGTCTAGTGACATTCAAAGCACTGATCAGAGTACCATGAACGTCCCAAATTAATATGTTGCTGTATACACATATTTCCGTTACTTATTCAAGGCAGTATAGGCAAGCAATCGGTTGAAAGCTGGAAGGTTATGTTAAGTCAAAGGGGAGTAAGTTTACTGACATTTGCAATTTTTAAGAAGAGAGAACTGATTCTGTCTGCATACTCATTTGCAAAATAATTTTCTAGTTCGATATAACCTTTTTAGCTCACCTGAGCTGGCTCAGGGTGAGCTTTTAGGATCGATGAATGTCCGTCGTCCGTCGTCCGTCGTCTGTCGTCCGTCGTCCGCCCACACTTAGTTCGTTAACACTCTAGTGGTCACATTTTTGCCTCAATTGTCACGAAACTTGGTCAGGATGTTTGTCCCAGTAATTACTCGGACGAGTTCGAATATGGGTCATCTCGGATGAAAAACTAGGTCACATGACCCAAAAATAGAAAAATCTTGTTAAGGCTCTAGAGGCTACTGTTTCAATCCAAATATCCTGGAAATTTGTCAGAAAGGTTGTTTGGTTGATTTCTAGCTCAAGTTTTAATATGGGTCACCTGGGGTCAAAAACTAGGTCACAGAGCCTGAATATGGAAAAGCCTTGTTAACACTCTAGAGGTAACATTTTCAGCCCAAATATCCTGGAAATATGTCAGAAAGATTGTTTTGATGAATTCTAGCCCAAGTTCAAATATGGGTCATCTGGGGTAAAAAACTAGGTCACACAGCCCAAATATGGGAAAACCTTGTTAACACTCTAGATGTTACATTTTCAGCCCAGATATCCTTGAAATTTGTCAGAAAGGTTGTTTTGATGATTTCTAGCTCAAGTTCGAGTATGGGTTATCTGGGGTCAAAAACTAGGTCACACAGCCCAAATATGGAAAAACCTTGTTAACACTCTAGAGGTAACATTTTCAGCCCAAATATCCTGGAAATTTGTCGGAATGGTTGTTTTGATGATTTCTTGCTCAAGTTCGAATATGAGTCATCTGGGATCAAAAACTAGGTCACACAGCCCAAATATGGAAAAGCCTTGTTAACACTCTAGAGGTAACATTTTCAGCCCAAATATCCTGGAAATATGTCAGAAAGGTTGTTTTGATGATTTCTAGCTCAAGTTTAAATATGGGTCATCTGGGGTCAAAAACTACGTCACAGAGCCTGAATATGGAAAAACCTTGTTAACACTCTAGAGGTAACATTTTCAGCCCAAATATCCTGGAAATGTGTCAGAAAGGTTGTTTGATGATTTCTAGCTCAAGTTTCAGTATGGGTCATCTGGGGTCAAAAACTAGGTCACACAGCCCAAATATGGAAAAGCCTTGTTAATACTCTAGAGGTAACATTTTCAGCCCAGATATCAATACTTTAAGTTTATAGTCTACTCCGGTAACTCGCAATACAATATTAATAAATATTAGGGTATATTCTGTCGCTCGTAACATCACGAAATTCTATCGACCGAGAGGTGTTAGGGCGTGGCATTTCTTCCGCTTACAAAACTTGAACACTGATTGAGGTCTCACTTCTCGTGATGGGGCTCCCGTCAGGGTAGGCTGACCTATGATCAGTAAATTAACTGGGAGATGTATCCTACAGTTTGTTCTCAGGATTTCGGGGACATAAGTATTGCGGTTTTTGGTTTTGCCCTTAGTACTTGGCAAATCCTATATTGCGTTGCAGTGTGTAGCTTGCTGTACAATGGCTCGGATCGTGGTTCTATTCAGACGTTGGCGTTTGCGTTGCGTTTGTAGGATACTGTCTGCGATTCTATATGCGACTGGGATTAAAACAAATGGGATTTTTGAAAATGTAAAGTTTATGTATCGTCTGTTCTCCTTTCGGTCGAATACCCCTGTCAGATCTCGAGCGGCCAATTCGATCCCACCTTTTACATTTACTATTATGTTTTGTATTACACAATAATATGAATAGGCTTCATGTACAATACTGAGTCGCTTTATACATAAAGGTTAGGTGTTCATGTTGTGAATATGTCACAAAATAAATGCTGAGAACGTTGCACGGGATTTGTTTGTTCTTTATTTCTATTACTAAAATAATAAAAACTTTGACCGCGCGGATAACGTGCTTTACGACAAAATGCGTAAATTTTGACGTAAAAAATCCACTACGTTTTCAGCTTCGGGCTATTTCCTCTTTGCAGAAATAATGGTTTTATGCATCAAACACATAAACATTGCTCCTACTACAATGTACTATTAAAGTCATTATCTTCCTTTAACATAACATAAACGTTTTTGTAAACATTTCATCTAATGAAAGTGTGGCTTAAATACTTTGGTGTAATAATAAGATGTGTTGTTTTAAAGGGATAAATGTGTTAAAAATATTTGTTGTATACTGGTACTTCTATAAATTATTGTGTTTTATATTTACTTTATATATGGAAGCATGCTCAGTGGGAGATGTGCAATAAAATATGCTTTAATGTTCGTCATTGTAAATTCAAAAAACGCCATCCATTAATTTTGTTTCATATCCTATAGAATCCTTATATCCCATAAAATTCATTGTCTACAGACAAAGACCAGCTGGGTGCATTTGGTTGGCCTCAGTTTTCTACACTATAAGAGAACTGATGTTGCAATCAGTGCTAGCTAAAGATTTTTAGATACATTCATCATATACACTATCAGAGATGTCTATATACTTCATGTGCACATCATAATTCATAGACTATTTGCTCAGAGGTCCCAAAATCTATATTCTGATCAAGACAGTCTAAAATAATTTATATATCGTATACGTAATAAAAAGTAGCGAAAATCAAGGCCATTATCGGCGGAACGGCACTTTTGAACCCGAGCATACGTATTGTCAGTAGATTTAGTGAGTTGAGTACTTACTTGCCAATGTAATTGTATATTGCTTGTGCCAGCTGATCGATTAGGGTGTGATCCAGTTAGTCATTTTTAATATTGGGATTATCTCAAGCGAGGCGTAAAATGCACAGTAGCTTGCTGATCTCTTATGGTTTAAGTTAAAGAACAACTTCTTTGATTTGGGGTGACACGTATAAGTGTGGTTTCTGATTGTATTGACTGATCTTATGTCACTGTTTTAAAACCAGAGATGTATTGACCAATTGCGTATAAATTGAAAACATTTTTATGTCGTTTCTAAATACGAAACTATCTGTGCATGTTACTGTTTTGTAGTTGATATACCTCTGGTCCAAAAACCACCTTACTCATTAAGCATACACAGTGAAAAGACGTTTTACGTCTTCGTGGTTTACAAAGGTTCCATGAATTGTAATGAAGCTAATGACCTTGCGTTTGTTCATAGTTGCTTATCTTGAGATAAGATAGACTTGCGTCCTTTTAAAAAACATGCATCCTCTAAGTATTATAATGAATCTCTATTACTTGATCGTTAATATTGTACTTAAGAAAAGCAAAAAGCAAGAACATCTGCTTAAAATATCAAAATGTTTCATGCCTTTTCTTATAAAATGTTTTCCGTGGGAAACCCCCGAACCCCCCTTACAAGACCCTTTTCATTCTGTTTACATGTATCATGATTTGTCACTCGCATATTTTCGGCTCAAACGTGCTTTACAGTCGGTTAAAAAGCGCTAAGTCTCTCCTGTTATGCTGTTCTATGTCTTGCCGACTTTAAATAAAAATTCCATGTATTTTATCTTTGAATAAAAATTATGTTATTTTACTCTCGGGATTCCATTATCCCGCCGTCGGACCACATCGGCCCTGAAAATAAAAATTATGCGAAAATATAACGGAAATGACGTCTTGAATCCGCTCAGGCCTACATGTTGTTTACCTTTTGCGGACCCGGTACGTGATCGCTAACGGCCAATCAGGTTTGCGTAGTTATTATAGGTATACGCTATGCAAGATGCATAACTATGACAGGTCTAATAGCGCTTGTTAGGAATATTGCAAGACTTATCCCTATAATTGCACATGTAATTTTACAAGGTCAAACGCTGTTGAATTTAAACGAAAATGTATAAATCCAATAGGGAAGTTCAGAGGTCGTCATATGAATCTCACGTGAGATATTTCATTTGCGTCACATGAATGCATATTGATTATTGGCCTCACAAAGTATATTAATAGTGCACGACAACGCAACTGTTTTTAAGAATTCATAGTGTTTGGTAGTATATCAATCTTCATACCGCCATTTTTACGACAGATAGAGAAATCAAGATGGCCGGTTCTTATTTTGCATCGGCAGTACATCTCGTCAAGCATGT
The DNA here is from genome assembly GCA_022818135.1 of Saxidomus purpurata. Taxonomy (NCBI): domain Eukaryota; kingdom Metazoa; phylum Mollusca; class Bivalvia; order Venerida; family Veneridae; genus Saxidomus; species Saxidomus purpurata. The sequence continues at coordinate 52,549,049 of JAFMSR010000005.1, read as the reverse complement.
CTGTTAAATCTGTAACCACTCTTAACTATTGTGACAAGTAAATGGGTTGCAGCTTTTTATTTATTGAAATATGTAATATCTGTAATTTAATTGGTGTAACCATATTTAGTTGAGGGATTGATGTGAAAATTAGTAATAAAGATATGAACGTCCTTTAATTATACGTACTACCCTTGGTTATGTTTGCATTCTTGTGTTCGATCTAACTAAGATACAACACAAACAGAGCCCATGATACGTTTTGTCTACACGTTATGCATAACTAACTTTTGTCTGTTTTTTTTTTAAAAATTTTGTATCAATAAAAACTAATTGTATATAGATATGAAAATCAAAATTTAGAGCTAAATTCTCCTACAACACTATCACATTAAATTTATTGAAATATAAGACTTGATATGTATGCTACCGTCACGTGAATTTTGTATAATTATAGTATCGAATTTGTGTAGATATTTTTTTCTGTTGTATATTCCTAAATTCAATGGTGAAGCGTTTTTATCAGTTTAAATTACATAAATTGCAATGTAAAAGAATACACATATCTCTATCAAGGGTGAACATATGTTGTTTACATAACATGGTTGGCATAAGTTAGATAACAGTTTATCTAATTTAAGTTTGATAGGCGTAATGAAATCGTGACACTGAAAATTTTGATAAATAGATATTACGGAAGTTTAAAAATTATGTGAAATAGAAATATGTCAGCTGGAAAGAAATATACTGATTTGAAGTATGAAGACAGGAAGCAAACACTGGAGGACTTTCTTAAATCGGAGACATTGCCGGTCGTTGCAAGAACCTGCTGTTTCGGAAGACGACAAGAACATACCGAAATACCGGAAGATACAGAAGTTTTATTTCAAAACACACCAGAAGAAACATTTGCACATATAAAGGTACTGACATTTTATGATAACGAAAAGGAAGAGGAAGAATTTGGAGCGGAATATGTCTTAGAGCACGAAACTTTTGTCGGAAATGAATATTTAATGCCATTGACGTTTGACAGACAAATTAAATATGTCAGCAGACCTGGAAGTCGTCGAAGATACTTGACAATCAAACAGGTAGGTTGACTTTAGAAAACTCATTGTCTTATCAATATTATTGCAACCATTTTATAAAACTTAAAAGTCTTACGTAATTCAACGTCACTGTTATCTACGATTTAGTGTTGCTAAGTACTCGCAGGCCTAAACATAATAATTGTGTGTGTGTCTGGGTTGTTAAGTGTACATGCTTACATTTCCCAAGAAGACCTCTCTTTATCTCCTAATCACAATGTTAGGGTAGTTTATTGATTTCGGTCTTATATTTTGGCGCTTTTTACATGGAAAGCTGGAATAAAGATAAAAGATCTCGCTAATTTAAATTCCCTCCATCAACATACTAATGTTCTCCACTGAACGTTTTGTTGCAATTTGAGACATTTGGAAAAGCTATCACGTGTAAACAAAAGGTGCTTGATATAGTTTTGTCATTGACAGATACAAGTTATAACAGTTACGTAATCTTTAAAAAACAAGTTTGTAAGGTAAGACGAAAAAGGAAGATTTATAAAGCGATGTCCATGTCCATTTTGCATCAATACATTTTTCTGCGTAGCCGTATTAAGTTCGCTTTTGACCGAAAGTTGGTGACCCTTTAACCGTAAATGAAATGACAAGTAGAATGTCTAACATTTTTGTATTGGAAATTTACTCTGTAAGGCACATTTTGATTTGATAATATCTCATGAAAAAGGTCAATAAACACTTTTGCGTTTCAGTCTTTCATGAATGGTTTTATAATTTTAGTACGTAAATAGTTCACATCTGTCAACATGATATATTGTTACCTCTAAACTAATGTTAGTTATGAGTGTAGAATAGTTATACTTTCTCGATCAGTGAATAACGATAAATGTTTCGAGTAACATATTGAATATGAAAAACAAGGATTAAGTTTGTTTTCCTTATGCACATGTCACGGTACGGACTTAGTCACAATTGGGGAGATAATGTGTAAGCGGCCGGTTAGCTTAGTCGGGAGAGCATTTGCCCTGCGAGCGAAGGGTCTCGTATTGGCGTCCCAGTCTAGGTGCACACTTTATACCGCCCTGTGACATTTGGCATTTCTCACTTCATACAGATAAAACTTGACAGGAACTCTATGAAATCTAACTATCCATCTCTTTCACATACTAAAATCACGCCGCTCATCTTTTCTAAAGATAGTTCTTGTTTTCTATTCGTCTTTCCGTACCAAGTTGTACTAATTGTAGGGTTATTTGTGTTACATTATGTATGATTTATATTCAATAGGTTATAAGCGACTGGCCTGCTTTTGTTAGAGCCGAAGATGAAACTATGGCTCATCTTTCCAGTGATGAGACACAGACTGTTACAATTCCAGCAAATTCTGTTCTCGAACTCATAAGAATAAACAGTTCCAAAACTCATGACACATGTCTGGAATGTACGGACGGATGTATGACATACATGTTTAGTGAATATGAGAAAGTAAATTTCTCCTTGGTAGAACAAAATAAACTGTACAGCTTTTCGGAAATGTCTCCCACAACTGTCTTACCAAAGGTCGTACTGTTTCAAGATGTAAGTCCTATAGATATTGTTCTGAAGGACAATGAGCTAAGGAGTGCTATGGTGACAATCGTCAACGGTCCGATTGAAATTCTTGGGCTTGTAAAAGTGAAATACGTTACATGCTGGATCCGAAACAAAAATCTTCAGACATATGAAACTATGCTAATTCCGGAAGATATGTGGAATAAGACGTACGTACAGATGAGATATTTCCATAGTGATGATGACAAGGAAAGTTATATATCACAGAAGTATGGATCGTGTTTGCAATCCGATTTCGTCTGCAAATCGTTGTATGTGTTTCCATTGACTCTGTGCAATAGTGTATGGCTAAGAAGTCCCGACCTTTTTAAACAGAAATTGGATGGAAATGTCTTCTTTGAGGTCATTAAAGTTCCATTTACATGTAAGTATATCTTAAGTTTTGTTTTAAAGTTACTTGTACTTTGCGATTTAGTTTTATTGAGTTCGTTATGGCTATTTATATAGGTTATACACATCTCTTGTTTTCATAATAACTGCCGCTTGGTTAATGAAAATTGTGTCTTCACTACATCCGTCAATAAACATATTTTGTTATGCTCTGAAATCATTCAGTTTCTGCTAACTGAGTAGTTGCCGAAATAATGTTGAGTTTCACATTCTCCAGATTCTTCGGATGAAGATGACAACATCTACACAGAAATCGAAGAACCACGGCCACCTGTTCCAAGTAATTATTTTATCATAACTTTACAACTGTAGTTTCAAAGACATATTATCCTCATGTCGGCTAAAATAGTTCTCTCGTATTTATGAGGCTCAGCTTCTAAAATATTAAAAAAAATATAGCTTACAATCTGCTAGTTGCAGTTCCGAATTCCAAAAGTAATTTATAAAGCATACTTTATCTTGGACATGTATTTTAATGAAGAAGTGAGGGAAACGTGAAGCTGTCCATCGTCCGTCTGTCTGTCCACCCGGGACGATATCTAAGAATTGGTTACTGCATTATTTGAATAAAACATGGTAAAAATATTGACTACTATAGGGAGTTACGACCAACAAAGATTCAGCGGGAGCGCAGTATTTTTGATTTGGTTACATTTATCATCTTAAGGCCCCTAACCAAAACTGCCTCCTTCAGAAATTATGCCCAGATTTGAAATTAACTGTCAGAATTTTATTTCATTTCACACAAATAATCAACTTATTACTATATACCAACATTTTTCAAGTATAAATGAGGCCTCAGTGGGGTTGGTCGTTTTCACTATATAATCTTTAAAGAAATCCAAAATAAAGTCAGAGATCCACATGTAATTATACCTAATTTATACTAATATTGCTAATTTCTTTTATCCCTTTATGAATGTGGCTCTATACGATAGGGCGTCCTAATTCAACGATTTCCCTGTTGTTTTTGTATTGATACTGTTGTGTCATATTGATTGCATCTATATTCTATTTCAGAAAGAGATAGAAATGGAACTTCAAATATCAAGGTAATCTGTAGTTTTATTTCTAACAAACCACCGGGGTTGCTGTTTGACTGGCTGTGAATGGTCCTCAAAGGATAAATGTGGACTTCTCTATATGAATTATTTCATTTGCTCAACTGAGATTAAGACAATTTTGACTGCAACGTTTCACCATATTAAAGGTTAAGAAGCTTCTATCGTTGGCAATCAGAAAGAATGTCTAAATTTCTTGATAATACAGCAAATATGGACCTTTGATATTTTAGAATTTCGTTATGTTTAAAAAAATGAATTTCATAAAAATACTTCATTCTTTTGTTATTTTATTCCAGATGATGAAGTCAACGAATGGCACAGAGTTGAAAACAACAGAGCTAGAAGAGGACATACTTAAGCCCTCACTGATGTCTCAACGAAATGAATCGAGTACCAAACGTGATCAGAAGTATACGTCACTAGAATTCAAAAAAACGGAACGAGTCTATGACAAGTTAGGGATATACGGTGATTCGGCACCTAAACTGTTACCTTTAAGCAACTCGGATAATCCCGTCGAAAAATCAGAACAGTACATTGAATTGAGTCAAGTGCGAAAAGTTATGGATAACAAACAAACAAAAGACGATTTCTTCAATTATTCTGTCAAAGAAGTGTCCTTTTGTTTTGAGCACTGTGGTTTGAAAAGTCTTGCCGATATGTGTTACGAGAAGAAACTAGATGGCTCATTTTTTAATGGATTTGAGGATTGGAAAGAACTGGATATTTCCAGTTTAGATGTGATTATTGTAAAGAAAGTGATTTACCAAGGATGGCGTTCTAAAGATGACAGTGCATACGGTGTTGGTACACGCATGTAAATTCGTATAAACTGTTCAGTGTCATTACTGCAGCATTAGTGGAGTTTAGACAGTACTGTCAAGTATTGTTTATATTTATAAATGATACACAAGCTTTATAAGACTGACAAGCAAACATACTCCACTGCATAAACTAATTATACCCCCCGAACACAAAGTGTTACGGGGGGTATACTGGATTCAGCTTGTCTGTCCGTCCGTCCGTCCGTCTGTCCGTCTGTAGACGGAATCTTGTGGACACTAGATCTCAAATACCCCTGATCAGAATTTGATGATACTTCACACAAGTGATAAGTACAATGCTTAGTTGTGCATGGTCCAGGTTTCGGGTCTCTAGGTCAAAGGTCAAGGTCACAGGGGCTCGGGATAGTAAAATCTTGTGGACGCTAAATCTCCAAAAGCCCTGGTCAGAATTTGATGATACTTCACAAAATTGATAAGTACAAAGCCTATTTGTGCATGGTACAGGTTTCGGGTATCTAGGTCAAAGGTCAAGGTCACAGGGGCTCGGGATGGTAAAATCTTGTGGACGCTAAATCTCCAAAAGCCCTGGTCAGAATTTGATGATACTTCACACAAGTGATAAGTACAATGCGTAGTTGTGCATGGTCTAGGTTTCGGGTCTCTAGGTCAAAGGTCAAGGTCACAGGGGCTCGGGATAGTAAAATCTTGTGGACGCTAAATCTCCAAAAGCCCTGGTCAGAATTTGATGATACTTCACAAAATTGATAAGTACAAAGCCTATTTGTGCATGGTACAGGTTTCGGGTCTCTAGGTCAAAGGTCAAGGTCACAGGGGCTCGGGATGGTAAAATCTTGTGGACGCTAAATCTCCAAAACCCCTGGTCAGAATTTGATGATACTTCACACAAGTAATAAGTACAATGCGTAGTTGTGCATGGTCTAGGTTTCGGGTCTCTAGGTCAAAGGTCAAGGTCACAGGGGCTTGAGATAGTAAAATCTTGTGGACGCTAAATGTCCAAAACCCCTGGTCAGAATTTGATGATACTTCACACAAGTGATAAGTACAATGCGTAGTTGTGCATGGTCCAGGTTTCGGGTCTCTAGGTCAAAGGTCAAGGTCACAGGGACTCGAGATGGTAAAATCTTGTGGACGCTAAATTTTCAAAACCCCTGGTCAGAATTTAATGATAATTCATAGAATTGATAAGTACAATAACTAGTTGTGCATGGTCCATGTTTCGGGTCACTAGATCAAAGGTCACAGGGGCTTGAGATAGTAAAATCTTGTGTGCTTTTAATCTCCAAACCCGCTGGTCAAAATTTAATTATATTTCACAGATGTGCAGGTCCAATAATTAAAGCATCAAATACTACATAAATTTTAAATACTGTGTCAGTGGGATGTTCGGGGGGTATTCATCACCTTCAGTGATAGTTCTAGTTTTAAATCAATTATATTTAAATAGAAAATTTAGGTTTGTCAGAATACCGGTACATTGCATTCGGACAAAATTTAATGATCCTTAGAAGTACTGAGTAAATAAAGAACAACTTTGTCACCACTGGAATATACATAATATAAAAGCCTGACGATTCATCTTCTTTCCGGATTACGTCACGATCCGGCCAAGTTGATCTGCCCCAATATAATCACGTGTTAGTGTTGAATGATCATTTCTTATTAAAGCATGTTACATATTGCTGCATAAAAATATGTAAAATGATCTGAGTACGGAAAACAAATTCTGAATATCTAACAGTATATTCTTTATTATAATGTACCGTTTGTATATGAATTTTACTAACAAACAGATTTATCTAAAGATTAATCAGAGAACATCTATATGAAATATACACTTTTCAACAGTCGTAAGTTTGACAAAATCAATCACATTGACTGTAATACACAATCAATCTCAACGTAAACCGACGGAAGGGTCTTTAAACGAGATGATGAAAATATAAACTAGATGTTTTGGAAATAAAAACGATCATTTCGATTCTTACTAGCAAACATGTTTAATGTCATATATTTGAAACATCGGATTTATGCGCACACAGGTTTACAGGTAAAATGTAATGATGGCGGCTAGGGCTCAGGATACAATCTTCAGCAGTTTATGACTCCCGTATTTCAATTCAAAAACAGAAATTTGATTGCTACTTCTCTTATTCCGATTATCTAATATGAAAGGTACACAAAATAGCAGACGATTTTCAAACACACAAGGAAGTTCAAATTTCATTTTTAAAAACTTTGCAGGGAAGTTCTGTGTTCGCAACGATTTGTGCAAGCAAGCGTTGAAATACAATTCAGTGACATACTTAAACAAAGTAGTATGTTTTCAACAGTTTTATTATTTACAATCTCGTTTTTTAAATGCAACAATATTATTTAAAAATAATTTAGTGTTAAAATGGCATGTTCTAGGCATGTTAGCCTAGACTATGAGAAGGAATGTTTTAGTTTAAAGAAAATTCTTTCAAAGGAAAGGTTCCCGATTGTCGCACGCACGAATACAACTGTGAACAACGTACACGATGGAGACCAATTTGGAATTCCAGAGGGAACGCAACTTTTTCTTCAAAGACTCTGCAAGGCAAGATACGCTCGAATAAAAGTTCTAAACTTTCACGATAATGAGAAAACACGGACTGAGAATGGGTGGGATTTTGTTCTGAAACATGACTCCTATGTTGGAAAAGAATTTCTTATACCACTGAAATATCCATGCATGTTCAAATTTGTTCAAAGACCCGGAAGCCAAGGAAAATATACAAGTATATCACAGGTAATAAATCCAGTTCTTTTCTTAACCTTACATAGCCAACACTAATACATTATGGTGTTAACAACCTAAAATAAAATGTAATAAAATGATTAGAACAAAGGCTCGGCATTTAATTCTTTGATTTTCACTATCTTCATTTTATTTTTTTTTATTGCCGATTCAATCCTTTTCAGCATATTCTGGAGGATAGTTTTCAAGATAATTTTTCCTGGGTTAGGGGGAATATTTCTTTCTTTTTGTAACATATCTTAATCAATTGTATTTATAAACCTTCTTAACAAATTGTTAAAAATCAAAACAGATATTAGCCATTGAAACGAAAATGATATTAAATACACTAAATAGAAATATGTGTGTGATGGTAAACAATGCATGACCCTTTTCTTGTAGTTGTTTACACGCTCTTAGATTAATTTTTATAGCATCGTAGAGATGAAAAATTATTAATCAGTTTAGGCGCCAGTTCAATGCTTTGAGTTGACAAAGTTGTAGGTGTGTCTGTAATAGAGTTATTTGCCTTGTTAATTTCTTACCTCTGCTTCAAACTGTTGTACTGTAGTTTGTTGCTAGTGTTTATTATGTTATACACTACCGACTGTACATAATCTTTGTATTGTATTGTATTTGCTAGGTATCGTCAAACAATGCTTTGTAAATCAGATTGTGCGTGTATTAAATTCAGACAAATATTATTATACATATAACAGGGAATATTTTCATTTAACTGCGATCGTTTGGTAACCATTTCGCTTTTAAAAGTTGAATGATTATTGAAAAAGGAGAATCAGGCCGTGTCCTTCAACAACTTGTGATTGGCATAAAAGCTTCCGAAACAACTGCATATGTAAAGCAGGTGCACATTAACCAAATGACATTAAAACAAATCTACTTGGTTGCCGAGATCTTTATTTCCTGAAAAGGTTTAAGATAGCAGAACACAAGAATAATAGTAAAAATGTACGCTGATATTGTATATAACTTCAAATATTTTTTTACTACAGACTGTTTTAATTTGCTTATAAACGTTCAATAGGTAGTTAAGTAGGTCATGTTTAACCTCTAAAACTAGAACTGTCACTGAAGATGATGAATACACCCCCGGAACACCCAACTGACACAGTATTTAAAAATTATGTAATATTTGATGCTTCGGTTATTGGACCTGCACAACTTAAGGCTTCTGTGAAGTATAATTAAACTTTGACCAGCGGGTTTGGAGATTAAAAGCGCACAAGATCTATCTTACTATATCAAGCCCATGTGACCTTTGATCTAGTGACCCGAAACATGGACCATGCACAACTAGGCATAGTGCTTATCACTTCTATGAAGTATCATTAAATTCTGACTAGGGGTTTGGAGATTTCGCGTCCACAAGATTTTACTATCTCGAGCCCCTGTGACATTGACCTTTAACCTAGTGACCCGAGACCTGGACCATGCACAGCTAGGCATTGTACTTATCACTTGTGTGAAGTATCATTAAATTCTGACCAGGGTTATTGGAGATCAGTGTCCACAAGATTCCGTCTGCAGACGGACGGACGGACAGACAAGCTGAATACAGTATACCCCCCTAACACTAGACATATCACTAAATGTGATTAATATCCCTAAATGACTGCTGCATCAACTGAAGAAATTGTTAGTAACCGAATACTTTGTAAAAAAACAACTAAAATAGAGTTATGGTTCTTGTACACTGCTCTTACTCTCATTGTGTTTGACCATGGTATGAAGTTGTACTGAATTCCAACCAGTAGTTTTCAAGTTATGCTCCGGACAAGGTAAATTAACAAAGGGTATTAACTCTGTAATTAGTCAAAATAGAGTTAATGTTCTTGTACACTGCACTTCCTCTTATTGAGCTTGGTTGAATTCCAACCAGAAGTTTTCAAGTTATGCCCCACACAAGGAAATTCAACAAAGGGCAATAACTATGCTATTAGTCAAGAAAGAGTAATGGTTCTTGTACATTGAACTTCCTCTCATTGTGAGTGGTCACTGTATGAAGTTGTATTGAATTCCAAACAGCCCTTTTTAGTTATGATCTGGACATTGAAAAAAACAGTAGTTTTCAAGTTATGCCACAAACAAGGAAATGCAACAAAGGGCAATAACTGAGGATCTTGTCGGGGGTATAAAAACCGTATAATTATAATCACCAAATGTCATTTTTCGTCATGAACTTTTAAAGGTTTTATTTTGAAGTAACTCACACTATCATCTATATCTTGCACGAGATTAAGGGACCATATAACTTTGTTGTGCACTTGTGTTGGTACAGTCTTAACTGGAAACCAAATGTACCTGCTGAGTCGTTCCCCTTAAGCTAAACACACAGTAACAGAAAAACAAATGCATTGCACGTATTCTACCTTATCATTAGGCTGTACGTGATCCACTAAACGTTGTCACTATCACCGGTTAATAATTGTGAGCTTTAATAAGATAAAATAAGAAAAAAAGTGTTTTGCTTTTTATACAGTTCATGAGAATCTTCAACTCTTTGTTTTATAATTATAGGTGCTGAATGATCCTCCACCTCTGTTGATGGTATCTGAAGATACTGAGGCACTAATTACCAAGAATCTGGACGAGAGTGTCATTGTACCAACAGGAACTGTACTAGAGCCAAAAAGAAAGTTTAGACTTGGTACAGAGAGTTTACCGCTTTTGGAATGCTGGGATGGGAGAACATCGTGCTCATTTCGAACAAATGCAACAGTCAACTTTATGGCTGTTGAAAAACCGTCAATTCACACTCTGTTTGAGCTAAGTAAGAATCAGTTGCTCCCAAAAGTGGTACGTTTCGAACATATTAAACCGGAGGACATTGTACTGAAAGATGAAGAGTTAAGGAACGCCTTAATTTCAATCTTAGAAGGACCAATCGAGGTTAATGGCTTTGTCGATGGAGAATTTCTTCTTTGCTCAGTAGAGCAAGAAGAACTTCAAACATACGAAATAGCTCTAATTCCAAACTCATTATGGAATACAATATACGCACAAAGACATTGCTTCCTAGATGAAAATGAGAAGCAGATTTACATAAAGAAAGACACAAGAAATCTATTAGCTTTAGACTATATAGATAAATGCTTATATATAATGTATGAAAACCAGTGCCAAATTACATGGCTTCAGACATCAGACGTGTTAAATCAGACAGGAATGTGTGTTTCAGATGCTGATGTTAGTTCTGATGAAAGTAAGTTGATTGCTTAACCTTAATTGGGTTTCAAATGCAACTCCGCTAACAAGTTATAGATGTAGATTTTAAACGGGTAATATCCCTCTCAGAGTGGACACATTATCATTGTTTCAGGTTGTGATACACAGCTTATAGACTGAGATAATTCAATGAAAACACATTTTCTCTCTAACATTTTTTCTGAAAACATTGGCAATTTATTACTACAATTATATTCGTCCATTCTTACGATGGAAAAGTACTTTTCTGGGATTAAGCACTTCTTCATTTCTTTCTCACATGACTGCCAAATATAGCACCTTGGTCTGAGGAGAAAACAAACCAAGTTATGCGGTATGTTTATCATCAAACTAGATCTATTTTAACTAAACGAGACAGAAGAGATACAAGTATGACATAAGTGATCATACACCGGAATCCTTCAATAATTCCATGTAACTATTCGAAATTGTTTTACGATTTATCAAAATCAATTTAACTTTTCGTGTATTTAACATTTATTATTAATGCCATGTTTTTGCTCATGGTTTGTGTGTTGTAATGTTTATATTTTCAGATTCGAACTCGGTAGATGACCCAACACGAATTTCGTCACCAAGATCTAAGGTATACCTTTTTCAATCAAAATCTTTACCATCTAGTACCATTAAATTATCAAATTTAGACTCTTCATTGAAAAGGACAGATAACATAAAAGAGAAAAATATTTAGCCCCAACTTCGGATGCAAATAAATAATACATTGTACTTAAATCCTACCAGCTAAAAATATGATACAATTCCAGATCATCAGATAAAGTGCATTACCTGTTACTACAATTTATCCCATACAAGGATTAAAGGTCTTCACGAAAAATAGTTTTCTTCTTTCAACAGTAGTAGAGGAGGAATAACTACTTGCCTGATACGAAATGACCGTACTTTGTATCTTGTTCAAACATTTGAGAAATAATATACATTTAATATACATTATCTATTGTTACATGTATAGAATGGAAAATTAACTACACGTTATTACTATAAAGTATTTATATCATCATTATAATATGACTGTTTCGGCGAAAACCTTCACTAGGTAAGGAGGCATAAAAGAAATTATGCGGTGTTCCAATAAAATCGAGTATGCATTATCAAAATGATATTTTTCTCAATTGTTTGACTTAAGGTTAGTCACTTTTGTTTTTGCAGAACATCACAGATAATGCTTTAATTTATCCTTTTGAATGATATATTTGCGTGTTACTTTCCGCATTATTCACAAACTGTTTATAAAATTCAAACAACAAGAAAAATGAATTACCAACTTAGCATATTTTTGTCGGGGTTATCAAGTGTTTATAGTGTCTGTTTCAAGAAACTTATGCATCATGTTTTGTAAAATTCAAAATCAGAAAAAATTATACATTTTATAGATCATAGAAATAATTTTGAAATAACTTAATTTAAGTTTCATAGTAATTCTGAACAAAGATTTGCAGAATATGTCCATTCCTATACATTATATTTAAACAACGTTGATATTTGCAGACTGGTAAAAGTGTAGTTCAAGTGCTAAAAGGAAAAGCACAGCATGCATTTAATAAATTACAAAAACCGTTTCTGAAGCATACTAAAAGAACAGAGAAGAATCATGGTAACGAAAATTACTTCACAACATCCTTAAGTCAAGACGATGATGAAAAAGAGGAAGAGTACACGAGCTTGTCCCTACCGTATAACGAAATTAGGACAGACAAGACCTTACAAAACACCAGAAGTGATAGGCATACTGATAACACAAGGTAGTCAGTGTTTCCAACGTCAAATAAAGGTAATCAGGACAGAACACATCAAACTAAAAAGGATTTCTATACATTCACAGTCAGTGAATTAGTCGAGTACTTTAAAACGTGCGGCATGGGCCAACTTGCGATCCATTGTGGATCAAATAACCTCGATGGGGCGTTCTTTCAGAATTTTGACTTAAATGAGTTAAAGGCAGAACCTTTCTGTCTCAACGAGATTGAGGTAGTCAAGGTTAAAAGAATAATAGAGGAGAGAAGTAGACACAATTAAGGAGCGATTGAAAGATTTGGGGAATCTTGTGTAATTTGCTACATCAAAGATACTCATGTTAAATGATTATGAAAATCGTTTCCTCAGATGTTAATGTTCCTAAGTAAATAGCATGCCTAAGTATTATTATAACAAACATGATGTAGCAATTCTTATTCTTATTTCTATTATGTGTTTGATTTTTAGGAATCAACTGATGCTCGTACTTTTCTGTAGAACATCCAATCCCAAAATGAGGCTATTCGAATTATATATTCACAGTCATCGGTAGTTTTAGTTTTTGCATCTTATTTCCATCTCTTGTAATAAAATATTTAATTATGTTAAGATAATTGAGTCAATACGATTGTCTAGAGTAGAGTTGGTTTTATCTATTGATATTTTATAGTGTTTAGCTAATACGAGTCCTTGAAAACTACAGGTTATCTCATAACATTATTTTGATATCATAATTATATTATGACAAACTTTCTGACAGAATTTCTAAGATAAGATAATGTATACATATATGTAATGACATGTAGACATGGTTGAATTATTTACAAAACTTATTGTTTAGTATGCCTGTACGGTCTTGTGTAAAGAAGTCATTTTGATATCGTTTCTTTTTTCGCACCATTTTCAAGTAGGGGTTATAGCAATGACTGGTATTACCTGTACTAGTATGTGTATCCACCATTAAAATGTTTCGTTTTGATAGTGTTGTATCATGAATTATCGGTTCTAATAAAAATATATGTTTTTATGTTGTTCGATAGTTCTTTTAAAGTTTGTTCACGTTACACCACTTTGATGAGCAACCCAATTGTGGTTGTTACACACACACTGAAGAAGAGCAAACTGAAATGTCTTTTTCCTTGTTTCATCATCATCATCATCATCTTTGTTAATGGCTAACCGTCATAACTGACTATTATGGCCATGCGTGGGGGTTAGAAAAAGTTTAAAAGATTGCCAAATCTCCTAGGTTACTCAATCCACCCAGAAGGTTTTTGGCAATGAGATAAAAAAAGTGCAAAACGCCTATCTCAGCCTTAAGATACCTAAAATAGTGCAAATCTACAATTGAATATATGTGTGGTGAAGAAAACAAGAATGTTAGTGCAGTTAACTTTTAAAGATAAAAGCTCTCTACTGTCTAAGGTATGTGTGGCAATGTAGCCAGTGCTGCCCTGAATGCAGTAGCATTGTCAGCACTGACTACATAGACCGGCAGAGAGTTTGGAGAACTTCATATAATCTGAAGGTGTATGTTGGATTTGATAAGCTAGATGATGGAAATGTCTTGAGTGTCTAGTGTAGGGAGTCATGTATTGCGACGGTGTTATATCAACTAGCCCATAATGGATCTTATAGAAAAGAGTGAGACGGCTGTTCTGTCTTCTTCTCTCTAGGGATTCCCACTGTAGCAGGTTAAGGCTGTCTGTTACTGTTCCAGGCGCCTTGGAGTAGTTGTTGGTTACAAAGCGTGCAGCTCTTCTTTGAATGTTGTTAAGTTTCTGAATATCATTCTCCTGGTAAGGGTCCCAAACTGATGAACTGTATTCTAGAGTCGGTCTGACGATGGATTTGTATGCTGCTGCTTTGGTTTCTGGTTTTGCTGAGTGGAAGTTTCGCTTTAGGAATCCAAGGTTTTGGCTAGCTTTGCTGGTAATTTTATTTATATGATGTGTCCATGAGAGGTTTGAAGATAGTTCAATTCCTAGATATGTAGCTTGTTTTACAGGTGATAGTGGCTGATTGTGAAGAGTGTACTTTGCCATGTTGGTTTGCCGAGATTTCGAGACATGCATAATATGACACTTGTCCACATTGAAAGACATCTTCCACTTCTTCTCCCACTCTTCCAGGTTGTTTAGGTCGTCTTGGAGGATCTGAGTGTCTCTTGCTGAGTGTATTTCTCGGTAGATGATGTAGTCATCAGCAAAGAGTCGGACTTTGGAGCAGACACTGGAGGGGAGGTCGTTTATAAAGAGGAGAAATAGAAGAGGTCCTAAAACGGAACCTTGGGGGACGCCTGAGTCTACAGTGGCTTCTGATGATACTTCCCCATCAACTACCACTTGTTGAGTTCTGTTGTTAAGAAAAGCCTGAATCCACATGTAAATATTTCCCCTGATCCCATAAAATGAAAGTTTGTGAAGGAGTCTCCTATGATCAACGACATCAAAAGCTTTGCTAAAGTCCATGATTGCAACATCAACTTGGCCTCGTTTAACTGACTTGGTAAGATCATGCAGGAAACATACTAGCTGTGTTTCACAAGATCTACGTGAGCGAAAACCATGTTGGTTGTCAACCAAGATGTTGTTTGAGTCTAAGTGGTCAAGAGTGTTACTGACAACAATATGTTCAAGTAGTTTACATGCGATACAGGTTAAAGACTGTTTACTACTGTTTTTTATTTTTACAAAAACGTAACGTTATATTGACTGTTAATCGTATCTTTTAGACTCTTTTTCTCTATTTTAGTTTTGTTTTTTCTTGGACTTAAGGCGACAACCTGTCAGTGATAGAACAAACGTATGTATTTCCTAAACCAACCCTGTCTGGTTTATGCGCAGATGATGTATACATATGTGTTGTCCAAAGGCAGACATGACAAGATTTAAACTGTATGTACCAATTTGATTCAGATTCTCAGCGTACGTTTATCTCTTTACGTTCCACTCGGAGTATCCATATAATTACATTAAAAGCCGTTATACATACAGATACAGAGTAAAAGTGAAATATATTTCATTCGTGGTTTTCAAACAAGAGGGCCATGATGACCCTATACGGCTCATCATCTGAGTACCAGTATTCTTACCCTAGGACGTCACTTGTTGCTAAGAGGAGTAAATAATTGCTTAGGATAGAGTCAGTATTTGCTCGTAAAGGCACTTGTTGCTGGGGAAAGTCATTGGTTGCTAAAAATGTCACTGGTCGCTAACACCAGTCAGTGGTTGCTAAGGAAATCACGGGAAACTAGGCGGGGCAGTTATTGCCAAATAAGTCAACTGTTGCTATATGCTAAGGACGTCAATTGTTGCTAAGTAGGTCAGTGGTGGCAAGATGATGCGTAAGTTTGCTAAGGAAATCACTGGTTGCTAGGGGACTAGGTTGTTGCTAAGAAGTCAATGGTTGCCAAGCAAGTAACTTCTTCTTAGGGATGGCTCTGGTTGCTAAGGAAATGATTGATGCCAAATATCTCAGCTGTAGACTTTGAGATTTTGGAGAAAAGTCTATGTATATAAGTTACCCCAATTTTGACTCTAGGGGCTAGATTTGAACGAACGTGGTAAAGTGTCATTAGACGACGCTTCACATCAAAAGTCTAAGCTCTGGACCTTGTGGTTTTCGATTTTTAGCTATGGCGGTCATGTTGTTTAGTCAACAGGAACCATTTGAACAAATTATAGAGAGCTTAATCCGAGGAAGATTTTAGTTGTTTATGAGAATAAGTCATTTGAAGTCATTGTGGATCAACGAGCGGACGACGAATATTTAACAACATCTTAAAAGCTGACATGAGCACTGTGTGTTAAGGTGAGCTAAAGCAAATATGCACACACTCTAACAAAAATTGACAAACATGGCTGCATTAAATAAGTACAAATACAATAGTTTGTTGAAGACAATGATGTTGTTAAAACCGTACTGAGGTTGTGTTACCTTTAATCAAATGCTTAAAGAATGATACAAAAGTGTTGGTATTCGTTGATTCAAAGTTAACATATTGTAGGTTATGCACTCAACGTTAGAAATACACCTCCCGCTTGGTTACGACGATCTAATGTAATCTACCTGTGTTATCAAGGAAGTGTAAATAGTTTATATTGCCGATAAATACACCCAGTGATTTGTAGTTTATTAATATATATAAGGTTTCAAGGACAGTTTTGCATAGTGTAGTGTACACCGTCTAACACTTCTTTAGACGTATTCTGACAGTTAAATGTTCGTAATTTAATAACACTGGCATTTATACTTCTTTTCGATCTCTAGTTAGAGTTTTCTATTATGGCTGGTTGTCTCCAACATTATGAAAATTTGTACGGGGAAACTCTTTCTATTTTGGAAGTTTTTGAAAAGCTTAAAGACAATTATCCGATTATTGTGCGGGTAGTGCCTAAGGAATACGAGATCCATACTTCTCAAGAGTTACCAGGAGATTCAGAGATATTATTGGAGAAACCGAGATGGTTACAGTTTGTACTAGTGCGAATACTTGAATTCCTTGATGTGGAGAAGGTCAAGGTAGAGAAGGGAGAGGAGTTTGTAAATGAGCGCAAAGTTTATGTTGGAAAAGAATTCTTGATACCAGTCTGCTATCCTGGAACCTTTAAACTTCTAAACAAACTAGGAAGGCATTCTAGATATGTCTCTGTTAGCCAGGTAAGAATTTCATTTTATTTTTATCAAAGAAACTAACAATTACGGCCAATTCACTTTTCCGAAATGTAAGCATCAGCATAGTAAATGTCAAGAATTTCTATAATTTCTTTATAAACTGGCGAAATAAAATTCGTTCGTTGTCGTTCGTTTAAATCAAAGCCTTCTATAAGTCGCCATTCAATAAAACAGTTTTCTGCCATACGTTGAATCTTTTTTTTGAAATCTTTGATCTATATATTGAGATAAAGTATACAAAAAATTATCGAACTTGATTTTCTCATTTACTTTCCCTTAACTCTATTTCAATGAAACTGCATTCAAATATTTTCTTATTCAGATCATAAAAGACTTACCTAGATTCATACGAATTAATCAAGATACGGAATACACTTCACCCCAAGATCCTCATATCACATCTACGTTACCAGCTGGAACAACTCTCGAGGTGAAAAATGTTCGGGTAGTCGGAAAGGTCCGGTATATCAAGTGCAAATCAACAAAGGAGACATTCATTTTCAGAGACGATTTTCCGATAAACTGCACAGCTGTCGATGATCCAGACGAACATACTTTCTTAAATCTAGCAGGAGAATTTGTCCTACTGCCAAAAGACGTTCAGTTCACAAGTGTGTTGCCGGAAGATGTTGTGCTGAAGGACGACGAAGATGCAAGCTTATTACTTACTTTGTTTGGCGGACCTGTAAGAATTCTAAAATCGTTCATCAGGCGCAATATCTACATAGCTTGGATATACCGTGAAGCAACACTTTGCCAAACCGTAGGAGTGGTCCCTCGTCATGTTTGGAACAGTCAGTTGGTACAACTTAAAACATTCGAGAACGAGACGAGTAAGCAAGAATACATAAATCAGCAGTTTGGAGAGAATCTCGACTCAAAGTTTGCAGTGACTGGGTTGTACATGTTAAAGCCGGTAGAGACTGATGTAATTTGGTTAACTGCTCCAAAAACCAAGACGAAAGGTAAAATTTAGTTTGATTAAAGCTATGGATGCTAACTTTAAAAGATATGAGTGTTAAATTGATAGGCTAGTCCTCCTTGAAATGAGATGCTAACAGTAGTTAGATACATTTGTTATCAAATAATCGTGACGTATTGTTTAAATAAGACTGAATGAATTTCCTATATTGCACAAACGACAGAAGTTTATAATACATTTGATTAGGCAAAGTACGACTCAGTTAGAAGTTAAATTTATCAAGAACAATCATCACAAAACTCATTTGAGAAAATCCAGGAAAAAATGCGTATAAAATTTCAAAAGGCACTTTTTCAAAAAATTTCAAAAAGTTAAAATTGTTAATAAGACAAGCTTTCTTTTTCAGATGATGAGAAACTTGAAGATTATGAGGCTGTCGGTAAGACTTAAAACTAAATTGTCTTCCTTTTTTTAACTGAAAAGCATAACATGAACTCGTCATTTTGAGGGTTTTTCTATTGCAGCCGACTTTATGGCATCATTGCATAAAATCAGTTTTGTACATTTTTTGTCATTCAACTATATCACAATTATAGATACTAGTATGTAAACGTTTATAGCCTACTGTTGGGGAATTGTAATTCTTACGGTTCTAAGCTATTAATCAGAAGGTTTTTATTATGATATATTTTTTACTGAGCAGATCCTATTAATTCCATAATAAATATCAAAAGTCTACATTTATTATTGTTAATCGATGTAGTTATATTTAACCGAATCTAGAATGAAATTGTGTCAAAACATACAAGGAAACAAACGCATGAGTTAACCTATAATTACGCAACCCTTCAGTTCCTTAGTCGAATTACGTTTATGTACGATATGCTAATAAACGTCTTAACCAGGCCACTAGAATTCGCAGAGGGACTCATTTTGCTCTTCAAATTGCAGACATTACCGGTATTTTGCTTTTATAAAAACATCTTGTATGTTTACTTGATTGTTGAGATAACATTGATTGAATAGTTTACAAGCTGATTTCATACATAAAGATAAAATTTTCCTTCGAAACACGATCAAAACGGTATCTCAAATTAAATGTAGCTGAGTGAAATTAATATTCAAGACCAAACGGTTTTCATATTGATTGAATCTTCCTCAGACCAATCATTCAAAATCTAAAGATAAAACTGACAATCCTTTTTTATAAGTTTTGGCACAGTCACATAAATGCATTCAGATGGTCGCCAGAGTCGCTAGGTAAGAGCGTCTTCGTTTTGTTTGGTCGTATGGCGAATTTCATGCTGTATAATTCATTTTCAATTTACTGACTGGTCTCAGTAAAAGTATCGTAAACGTAAAAGACGAACCGTATATTCTACTTGCAAAACTTTGGCTCTTAGTTCGTTGGTTTGGGTTTTGTTTGTTGTGTAACCAGTATTACATCGTTAAAACTTATATATGTTCCGCGTTATTCTACTGACACTCTTCAACTTTGTTAGTACATGTATCATTATCATGCAATATATGTAATTATCATTATCAAGTACATGTAGTTTTAATTTTACATTTTTCAAGAAAAGAAGCTGGTTGACTACGAAAACGTTATGAGGTTGGATGAAAGTAAGTAGCACCGTTTTCTGTTCGGTGTAGGTGTCATTTCGAAAGAATTGTGAATTCATTATTGATTACGCTACCGTTGTTATCTTCTTTCTTATAACAATAGTTATTTAATATCAGGTATGTGTTCATCTATGTAGCACTCATATAGAATACTTTAAACTTTACTGATACCTACTCAGTTGTACCGTAGATAAATCTTTTGACCATTCTACTGATACGGAACTAGATTAATTCTTCGATAAAAGACCCTTGTAGTTTTCATGTGAACCTTGGCACGTTAGTATAATACATATTTTGAGAGAATGAATTTATTCAAATAAAACTATGTAGTATAATGACTGTTACTATATATCTGATTCATTTTTTTAGAAATGGTCCTTGTAGATTCAGAACAGGAAAAGGATGAAGGTACACATTTTGGATTACATATCTCCAGATAGACTTTAATTACAAGACTATCTTTTGGTAAATGTCCTTGTTACAAGTACAAGGAGCTTAACTTGAACTAAAAGAATATTTCATACGACTAAGAACTAAATAGAATCGCGGTTCATAGTAGATGTTACAATACTCGACGTACATTCAAGATAATTATGTTAACGTTTACTTTTCAGAGAACGATACAGAAGATTATGAAAACCCCGGGCCATTTCCTAAAGTTCCACCAGTTCCACGACCGCCGCGTAAGTACGGACTTAAAACTACGTGACATTCTTTGAAGAAATGTCCTTGCTACAAACGAGCTTAACTTTAAAAAAAAGAATATTTAAAATGCCTTAAATAAACAAAGTCATTGCTCAAAGTAGGTGTTTGTGTTTCAATATAAAACAGAGGAGAACCCCCACACTTGCACAGAAGTATGGAACCATAAGAAAGGAAGGCCACAAGGACATACATTTCAGATTATACAATAAGTGGAAAGAGTATAGCACACAAAAAATGCAAGGTGGAAGTATGGATTATTATAAATTATAGGTTATTTCAAACATGTAAATCACTAACCTCCCTATCAAATTTCAGATCCTAGCCCCAAGTTTCTTAAGTTATCATCCGAAACCGTTTACTGTTCCGAGTCATGTGACCTTACCTACAGACCTCAAAGTCAAACCTGACCTGTATTTCATGATGTTACACCTTGTACCAAAAATTATTTAAATAGGTCAAGCCTTTCATGAGTTATCATCCGGAAACAGTTTTACTGTTCAGGGTCACTGTGACCTTGACCTTTGGCCTACTGACCCTAAAGTCGAACTTGACCTGTATTTCATGATGTTACAGCTGTGTACCAAAAACAAGCTTTTTGAAGTCAAGGCCCCTGTGACCTTGACCTTTGACCTGGTGACCTCAAAATGGATAGGGGTCATCTACTAATCAGGACTAACCTCCAGCCAAATATGAAGACGTGGGTCAAAGGAATCTTAGTTATTGGGCGGACAAGCTTTTTGAAGTCAAGGCCCCTGTGACCTTGACCTTGACCTGGTGACCTCAAATGGATAGGGCTTCACTAATCAGGACTAACCTCCATGCCAAATATGAAGACTGTGGGTCAAAGGAATCTTAAGTTATTGGGCGGACAAGCTTTTTGAGTCAAGGCCCCTGTGACCTTGACCTTTGACCTGGTGACCTCAAAATGGATAGGGTCTTCTACAATCATGACTAACCTCCTGCCAAATTGAAACGTGGGTCAAAGGAATCTTAAGTTATTGGGCGGACAAGAAAAAACCGACGGACGCCGGACGGCCGGACGGCCGGACAGCCGGACAGCCGGACGGCCGGACAGCCGGACGGCCGGACGGACAAGCTGATTCCAGTATACCCCCCTTACGACTTTGTTGTGCGGGGGGTATAATTAGTCGACGCACATTCAAGATAAATATTTCAACGTTTACTTTTTAGAGGACGATACCGAAGATTATGAAAACCCCGACACTCAAGCTCCGCCAGTTCCACCACCGCCGCGTAAGTACGGAAAGTCATTGATTTGGTTTGAAAACAAATATCGCATCTATACCCAAACACTATCATCTGTGTACATCTTAGATAACGTCTTTTGTAGTTACGTAAAACGAATCATGCCTACTTGAGAAGTAACATTTAACGATCGTCCTGGCACAACAAACAGATTTAACACCTTGTTTTTTATGGCTTCTAATTTCAACCCCAGATATTCAGCTAAAAAGTATTTGATAAAGACATAAAGTTACGTGTAATACTCAAGAAAACTGAAAATTTACCGGACCCTGGTACTTTTAAATGAAGCCAATATATAAGTTAAATGTTAAAACTATTGTCATAGCTTTTGTTTAAACTTTCAGCTCGGAGAGCAGTTAGTGAAGAGCCAAAACTTTTGCTCCCCATTGCAAAGGTATTTATTCTAGCCATTTACATAGACATAAGTCATAATGCGTCACTTGAGCACGTTAAAACGCATTACAAAGATCGCAGATCGCGCGAAACAATAAACGAGAGTGCAAAAAGACTCCGTGTTAAATACCCCGTTTTACTTCAGGTTGATTGGTTGATTATTATGTTTTTTATTTGTTGAAAAACAATCAGTGCTTCAAGAAAAGGAATAAAACTATTAAAAATACTGTACAAAGACACGATTAAATTAGTTTTGTAAGTATAAGATTGTCTGCGAAACGATTTATATTGTATTCATTTTTTCAAATCTTTATGCTGACTTTATTTACAATATCAGTACAAGTTATGCACATGACAATACCATTATACAGTTATATATATATGTAAGTATGTATTTAAGTCATATATATGCTAATGAATACACGAGATATTTATCTAAATCAATCATTGAATACATAATACACATGAACAATATAATAAATCATTTTCATTTTATGCACGGGTTCAGCAAAGTAGAGGTAAAAAATGTCATTATTGTCATTATATTTGTTATAATAATCGTTAAACATAAATTAGATGTAGGAAAATGTGTGTAATATAAAAACAATATGTTTACATTCAGCCGAAAAAAGAAGACATATTAAAGATGATTAAAGAGAAAGCACGACTGGGCTTTGACAAAGTGCATGAACAATTATTGAGACGTACCAAGCAAAATGCCACTGAAAAACGTGTAACAGAAAAGAAAGGTAAGATATACAACCGTTCAAACAGCGAATCATCGGATAGGAATCGGAAAAGTAAAGCTTTTGAAGAGCGAAGACTTACAAAAAGTTTCAGTCAAAAAGACGACAAAGATGAAGAATATCGGCATTCTAAACGCATATCTGAAGCCTATGAACAGAACAAAGGTAGGCCTTTACCGGCTCTGCCACCAAAAAACATTAATGTCACCGACGATGACAAAGTGGAATTCTATGACGAAGTAGAAGGTAGTGAAATTGTCTTTACAGAAACGGTAGATGACCACGGAGCAGTGCCAACAAACAAAACAGACACATTAGCACGTTTTCCTGATTTGCATAGAATCGGTCAGGCTGATCAAACTGGAGAGGATTTTTATACGTACACAGTTGACGAGTTGGTTGAGTGCTTAAAAATGTGCAAACTGGAAAAGTTTGCAATCATTTGTAGTACAAATAAACTCGACGGTGCCTTTTTCCGAAATTTTGAGTTTGATCAGTTGAAGAAGGAACCGTTTTTCTCAATACGTTGGATCAAGTAAAAGTAAAGAAGATCATTGAAGAAGGGTGGAGACCAAAAACAGAATAAGTTATGAAAAAGAAACAGAATCCAGGGCGGGAGTATTTTAGAGCTACCGTGCTGAAATACTAATAAGGCAGGACATTTAAGTATCGCTAGGTCGTAAAGTCCTAAAAATGTGTGTTAATCATCTGAATACTATTTTCGGTATACCACCTTTTCTAAATGCTGACATTTGACAGTTTTTCATTATCACATAATGTTTACTCATCCTTCAATTTGAGCCTAAATCTTTTCAACATTTATTTAAAGCAACGAATAGAAAAAGAAAACGAGTGCATGGAGGTACAGACATGCTGCATTTAATGCTCTACCTTTTCAACACTTCCGTTATAGTGATAAGTTGAATGTATAATGATTCTTCAAGTGTTTTATCTCAAGTTTGAAATAAATTGACTATCCATAGAGAATATTAGGCTACTGTCTTTTGATAACATGTGATATCAGGTGAGGTAGATGCGGTCAGAAAGGCGAGGCTCTGCCGAGCCTTTTCCGACAGTATCTGCCGAACCTGATATCACATGTTGTCAAAAGGCAGTTGACTAATATTCTATTTATCATGCAAATCTTCATATTGTATATTTTTCACACTTTTTGGGGCCTAAAATAGAATAAATACGGTATTTATAAAATAAAATGATTTCAAATTACTACATGTGCCTCGAAAAATAGTTCTACATTTCAAAGGACAAAAAATATTAAAAACGACATAAATATAGCTTTATAATTACCTTCATGAAACTATTTATAAATGTTTTTATGTTCTAATGTAATGATATTGTTTTGCAAACAAAATATTTGCAAAGGCACACGCAAGAATTTCCAAGTATAACACTGACATTTCAAAAATGGCGGCGTGGGCTCAACACCACTGAGATATTCTAATTGTAAACAAACGAGGTAATTGAGAGTTGATGAGCAAAAAGTGAGCGGTTTAAAGACAGTTTTCAACTTTTGATAGGTAGCTGATAGGTTTCAGACCATTTCAACCACGCATTAAGAACTTACCTTGAAAATTGGATAGCGATAAAAAAAATGAAAATCAACTTTTTCTCAAATTTTGCCTCAAAATTGCTGTAGATGGATAGCAAATGATCTAACTAAGAAAATGAATACCAACAACCCTATGTTTATTTCAAAAATAAAAATTCTACAGGGGATTTTCAATTTTTATGGTGCCTTGCTGTTCGTTTTAAATCATTCAATTTATCTATTTGGGCTGTATTTTTATGCAATAACTACATCATTAACAATGATTTGTAAACAAAAATACAAAAATGATAGGATAAATGAAATGTTTTGATTACTTTTTCTCTGTGATTGCACTTGAGGAGTCTTGCTTGTTGAACTGGAAGTAGTCCGGCATGTGGGCGTGGTTACAAAGTGTTATCACGTCAGTGACGTGATATCAATTTAAAATATCGGACGGGTGTTATCGGTCAGATTTAATGCTAGTTGCATGATAAAGTACTATCACTTCCCTTTTTGTTAATCTTGCTACTTTACTCTTAATTGTTACAATACTTACATCTTTCTTATATTTCACTGAACTTCTGCATTGAAGTGTGCGCTTTCTTTAATAAATGGACTTTTGTGTTCACTCTGTTATAATGCTATTGATTTACTAAAGTCTGTTCCACCTAATTTTGGACCACTGGTTTCTTGTCGCTATTGCATGTATTTTTGCTCTTTATAGCATATTTGTATCTGCAAATTTAATATCTCCAGGCATCTTTTTTATTTTTCCATTATTTTTTACTAAAACGATAAAATCCGCAATTTTGTGATTTTCTCCATAGGGCGTAATGCAAAGTGACGTCGCGTTGATTTCCAAGATGGCGGCGTCCATAGCTGACGTTACCAGGGACGTACTCAAAATTACCAACGTCGAAAGAGACTAATAATTTCTGTCATGAGCACGAGGTTCAGATCGAAATATCCGTCACCGAGGGTAACGTTTGGCGGGAACGAGGCTCGCCGAGTTCCCGTAAAACAGTACCCGAGGTGACGGATATTTCCATCTGAGCCAAGTGTCTCATGACGAAATTCTTGCATGCCGTCTTGCATTTTAAAGCTGATTTCTTTATTCAAACTTATCAAAAGATGAATTATCATGAAAAACAAACGATTTTCCGACGCTGTTTTAGAAGTGACGTCACAAGTTTATATAACGTTACGTCATAAGTAGTTCACGAGAGTCATCTGGCATAGGAGGGGTGCCAGACCGGTTTTTCCGGCATGGGCAAAATCACCGGAAATGCCGATCCGATATGCAAGAAAAATTTTTGCGGTGCATATCTGTTATTTAATAAATGTATATATGCCGGCCTGAACAAATCCGTATTGACTGTTCAACGATTTCGGCATACCCAACTTGCTTTAAATCACCGGCATCGTAGGATCAGCCGAGACATTTCGTCATTTTGTAAGGGCCCCAAACTTTTAATTGTACTGTAGACATTAAAAAGGCAATTTTCGGATAATAGAAAAACATAAAATAAATTATCTATTGTCGAAAAACGGCAAATATCACATTCTTAGTCACTCACTGATACAGAAAATATATGACATGTAATAAGAACCCTGCACTCAGGTACGGACGAAGATTTCAGCTGTTTAAAGAAGGGGGGGCTTTCTTTGGGAGTCCACCATAACATTATGAGATCATGACCATATATTTTCAGAAATGAAAATTATTTATAAAACTTTTCTTTTGTGAATAGATCTTTGAAAAAATAGGATGAATCCCTCAACCGCGCGTCCTATAATAGACACTGCAAGGTTACTCCCGTAAAAGGTAATGTTTCAAGTACATCTATACATACCACGGACATACAGACGCACGCACACATGTCAAATATTATTTATTACTTAGAATATATTTTATACAACAATAACAAGTCATTTTAAAGCCTTCGCACATATAAAACTGACATTTATATCAGACACATAGATCTATCACTTTTCGCTTAATTCTAAAGTAAAATACCCAATCTGTCGTCGCATAAGAAATAAAACCTACTTAGCCATTATGCTAAAAGCCTAAAGCACATATTAAAATGAATTTGAAATCGATACGTAACTCAAACTGTTGAAGATGAAGACATCTGATGTAGCCCATTTACTAGACTGGCATTCAGTCCTTACATTTACTATTTCTTACTCAATTAACTCCCTTTGCTGCCAAAAATGTAAGCCCTGTCAGTAGATATGGGCCAGAAAATATTCTGCTTGAATAATGAAAATATACTATCATCTAGCCTGGTGGCGAGGCTACCCATTTACAGTACATTTATAGTTCATGTATTGCGTCCAGACGGACAAAGCATTTTCAAATGTTTTTTGTTTTTTTTTCATGAGAGAACTCTACTGGCTACTGGCAAGCAAGGAAAAGCCGATGGCAAGGAATTGTCGGCGGCTTTTTAGTTTTCCCGTTACATGCCTCTATAACTAGTCTGTATGAAGGAAGTTTTGATCAAAATCTATCGGAGGATTTGTTTTGAAGCTGACTGACGGAAATCATAAGTCAAAGTGTTAAATATTTACTAAGATATAGGTTTTTCATTTCAGCGTACTTGCAACCCTGACATATGTTGTCAACAAAGTCACGTGGGGGTCATGTGACGGCTGTCAACTTTTGATTTCTGCACAAAATATTACTTCATTTTTTTCTTAAAAATTAGAAAATCATGTTAAAATACATTTCAACACCCAATAGAAAGGTATTGATAACATTTTCAAACCGTACACTAGTATATCGGGATGATTTGACTCTTCGATTCAAGGGAAGTTATTTGTACTGATTGTATATTATTTCCTCTTTGTTTGAGGAAGGCTCAATGCAGGGAAATCATAGGCTATATTACCAAGCAAACACATAGAAAATATGTTGGGAGTTCTCATCTGATGTTAGCTCCGTCTTCCAGAGGCTGTGCAGGGTATTAAGCAAAACAATTTGCATCTTTTTAACTAAGTAGAAAACGGATACTTCCGGCAACAATGACACATGTAGGTATATAGACCTACTTACAAAGCCGCAAATTAATATAATTTCTCAAAGACAATTTATTGTTAAAAACCTTTAGAAATAATTATTTTTGATTCTTTTCCATTATTTTTGTGTTATATGTGACATGAGCTATATATCGGCGATAAATGCAAGCCGCCGACATTTCCTGCTGTAATGCCAATTTTTCGTGTGCTCTAAGTACCCCTTTTAAGGCCCCATATTTACGAGCATGCGCGACCAATGTAAACAAAAATTATCTCCCCCGACGGAGGTCAAGGCCAAGATTTGCAAAATAGTCAAAGGTTTTATTCTGTCTCATCTATTTCTAAAATAAACGAAAAAAACATGCAAAATCCATCGGCTTTTCCTTGCTTGCCAGTACAATCACAGATGCTTGTGGTATGGACTCGCCATCCAATCTTTACTTGTCCCATGTTGTACGGAACGTATATAAATACAAGATTTGAAACAACTGAAAACTCTAATCGCATATTTAAGGCATGTGTGTAAGTAAAGAATAACTAACCGGTTTTTCCAATGCAAAACAATTTTCTGAATAAAATCCCACTCCAAACTACATCGAATACGGTTGAATTAAGAGAATTTCGAGGAAAAACACTTCTGTCACTTCTGCACAAATCACATTTAGTATATAAAAAATGTACATGAAGTTATAAAAATAAGTGTCCCGCATCGCAGTATATGAAATAGCGTGCGCGGGGTACCAGTACGTTTACAGCGCGGATTTTGTCTTGTGTGAGTACTACAGCGGTAAATTTGAAAACAGATTTATATTTTTGTGTCGCACAATAAAACGACTGGTTCCATTTTTACACAGCAGGGGTGAGGGTCAGGCCTAAGGGGGTGAGGTCCAGACCCCAAGCATCTGTGTCTTCGCATCGTCCCTTCGCATCGTGACCCTTACGGAACAAGTAAGGCTTACATGTATATGGCAGCGGGTTTTGTCCAAACAACAGTTAATGAGGAAGGCACATGTATATCGAACAGGTGATCTCTTAAAAGCGTATAAATTCTACGCGCTCCGGAAAATTTGTGTGTTCCGCACTTGTTATGCCAGGCTATGAAAATACGGTAGTCTAGCTACCTATCTGTTTCATATTGTTTACTCAAAATCGTGCTGATCTTTTTTTTATTTTAAGATAGTAGCTTCTACTTAATGGAAAAAAACTAAATATGTACGCGATGTTTTTACGCTGCGATCGAATCTTAATATTGCTTACCATAAATCTGGGATCAATTCAAATAACAAGTAAAAGGATTAAATTGTTACCAAATTTGAAAGTCCAGTATCCATCAGTAAGACTAGCATGATGTACGTGTTGTAGTTTGTCGTGACTATGAGTAAACGAAACAGTTCTCGATGCAAATTGTACTATCATCTTTGTCTAATAGCTACCTTGTAAGCTTCATCCACGACCAAAGCCCTATACATTCTCGTGTAAACTTTATCTACGACCAAATGCCTATACAGTACTATTAGATTCTTTTGTGTTATTTCAATTTATTTAGCTACCAGTCTGCATAAGGGGATGCGCACAAATGCACGCCTTCACGTCGGATCCACACGTGTTGCCTAGATTTGTTTTTCATACTACGTCATCTAATAAATACGTCACGAGTAAGTTTCGGAGAATTGAAATATATGTTGTCGTTTTAAGATCAATAGATCTAGGTCATTACTGCTAGAAGGAAAATAAAGGATTTAGAATGGATTATGGAGTGTTCAGGGTTATACTGTGACATGCATGTTGGGCCACTGTTTAAATGAATGCGTGTTTCACTTGCATGTTATGCTACTTCACCTGAAATTCAACAACTGCTAAAGATTTTTCAAAAATGTTAAGTGCTGTCATGACTCATGGACCGGAGTAGACGGACTGTCAGTACGACATTACTTAGCCTAGGCAAAGAATCATTTGAAAGCAGGAATTATTAGGTAAATCTTTTTAATTATAGATCTAATTAGATTTTCAACATTTTTTTGTACATTTAAGCGTTACTTTTGTTATTATATAGCTCATTATTAATAACCATGCATAACTTCTCTGTAACGGAAGAGTAAACGTCAATGGCGTCCAATGTAAACAATGGCAAGTCTCCATAGAAAAATAAAAATCGGCATCTTTAAAAAATGACGTGATTGTTTCAAAAACGCTTAAAATTCCTGAGGGTGACTTTTTTGTAGATCACAAAACTGGTAAAATTTATACGAAAACCGCTCAGGTTTTTTCAGTTCAGGTCAAAGTTGGGGGTCCTAAGTGGAATGGAACAGACTTTAATGCCCAATCATTTATCGCCACAAAACCTTTATTCTTGTCACTTATAATGGTCTGCAAATTAACCATATGATTTATGATATTTTAATTCTGAATGTAACGATATATTAAGAAATTATATGAAATGCTTTGTAGCGAATTTAATATAAACAGTCTGGTACTGAGAATACAATGTAAAAATAAGTTTGAAATGTACGTAATTAAGATACTGGTATCCTACATGTTAACCGGACGTTCAATCATCCGGACAATTTCGATTTGCACGTAATTAAACAGTTATCCTTTGATCCAACGTGTATGAAGAACCCAGATCTTGCAGACGCTTTCCGTGTCTGTGACAGTGTAGTCAACTTATCACTTAGGTGAACAGCATTAATGAATTTGATATATGTACCGCACTTGCCTTATATTTTGATTGCAGACGGCCATGGTCACGTGGGGGCTTAATATATCAATGCAAATGCGCACCTGCGCAAATGGTTAGCGATGTTAGCATTCCGTTTCAACATTAGTTTCAATAGACTTTTAACAGTTGGGAATGGAGAAGGCTTTGCGAATCATAAAGAAAATACTAAAATCTTGAAAAAAGTAGATAGTTTTCGTTAAATTGATACTGAAAGCATTAAATTACACATTTAGTACACGTAGACCTAAATCAATGAACCATGACGGACCTCGGTTCAGGATTTATGCTATTAATAGTTACCAGTTGCTTTTCCCGAGAATTCCACTTGTTTACTTTGAGCCTTACAGAGCATAATGTGAAACATCAACCAGAAAGAAAAAAATCTGATGAAATAACATACTTTTTACACAAATAAACAATTGTCCGGATGATTGAACGGACGTTGCATATTTCGGGGACGTTTCATTGGTTATTGTATTACTCGAATTGAACAAGAAAACATACTTTGTGACCATCTCAAAGTATAAGGATGCGTACAGCTGAGACCGAAGTTCATTGTGTGAAAATTTCGTGTTTCTATCTGCATTATTGGCAGAATTATTTACAAAAAGGTCCCGTTTCTGTCCGATTAATTGAAAGAAACCAGTATAGTGTCAAAAAACACACTTATTTTTGATGACAAGTATTAATAAAGATACGTTTAACAAGTAGAATCTAGCATGCTAGCATGTCGAGTCAAACTAAACAAAATATAGAGCTCGTCGTGACATAATTTATACTCTTACCTCAAAAATGTTTCATTATGAGAATACTGTAAATATTTCCATGCTTGATAGCAAAAAGTGAGAATGGTTTTGAAGATACAAGCTTTTGCAATAGATTCTAGGGCCTGTAATATATTATTGGTTAAACGAGCAGTCCTTGTTCAGTTAAAGTTTGTCTAACCATTTCAAAAATAAACACCAATACCATTGTGGAATATGATTTTAGTTACACGGTATAATGTTTAAATATGTTATTACATTAAGCACATGGTACCATCCTAATGCATAAAGACTGCTAGCACAAAGGCACGAGGGCACAGAAGTGTCTTTGGCCTTGGATCCTGGTCTGAAATTTGTCATAATATCTAATTACACGTTTCTTTAAGAAGTAAGTCGCCTTACGGCCCACGTGAATGCAACACGACGAAAATTCTTTTTAATATGTTCTGCTTTGTGCTTCCACATTGTATGAAGTTGTATTAAATTCCAACCAGTGATTTTCATGTTATGCCCCGGACTGGAAAATGGAACGGACCGACCGACCGACCGCTCGACAGTTGTTTTGAATTTCAACCAGTAGTTTCCAAATTATGCTTCAGATAAGGAAAAGAAACAAAGTGTTATAACTCTGTAGTAAGTCAAAATAGAGTTATGGTTCTTGTACACTTAACCTTCTCACATTGTACTTGACCATTGCATAAAGTAATATCGAATTTAATTCAGTAGTTTTCAAGTTATGCTCCGGACAAGGAAAAGTAACAAAGGTCAATAAGGACAGAGTAATGGTTCTTGTTCCTTCCTTTCGTCAAATCCACGCTTAAAAAAAACATAAAACAGTAAGGGAAGATAACGCTGTATGGAGTTCGTCCTTTAATATCTAGAAATAGAACCAACAAAACCTGAACATGAAAAGTTTACATTCTTGCTTTTCAATGAATATCGATTTGTATTGAATAGTAAACTGATTTCTTTAAAAGAGCGTACTTAATCTTATTTCTTATTCTAAATCAAGCTTGCCGCACGTATCTGAAGACAGTTTCCTGATTTGTTTACTTGAATCTCATCAAACTATATCGTGTAGGGTATGAAATATTGACACTTGTGATAAATTGATCCTCAGATCTTGTTACGATTCATATACTGTTTCCTAATTGAGTAAAAGATATTTCAAAATTGATTTGTTGCGATTTTATGTCAAGTTTAGAAAATACGGTTATAATCTTCTATCATATAACTTAAGAGAATAGTCTTGTTAAAAATTGATGATGACAATAAGTTACATTTAACTCGATAGCGGAACTTGTCAATTCACAAGAACTACAACGTTGATGGCGGCGCCCAGTGCGGGTAAATTAAAATTTGTTTTAGATGAAGTCCACATACCTAGAAAATTGCTTCTTTCTCGGGAAAATTGGTTTTGATTGATAAGATTTTTATGAAAAACAGCATTCCATGACACACTGCATAATTCTAAGAGATTTACTTGCCATTTAGGTATATAATAGAGAGTTGTAGGTGCTTAGATCATAGTGCTTTATCACACGAGAAAAGTAGTGTAGCTAAAAATCCTGGTTTATAGATATCTAGGCTCTAGACCTTGTGGTTTCGGAGAATAGGTCAAGGTTTTCCTATATACGCCTATTTAAAACAAGTGACCCCCTTGACAGAGCCAATATCTACCCCATGATTTGTACAAACTTTTAAGAGGTCTACTAGAAACTATTAAACACTAAAACCTCAGCTCTAGACCTTGCTGTTTCGAAAAGAAGATTTTTAAACAGTTTTTCTATATATGTCTTTGCTAAACAAGTGAATCCCTAATCGGGTAAATTTTAACCCAGGAGTCATGATTTAAACAATTTTTGTGGAGGTCCACTAGACAATGCTTCATGCCAACTATTAAAGCTCTGGGCCTTGCAGTTTTGGAAGAGAAGATTTTAAAAGTTTTTCCTTTTTGTTCCCATTGCAACTATGGAATGGATTTCTTTGAATCTTACTTGCTTTTTAAACACCCATATATTCAAAATGAATGAATGTCGCATCGACTTCCAAGGTCAGATAGCGCGCATTAAAATCTTTGTTAAGTGTTGAATTATACTTTATCTACCGTTTTATCTATGAATTTGATAAGACAATAAGATATCGATTTTAGTTCTTTTAACCTTGGACTATTAAATGTTTTGAATTACTCATGTGCATTCGACACGGAAGTTCGCATACACATACAATATGTAAATAGCATGTTATAGAATAGCAAATAATACTTCAATGCACCAATGACTACGTTTCTGACTTAATATTCATTCTGTGAAGAAATGGCGGGATCAAAAATAAATGATGAATTAAAATATAACGGTGAAAAGTTAAATATTGAACAGTTTCTTGAAACGGAGGATTTACCTGCTGTAGTAAGGGTAAGGAATGTCGACATTGACGAAGAACAAACTTCAGGTCTTGGAGACAGTTCTCTTCTCCTGCATCGTGTTTCTAAAGAGCCATTTGTACATATAAAAGTCTTAAAATTTTACAACAATGCAAAAATGCAGTCGGAGAAGGGAGGGGAATATGTCTTGGAGCACGACACGTTTGTTGGAAACGAATATTTGTTGCCACTGAAGTTTCCAGGAGAGGTACACTTTGTTCGAAGACCTGGGAGTCGTGGAAGATACTTAACAATAAAACAGGTATGTTTAGTTTATATAATTGCCAATTAAGACTCGGCGGTTGTTGTCTGAATACTTTCAACCGTCGTCATTTGTTTCACTATAACTGTCAATCGAAGTTTCTTGCATCTTCACTTGTTTATTGTATGCTTCAGAATCTCTTAAAAGTTGTCAAAGAAACACTTATAAAATGACTAAGTTGGACTACGGCACTTAAAAACTTGTTGACTGACTGCGTGTTTGTGTATCCGTTTTGCCGCTTTAAATTATTTGTCATCTTTTATTGTTTGTTCTTTCATAATTGAGTGTTTGACATCTACTGCAAGTGTATGTCAACATCCTACTCACGCTAAACGTGACAGTTTCATGCCTTTTGTGTTTTACACACGCCATTGTGTCATTTCCTGAACGCACGTTTTTAGCATGCTTCTTATGACAAATACACACGTTATCACTGTCATCATGAGGACTGGTTTGCTTTTTAAACTGATACTCATATTTGGTTAGAATAAGAAAATAACAAGAGAGCCAAGATGGCCCTATATCGCTCACCTTGGTACAAGTCTACTTGCCTGGTGGAAGATCACTAGACAATGTTATATACCAAATAGGGTTTTCTATATACGTCTGTTGAACCGTATATGTCCCGGAACGTATATATCACACGTATGTGATATATTCGACCGTAAATATAACACGTGTTTAATGTGACATATTCGTTTGGTCATTTTTGACAGTTTACACCGAAACGTATATGTCTCATAGGTTGTGATATTAAAGTGCATGAAAGTACAAATTATACTTTTGCTTAAGTCATTCCAGGAAGAGGATCGGAACCGATCCACAGGAGCCGGCCATGCAGATATATCAAGTTTACTCTGTGTTTAAGTTCCAATAAGTGTTGATCGCATGTCGTTTACCTTGGACTTTCTTGGATAATCATGTCATTGCATTTCGGCTCTCCACATTACACCTATATACATGTATATACCTATATGGATGCCTCCCAAACATCGTTACATTTCGTTTTTATTTGCCTTTTTCTGCATGTGAGATATTCGTTTTCGTGTTCCTATAAAATTCGAAGTCAAACGTATACATATTATGTGCCATATACGTTTCACGCGAAGACTATTTTCGACCGAATATATCACACGTGTGACATATGCGGTCGAATTTTTTCTCTCGTGTGATATATACGTTCCGGGACATATACGGTTCAACATACGTCTTTGTAAAACAAATGATCCCCGGGCAAGGTCAATTTTGACCCCAGGGGCATAATTTGAACAAACTATGAAGCGGTCTACTAGACAATGCTACATGCCAAATAATTAAGATCGAGGCCTTGTGGTTTCAGAGAAGAAGATTTTAAAAGTTTTTTTCTATATAAGCCTATGTAAAACTAAGGGACCCCCAGGCAAGGTCAATTTTGATCCAGGGGTCATAATTTGAACAAACTTAGTAGAGGTCCACTAAACAATGCTACATGCCAAGTATCTAAGCTCTAGGCCTTTTCAGGGAAGAAGATTTTTTTACAAGTTTTTTGTATATTAGCCTATGCAAATTAAGTGACCACCCGCGCGGGGTCAATTTTAACCTCGGGGTCATAATTTGAACAACCTTGGTAGAGGTCCACTAGACAATGCTACATGCAAAATATCTAAGATCTAGGCCTTGTGGTTTCAGAGAAGAATATTTTTAAAGTTTTTCCTATTTGTTGCCATAGCAACCAGAGTTCTGCATGGAATTGAATTCTTTGAACAGTTTTGGTAGAGCTTCATGCAAGGAACATCCCTGCATAGTTTCACCAACATTGGCCCGGTGGTTTCAGAGGAGATGTCATTTGAATCAAAATATTGACGGACGACGGACGACGGACAATCATCCATTAGAAAAGCTCACCCTTGCGAAGCCAAGTGAGCTAAAAAGGAGTTTACTGATTTTCAGTTCTGAATTCTTAGATTACAATCGGTGTACAGGCTGTTTTCTATGAGACAAAATTTGCTACCATATTTGTTAAACAATACCATGAAGTTGTACATGTATATAAACCTGAAGCCTGCTAATAATTCAAACGGTATCATAGCTAGATTTATGAAATCAAATTAGGATAAGGTGCAAACAGTGGGTAATGCACAACTGTTTTCTACGTCTAAGTTCAAGGTCACAGTGACAGTTTGAATATATATGACTAACTTCGATATTATACTAATAACCCTTTTATATATACTTTCACAATTAAGTTAACCATCTTTGTATTTGCACACATTTTAAAGATATTTTCTCCGTCGCGACATACATGTGTACACAATAGAATTGCTGTTCTTTTCCCTGTTTGTCAGACAGCCTGCTTTGTACATCTATCAGGTTGTCGGTGATTGTCCAGCATTCGTGAAAGCGGAAAATGAAGCAAAATGCCGCCTATCACCTGATATGACACAGATCGTAACCGTTCCAGCAAAGTCTATCCTCGAACTGAAAAGAATACACACAAACGGAGAAGATATCGGTGTATGGTTAGAATGTAGTGATGGTGTGAAAATGTACACTTTTCATGAAAACGATGTGGTTAATTTCACTGTTTACGAGAGAAATAAACTTTACAGTCTCAGGGAGCTATCTGAAACAACATTGCTACCAAAGGTTATCTTGTTCACAGAAATCGACCCAGAAGAAGCTGTTTTAAAGGACAACCAAATGAGAAGCGCGTTGCTAACAATGATTGAAGGTCCACTTGAGGTTCTAGGATTCACTGATGTAGAGTTCCTTATTTGCTGGATCCGTAACAAAAAGCGTATGACGTACGAGACAGTGCTTATCCCTAAAACTTTATGGAACAAAATATACCTGCAAAAGAGATGTTTTGCTGATGAATTCGATAAAGAAATCCACATTAAAAGAAAGTACAAGCAGTGTTTAGCATCAGATTTCTTAAGCAAATCATTATACATACTACCCGTTGACGAAAGTGAGGTTACATGGCTTCGTAGTCCTGATTTATTTAAACGAAATTTAAATGATCCTAATAAATTATACGAAGTCGTAAACGTTCCCTTTGAGGGTAAGTCCATTAAAATTTACTAATATTACAATTTAACGGTATCTTTACGTAACGAAAAAGTGTTATCAATCTGTGTCACACCAGTTTATTCGCACTGATATCTGATATTTCCTCTATAAGTCAATTTGATTTGTAAGCGTCGGACTTTTTACGTAGTTAATATAATCATTTCCTCGAAGAACAAGTCATGTCACTTTATACAAACGGTGTTAAAAACTGTTGCATTCCTAAACGTTTATGGTGTGTGTGTTTTTTTAATTGAGTCAAATTATAGTATTTGTGTATTTAATTCCATGTGTATTTAATTATATGTGTATATGCTTCCCTGTAAAACAGATTCCTCAGATGATGGCGATGATAACAATGATGAGACGCATATATATTCTGAAATCACTGAACCACCGCCACCCCTGCCACGTAAGTGTCTATATAAAATTTATATCATCATTGCCTTGCACAAATACATTATATTTTGCTGCACTTTATATAAACAGCCTTATTTCATTACTTCCTGCATTTGTTTTTGAGATGATGCAAGAAAACTGCAAAGCATGACATTTGCTTTACTAAACATGTTGTGTATCTCTCATATTACACGTATGTTTATTTTACTTGCATTTGTTTGTTCACACGAGGAAGTTTAAGACAAAATAATAATGTTGAAATTTATGTATTGTAATAGATCAATTGTTTTATGTACAGTTTTAAGAATGTTGTTTTAAATTAGATATGAAAAGTTTATTCATAGTATATATTTTACAGCAAAATCACCTATTATATCACCAAGACGACCTCCGATTTCCAAGGTAATTGAATTACTTTAAGGTCTTAGTTACCCCTCTTTATGAATTTCGACTTTCTTTTCTGAAAGGAAACTATGGTTCAAACCTTCTCATTTGATTCTGGTTTATTTTGTTAGATAGAATATTCATGACATTGTTACATGTTGAAAATGGACAAGGTTTTGAAAGTTGTTTTTTTAAATAACTGTCAACAGTAAAGTAAGCAGATCAGAGTGCATTCCCTTTTAATTCATAAGTTGGCATACGTCTGTTGCTAAATGGCATGTAAATAATTGTTTGTAAAGTTATTTCCCGTGAACAGACTTAAAATGGCCAGTCTTTACTCCTTACACAGATTTTTTCCGTATATTTTGAAACTTATGCGGAGCTAAAATCTTTCTACATTGAGTAATTTGTTCAACATTTGCCACATTTGTGAACAAACATTGGCTCAAAATACACAACTAATTGACTTTAAAAAAAGGAAAACAATTGGTCAATAGTATGTTTGTACAAATAGCAGCATACAGTCAAAATAATATGTTATGTTAATTCTCTTTGGTGATACTGGATTAGTATCAGTTTCATATTACACTTATTCTGTATCTATGTTAATTTCCTTGTAGCTAGTTAACTGTCGTTCTTTTTATAACGTACACAAGGGGAACCATTCATTCATGAAGACAGTAAAAGCTCTGTTTACGACTGGAAGAACACACAAGGGGAGAAATGTAACAAAAATGGAACAACGGCCAAATAGACCACCAAGGCCGCAGCTGCTCGTGCAGTCTGACGTATCACAAGCTGATGGGAACCAGAGCCTCGATTCAAGGCCGTTACCATACCTGCCAACTGATGGTTTCAAATGTAACAAATATACCAAATTAAAATTAAGATCTGTAAGAGATTATGAGAAAGCAAATTTTTCGGAGATATCAGTCTTGAACCCCGAAGAGTCAGGAGAGTTACATAGTAGTACTGATGAGACAAAGCAAACGGGGGAAAATGTACTGAGGGAAAACCAGTCAGCAGAGAACTTCTTCAAATATTCTGTGGGAGAAGTGTCGTTTTGTTTCGAACACTGTGGTTTGAAAGATCTTGCAGGATTATGTTCTGAGCATATGTTAGATGGGACATTCTTCAAGGGTTTCATTGACTGGAAATTGTTTGATCTTTCACAGCTTGACGTAACAATGGTAAATAAAGTAATATATCAAGGATGGAGACATAAAACTGATGAAAGTACTTAAATGTTTTAGAAAGAGAAATATTTACAAGTACAAAATTAGTATTACATTGTAATAGACAGAAGACTAAATATTCATCGTCTATGCGAAATGGTTGAAAAGTCTCGACTACATGTATGCAGTAGTTGAATTTTATGTTCCACTCTACACAGATAATGGATATAGAAGTAGTAGCATTGGAAGATCGAACGCATATCGTAATTAATTTCATTTCTTGCAGTTTAAGTCAGAAAAGCTCTCTGGAACATTAGAAGAGTAAACACGAACAAACATTTCCTATGCTCAATAGTATAAACATAAAGCATACATGGACAAACATTTCCTATTCTTAATAGTACAAACATAGAGCAAACATGAACACACATTTCCTATGCTCAATAGTACAAACATAGAGCAAACATAAACACACATTTCCTATGCTCAATAGTACAAACATAGAGCAAACATGAACACACATTTCCTATGCTCAATAGTACAAACATAGAGCAAACATAAACACACATTTCCTATGCTTAATAGTACAAACATAGAGCAAACATGAACACACATTTCCTATGCTCAATAGTACAAACATAGAGCAAACATGAACACACATTTCCTATGCCCAATAATACAAACAAAGCGCAAACATGAACAAACATTACCTATGCTCAATAGTACACACATAGAGCAAACATGCATAAAACTTTACCTATACTCAATATCATAAACATATTGTATTCTAGTGATAAGATATAAACATGTTGATGCACACATTGTATAATGATATAAAAGAATATCGATGCAAAAGAAACTGTCATATTGATTTCTTTGATACGATGATGCTGAATGGACTTTCATGATAGAGGTGGGTTGTTCCTATTTTTTTCTTCATTCTGCTTTTACGTAACTGAATTACAAGTGTGTGTACAAAATATCAATGATAATCATATTCACAAACGATAGAAGTCGCAATAAATGTTTCACAATCACTTTGTGCTGTAGTCTATTTCAGCTGCGTAAAAACAATAACCCTATCTTACCTAAAGTCCAGAAAAATCATGTCCCTTTGCGGTCAATCTAACTGCACAACATCAAAACCATCTATGTTCCCTTATCATTACCATGTAAATGATGTACCATGATGTACCAATGTTCTATCATATGAGAGACAATCGCATTCACTTAAAGAATAGGTCATCCTATTCTGTGGTCAATATGTGTAAATAGAAAGATGGAAGGCTCTTGGCCACAACAACTCATTATTGCTACTTCGACATTTTAGTTTTTCACATGCCGAAGATTTCTTGGATTTTTAAATGATTATGGCCATATTTCATTTGGCAACTATTTTGAAATATTTCAGCTATTGGACGAACATTTCTCAAATGTGAAAGACCAAAACTCAGTATTACCCTAACGCAAATTTTTGTATGACCCTGATAATAATGCTTTGACAAAGATAAAGTATTTGCAAATAAATTGCACTGAAAGTAGGCAAGAACGCAAAAGAGAAACTGATATACTATAAAATATTATTGCATGATTTTGCTTTGATTTAGCCCAATTTGCTTTAAGGTAGTACACCCCCAATTAGCACTATTTCAAACCTCGATAAAATTTATATTTTCATAATCTACATCTGTTAACTGACAACATTTTAAGACATTTCATCGTATAATTAAAAGGTTATATCGTTTTTTTGTTGCCCCATTCCCCACTTAAGAAA
The DNA here is from genome assembly GCA_022818135.1 of Saxidomus purpurata. Taxonomy (NCBI): domain Eukaryota; kingdom Metazoa; phylum Mollusca; class Bivalvia; order Venerida; family Veneridae; genus Saxidomus; species Saxidomus purpurata. The sequence goes on along the minus strand of JAFMSR010000005.1, from coordinate 52,508,551 downwards.
TACTGGCATTATTTAAAAGTACTCTTTCCAGTTGAAATAGGTATATTTGCAAATAATTATGTATTTAGTTTTGGTTTTATGCTCCTGAAAATATTGCAGGCAAAGTAGAATTACAAAACATTTATCAAAAATCTACGAGTTTAACTCGGGTAACAAAATAAATGCAAAAATGCAAGAAAAATAGGGGAAACAATTTACCTTACTTTGTCCCGAGATATATCACACATGTAAAATTACAAGAGTGTAGCAAAAGATTCAGCGTAGAGGCATCGTTACTGATAATAAAACTTTTATAAGTAATATATGCACTGCAATATAAGAAAAAATGAAACTGGTTTACCGCCTACAATTTGAAATATTGAAATCTTAAAAATGATCAAGGTCAACTTTTATATTTTCAAGTAATTGTACAGCATGATGAAATTAAGGAATATTAAGACACAGTTCTCATATCTTGCAAAGTACCATAAATGTTCATGTTTTTCAATTTCATTACTTAGAAAAATAAAATTTATCAAAACAAAATGAATTTGCTCCCAACGTGATTGGACCCAGGACCTCTTGATCTCAAAGCGGACACGATACCACTGCAAAATGTGCAAAGTATTCCAAATGGTACTCATAACACCCATTACCTTAACTCGGTCTTTTGTAATTGTAGAGTTTCGTCCGTCATTAAAAGAAAGCAGCACTTAAAAATCCAGATGGCTTTCCATAACATCCGGGAATATACAATAATCTAAGCATGAAAAAGATCATACACGTTCCTGATGTAAGTTCGATTTTGATTTTGAGCTGAAAATATGTCTACATAAATAAATGGTTGTATTATATCTGCATGTCATATTAATGCCATATTTCCGTATAAAAGACGTTCACCCAAAATGCACCATGAAAAAAAAATGAGTTTAGGCTAGTCCTGCCCTAGAACGATAATAGTTAAATTAGTCAAGATTTTAGAGGACTTTTTGTTCTGTCTCTTGTTATCCAGACATTGAGTAGTATAGCATTCATATTTAATTGTAAACTGTGATTATATGAATACCTATTTACCTTGATAAGACAGAAATAAACTATATATACAAAGTTAAGCAACTCATAAATGACATGCAGTTTAAAGGTCCATTACTAAGACCAAATCGAATTTTCTTTTAACGGGCGTCTTCTGAGAAGGAAAATATGACATACTGCATTGAATGAGACCATATTGTGTTGAAAATTTCAGATTAACAAAAGAATTAATAAATTATATTTTGCCTTTTCAAAAACGAAAGTAGGTTTATCAATTTTCAAATATCTTTGTAAACCAGAAGTCTCCCAGAAAGAGCCTGTAAATAGGTTGTACATGAATAAGCATGCCTATTTTCAGTTAAAGTTGAAATAAATTTACTTCCAATGATGTGCAACGTATATCTCTGACTGTCTACAACATGCAATGAAGCGAAAGTAGGACAAAAAGACGACCCAGGTCAATCTAAGGAAATACAAAATAATCACTATTTTTTCTTCAGCAGTATTTCAAACAGGGGAGTAATCCACGGCTATTGTAAAGTTTTAGAAGCCAGTTTCGAACTGTATTTCCCTGTTACAATTCCAGATTTTAGAAGCCAGTTTCGAACTGTATTTCCCTGTTACAATTCCAGATTTTAAAGAAAACTCGATTTGGTCTTAGTAATGGACCTTTAAGATAACTCCCTGAGCAGGGTAAACCTGGCCAAGTTGTAAAATATTTTAATATAAACATTATATCACAATAGGGTTTAGCCCAGCTAAACTGTAAACAATAACAAACAGGCGTATATTTGCTATACTTACACATGCATATTATAGCACTGAACAGGAGTAAATTTATATGGTATAACAATAGAACAACTCTTCTTAAAAACCGACGGAAATAACTCCAAATTCCAGGAACTGTTTCTCTTTCACTTTTGTTTGGGTCGCGGAAATACATTACAAACTGGAATATCTAATGACTGTAATAGACATGCATATTGTCTCTTTCAAACAGTATTTCTTCTACTAACAGTTTTGTGAAATCATTTACGCAAACAGACGCAGTTCTGTAATGTTTACATTTAGTGTACATTTTCTGCGGAAGATAATTCGTATTCACAACAGGCGACATAAAAATGACCATTATCCAGATTAAACACACTAAGTCTCATTTAAAGCTGTATTTTCTGCCATATATTGCACTGCAAATCATTTGTCGATCTGTGCAATATAAACAGAACAGTCTTAATTCAGCGGAATGCACTGCAGATCTATCTTTCATGACGACGTATTGGTACAGCAGTTCTTAGTTTGGCGGAATAGTTTGATTGGTTGAATAAATCCGCTGATACCTTTGATTGGATAAAACTATATTGAAAACTTTTGCAGCGGGACATTTCACTCTGGCGGAATGTACGCTAAAGTGTATATATACGGGCGAATCAAGCAGTTCACTAGTTTAGGTCAAATGAATAATTTGATATCCGCTTAATCAAGAAATCCGCCAAAATTATAGTTACTACAACATAAAGAAATTCCGCCAATATACAGGTTTTTAGTTGCAACTACGGTATCCGCTTAAACTGTTTTGCCGCTAATCCGTCAAAACAACAGAGTAAAGTACCATCGTAGCAGAACTCACATACTGGTATAACTATACACGTCCTTCTTACGACTGATTATCATATATGATCATTACCAAGAGTGACATTTAGTTAAATCATAACTTGTGTAATTTAATCTAGATTTCTTTCATGTTTTATTAAAAGCATATAAACTTTATACTATTTTTTCTTCTGGACTCTTTTAGTAAATCACTACCTTACTGTGGCATGGAAACAAAATGCTTAACCATCCTGTAATCAGTAGCTTAGTCATGAACACCGAGCAGACTCTTACAGTATCATACAAGAAAACCATTGATGCAAAGCATCAAAGGTCGCCGCTAAAGAACTGAACAAGAGCAAAGGAAATGTAGATTTTTTTTATTTGTAACAGGAATACAAAAATAATAATACTGTTTAATTGTGTTTGAGCATTAACATGTTACATAGATTGTAATAAATAATATATAATAAATAAGTTCACCCATCAAAATATGACCACTTCAAGACGTGATTCATTTCAATTTTCGTAAGTACAGTTGCGTACTAAAAGAAATATATATCCATGAGTTTTAAACCGACAACTAAAATAGTTTGTATTTTCTGTTTCTGTTTTCTTGAAAATGACCCAGCTGAATCAAAGTTTTGTGAAAACATCGCGAGTATAACATACACAGATCGGACCGTTATAAGAAGACTTTTCGAATAACAGTTTCAGAAGAGTGCTTTAAGTTAATACTTCTAGACTGTACAGGCTAGATATCCGAAGCGTATCGAGTGAAGTTGAGAGTTATCTCCCTTGAATTTCGGGTATATCAATATAGAAAATAAGCTATTTGTAAACTGTCTGTCTGACATGGTTTTTATTTGTTTGTATAAACAAACAAATTTACTTACCGTTTTCCGAAGCCTATTCCTTATGTACCAAATCTGAAAGTAGCTCCGGCACGTCAGTCAGCATATAATCCCAAATTATGATTCTTCATTTGAAACCATATGGCCATTGCAGACATGAAAGTTGTATTGTTTAAATATATAATGTTATAAACTCATGCAGCATCAGCTAAATTTTGTAAATATGACTAAAGTAAAGTGTTTTCGAATAAGAACCGCGGATGTATTTCATTTTACAATGATGCGTAAAAATAAGGGACGATTTACTATAAATATACACCCTATATAAATAGTTCCGAGGCTATTTCTTAAACCTTGTGCGGAAAGAAAACATAATATGTTTTGGAGTTTCTGTGACAACAAAATGTTTAACCATGATCTTCATTTAAAAGAATGGAATATTTGAACAGCCAGGAATATTTACGCGCATGCTTATACTTCTTTTTTTACGATTATGTCCATCCATTCATTAATTTTATTCAATGCGCGGCAAGGGACGTAATTATAACTTTCCTTATTGCTGATATGTTTATTCTGCGGACCTGGTGCGAACTAGTCTGCGTTCCTACATGTATTAGAAATACGCGTGAACACCTTAAGCAGAAAACAAGTGTTAGGATACGTTAATGTCGATACTTAAACGATTTGTTATATTTCATAGGTGGTGATTGTTTTAAGTAGAAGGCAATTTACCCTATATTCGACTGTAGGCCTCGTTATCTTGAAAAGCATCGAATGAGCTATTTTGTTAAAATACATATCAATGACTGCAGAAAAACATTTGAACATCGTTACTTCCTGGTCTCAACCATATTCGTTATATAAATGTTTGTTGTGGCATTCTAGATACGCATTATTACTTTGTCGGTCCGCACAATAAATTGAACATTTTATTGAGTACAGTGAAAATCCCTGCTGTCTATGTGTACCGGGAATAGAAGCAGAGACAATACGATCCAAAATACGATTTATAACTGTTGCATTCTGTTCATATCTTATTACCAACTGATATAGCCTTCACTAATGATAATTACAGACTGAAATAGCCGTCACAACAAAACAAAGGACATATATTTTGAATACACAAACAAATTCAGCGTCTTCAGCGCTTTGATTTTATAATATTGTCACAATATATGCATCATTGAAAAGCTCACGATCTTAGCTTTCTTATTATATGCAATTTGATACATTTTATTTAACCACAAACATTTAAACAGTTGTTAAACCTGACCATATATCGGGAATTTTACATAGAAGTTACAGTCGGTAACATTTACTCGATAAAAATCGATAAAAATAGACTGGAAATAGCCCCGTTTGAACTAACTGTAAAGTCTTGCGACCTTGCGTTACAGCAGAGCGGATAGCCCCTTCTCAAATTATATGCATAGGTAACATTCCAGAGCCAAAACGAGGCTGGGCTGGCACAGAGATAAACACTGACCACAGAAATATGGCTGCCAATAAAAGAGAATGCAGCTCTCTGAAAATGACCCATAAAAAGGGTACACATTATCATTGTTGTGTACCAATGTGCAATTCAGATGGAAGATATGATCCAGATTTAAGTTTTCATAAATTCCCAAAAGATGACCTACTCAAAAGACAGTGGATCATTAAGATAAGAAGAGATCTTGGAAATATGTTTCATGTAAGTACCTGCTTCATTTCTTAATAAATACCCTTAATCATTTGAAAATGTTAGGTTTAGACATATTTATGTATGAGAAACAGATTTGTACATTTATCTGTCATTATTTAATTATTAAAGGGAGGAATACACACACAAAAACCTTTTATTATGCATGCCCAGTAATGTTTTCCCTTAGCAGTTACCATATTTACTCTTGACCAACAGATAACACAGTCCACAGTGGTGTGTTCTAAACATTTCAAACCAGAGGATTACAGTGGATGGACACCTTCTGGAGTAAGACGACTAAAGAAAGGCAGCATACCTACAGTATTTAACTGGACACAAGAAAAGTTACAAAGAAGGCAGCTCAAACGACCAGCAACTACAGACATTGCTCCTAAAAATGTAAAAAGGTATGAAATACTAATTTTACATTCGTTACATAAATCAAAGAATTTAGTAGTATTTGAAATTACATGTATTTCAGTTTTGTTCGACTTTTCCTATCACATCTATAATTATGCAGTATCAACCTATTTCCAATATAAATGTTTTTGTATTGTAATTTTACAGATTAAGACTGGAAGACAAACAACCTGCTACCATGGATTGTGATGTCACTAATCCAATGGAGACTGAAGATGAATCCAACCCTAAAATAGAAGAGGTTTTAGAACAACTTACAGCTAAAACAATGGAATGCAAACATTTAAAGGCGCAGTTGTTCATGGAGAAATTTTTGGTCTCTAGGTTTAGTAGAGATGACTCAATGATTAATTTCTACACAGGATTTCTACATATACTTTCTTTTTGACATTTTTTCAATGTATTCAACCAGCAGCAGATAACATGAACAGTATGTATTACCAGAGTGGTGAAACAGTTAGTTTGGCTGGACGTAAAAGAAACTTGCAATTAATTGACGAATTCTTCATGTTCATGTGTAGGTTACGTGTCGGTTTGCTTGAGCAGGACTTAGCTGTCCGATTTAATTGTTCTGTGCCAACTGTAAGCAGAAAAATTCTCACTTGGGTGAACTTGCTATATTTTGTTTTAGGTCGTATTCCACTATGGCTCTCAAGGCAGAAAATCAACTTGTTAATGCCAGAATGTTTTAAAATGTTGTACCCAAGAACAAGAGTCATCATTGACTGCACTGAGCTCAAAACACAAAAACCTTCATCTATGGTTTTAAATTCACAACTGTATTCAAATTATAAGAGTTCGTGTACCTTAAAATGTCTACTTGGAATAGCACCACATGGACAAATAACTTTTATTTCGTCCATGTATACCGGCTGCATGTCAGATATAGAAATAACACGACTGTCAGGATTGTTAGAACTGTTACAGCCTGGAGATGATGTCATGGCCGACAAGGGATTTACATTGAAAAAAATATTAAATGAGAGACATGTTACATTGAACATTCCACCATTTCTTCAGGCAAAAGGACAATTTACAACATCAGAAATAAGAGAGACCGAACAAATAGCTAAACTGAGAATACATATTGAACGTGTCAACCGCCGGGTAAAAGAGTACCGCTTGTTTGACTTGCCTATACCACTGAGTATAATGGGTTCTGCAAACCAATTTTGGTCTGTGGCATGTATGCTAGCAAATTTCAAGGGACAAATTGTAAAAAGCATGGCAAGAACAGTGATGATCAGTGACACCATTTTATTGGAGTGCAAAATTTATTCGAATATATACACATAACGTATGTTTGTGCATCTTTCTACAGAAAATGTATAAAATGTAATTGATTTCATTAACAATAAAACCAGATTATATGTGTATATACATGTGTGTATGTTCTCTCTGCAACATATGTTCAAAGAAGAACTGATCCAGCTTCATCTTTACTATGTCCCATGTGTCCCTATTAAAATATACAGTTTCACTGTGGAAGTCGTTCTCGCACCAAACAAAAAAGTCACACCACTCAAGGCCAGTGACTGCTAGTTGCGTCAAAACCTGATAGTAATAATCATGGTTTCTTTTCAGTTTAAGTGCTCCTGTTGCGTCTTTTACCAGGTACTTGGTCTCTAGTACACTTGCTACTTGTGGACATTTCACTTCAAGTAGACCGAATGGTGGCATACGAGAAGGGTTGTACACCTTCCGATCAGGGCTTGCAGCTATCCAAGGTGCCCAGTAGCTTATTACAATACCAGATGGAAACAAGTTGACATTGTCCCCTAGTATGTTAGCATATTTACTGGCTGCTTTTGGTTCACAAGCTAGTCCCCTCCTCATAGCTGCTGTGGTCACATGTCTAGTTGACTTTAACTGTTTTGCCAAACTTTCTGCATCTTTCCTCCGTTTGTAAATACGTCCAATCTGTGAGGCTGTAAGTCTGTGTTTTCGAATTCTATGCCACAGAGGACTTTCACTTTGCTCCCTCGTTAATCGCTCAAACTTGTGGACGTCTGCCAAAGACAGCCTTATTCCATTGCATTTTGTTTGATGCTCTTGTGACAACACTGTTTGGAAGTCCTTTGACATGCAGTTTTTTATCGGTAGATCAGGGAAGCCAACACCATCAAGGATGTTAATTATACATTCTGCATGCGTCTTTTGTTGATATGATAGAAGGCTTCCATAAGGAACTTGTCCGAATTTGGATGGCACCATTTGTGACGCTTGTTCTTCAATAGATGGCAAGATCAATACATCTGCAGCAACCTCTTTTAATTTGCTGTGACATGCTGTCCAGTTGATAGGCTCCGACCTCAATGGATTATAGAGTGTTGATTTGATTGTTTTGGCCGGAGTCCCCCCTTCCACTTCTGTTACCTTAGAGTAGCCCGATACATTTAAGTCTTGCACACGTTTTCCTGCAATTTTCTCACCCCTTGGCAAGTGAAATGTCTGTGGAAGTGATGTTTTTGCCACATCTTCTGGCAGTGCCTTGAGTCCAACAGATTTGAAGTGTGCCAACTGATAAAGAAGTCCAGTTACATGTCCACAGGACTGACTGAGACCAATGGGGCACTCACATAGGGCCTTTGTCACCTCTGGTTCTCCATCGGTTGTAGTCAAATGCACCTGAAATATATTTTGTTTGTATAATTAATTAACTTTTTACTGTTATTAATTCAGTACAGATATAACTCAATTAATTCATGGATCAAAGAAATATGACATACGTAACTCAATCTACTCACCTCAAGCTTATATGGTGCTTCTGATTTTCTTTGTGACTTGTGGCATCTTCCTGTAATTTTGCAGCCAACTGTGCTTTGAATTACTACAAGAGAAAATACGGTAATACAGATCATGGAAATTTATGATTTTCCAGTATACAAGGACTCGGTATATTCATAGTTTGTTTTGAAGTCCCTGTAGTGCCCTACCCAACAAGAATGTGAATAAAAGAATGGTCAAGTGCATAGCAGGGATGAAAATCTAGTAATTAGGCAGTGTTAATATAGTATGGCCTAACTGTAAACAGATGTTTGACCCTGGTGAATACTTCGATTTGGGAGCTGATAAGGGATAGGGTCATGGATTAATGAGATATTTCTCAATTATGTTGTTAACATGAGAATGGAAAATAGGAATAAATGTCTTACCTTTCAGTTCATGGATGTAGCTTTCACTGTAAAACTTGAATCCTTTATCTATAGATTTGTTTCCTGATGAACACTTTTTGTCTTTTGTGTATTTTTCAACAAATGCAAAAGTTAAACTTGGAATCAAACTAATATCACGGCAACTGTAGGAGGCCATTGTACACTTTCCTTGGAAGTTTGTTTACAACTGTGCCAGCCCAGCCTCGTTCTGACTACCTCATTCAATATTCATGAGATAAAATTAAGAAGGGGCTATAGCTTTATTGTTTACATCACGGAGTTCTAAAAATAAACTATGATTCACTTTCCGTAGATTGGTTTCATATTTTATCAGTCAAAATAGACCTTGACCATTTGAAATCGTGCACCACATGAGGCAATAAATTTAAAGATTTTTAAAAAATAAATTAAATAAAACAATAAAAAAATAGTACAAATACTTTTTCTGTAAAACTTTATTGTCAGTGGGTAAAATTCTCTTGCGGGGGGAAAAAAAGTCACGTGCCCCTCCACGTACAAAAAAAAATCCCATTCCAGACAGTCCGCCGCGGCGACAATGATGCACTTTGTAGGAACTTTATAAAAGGTTTGAATGTTAAAAAGATCTATAGGCAGTTATGTAAACAAAGTTGTTCTGTCACATTATAGCATAAACATTCTTCTTACAGTGGTTAAAATTCAAAAGAACTAAGAGCACATACACACAACCAGGTATACACGGTAATCAAATATTTCGATCACTTATACCTGTATACACAAGAAGGAAGTAAAGGAAACAGCAATTTATACTTTATGACTTTGTGAACACGATTTTTCACTGTAGAATTTTCACTACGTCAGTTTGTTTATCTCTACTATATTTGAATAGGAAGATTTTGTACATAGACACATTTAAAACTTAGATTGTCGTTGAACAAATAGAGTTACGGTATTGTGATATACAATGATATGAAGGCAAACTTAAAAACTAAAATGGAGCGTTTATATGTGATCGTGTGATATGAAATTATATGCATTGATTACAATGGCTGAAAATTTTCTCACTTTAACCGAAGTTAATGAAACAATAGAAACGTATCCAGTCGTCGTTCGGGTTCCTTCTAAAGAATACGAAATTCCGGAATTAAACGAGCTACCTGGGGGCATAGAGATGCTATTAGAGAAGCCGAAATGTTTGAAGTTTGCGCAAGTGCAAATGTTTCCATTTCCCGACGAGCTACAGAAAAGACAAGAGAACGGAGACGACTTAGCCAAAACCCAAAACGAATATGTCGGAAAAGAATTCTTGATACCATTATGTTATCCAAGAACATTGAAAATGTTTAACAAACCAGGTTTAGGCAGTAGATATTCATCAATGAATCAGGTAAGTTATTCCTACTTCTTGTATTCTTGGTGAAGGATGTAAGTGAAGTAGAGAATAGTTTTATGCACACGTTTAGAATGTAGTTAACAGTTTTTATTGAACACCAGCTTCGGTCAAACGGGAATGTCAATGTAGTAGTGGATAGTGTTTTGCACACATTTTTTAATCAAAGCGCTGAAGGCACTGGAGGTGTCCTTTATACGATAATGGTGACCACTTCCCAAAGCATACAGATCTTAAATGGTATTGTAACATTGTAACAAGAGGACAGTGATGATTCAATACTGCAGAGCTGCATTCTAGTTTGAATATGATTGTTCCATTGATGTACTAAATGTGAACACCCACGTTTAGTGTGGGGTACAATGACAGGATATGACAAGTGTATATTACCAGCTTACCCATTCATATCAATATGAACTTCCGTGTCATTGACCAATCAAACAGCTGGCAATTTCATGGAAGGGTAATAAATACATCAATTATGGGATTAGCTAGAGTTATGGTTCTTGGTCACAGCACTCCCTGATGGTGGGATTCAAGTATTAATTCAATCCCAGTGTTCAATAGTATCCAACTTTTACTGCAAGGTTTTAATAGAAAGGGAGATTATTTAAATAGTTATGTTATCTAAATTACAGTTCTCCATATCCTAAATGTCTTCAATCATTGCATGAAGTATCAAATCACGACGGCCCTAGTGGTCTGTAAATCAAACTGTCTTTACTGCAACATCATTTCACCCTAAATTTATAAATCCTGCCCTAGCTGAGTGGTGCTTACATAATATTGTACATCTTTTATGTATCTATCTTGAATATTTCCTCCAAATATGAATCATACTTTAGTTTCTTATGATATATTAGAGTCTGCATAGGACTGACGTACACTTGTATAAACCCAAAAACTGTGTTGAGCCGCCAGCTGTAAAAAGGGCCAACTCCTTACCAAGTAGAGATAGGTAAAATAATACCTAATTAGACCTATCACTAAATGTGATTAATAGTAATTAGTCAAGATGGAGTTATTGTTCTTTTTCACTGCATTTCCTCTCATTGTGCTTGAGCATTGTATCAAGTTTTATTGAATTCTAACCAATAGTTTTCGAATTATGCCCCGGACAAGTAAAAAAGGGCAATAACTCTGTAATTACTCAAGATAGAGTTAACGTTCCTGTGCATTGCACTTGCTCTCAATGTACTTGACCATTGTATGAAGTTGTATTGAATTCCAACAAGTAGTTTTCAAGTTCTGCTCTGGACAAGGAAAAGTCACAAAGGGCAATAACTCTGTAATTAATAAAGATAGAGTTTTGGTTCTTGTACACTGCCCTTCCTCTCATTGCGCGACTATTGTATGAAATTGTATTGAATTCCAACTAGTACTTTTCAAGTTCTGCTCCAGACAAGGAAAAGTAAGAAAGGGCAATAACTCTGTAATTAGTCAAGATGGAGTAATGGTTCTTGTGCACTTCACTTCCTCTCAATGTGCTTGAGCATTGTATAAAGTTGTACTGAATTCCAACCAATAGTTTTCAAGTTATGCTCCAGACAAGGAAAAGAAACAAAGGGCAATAATTCTGTAATTAGTCAAGATGGAGTTATGGTTCTTGAACACTGCACTTCCTCTCAATGCGCTTGACCATTGTATGAGTTGTATTGAGTTCCAACTTGTAGTTTTCAAGTTATGCTCCGGACAAGGAAAATGCAACAGACTGATCGCCCGACCAACCACCGGGTGACTCCTATATACCCCCTTAAATTGGTTTCGGGGGTATAAATATTAGATGTAACATGCATGTTGTACCACAGGAAAGTGGAAAAGTCGAAAATCATTGCAAATTAGTTGCCAAAGTATTTGTGAAATTCCATTAGCATAGTTTTTCAGAATGTTTCATGTTCTGGTCATCTAATGAGCTTCCGCATTCTCTTATACATCTGCAATAGTTGCAGTGAACAGTTTTGATAAAGTTGGCTGTGTTGTATCAAATTCATCTGCTAAAGAACATATTGGACAGGTCAAGTCTTAGTTTCATAAAACTTTCATTAGGGTCAAGGTTCTTCAATTTGTCATTATTGTCCCTGCAATAGTCAATATCGAATCTCATCTTCAGTTTCAGCACCTCAGTTATCAGCTCAGACGTTTCGGTCCTTAGTTTCTGTAAAATTGCATTCATATCATCCATTAAATCACCATCAATGTCCATCTGCAAAGTCGCGCCAGTTTCATCAGAGTCCAAGATCAGTACCAATGGCATTTCCTCTTCTGTTAGCATCGGCCAACAAGTACAGCTTAAAAGCTTACTGACGGGACCTAGTCTGGATTCAGTCTATTCAAGTCATTCAAGTATGCCTTTTTCCCTGAAAGAAAAAATGTTTGAGTCTTTACAAGTTATGTTTTACAGAATTAAGAAAAATGATAACCAAAGAAACAGTTAACTTTATAATGTATACAAGCATGGCAAGGGTGTTTAGTAGACCCAAGCTCCTGGGTTCTAACCCATGAAAATTTTGAAATACCTGTATTTGACCCGCAATAAAAACCCTACGAGTCATATTTTCATGAATTTTCATTCATGCCTCTATTACTTAATGTACATTTGACTTGTCTCATCTGTTACATTTTCTTTTTACACAAAACGTAGGAAGCTGTCTCTCGAAAGAAGAAAAAATAAATTCGGACTTAGCAATATTTTACCTGGTTAAGACACGGTTCTAAGGATCGCTGTGATATTTTTGTGATATATATATATATATCTTTTTGTTCAGCAAAGGACACGATTTTCAATTTCTTCAATCTGTTTAGAAACAGCAATTATATATTTATCCAAAATATCTGTGATTGAAGAGAAGCTGTTGTGCGCAACCGATGAACTTCACGCCTTCTAATATTTTAGTTTATTTAAGAACAACCTTCATTAAAACTCTAAATGAGTCAAGAAAATTGATCTCGTGCAAAAAACAAACCTCATTTTAATAAAACAGTTTTAAGAAAACACAAAACTTAAAATGCTCTGTATATCAACTTTAGGGCTACTGCTTTTAGTAAACTAGAGTCCCTCCTCTTCCACAACCATATCAAGTTATATAATATTTAACAAACAGGAAAATGAAAAAGTGCTGAATTAGGACATAAATAATAAAAGTATAAAACCAGTAAGCGTGGAAAATACGGATCTGCGAGTTCTCTGAAAAAAAGATAGTCTTTAGTTTGGTCCGTGGACAAAAGACCTCTTTACCCATGGCTAACTGTCCTTACAGGAGAAGTTTTGTTTCGTTTTTGACCAAATATGTATGAATGGAAGCATAAAAACATTGTTTATTAAAACAATACTCATTTTTACAAAAGTAAAAACGCGCCTTTTTAAAACGTGGGCAATGCAAGAACACATTGTTTAATTCAATAAGAAATTTATTGAAATACATGGTAATAAAAAAAAATTCTTTGTAAAAATAAAAAAAAGATCTTCATTTTAAAATACATACATAAAGGTTTTACTATTGTAGTTTTATGACGGAAATATCAATATACATACTATTATCAAAGATTCATTTCTAATAAAGTGTAAATACGTCTTTGTGTAAAGACGGAGCGGTAAGTGCGGATTAGCACACTATGTGAATGTTAGAAAACTGTACATTTATGCTAACTGAATGTTTTAAAGCTGTCACAAAAATCAATTAAAAGTAAAAAATACTTTTCACAGTTTATAGTTTAAATGCCATAACTATGTTACTTCCCGCTTACTTTTATAAATGATTTGGGCTAGTTTCAACTCGCATAGCGATACACATGTACCTGATCAATTACGTATTCACTGGTTGACTTTCTCACTCATTCACCCAAACAAAATGATGTAACAGTCCTTTTACTCAGAGGAGAATCGCGTCTATGTCTTTATCATTATTTTTAAGGTGAAGCAGGACTTGCCACGATACATACGAATTGACCAAGAAACAGTTTACACTCCTCCCAACAAAAGATATGCTACGTCATCATTGGATACTGGGACCAGGCTAGAGATCGTAGGTTTACATAAAGTAGAAAATGTCAAGTATCTGAAATGTAAGTCGCTAAAGACATCTAGGGAATATATCTTTAGAGAAGACTTTGCAATAAAATGCTCAGCAGCTGATGACCCTAAAGAACATACATTATTAAATTTGGCAGGCAATTCCGTTCTCCTTCCAAAGCTCGTTCAATTTCAAAATGTTTGGGCGTATGACATTGTGACGGAAAACGATGATGAGGCCAGAATATTACTCACTGCATCTGGAGAACCGGTCAAGATTCTTAAACTATTTATAAAAAGGAATGTATTTGTTGCATGGTTAAAACCGGAAGGAAACGGGGTCAGACCTGTTGCTTTAATTCCGAAAAAGGGTTGGGGCAATGAGCTGGTACAGGTTAAGCTTTTTGATGACAAGGCGGAAAAGGAAGAATATATAAAGAAAGTGTTCGGTGAAGGACTGAATTCCAGCTTTGTAATGAGTGCATTATACACAATGAAACCAGATGATTCTAGCGTAATTTGGTTGAGAAAGCCACACATCTTTGAAAGAGGTAATTTTACTCTGTCATAATTGTCAAATTGTTTCCAAAAATAACTATTGATTACAATTGATATCTATAAAGATCCAAAGCTATTACAATGCAGAGAATATTAACGCAAGACTTGACAGTAACCACAAGGTAAAAAGATATATTGTGTCATACATAATTTTGATCTTTAACATAAATCATGTTCACAGGTACATTGTATCTCAAGTCAATGCAAAGCTTTTATTTGATTACGCCCAAGCCAAGCACGCCCATTGCAATATAAGTAAATGATGTAAAATGAATATGTACACATGTGTGTACAATATTATTAAAGTAAAGATACCAAAATTTGAAATCCACGGAATAACCAACTATCTTACTCACCTGTCATATAGTCTGGTGTTACATTGAGTTAATAGGGGGTTTTATGTAGGAGTTGATCATTCAAAAAACCTTGCAGTATGTGATTTGTCAATACAAACCCATCGTAAATTGCTAATAATATTTGATTGACCAGCAAAATATAACGAGAAATAAACAACAGGAAAAATAGCCGTGTTTTCGGACGTGGTAGATATTCATTGGCATTTCGGATATTTAGTCTGTATACTATTATGTTCGCAGCTGTTCTATATATATAGGAGTTGAATATCTATGCATTATTTTAGCAAACACTTTTAAAGTCATTCAACGTGGCTCAGTGGGTAAGTCACTTGCGCTGTAATTTTATGGGCGAGGTTCGAATCCCACCGGCGACACTGTTCTCTTTTTTGTTTTGTTTTTATTTTCGTTTTATTATCTAAATTTGAACATTCTTTAGGCTCGAACATGGCAAAAAAAAAAGAAATACAAAAAAAAAATCACACATCCGAAATGTCTTCTTGAAGTAACTTGTCCGAAATATAGTACACTTACAAGTCAAACTTTTTCAACGTTTACAACGTTCACAGATTGAACATTCAGGAAACCTTTCGACTATGTCAATAACTTTTTCAAATTAACATATTAGTTTTGAATGATCAATACTTTTATCATTTCACTATATAAACAGTATACTTTTGAGCATCCACTTGGCGCCGCCATTATTGAGCTTTGCCTGACGTACTGTAGCATGCCACTACGACAGGGAACCAGACTATCCTGTCATAATGCTCCAAATTGAAGCGAGTATAGTATCGATAGACAGATAGATAGATCTTCTATTTTCCTTGTTTTTGAAAGGTGGATCTCAAGTTTAAATTTTAGTCTGTTATATAGATGGCGAAATTTTTAATCATACAATAATAAGAAATTGCACCTTTACTTATTATCAGATGAGGAGCTGATGCACTACGAAAATGTTGGTGAGTTGTCTTCTTCAGTATAACTATTCAAAAGAGATATACGAAAACTGAATTCGAAAGACATTTTTTACACAATATACAACAACAAACCGTCGGCAAGTTACAGCCTATTCATTTTAAACGTTTCCTTATATCAGTTTAAAAGATATTGATTTTGTATTGAACGCCATAGCTGCCTTCTATACACACTTCTTAAATGGTGATGTCCTTTTGGTATGTGGTGATGTCGTTTTGATAGATGGTGCTGTGGTTTTGATAGATGGTGCTGTAGCTTTGATAGATGATGCTGTGGTTTTGATAGACGGTGATGTCGTTTTGATAGATGGTGCTGTCGTTTTGATAGATGGTGCTGTGGTTTTGATAGTTGGTGCTGTGGTTTTTGTAGATGGTGATGTCATTTGGATATATGGTGATGTCGTTTGGATATATGGTGATGTCGTTTTGATAGATGGTGATGTCGTTTTAAAGGTGTTGACGTCGTTTTGGATAAATTGTGTTGTGGTTTTGATCGATGGTGATGTCGTTTTGATAGATGGTGCTGTGGTTTCGATAAATGGTGCTGTGGTTTTGATAGATGGTGATGTTGTTTTGATAGATGTTGCTGTGGTTTTGGTAGATGGTGATGTCGTTTTGGTAGATGGTGCTGTGGTTTTGATAAATGGTGATGTCGTTTTGATAGATGGTGCTTTGGTTTTGATAAATGGTGATGTCGTTTTGATTTATGTAGGTGTCATTTTGGTATATGGTGCTGTCATTTTATATATGGTGCTGTGGTTTCGATATATGGTGCTGTCATTTTTATATATGGTGATGTGGTTTTAACAAATGGTGATGTGAGTTTGATATATGGTGCTGGCATATTTATATATGGTGCAGTGGTTTTGATATATGGTGATGTCCTTTCTTTATATGGTGATGCTATTTTGATATTTGATATTTGTTTTGTCATTTTTTATTACGATGATGTTGACCTTTTTATAGATGGCCTAGTTGTTGACCGGATCAGGTTGATGATGGTAAAACTGTTCTGACACCGTGAAAATGGAGTCAATTTTGTCGTCAGTTGGTATGAGACGCCTAAATACATTTTCATAGACTTACATTATAAGGGTTTCTTCCGGTGCGACTACCCAAAATCTCACCGAGATATGGCTCAAATCCGGAGGTTGCTACATACCCTAGTATTTTTGTTACCAGTAACAAACCTTCTTTCTTCTATTAACAAAAGTAACAGCATCTAAATCTGAACTTTCAGGTCAATATTAAAAAGTATACTATTCTTAAGAAGACTTGTGACTTGTGATTAAATGATCATTTTGGTGTCCCTTAGTAACACTAGTAACAAAAGGTAACGGCCTATATACTTCTAGTAACAAAAAGGGCACAAGAGGTAACACTCACTTACGTTGTTAAAATAAAATGATTTACCATTTCTGAGTCCCTTAGTAACACTAGTAACAAAAGGTAACACCCTATATTACTTCTAGTAACAAAAAGGTCACAAGAGGTAACACTCACTTATGTTGTTAAAATAAAATTATTTACCATTTCTGAGTCCCTTAGTAACACTAGTAACAAAAGGTAACACCCTATATACTTCTAGTAACAAAAAGGTCACAAGAGGTAACACTCGCTTACATCTCGACCTGGTCATCAATATGGAGGTATATTCTGCATCGTGATGCTATGCAGATTAAAACAAAGCTATACTTTGGTTCAGCAGTGGTTATTTTATTATTTGAAAGAGTTCTAAGTGCGTACAAAAGCAATCGTTTCAGTCTTTAGGTATGAGACGCCTAAATCGGTGAAAACCGGAAGCAGGTTATTTTGTCTAGGGAACATGCGGACCTACACTATGTGTTTGATTGCTGATTGGCTGAAACTAAGTGGATGCATACAATAAAAATTACTTTGAAATAATCGCTGCATGATAGATCACAAATGAAATATGAAGAGAAAAAAAATCTTGATATAAACTATAATAAAAATATTTGGTATTTGAAAATACTGACATATTTGGTCGGTGACCACAAAAACTGCCACAAAAATGGGGGTGGTGACATTGAGCCCCAAATAACTGGCATAAAGTATTGGATCACATGTATAAATTTTGTTATTTTTATGTGGGACTAGGATGATTCTACAAAATAAAGTTCATTTCAGCAGTCGGTGAGATTTTGGGTAGTCGCACCGGAAGAAACCCTTATAATGTAAGTCTATGGAAATGTATTTAGGCGTCTCATATAAACTGACCATTTTCACGGTGTCAGAACAGTTTTATCCTCATCAACCTGATCCGGTCAACAACTAGGCCATCTATAAATAGTTCAACATCATCGTAATAAAAAATGACAGAACCATATATCAAAATAGCATCACCATATATAGAAAGGACATCACCATATATCAAAACCACTGCACCATATATAAATATGCCAGCACCATATATCAAACTCACATCACCATTTGCTATAACCACATCACCATATATAAAAATGACAGCACCATATATCGAAACCACAGCACCATCTATCAAAATGACAGCACCATTTACCAAAATGACAGCACCATCTATTAAAACCACAGCACCATATACCAAAACGACATCACCATTTATCAAAACCACAGCACCATCTATCAAAACAACATCACCATATATGAAAACCACAGCACCATATATAAAATGACAGCTCCATATACCAAAATGACACCACCATAAATCAAAACGACATCACCATTTATCAAAACCACAGCACCATCTATCAAAACGACATCACCATTTATCAAAACCACAGCACCATCTATCAAAACGACATCACCATCTATCAAAACCACAGCACCATCTATCAAAACGACATCACCATCTATCAAAACCACAGCACCATTTATGAAAACCACAGCACCATCTACCAAAACGACATCACCATCTATCAAAACCACAGCACCATCTATCAAAACGACGTCACCACCTTTAAAACGACATCACCATCTATCAAAACGACATCACCATATATCCAAACGAAATCACCATATATCCATACGACATCACTATCTACAAACACCACAGCACCATCTATCAAAACGACAGCACCATCTATCAAAACGACATCACCGTCTATCAAAACCACAGCATCATCTATCAAAACCACAGCACCATCTATCAAAACCACAGCACCATCTATCAAAACGACATCACCATATATCAAAAGGACATCACCATTTAAGAAGTGTGTATAGAAGGCAGCTATGGCGTTCCATAATTTTGTATGATTCTTTTCTCTTGCTTGTGACAGTACCTTTCATTTCGCCTGAGGTTACTTTAGCAGTGAATACTACACCTATTGAGTGGGTGCTGTTGTATCATTGTTACTGATTATTAGTTTATTGTACTTGTCGTAAATAAATAATACCTTTTGATATGTTAAATACACGCAGTTCTGATTGAGAGGTAGTAGTGAAAATTGTGTCCTGTATGCATGACAGTCATTTTGTTTTTTTACAGAACAACGACTGACTGAATATGAAAACGTTATCCAAAAACAGGATGGTAAATCTTATTACATGATAGGTTGTAAAGACATCTATAAGAATTATTTATCTTATAGTTACAGCTTCTGATTTACAATGATTAGTTTTCTAGAAAAAATATTATGATGTCACCCATCTCCCTCCAAAATGTGGCCCAGTATTTGTTGTTTTTCCTTACTTTGAGAACGTATTGTGAACTTATTTTACGGTGATGATATGGTAGATAATCAAAGGTGTAACTCTTAAAGATTACTTGTTTATTTCCTGCAATTTCTCATGTGGAATTTTCTAAAAAAACAAACAACAGCGAATGTTTGAAAAATAAAAGAGCTGTCGTTTATCCCAATATTCAGTATACTAGTATACATCGGAAGGTACACGTAATAATTTAAAGGGACATACCCTATAACTGATGTCAACTAAAGAACCTTCAAAACGTAAATATAGAATCTTTGGAAGTATCAAAACTTAACCTAAAAGTTTCAGCTATGCATTCCCAGTCATTACCGATAAAATCAGTGGTTTAAAATCGATGCAGCACTGTAAACCATTCAGTAATGTAGAGTTGTTGTTGTACAATTAATGGGTGGATGCGATTTATAACAGAAAGGCACTATGTTGATTAATTGTGGTAAAATGAGGCATTTTTTGCCATAGGTTCTTCTTTGAAATTTTATTTATTTATCATTTTACGTTCATTGCACACATAATCTATGTTTCGCGAATATAATCTGCTAGATGTAGGGAGTGCCTCTTTAAGCCAAACCTATATAACGGGCCACCCAGTGTGTATAAAAAACATATTTTGAATCAATTCAACACGTTCATAACAAAGAAAGTTTTTCATCTGAGTTAACGTTAACTTTGTCATATCTGTTGTGAAACCGTATTCTGTTTTACTTCATAGCAGAACTTAGTGATTACGAACCAGTCTATGTTTCGCGAATATAATCTGCTAGATGTAGGGAGTGCCTCTTTATGCCAAACCTATATAACGGGCCACCCAGTGTGTATAAAAAACATATTTTGAATCAATTCAACACGTTCATAACAAAGAAAGTTTTTCATCTGAGTTAACGTTAACTTTG
Source organism: Saxidomus purpurata (assembly GCA_022818135.1). Lineage (NCBI taxonomy): Eukaryota > Metazoa > Mollusca > Bivalvia > Venerida > Veneridae > Saxidomus > Saxidomus purpurata. The sequence continues at coordinate 52,487,970 of JAFMSR010000005.1, read as the reverse complement.
TCATATCTGTTGTGAAACCGTATTCTGTTTTACTTCATAGCAGAACTTAGTGATTACGAACCAGTCGGATCGCATGGTGAAGAAGAGGAAGGTAAGCACACTTAAAAGCAATGCTCAGTACATTTAAAACTATGTGGAAATTCTGTTTCGGAACATGTAGATTATAAGAATTAACATTGGAATGTTGAAAATGTGTCATGGATAACAATAACACGTTACATAACATTAATAAAAGCGATTCGGTTTGTCTGTGACAACAATCATATTGTTTCATTTGCAACAATGGTATTTCAAACATTCTTGACATTCGACGTGTCACGTGCAAGACCCATGTCCCTACCTCAAAGGTCAAGGTCACACTTAGAGTTTGAAGGAAATGGAATCCTGTTTACATGCATGGAAAGATTTTAGAATTACATGGCACAATTGTTGAGCGCATGGAGAGGACTGAGACTATGAGACACCTCTTTCGGGGGCATTGGTCACTTACTAGGGACAGCTCTTGTTATTTTTAGATTGCACGTAAAATTTGCACGAAAGCTGTCCTAATAAGTGTTCGTTAATAGCAAGAGGGCTATTCTACCCCACATATAGCTCAACTGAGAGATATTGCTGTAAAGTTTAAATATGCATGCATCACTATCCATAGTTAAAATTTCTTGGTGTAGTTCAAAACCAAGAAAGTTGGTCAAGGTCTGTCAATGTCAAAATTGAAATAAACAGGCAAAACCTTAAACATGCTCAAAATTTCATTGATGTACATGTTGCTTCGAAAACAGAAAGTAGGTCAGTAGGTTAAGGTCAGCCGAGGTCGAAGTTGAAATCTGCATACAGAACTATCTTTAGGGCGGGTGATTCTTTATGCGGAAACTACACTACGCTGACAGGCGAAAACTTTGCTAAATGAAATTAAATGACCGCCGTCAAAGATGCGATATCCGCCCACGAACGTGCTATAAACTAGCGTGACCTTAAAATTTAGCTATGTGAGAAGTGTAAAAGAGATCTGCAAAGGCGTTATGGAAAGTGCCCTTCCGACAACACAATCGCATATTTGGACGATGCAATCGAATCTTCGAGGCTAATTTAATCTTCAGGAGTTTCCATCGCTCCTTCAGAAAAGAGATCATGGACTGTATTTAATTGATCACTTCAACCGCAAAAAAAAGAAGAAACTTGCCGGGCTTGATTTCCAAAAGGGTGTTACGCTTTTCTTTTTCGATAAAATTTATCTCATCTGTCTCTACAGAATGCTATAAACGACTTGTCTTAAACCACTTTATAGAATATCATCAAAATTGGCAGGAAGCACCTCTATTAAATGTGTTAAAATTCCCTAAATTGACTTAACAACATGGCCGCCAGAGCCACTAGAATAATCTTTGAAAATATTTTTCACAAAAACAACAAAGAGCTTTGATCTTTGCTGTGAGGCATCGTTCAGTGGACGTCTAGTCTATCAAGTTTGTTCAAATCTTTCCCCATGATCAATATTGACCCGACCTGTGTCGCTTGTTTTACATTTATAATCATACATTTGTATATGAAAACCTTTAAAATATTTCTTCTCCAAGACCGCAAGTCTATATCTTAGATAGTCTAGCAGAACTCTACTTAGTTCTTTCAAACCATGTTCCTGGCGTCAAAGTAGACCATGTCAAGGGATCACTTGGTATAGGAAAAACTTTTCAAATTTTCGTCTGCAAAACCATAAGCTTGGATATAAAGTATGTAATATTGCCCTGTGTAATACTGACCTACTTTCTGTTTTCGAACCTACATCAATGACATTAGGACTATGTATGCAGATTTGCCTGTAGGTTTAAACTCCGACACCTTGATTGACCTTGTCTTTGACCTATCTTTTTTTTTGAAGTATATAGATAGTTTTGCACGTACATTTCCACTTGACAGTACGATCAGGACCTTTTTGTTTGAATACATGTATTGATATCCGCACGTAATCTCCACCATAACCACGGAAACGAATGTAACAATTTAACTAACGTATTTTCAACCCAAGCTTATATTCATTTCCAGAGGAGGGTATCGAAGACTATGAAGTTCCTGTACCTCAGATCCCTCCGGTTCCACGTAAGCTGAGATTTTTCATGTACCTTATGCTACAAAAAAATTACCACTAAAAAGCTTTTAAAGCTGCTCGGATTTTGCTGAAACATTGAACCGTCTTTAATGTCGATAAATATGTCAACTGACAAATTTGTAAACGGTTTAGAAATATGGCTGTTTCACGAAAGGACATACAGCGTAGCAAACGTTTTAGAATTGAGTCCACTTTCAAAATAGTTTTAGTGGAATTTTCGAGATCTGAACACGTTTCGCGGAAGACATTAATGAACAGCCCAAATTCCCAACTTTAGAAATGATTTCTGTCTGAATTACATTTTTAATGTGTAACAACATAAAACACATTCTTCTATTAATGAAAGCATTGCATCATATTACACATATAACTAGTTTGAAAAGAAATGCGAAGGACTACCTTGATTATCGTAATTAAGTTTAAACGAAAGACAGCTTTTCGTACCTTTTGTACTAAACTATTTTATGATATTAACTTTCAGGTCACATTCCGCTCGAGGAAGTACCGCTTCCTACTCAAAAGGTATATCTAGTTGTTTATTCTAATACCGTGATTTTCGTAATTCAAACAGACTACTGGTATATCGCATATGACATAAACATGTGTATTACTTTTTAACCATAGACCACGAGAATCTTTCTACAATTATTTGAAATTTGCCGTTAAATTTTAGCTGTTTAATATACAGGCACACATATACACATGTATTAGCTTACAAATGTTGCATGTGATAAGTAAAAGTGACAAAAGATCCAGATATTTTCTACATGTTCCTATTTTTACCTTATCATGTTATGCAACTACACGAATGCTGTTATTTTAGGGGCTGTTAATAACACATTTTGTTATTGCAGGCAAAGAAATTTGATTCACACATTCTAAAGGCTGTAAAAGTAAAGGCAAAGGGTGGGTTCGATAAGGTGCATGGTCAGTTTTTGGGACATGCTCCTGCCAAACATAAACATAAAAGTGCAAAAGAAAAGAAACATAAATATACAGAGCCATCTTGTAAAGTTACAGTGTCAGAACATGAACAAGAATCGCTGCAAAATGAATACTGCCAAAATATGAAAACGTCTGAAAATGTTGGTCAAGAAGAACATAAAGCTGATGAAGGGGATTACAGCTTGCCACTGTTTGGACATGTATCTGAAAAAAATAAAGACAGGCCTTTACCAGATTTGCCTCCTAAAATCAGTATGAATGTAACCGACGATGACAAACTGTATGTATATGATCGTGTTGAAGATAAAGAAAAGTCTTTGCTAAGACAGTCGGCAGAAAATGAACGTGAAGGTCAAGTGAAACCCAGCATTTTACCGGATTTGTTGGACCGGAAAAAAATAGGCAGACCCAATCAATCTTCTGAAGATTTCTATTCTTACTCAGTAGAAGAGTTGGAGGAATGTTTGAAAATGTGTAGCTTAGACAAATTTGCAGTCAACTGTAGATCCAATCAACTCGACGGCGAATTTTTCCGAAAATTTGACCTGAATGAGTTGAAGTCCGAACCTTTCTTGCTTAATAACATTGATGTTATAAAAGTAAGAAAGATTGTTGAATGCGGATGGAGGCCAAAGACACAGAAAGAATCAGTCTCATCTAGTAACAAATCATAACCGAAAATTGGCCACATGACGTGCTGGTGCAGTTTGTTCTACATAAACTTCTGTTTCAAACACTATTCTCATCTAAGAATGAAACATACATGACATGTTTTGTATAGCTAACTTTACAGTGAAGTTGTAAACATGTTCCTAAGACAAATGATTACATAATCTATACCTTTAATATAGTACCTGAATTGTATATTATACAATTATAGACTAATTTTGAGGTCAATGCATAGTTTTGCGGACCTGGTCAATATCATTTTTTCACAGGTCCTCAAAACAATGTATTGACCGAAGCATTAGTCTAAAATTATATCGTATACCTCATAAAGAGTAGTGAAAATCATGCGAAAATATAACAGAAATGACGTCTTGAAATCCGTGCAGGTCTACATATCATTTTCCAGGTCTACACATACTTTTGCGGATCCGGCACGTGAGGGCTATCGGCCAATCAGGACAAAGTATTTCTGACAGGTATACGATATAATTTGTTGTACAGTAATATAGTGAAACATAGTAAACAATAGCGTTATTAGTACTCCCATGATCCTTCGCACGAAATGAGCAAATCCGAAATTTTGGGTCACTTTTTATGATAATGACCCTTTTATCATATAGCTTTTGATATTTGTCTATGCGAATAAGCTGAATTAAAATGACAATTAAAGCAGTAAATAAAATTTGCGTGAAATAGGCGTTGTATACATAAGTAGTAAGGAACCAATCAAAAGCTACGTTATGACCTTCATTTGTATGCATGAATCTGATATCGGCCATTTGGATGTATCTTTATATATAATGGTATTGTGCGGATTACATACAGAACGGATTTGTTTCTGTCTGGCCGTATTCAATGGTTGAATAAAGTATTTTTGACAGATTTGTATAGGGATATAATATATTTAAATGGTTTCATATGTTTGGCGTCTTTGAGCCAGTCTAAGCAATATCTCAAGACGATTCTACAAATAAGAGCCAGTATTCGAACTACTTTATCAGTGTATTCAAGCAAATTTATCAACAGGGCACAGTTTGGTCAAAATAAATTCCAGAAATATCGGACTTGTCACATTGATAGACTCGTCACCATCGGTAACTCATCGGTATCGATACCACCATACAGTAACACATCATTTGTTGCGTAATAGAGTCAGTGCGCTGTCAGTGCAAAAGGCCTAGCGGTACAGTTTGATGGAACTAGATAAAATAAGATAGGATGGAGTAACAGGTTTGCAGAAGAATAAAGACAAACTCAAATTGGCTGTTGTATGTAATAAGCATTTCCTTTTGTAAATATATTTCTGAATAAGATCTTAAACATCAGACATTTTTTAAAACAAATTTATACAATTTATTACATATGTTAAGGTAAAAATGAACAAACTTCTTATTGTAGCAAACATTAATATTTGTCCTTAATTTCACCACAGAATGAAATTCGAAAAGGAAGTTGAGCTTCTAGGTAATTATGCTAAGTGAAATATCATCCCGCCTATGACACGTGGTCTAGTCCGAGGCAATTGATAACCTACAGGTACATACAGCAAAGTTGTTTTATGCTAATCTGATTATTCATTCTCGTATCATGATTTGTCTGAATAAACTTTAGGCAGACAGTCCCACTATCCTGTATCCGTTGTCATCACGCACATAACCCTAAAACAGTTCACTGTTACACTATCTTTCTTTCATTTTCTATCACTACTTCTCTTACGACAAAGTATCAAACCTTAAATCACTTCGAAAACAAAGGACTTCGATACTGAATTATAAAAGAGGGAGTCTGTCATAATTAATAGGATTTTGATACCGCAAGAAATATCCAGATGACGTATCATTGAGTTGACATATGTATTCAGTCTTTCGAGCTTACGGACGTTATTAACCGAGGAAGCAAATGTGAAAAGTACAATATTTATTACTACAATAGCGGACACTTTTATTACCACTACACAATGTAGTATATTGAAAACAAAACACAAAGCTCGAAGGCATACTTGCATGCTTCTAGCTACTGCTTATCTAATGTACTTCAAAAGACTCTTTTATTGATAAACCAATATGACTTATCAAGATACCTATTATCCTAACAACTATTACAACTATAAATGATTTTAAAAAGTTTAAAAAGTAAATAATTAAAACTTGCAATCATTTGACACAAATTCTTTTTTCTGATTGGTTATTTCTGCCCCAGCGCCCGCTTTTCATAACACGATGAACGCAGGTACGTATTCATAGCTTCTCATTAATATTCATGACTTTTTCATTCATAAAATCGTGTACTAGATGTAAGTTGCTACACGTTAAAGAATGTAATGCTAACGGCACCAAATTATATCTTTGGAATAAAGAACATATTTAAAAACAGCATAGGTAGGTACATCAATAACAGACGTAAAGGGAAACATCTAGTCTAAAATATAAATGAAATAGTTCCTACACTAACAGAATCATGTAAATTTTAAATATTCTACATTCTGGAGTGATTTAATGAATGATCAATAAATGATATATATTTGTTCAAATATTTGAAAACGAAATGTGTTATGGTCAGTAATGACCACATGTAAAATGAAATCATCAATGTATCCACATGATAGCAACAAACAACGAAGAGAATGGTATATAAATTGGACAAAACAGGCAAAGGGAGGTAACAGTAGTTTATTTTGACCATATTTAACTTAACACGGCTCGCAGTGACGAAATGTACCTTAGCGATTACAAGTAAAACATATTAGGGTATCTGAAAACTCACTCTTCGAGACCTAGCGGTATGAGTGCTTAAGGTGAGCTATTTTGATTGTCTGATGTCCATCGTCAGTGTGTCTGTCCGCCTTGTTTATATTCTTGAGCTCCAAATCGTCATGAAAATTAATAAAAAATCTTATCTTTATTTTCCCCTAATCATAATGAAAATCAATCTAAATAGTTATATTGATATTCTTAAGTTAAGTTTGAAACTGGGTTATAAGTGATCAAAATCTAAGTCACATGGTCTACTAATCAAATGAAAATATTGTAAACACCATGCAAGCCTTATTTGATACCCAATCATCATGAAAATTGGTCTGGATGTTTGTCTTGGTGATTCCTATGTCAAGTTTGAATCTTGGTCACTTGGAGTGAAAAACTGTTCACCCGGTCAAATTATAGAAAAAAACCTGTGAAAAATCAAGAAGCAGCACGTATCATCTTGACAATTATTATATTAGTCCGGATGTATGTCTTGATGAACGCTAGGTCAAGTTCGAAACTGAGTTATTTTCGGTCAAAGGTTATGTCAAAAAATCAAATAATAAAAAAAAACATTTTTAACACTGTAAAAGCAACATTTGGCACCGAATCACCGTGGTCTTGATCAGAATAATCGTCAGATAAAATCTAACTCATGTTCTAATATGTTTTACGTGGGATCAAATAGTAGGTCATCAGGTCAAGTAATAGAAAATCAGAGTGAACACTCTAAAATCCACATTCTGTACCCAGTTATTTGGAAAATAGTCAGAATGTTTGTTTAATGTAATATTCTAAAATCCATATTTTGTACTGAGACATCTTGAAAAATAGATATAATATTTGTCATGATGAATTCTAGATCAAGTTTCAAACTGGGTAACGTTTGGCCAAAAACTAGGACAAAAAGGTCAAATAACAGAAAATCTCGTAAAAACTCCAGATGCCATATTTCAAACTCAGTCCCTATAAAATTTGGTAACAGATATTTCTACATTACCTTCTTTCTTTTCGAGGCTGATTCCATTTTGAATGAGAATTGAGAACGATTAATCTAAGTTGCAAGAGCTTGTTTTGCAATCGAGAATAGATAAATTAGTATAAAGCAATAAAAACTAGTCACAATGATTGTATTGATAAACTCTTGGTCAAGCTATCAAGTTTGAAATGGGTCAAATGAGGACAAAACAAGGTCATCTAGTTAATTCGTAAAATATATTTGTTTGTGAACACTCCAGAAACCATATTTGTGAGCAGTGATCTTGAAAATTTGTCGGAATGTTTCTCGTCAAGATGGAAAATGGGTAATGTTGGGTAAAATATTCGGTCACTAGGTATGTTGATCTTGAGCGTTTGATCTAAACAGTATGTACAGTTTTGTAAGCAGATTTCGAAATTATCATCGCCTGACTTTGATCATGACCCTTTGACTTACTTTCTTTATGGGGTAATGGTACAGGTGAGCGATAAAGGGTCATCATGATTGTTATATATATACTTGTTTAACTTTTTTTAAATAGTAGTATGTTTCGTATGCACATGCGCAAACAAAATGAAATTATAATCGTAGAATTTTATCATAATTATGTAACATATATTTTTGATTCTATCTATGCAAACAATGTTTACAACATATTCAGTCAGTAAGAATTGTAGGAAACTGTTTTTGAATATACATGTACATTGTTTGAAATAAACTGAAGCGTGTGCCTTGTCTGCCAGCTTTTCTTATAGATGTAGGGTTCGTTTTTTTCTGCGTGTGTGTCTGACTGTTGGTGAGTATGGCGTTTGATTCTGTTTAGAGATCATTTATATATATATATTTTATTATTTAAGATATAGCAATAATTCGGTTCATTTTATAGTTTTTGAGATTGAAACCAATTAATGATGTTTACATTCTTATGAGTATTATCATATAATAGTATAATACAACTTATGCTGGACATTGCATGACACTATTAAAAGAACAAAACAGTATATTTACGTTAAAACGTTGCCATATAAATAAAATGCAAACATGCTATTCAAAACAAACACATACATTAACACTTTTGTTTCAGACCAAATTAGTTTTTTACAGAATCTAAATCTATTACTCTAAATCTAAAACATCTCGGATAAATTAACATCAAATTTTGTCTTTCTAACCTCCAGACAGTAACGCTTTTCTTTGTTTCTGAACTCTCAAACCTTTGTGTGTTTATTCCTCGTTCATGTTCATTGTCTTATGACAGTCTTAACATTGCAATGATACAAACTTCCTCCTGGTAAGGCTTCCATGACATGTTGTCGAAAGACATTTAGTCAAATAGAAATGAAATCTACATAACAAGTTCGTCTACTGTAACATTTGGTCTAGATGTCAGTAAGTCTAAACTATATTTTTTTCGAAAGTTGTCGAAAAATTGATACCAACTCATGTTGATTATTACCGTACATATGTTGATTATTACCAACTCATGTTCATTATTACCAACTCATGTTCATTATTACTGTACACATGTGGCTGTTGTAAATAAAGTAAGGCGTGCAACCTGATTATTTATTAAATAAAGACACTTGCTTACCCTTCAATCTCTCAAAAAATTTATTAATTTATTAATTGATTAACCAATTTTTCATTCATTTCTCATTCATTCATTCATTCATTCATTCATTCATTCATTCATTCATTCATTCATTCATTCATTCATTTATTTATGTTCTTTCAGCATTCACCATAGAACAAACATTACGGAAATGCTAATAAAGTATTGTTGCACTGATTTATCGTAAATCAATTTATAGATTCTTTTCTCTATATTTATATAAGAAGAGTTGCGGATTGTGTTTGAATGTTGGCTTTATAACTAAATCATAAGGTAGAAAACAAATGCACAACGGGTAAATAACTGTTGGATGGTTTATCGTTTCAGTTCGTGTAAATGATGATTGGCTTTTTATTCAAATAGGAATAGTGAAAAGTACAGTGCGCAAAAAATATACCTATGCAACAGTACTTTATTGGCATTTCCCTAATCTCATATTTTAACAGCTTACATAAATTATCAAAGATAATCCAATAGAATTTTACTTTTAAACAGTCAACAGAATATTAAGATGGATATTTAGGATATAACATAAGCGTAAGTGATGTATTAATCAAATAAGGTTCCTTTGTATTCTTATTTCATACACTAATTAGTAATGCTTTAAGGCAATCCAACAAGAAACATTCTCCCCTATTTCTAATTGCAAGTAATTGCAACGCAAGAAAATGCTGATGATATAGTGACCCGAAAGTCATAGAGATTAAAACTGGTCTTCGGCTTCTCATAAGGAATAATTCGAGCACATTTGAAGTAATTAGGTTAAGGGCAAGTAAGATTATTAAGCAGAAACGGATTTTTAAACACATGGTTGCTGTGACCTTGCCCTTTGACCCGATGACCACAAGTTCAAAAGGGATCATTTTCTTTTAATTAACTATAACTTTAAAAGGTTTAAAGACCTTAGGTAAAGGTAAAAATCTTGTCATGCTGTTGAGTGAAAATTGATTTAAATACAAGGTCATTGTGAACTTGAACATTGACCTAATGACCTAAAAGTTAGTAGGGGTCATTTACTCTTCATAAGCTTGTTTCCTTTGACCTTTGAACAAGTGACCTAAAACCAATTAGGTTCATTTAATCTTCGCAAAATATTACCTCGGCATATTAAAAGATCTAAGGTCGAACATTGTCAAGCTATTCAGCGGAAACGGTTATTAAAGTGAAAGGTCACTCTGACCTTGATCTTTGACCGCCCATATCATCTACTGTTCATGAAAAATGCCTCTACGAAGTTTTAAGCTTTTGGGATAAAGACTTCTCAAGTTATTTAGCGTAAATTGTTTTTAAGTACACATTTATTGTGACATTGACTTTTGAACATTATCAATCAATATCTTACCTTTGTACTCAGTTGATATCCTGACACAGGACAATACGAATTCATTACGAATGAAGTGCATATTAAATATATGGTGAGATTGTCTTCAGAAATTATCACCTTTAAACTGGTTTTGATGTTATAGATTCATTACACATTTTTGAAACTCATCTTACTTCAGAGTTTATCACTTCTGAATCATTATTTCTAGAAAGCGACAAATTATTTTTTTTTAAATATTTTCTTTTTATTTTTATTATTTCTCATGTTGATGACTAAAAATGTATACTAAGAATTATATTTCATGACAATGTCAATAGATATTCGCCAAACTGTTTATCTTAACATAAAATATTTGCAAGTCAGAATTGCTAGTGTATGAAACAAACACCTGTAATATGTATGGTGATGATTTGACATTATTCCTGACGATGCCCTGCGAGCTTGGAAGTAATTATCAACGCAAACCGATAAGATCTCACTTTTAAAATCGGAATCTGTACTACTCGTATCTAAGCTGTTGTTGAGGCCAAGAGAGTAAAATTCATGCCGTGTTAGTTTTATACTAGGACAATAATGCAAAATGGTAAAATTAATATTTCTGTGGATCCACTTGGTGGTTTTGTATGAGTTGATTGTCAGAACATCTTCCACTGAAATGTGACCAAAAACAATGCTCAATGAAATCTGAAATATGTTATTCTTATACCGATATTTCACTCTTATGTTGTTTTTCATTCCTAATTTTCGAGTGTTTGCTAAAATAGTTTCCGCTGGACAGGCTTTCGTAGAAGCAACCTTCAACTCAAGAATGGAATTTGAAAAACCGGCTACACGTAGCAAAGCTGATTCGGGTAAACTGCACCCAGATCCAAACTTTGGTAAGACACTCCTCTCCAGAAGTGACAGAAGTGCTATATTTGTTACTGTGACATTCTGGTCATTAAATAGTACCTCAAAGTTAATTGAAATAGTATATCCTTCTGACTGACTTAGTATACTCCTGCAACTTCCGTGCAACGGTAATGTTCCAGCTGGGCATGTAAGATGTCGACAGGATCTCTGTAAATAGAAACAAATACCGCCGGTATATATTTAAATAAATCGATGATGCATTGCATTAAAAATAAAAAACAAATTGATTTGAACATAAAAAATGCTGGACATTGGTTACCTCAACAGTCATTTTTAGAAGCTAACTGCTCGAGACAATTGTTTTAAATTTATACAGCAAAGCTTTCCGTTTTTCCAAATACAACCTTCTTTTTCTTGTAATTTAGTTTATATTATCAGAATAAATGTAAACATAGGAGGAAAACAGATGTTACTTCTGCACTGCAGCTTGATTAAAAGAATTATCCATTAGGTATTACACGTAATCTTACACTGAATGGATCCCAAATTTCATGTGGCTTGCAGTCAAAATCATCTGGGTCCTTGTTGTCATTTGTACCTATATCAATAATACCAGTGAAAGGAAAAATCCTACTTTTTTTGTCGCCGTAGTCAGGGTCGCGCAGACACAAATCACTCTTCGTCATGCGCCTAGGTGTGTTGCAGAGATAGCAGTATACATTTGCGTACAAAGATGTCTGTACTACAAACTCGTCGGTAAATATAACATTTTGATTTTCCCTGTTTAACAGACATGCATCTTCAATGCCCTTGTCGTAAAAGTCCCATTCCCCAGAAATATTGCACTTCATCAACATAGCCGAGTCAGAAAAACAACGTGACATTTCACCAGCTTTATTATCTGGCGGTATAGAATAAACAGGACACTTCTCCCGATTCTCGAAAATGTGTTTTTCTCCGTCTGCAAATGTTTGAAACTCAAACTGAAGTGTGTCTGGACAATCAGTTTGTAAATTCCAGTTGGTATAATCGTGCACGTCATTGCAGATTGCGCAATGTTTATTTTTATAGACTCTACCATTTGTCGGATTAGACACAACAACTAGATCTTGCAGTTCAGTCGGATTGTAGCAGCGGGGATGTGACAAAGCGTTCAACAAGTCCTTGCATTTTGCTATAACATGATACCATAAATTAGAATACAGACTGTCTCCTAATAGGCTTACACATGGGTACTTCACTTTGTCTTCAGGAGAAAATGGTACATCCGGACAACAGTTACCGATCTCATAACAGTCTATCTCACAAGAACATTGCTGGCAGCACGAGGTCAATTCTGTACTCGGATTATACTGCAAGTTAAAAAAGCTATTAAAATAAGAAAGGCATAAAGGTGCCTTTTGCATTTATCAATAAGTTACAATAAATACTATTACAACTGAAGTATCATTATAGCCTTATTTCGTTTATGTGTTGAATCAGATGTTGCATTTGTAATAAATGAATTCTCTAAACATACAGACGTTTCTAATTCACGGGAGGGCATAAAGTGATCGCAAACTTGATTAAAGTTGAAAAATAATTGCAATCTTCAGAAAAAAATGACTCCGTGTGTTTTTCACGAGGCGAAGCAGACTTTTGCCATCATGAGTCGTTTTTAACACTGAAGTTATATGAATAAGTTGTAAGTCAAGAGACTTATGAGACTTTCACTCGGTTCTTAGTTTCGATCCACAATCTTCGAAGTTTTGAAAATTTTGAATGATAAATCTGGCAATTTCTCGACCATTTTGTCAATGTTTTCACTAGAATCGATAGATATTGAGATCGCTTGTTTGACAAGAAAATGTGTAGGAATTATATATCCACAGTTCAGAGCCCGGCGTACAGCACCGAGTTACTGAAGGAGTAGGGGATCGAACCTGCGACCCATAGATAACAAGATCAGCACGTTAACTGATCCGCTCGACATATGGAAATAGCCTCCTTATTAATACTTGTGAACAAAACGTGTGACTTTCTTTGGCCACTACGTTATGTATCCGATATTAAGAATTATTGATCAGATGCTGCTTATCACAGCATAAAGGCAAAGAGTTTTAATTTCGTAGATATGCTTAGATATTTACGACGACATAGAAACTTATGCCTTCACCAATGCCGTTTTAGGCATTCGTACAAATATCATTTTATTCAAACAGTATAACGTACAATTAAAAGAACCTATCAAATATCATTCTCTTCAAACAGAATAACATACCAGTTTAAATGCGGATTTACTTTCTTCATCAAAAAGAAAATTGCACGTTGAAATTCAATTGTACAGAATGATAACTTACCTGAAGCATACTACTATGAAGTGCGCGGGACAAGTTTGTCTTAATAAAGTATTTAAGTATTTAATCGGGTGCCAAAATATGTTTAAACGGAAATAACGGAGTATGTAAACACTCGAAATCGTAGATAAGTGCACTTTTTCTCGTCATAGAAGCGACCTCTGGCCTCAGCATCTACCGATTTTAGTTAAGGTCGAACACTTTCAGTCTCTATCCGTTAAGGCTTATACCTGACCAGATTCAACATTCACTAACTTCAAAATGTCGATACATGGTGGATCGAATCTGAGAATCCAGTGAAGGTCACATATAACCCTTGACTAACGGACTATTCATATAGTTTCATAGCGCTGAAAAATCAAAGCGCTGAAGACGCTGGATTTGTTTGTGTATTAAAAATTTTGTCCTTTGTTTTGTTGTGACGGCTATTTCAGTCTGTAATCTTCATTAGTGAAGGCTATACCAGTTGGTAATAAGATATGAACAGAATGCAACAGTTATAAATCGTATTTTGGATCGAATTGTCTCTGTTTCTATTCCATAGTACACATAGACAGCAGGGATTTTCACTGTACTCAACAAAATGTTTTCACCTACAGTTCTGCTGTCTGAAATAGGCCACTGATCGAGCAGCTAGTTAGTAGTTACGGCGCTTCGATAACACAAACGAGCAGGCAATAGCACCGATCAATAAGGGGATCAATTTATTGTGCGGACCGACAAAGTAATAATGAGTATCTTTAATGCCGCAATATACATTTATAGAACAAATATGGTTGAGACCAGGAAGTAACGATGTTCTAATGTTTTTCTGCAGTCTTTGATATGTATTTTAACAAAATAGCTCATTCGATGCGTTTCAAGATAACGAGGCCTACAGTCGAATATTGGGTAAATTGCCTTCTACTTCTAATAAAAATCACCACCTATGAAATATAATAAATCGTTTAAACATCGACATTAACGTGTCCTAACACTTGTTTTCTGCTTAAGGTGCTCACGCGTAATTCTAATACATGTAGGAACGCAGACTAGCTCGCGCCAGGTCTGCAGAATAAACATATTAGTAATAAGGAAAGTTATAATTACGTCCCTTGCCGCGCATTGAATAAAATTTATGAATGGATGGATATAATCGTAAAAAGAGAATGTGTATATAATACATGCGCGTAAATGTTCCTGGCTGTTCAAAATATTTCATTCTTTAAAATGACGATCAGGGTTCAGACATTTTGTTGTCACTGAAACTCCAAAACATATGTTTTCTTTCTGCACAAGGTTTAAGAAATGGCCGGCGGGTTAAGAAATCGGAACTTTTTCTATAGGGTGTATATATATAGTAAATTGTCCTTTATTTTTACGCATCATTGTAAAATGAAATACATCCGCGGTTCTTATTCGAAAACAGTTTACTTTAGTTATATTTACAAAATTTAGCTGATGCTGCATGAGTTTATAACATTATATATTTAAACAATACAACTTCCATCTCTGCAATGGCCATATGGTTTCAAATGAAAAATCATAATTTGGGATTATATGCTGACTGACGTGCCGGAGCTACTTTCAGATTTTTGGTACTTAAGGAGTAGGCATCGGAAAACGGTAAGTAAATTTGTTTGTTTACAAAAACAAATAAAAAGACATATTCTGGTAAGAATCTGCTTGACCTATTTAAAACGCACGAACTCAGCCTTTTCTCAAGTTTGCGATAATTTTCTCATCTAGACATAGTTTGCGATCACTATACAGAAATTGGTGACCTCTTACCAGTATTATGTACAAGGAATTTAGCAGAGTAAAGTTAAATAAGTATAATAATGTTATAATAAGATGTACGAACAATTATACTGCTGAACATTTAATTATTGAACAGAAAATATGTGATTGGTCAAAAGTGTTTATTGAAAATATTGTGCAGTAGTCATGGTTGGTTTTTATCAGTTTTAGACTGCATTGCAGCAGTAACCGGGTCGTGCCGACTATACCTCGAACGAGGATGGTGGACCTAATAAGCACAATTACAAACAAAATTGCAGCAGTAAAGGAAGTACTTCTCAAACAGAGAAGCGAATCATGGATTGACTCTTAAATTGGTAAATTCTTATATCTAAATACTACAAATTTACAGTAGTAGACTTAAGAAAACTGGTAATTGCCGCAATAAGGATTTATATAAATTACAAATATATTTGTATAGTTTTCTTTTAGAAACCAAGTACAAAGAAATGTTAAAAATGCAAAATCTGGTTTAAAATGTTAAAAATAAAATAGAGAAGAATAGAAATAATCCAGAAAAAAAAGATGTGGTCTCAGCTTAAAGACTAGGATACAGTAGTAAAAACAAATAATCTCATGTTGTTCTTAAAGTTGATTGTGAATATTGCTTTGATTTTAAGATAATCGCTGATCATGTCAATAATTCTTTTACAACTGTTGCATCAATTTGGTGGAAAGATTGCCTGCTACAAAAAATTGTTGAATGCAGGATCTCAAGCTTTTAGAGATTTTTTTATAATAAGAGAAATCCAGACTCGATACAGTTAAACAGTACAGGACCAGACAATATATCAACTAGATTTTTTTAAGGATGATGTTCGTTCATAATTATAAAATAAGAGCCAGTATAGCTATGTAAATAATGCTATGATATAGTGTGCGGTGTGGTACCGCTAATTACAAAAAAAAAAAAAACGATTTTCAGATCCGCGTCATGACGTATAAGGTTTGCTAGTAGAACATTACTTGCGTTTGCACATAACGGTTTGCGCATTTACCTTAAACTATTTCATGTCTTCGTTTCGTTGCCTGAAATCTCGTAGATGTCACAAATTAGCTGTTTGTGGACCTGCCGAGTTCTCGAGTGTTCAATGTGATGTCAAGAGAAGACAATAATCACGTACATAAGTACGAATTATCAAAGTGTTTACACGGTGGAAGGGTGAACAGTGTTTCCTTGTCAGTTCGTTTCGATGGTAGTCTTAAACAACATAATCAGATTGAAAAGAGACTTCGAAGAGTAGATGTGTTTTGCTTTCGATTTCATTTATACTTTTTATCCGTTTTAGTTATCTATTCATATGGTGTTAATTCATAACTACATTTTATTCATTTTAACTAGCTTTAATATGGTTTTCTAGGTGTACGCTTCTCTTCTTTTAATAACAATATTTAAACAAAACTTACATTGGTACTGGTAGCCAGTTTAAAAGATCACAGGCTAAATTCAGTGGAGTCCAACTACGTATAACCGAAAGGTATTTCTCAACGAAGGGCTTCGACGATTTGATCATTTTGTACATAAAAAATACATGCTGTGAATGATCGTAATTTATTTTCTGTGATTTTTAAAAAAAATTGTGAAGGGAAATATATATCTGTTGATGCCAAATGGCAAGTAAATTGTACTTCTTTGTATGAATTCATCATTTCTTTTTAAATTATTATCTTTATCGCATGAATTATTACGAAATTCGTAGGATGCGAATGTGTGTAACGATATTCGTGAAATTAAGCATTTAAAAAAAACTTTGATAAAAATTGTGGAAATACGGCTTACGAATACATCTTGTACATGGAAATGCTACAGGATGTAATTAAATATTTATTCAGCGTGATTTTTGCGTATTTCTGATGTTTTGGTATCTCACAGACACTACAGAAGTATGTCTTCGGAGTACAGTTACAATGTATAAGATACTCTACAAAGTATTTTAAATTTGTGTTTTATGATATCGAATACGTTGTATGTTCGTACTGCCGCAGTCCAACACCTTTTTATTATGCCCCCGAAGGGTGGCATATTAAAATCGCACCGTCCGTCTGTCTGTCTGTCTGTCTGTCCATCCGTCCGTCCGTCCGTCCGTCTGTCCGTCTGTGCGTCCCCACTTACAAATTCGTGTCCAGACTGTAACTTCGTCATGCATTGAAGGATTTTAAAATAACTTGGCACAAATGTCTAGCACATCAAGACGACGTGTCGCGTGCAAGACCCACGTCCCTACCTCAAAGGTCAAGGTCACGCTTAGAGTTTGAAGGTAATGGAATCCTGTATATATGCACACATTCGTGTCCGGACTGTAACTTTGTCATGCATTGAAGAATTTTAAAATAACTTGGCACAAATGTTAAGCACATCAAGACGACGTGTCACGTGCAAGACCCACGTCCCTACTTCAAAGGTCAAGGTTACACTAAGAGTTTGAAGGTAATGGAATACTGTATGCATGGTAACTCTGTCATGCATGTAAGGATTTTGAAATTACATACCACAATTATTGAGCACACGGAGAGGGCAAGGACTGTAAGACACCTCTTTCGGGGGCATTCGTCACTTGTGAGGGACAGCTGTTGTTTTGTTAAAATTTGCAATGATGGAGAAAAGACTTTTAAGGACGCCCTGGAGTTTAAATATGGCATTCAGGCCAAGGGTCGATATTTCAATGCCATTTTGGGGGATATCAACACGTACTTGTTTACCCGCGAGAATGTTTATAAAAGCCATACAACTGCTCGTTCTCAGATTTTGGTAAAAAATTAAGTTCTTCAAACTCTCTGAAAATAACATATTTTAGAACGAAAAGTCTAATACAAAGATTCCATTATAAACTCCTGTAAAGTATACTTTATATTTGAATTAATACACTACTAAAAGATAAAGCATTACAAACGCTTTTGAAAATTCCAATATAACCATAAAGCGTAGCGGTGCCAGTCATCATTTCCAACAGATGTTTGCCAGTTGCTACGAATATTTTACTTGTGCTGTTGATTTTATCATTTCTTTTTACATTTTATGTTTTAATACATCATTTCGGAGAAACATATATTTTTCACCAGAAACTGTGAGCATGCAGCTTTAAAGAGGCACTCCGTAACTGGTACTTAATTAAATAAGTTCAAAAGCACAAAAATATAATACATGTTTTTGAACGTATTATTTATGTTTGAAGAATATAATCTGCTACCATGCGGTATATTTTTAAGCAGCTAACTTGTTTTCTTTTGATAAAATGTATCAAAACCGAACTCCGTGTTTGAAACTATTGCGCAGTTGCAGTTTGTTCTAGGGACAAGACGTTTGGAAATTTAAGTGCGTAAGTCAATTGTTTGCAGCACTCTTATTTCATATCAATCTATTATTTCAAACAGATTTATTAGAAATGCTCATTGCAATGTTGAAATGCGTGAATAAAAAGTACCATTTCAGCTTAAAGTTTTAATCGAAACAAATCCGCGCAGATTGACGTCACCGTAAACATTTGTGTCCTCTCAGTATGTAAATGTACACTTACAATTACTTACCTTTAATGGTTGTGATGTACAATATTCGTTATATGGGCAGAGTGAACGTAAATCTGGTACACCATCTGAGCTCCACGAAGTATTTGCCAAAGATTCACTGGAATCGTTTCTTCCTGAGTGAACGCTGACCATTGCCAAAGAGAGAGTGTTACAAATAAGAAGATTAAAGATAAAACATAGCGTTTTACATTCCATTATTTGCCAAGTTTTGCCTTTGCGTTCCAAGGGCAGTTGTGACGACTTGAACTGTATGTCTTCGTAGAGATGAATCCGAAAGGATTATACCACATATACAGTGCAATACGTTTGTTTTATAGATGTCGCTAAAAATCGTCAAATCACACATATCATTTTCCCGACTGTCACTAGTTTTAACTTCTTGGTAAAATCGTCAGTTGCTAGACATTTAGTCAGCGCATTTAGCAACAGAAAACACCTACGTTTTAACAATTTTATATAACGTATCAATAGCTAACGACTTTTGCATAAAGCTTTCAGAGAAAATTCACAGAACCTGATTCAAAAACAGGATTGCCCAACTGATACAAAACACACAAACACCCCAATAACTATTAAGGTTATCAAATATCACTTATAATGTTATACAATTTGTTTTCACTCTACAGACTGAAATAGCAACACCTGGGCGTGGTGTGTGCTGCTTGTAGACATGAAGCTTGTTATTATAGAGTAAAATCTTTCACTTTCACACATTTTCGGATGAACTATGTTTTAAAAGATTTCTATTTGATATTTTTTTAAATACGTACATGTATTATATTACTTATATTGGTCCGTGATAAAAGGAACCACAGTTTTTTTTTTTTTTTTTTTTTTTTTTTTTTTTTTTTTTTTTTTTTTTTTTTTTTTTGTTTGGGGGGGGGGGGGGGGGGGTGGGTTTGGGGGGGGGGGGGGGGGTTGGTTTTTTTTTTTTTTTTTTTTTTTTTTTTTTTTTTTTTTTTTTTTTTTTTTTTTTTTTTTTTTTTTTTTTTTTATTTTTATTTTTTTTTTTTTTTTTTTAAAAAAAAAAAAAATTTTTTTTTTTTTTTTTTTTTTTTTTTTTTTTTTTTTTTTTTTTAATTTATATTTTTTTTTTTTTTTTTTTTTTGTTTTTTTTTTATATTATTTTTTTTTTTTTTTTTTTTATAAATTTTAAGGTTTTTTTATACCAAAAACAAAAATTATTCTCTATATAATCATATAAAATCGATAATAAATAAATACTTATTTTGAAGACAAGGACAAATGAGGGGAATTACAGGTTGAAGTAATATTTCGTTTTCTTTTAACTAAATGAATTTGACGAAAATTTATTATAGTTTGCTAGTGCTTCGATTGGTGGTGTTACAAATGAAAGCTAAAAACTTTTAAACACAATGTTCAAGACGATGACAAATTGTTGCAATATTAAATTTTATCTAAAAAAAATCAGAATAAATTTACTATAGATAAATAAGAATATTTAGACATATGAGATGAAATTTTGATTTCTATTAACTTAGGAACTTCGACCAATAAAGATCTGCATTTTTTTACAGAATATTTATAGGTATATAATAAATTGTTATATTGGAATTTTCAAAAGTGTTTGTAACGCTTTATAATTTGATAGCATATAATTACAATATATTTTACAAATATACTTTACATGAGTTTCTACTGGAACTTTTTACATTTTGACTTTTCGTTCTGAAATATGTTATTTTCAGAGAGTTGAAGAACTTATTTATTTTACCAAAATCTAAGAGCGAGCAGCTTTAAATGAAGTGACCACCAGAGTCAACATATTGAGGAAATACAACACGATAACAAGAAAATATCACAGCGGGCCTAAGAACAGTATCTTAAATAACTACGTTATTGCCAAGTCCCAGTTCATTTCTATTTTTTTCTCCTTTCGAGAGACAATTTCCTACGTTTTTAAAACATGAGCAAGCATTTTCCACATATTACAACTTTTATCTGAAAGAAACTTTATATTTTTAAGAAGCAATTTCTAAAATTGATAATACTAACACTCATATGTCTTGTTAAAAAAGAAAATGTAACAGATAAGACAAGTGAAATGTTGATGCCGGGCATCCAGACGAAGCAAATTCAGTAAACATCAAAAACTGGTGTAATAGTTAGTAAATGCATCTAAAGGCAATGTATGCAACCATTCACGCTTCGAGTGAACATGTTATTAGCTCCTAATTACTACCAATTGTACTATAAGCTACATATTGAAGGGCGATGTTAACCCATTCTTTATTTTACTTTCGTAGGCGATTTTCATTCATTTCATAATATGCGTGCAAAGAACTATCCACTACTTCACTTACATTCCCGTTTGACCGAAGCTGGTGTACAATAAAAACTGTTCACTATTTTCTAAACGTGTGCAAAAAACTATTCACAACTTCACTTACGTAAACATTTTCCAAAGCCGTCTTAAATTGTAACATCTTGAATATAGGACCTTATTTACAATGTGGCCTTATACAAAACATGAGTCAAATCAATAATAATCCAGTACCATGCAGACAAAGAAAAGGGATAACTTTTGCATGCATGCACGCACGCTCTCTCACACGTTCACGCACGTACGCATACACACGCACACACATACACACACATATCGAGCACAGAAAATCATATGTGAACAGAGATAAGTAATTCTTGTCAATCGAACTGGTATATGCTATTGAAGTGACAACATATATTTTATACTGTGCCATTTATAAATTGGTACTCATTGAATCTAGTTTTGAACGATTTCAAATATGTAAGATACATTGTCTTTCTTGCTGCTTTCTTTCAAGCTAAATATTGATATATATTCATATAGAAAATATAGCAATATGCTTTAAATATATTGCCTTATATTCTAATATGCCTACGGTATATTTCTATAGTCAATTCGAGTGCATTAATATGATTAAAGCACTCGGAAAAGTAGGCGGAGTTTCGGACATGGAAGTAGCTCCTTCCGACTTTTCTAATTAACTTCCGCGCAAAAATAAAATATAGAAATGGAAATAATATCAGTACAAAATACATCAGTCGCATGAAAAAGATTTGTTTAAGAACCTAAATATTATTTTAGATTGCGTCAAGTAAGCCTTAGAATACCCTCACCTTGTTTTCCTTAAAAAAAGCCAAGAAATTCAGGCTAACAGTCACACTATGTTTTGATTCCGGGAGACAAAACTATGAATGAAAACGTTTACGTCATCACACTGACGTCATTACTCCACGTTAAAACGTTGTACAGTTCAAATTAACGGTACGCATTTAAATCAATTGGCTGCTTTGTTAGGTTCTGAATCTGACGTCTTCTGCATAATGTCAGTCAGGTATTTCTTTTTTATATTTTATGTATTAGATGATTAAAATAAAATAAGTTTGTATAATATAGTTATGTTTGATATCTAAAATGGTTGCCCGAATAGGGGAGTGAATTCCAACTGCTACTATTTATGCTGTTTTACACATTACCGCCGAACTGAAAAAAGGTCCGTAGTAGTTACGATAGTTTTCAAAATATCGGCTTCTAAGAATCGTAGTAATCTATGTCTTGGAGTGCTTTATCGAAATTGAAGCATTTCCCATCGGTAATGTGCCTGCTTCGCCCTCGTGAATTATTCCGCCAAGCACATCACCTCCGGGGAATGCTTCAATTTCGATAAAGCACTCAAAGCCATAGATTATTTCTTAATTAAACGACAAACGATGGACACATAAATATCGGTTTACAATTGATATGAAGACACATGACATTAATGATATGTCATTGCATATGTTACTATATATAGTATCAAATTTGCCTTGGGTTTTCGTGGATGGGGCCGAATAGCACTTGAAACAAAAATCAAAATATTACCCTGTATATATCTTTTGACTATTATTCTACATTATTCATATACGTATGCATTGATTCTAACCGCAAAGAACTAAATACTAAAGACTAGATGGGTGTTCAGTAGAACACTTGTGTCGCCCTTTTACGCTTTGTCAGAATAACCAATAATTTCATGACAAAATCTAAGTACAAATAGGGGCATAACTCTGTCAAATATGACGTTTAACTACAAAATTTACTACATCACGACCCTTTTGTCATAAGCAATGCAATTTCAAAGTTTGATGAAGAAATCTTACGATATGGCAAAGTTATAGACAACATTCAGTTTTCGTGTCGAAATCTAAGTACAAAAAGGGGCATAACTTTTACTTTTAATTGTATTGTTACTATAAATACTATTTCATTAATCTTAGATGTTTGTCAGGTATGTGTTATTTCGTGAATGTTTTAGAATGATTGATACATGCGCCTTTTTTCTTTTCTTTTTTGTGCTTTTTTGTTTTATTGTTTCGTTTGCTGTTTGAAGACCACATTGTAAATAAGTGTAATGTATGTACTTTCACTTAATATGCTTACCTTCATGAAATAAAGAATTCATTATTATTATTATTATTATTATTATTATTATTATTATAACTCTGTCAAATATTACATTGACCTACAAGATTTGGCAGCATCACGACCCTTTTGTCATAAGCAATACAATTGTAAACGTTGATGAAGAAATCTTAAGAAATGGCAAAGTTATAGCCAACGTTAAGTTTATGTGACGGACGGACGGACCGACGGACAAAGCGATCCCTATGTATCGCCTTTTCTCCGAAAGGGCGACACAAACACATTTTAATTTGTTGGCGCGTCAGTCTGAAACAATAGCTGTCACTCGAAACTGACGAATGACTCCGAAGTGGTAACGCTTGAATATGTTTCCTGTGTCATTGCCAAGCTTACTCATAAATTCTTTCAGTACTTTAAGAGTTACGCCTCGGACAGGAAAATATAATTGGGCAATATGATTCTTTTACACTACATTTACTTTCATTGGGCTATATCATTGTAAAGAAGTTTGGACAGACGGACGGTTGGACGGACTGACGCGTAGAATATTTTCATACAATTTAGTATAATATATTGTCATTTGATGAAATGTCGTACATAGGACAAATTGGCAATGTGACATTATCAAGATAGAAATCTTTGAGATGTAATTGGTACCGCCGATTTTGCGACTTTGGACTGTCCTTACTTAAAAAGCAGGGACTTATTTCTAGGTTAACAGTCTTAGTAATGTCCGTGACTGACAACTATACGATTATGACAAGTTATAACATTTAATTAATATGATATTGACTTATTCCCAGGGAGAATAGGCAATAAATTGGTCTTTCATCTAGTTCAAAGTTTTTTCAGTGATACGCTGAATGATAAAAATACGCATAATTTCCATGTCCTAGAGTGATTTATTCCATGTATAGATATCTAAATATATAAATGTTGAAAATAATGATTATGTGACAATTCTTTGATGTAAGCATCCTAGATTGAGCATTTAGTTTTGTGTCAAAAGTGTTTGATTCGAGTTGCTTAAAGGACTACATTTAGTTTTGTGTCAAAAGTGTTTGATTCGAGTTGCTTAAAGGACTATTTTGTCACAGGTAAATATTCCTGTAAGTATACGTTACCATTTTCATGAAATAACTTGTGAACGACAATTTAAGTAGATCAGGAAATATGTCACCGTAAGAGCCCATAAATTATAAGTTAACTGTCTAGATGACTGGAATATTATACAGTATAATAACATAAGTAAGTCTAATAAATAACTTACTACAATAACACATTACCTCAAAATACTTTGTACATAACTGGCTGCTATCTGTCTTTAACCCTCAGCTCTCAAGTTGGATTATCATTTCTTGTCAGTCGAAAAAATGCTCAGTTTATGCTATCCATATAGATTTCATATCAAAGGGTCTAGTAAAAGAGTTAAAGTACCAGTTGTTATCTGTTTTGTTATCTGTATTGTAGTCATTGTCACAGTTAATAGTGCAAAATCTATTTGTAACTAGCATAACAGCAAGTGTCAACAATTTATGCTATTTTCAGCCTTTAAAAAATAATTTTAGTAACTTAAGAAATCTCCCGCTTATATTTTTTATGCGTTATCACCTTCTTGATTATTACAACTTGCAATATAATTTTTATTGCTAGATTGGTCTGGCTGAAATTACTGTAAATTACAGAAAAAGAAAATCATTAATGAGATAAACGAAGCTGAATTGTTGAGCTGGTATACTTCAGTGCATCCCCATATTTCTTTTGTGCTATGTGAACTCAATAGTACTGGAAGAATGGACTCTATGTATTTATCCTCTGATCATTTAGATATAAGTATAACTATTGTAGTTTATGTGTCTATCAACGAGTATATACATGAAAAACAGCTTAAATTTCCTCCTGTTTTTGCCCCGCAGGAGAAATTTCAGAAAAGATTTTAAAGAACTAGTTTGTTCATGTTTCTAGGACAATTATTGATATTGATTTTGGACTTCATCTTGGAAGTTCATCTTTGTTTTGATACAGCTAGTAGGCTATAATTATGTACATATATATCCGAAGAAACCGCATAAGAACTTGACTTTGTGGGTGAAAAAGGGAATATTTACTGTCTCGCTCCTGCCTCTACGACAACGGATAATAATGTGAGGAAGATATTGATTACGCCGCGACACAGTTTACACTTAAACGATGGGAAACAATGTCTATAAACATTGCGATTCACGCGCATAAATACTAATGTCCTGGGCGTGTTAACCAGAAGAAGCGTGTCGGAAAATATATGGTTGAACTTAAGAAGTAAGTAAGGAAGTTTTCAGAAACTAAAATGTGGAAAGTCGTTAAATTATACTGCGCTAAACTCGCTATATTTCACGCACATTTTCTCTGTTTGACAGATATTTTCATTACACGAACTATCCCATACCATGTGATGATTCTGCACAATAATGAATTTATTTTCATTTTATTTATATCATCTCAGACTAGTATTTGTGTTTATTTGGACTTCAATAGTCCCTTCACAAAATATCTCCTATTTCTTCTTTATTTTTATTTAATGTCTTTAGTGTAAGCATAACTGCAAAATGGTTTCCATACTCAGATTCAAATGTTTTTCTCATTTCGTCATCTCTTTCTTTCATAGACCTTGCGATGTGCTTTTTCAATAAATCAAAGCAGTCTTTTAGGGCAACGTTTTAAAATTATAGCAGCCGTTTAGACGTCGCATCACACGCATTCCGTCAGCATTTTCTTGCATTGCTTTGCGGCGCGACCAAAGGCAACTACCATTAACGAGAATGGTTTATCTGAAACATTTACTATATCCCCGCTTTACTTAGTCCGTCCCGTCAGTCCGTCCGTCCGTCTGTCCGTCCCGTCCCATCTTACACAAAGTAAAGTATTACTCAGAAACTACATGTTGACTCTGTTACTTAATTTCTTATCTCATTTCGCCAAGATAAACTCGTGTATCAATCATCAAATCATCAAATACAAGTGTAGCAATAAAGTATATAAACTCGTGTGCCGACACGCGTTCTTAGTTTAAGATGGGGAAAAAGAAAAATGTTATATTTGTATTATCTTCCACATAAAATAAACGAATTTTGTGTATGCAGGTAGACTCTGAACATATGAGTAGTGGCTTTACAATTAACTCTTAGTGGTTAAATGAAAAAATTAGTTAATTGGATATTACTTAAGAGTGTTACTACATTTTCCCACCATTCAAACAATTTCATAGGCATCTATGCCATTAACTGTCCTCTACTCGTCTGATACCCTCCGTTTTGACAATCTTTTCCATCAGTTTCATATTTATTCATCCATCATTAATTCAGAATCAGTATGATTAATAAAAGCTATCCTGTGAAAAAATGAATTAAGCAATAACGATTGTTGTGATCATATCAGCGACTACTAGGCTAACGAAACTTGTCAATATAATTTACCATTCTAGTATCTATGTAGAGTTGTTGTTGTACAATTAATGGGTGGGTGCGATTTATTACAGAAAAGCCTTTATATTGACTAATTGTGGTAAAATGAGGCATTTTTCGCCATAGGTTGTTCTTTCAAATTGTATTTATTTATCATTTTACGTTCATTGAACACATAATCTATGTTTCGAGAATATAATCTGCTAGATGTAGGGAGTGCCCCTTTAATGGACATTCGTTCAGACTCTTACCCTGAAGCAAAATATCACTTGCCGAATTCATATCACTAAATGTCGTTTGTTGATCATATCATTAATTATATCTAGAAATTAATCTCAATCAGTGCTTAAAGCAATATGCACTGTAACAATAAGTTTCATTGGCCACAGAGGAACAGTTTAATTTGGCAGAGTATCGTTATCAACTCAATATTGTTATTAATCTTTTTAATTGTAATAGATGGCGACTATTTTTGTTGTATGTTCAGAACTTACTTTGAGTCATTCGAAAACAAATATAATAACAATTTTATAGTTTGACAATGTTAGAACAATGATTGTGCTTAAGTTTTATTCACGAAATAGTGTAACAAGGGGGCTGATGGTGTAGAGGTTAAGGTGTCTGCCGCTCATCCCGGAGGTTGCGGGTTCGAGCCCCACTGGGGTCACGACCGTACCTCTTCATATGACACCATTACTGTTTTTTCCAGGAGAGTGACTCGATAGGTTACAAGCTTATTTCACAATCGAGCTAAAATAAATTAGTACAAACTAAGTAATATGTCAGATTGTCATTTCTGTTTTGTTCCTTTCTTAGAGTTTACATTTTTAAAGGAAAACAGTCATTCCTTTAGTAAATCTGCCCGTTTACTAGTAACGGAAGCTGACTACAGTAGAGAATACTATGAACAAGCTCAATCACAACAACAAAGCAGTATATCACAATTTGTTTTAATAATCATTTTCACAGACAATGATTTCTAAGATAAATGAATGATAACACTGTATTTAACTAGTTATGTTAAATATGTATAATAAACCTACGATCAATAAATAATCAAAGCGTCACCTGAGGCTACATTCCAATTTAGTTGTAATAACATCACAGTTACCTTCATGCTTAAACAGAACGGCCAGACGTATAGGACGTCGCATAAGTACAATATTAATTTCATTTTTTTCAACAGTGAATTATCTAAATAAATGATTCATGTCAGAAAATGAAAAAGGGAACTGACTGAAGTCTTTTATAAGATAAGGGAACAACTGCTGACAATGGCAATGGACCAATAACTCACATACAGATGTTTAAACATGTTACATTCTTTTTGAACAATTAAGTATTTTAAAAGTTAATATTGTGAATGAACAAAGTAAGCGACGGATACAGCGGTATTCTTTCAGTACTCGACAGTTATTTTCTTTTAAATGCTACGGGAACAGCTTTAAAGATATCTTACTTGAATCTATATTACTTTGTCCTTTTTTGTCTAAATGGGGGTATGATTTACAAATTATAATATTAAATCTCTGTAAAGATGAATATACACTAAGATGCACTAAGGTTCAGTGTAATAACTGAAATAAAACTGCATGCTCAGCGTTTAATATCTCTATGCTGTATATGCTTCATTTTTTCGTTTTGTATCATCATATGAATATCATTATTTTGTACTATGACTGCAGTTTTAAAGCTACGAGTCTCAGAATAATTTCAATATGTTTCTTTTATTCTTTTGTGTAAAAACGACACAATTCTTAATATTTGATATTTTTATGATTTAGGTATATTTACCTTGAAAAGAAAGGGGATACAAGAGCTGTCACTGAGAAGTGACGAATGCCTGCGAGGTGGTGATGCCTGAATATGCTTCTTCTGCATAGCACTACTATTCATTGCCAAAATTATCAATATTCAAAGTTTGATATAAAATCATTGCATATTGAAGCAAGGTGATTTGACAGAAAAGTAACAGAAATAAAGGAGATAATTCACAAATAAGACAATAGAGGATTATGGTTCTAGGGCACTGCGTTTCCTTTTAATGGCCTCTTCCAATGTATAAGGGAAAATTAAGAAGGGTTTGTTTGAACGAATATCCATCCGCAGCTTAAGAGTTATGCTCTGGATAAGAAAATGTAAGAAACGCGGAGATTCAAGAACTAGCCAAGGTACAGTTATGGCTCTTTCACACTGCATAGCCTCTAGTTGTGTTCTATCATTGTATGAAGTTTCAAGTAATTCCCTTTAATACTTTTGGAGTTATGCTCTGGATAAGAAAATGTAAGATAGAGGAATAATTAAAAAATACGAAAGGTAGAGTTATGGTTCTTGTACACTGCACTTCCTCTCATTGCGCTCTATCACTGTATGGAGTTTCAAGTAATTCACTTTAATACTTTTGCAGTTATGCTCCGGAAAAGAAAATTCAATAAAGGGAGAAGAAGGCAATACAAGAAAATGTAACACAAGGGGATGATTTAAAAATTAGGCAAGGTACAGTCTTGGTTCTTGGACAATGCACTCCCCTTTAATGGGTTCTCTAACTGTATGCAATTTTAACACATTTTCTTCAGTACTTTAAGAGTTATGCTCTCTACAAAAAAATGTAACAAAGGGGCATAATTCAAGAACTAAGCAATGTAGAGTAAAGGTTCTTATACACTGCTCTTCCTCTAGTTGTGCTCTAGTTGTGCTCTATAACTGTATGAAATTTCAAGTAATCCGGGTTTTTGCGCATGTGCGAATTGAATGAATACCGATCGTATTATCTTCTGAGGGGGCAGTTACACGCCATTGTATAAGCTGTGTATATTGATGTATTGATCTATCATTTTTATTTGTTTTATAAAACACTTTGACGAGATCATAAAAAGCAATTTACAGATGTTTAATCATGTTAAATAAAATAGAAATATAATAGAAATATTAAATAGTTTTTAAGTTAATACCTTTGATATTTAGAATGATCAGTCATGAAAAAGGTAAGCGGCTGACACAGCGAATTTCTTTCAATAACATGTAAATCAAAATAGATTTAAGATAAAATATTTAAAACTCCATTTAAAAAAAAGAAAAGCCGATGATATACAAGTAATTTGCGACGATTAATCAGTGTGGGCAACGTGCCTAAGTATAAATTTCACCGGGCGATCTAAACGATCTCCTAAATCTCTCAGTTTGCACGAACATCTGAGTTTCTAATACGTTAGTGGTTGAACGTTACGTTAAAAGCTGCACGGGGAACACTTACATTATCTTCAACATTATCTTCAACGCCCCCTAGAGATTCGACGGCATGCACTCTACTGTTTGAACGTTGAGCGATTAACATTGTAAAATAAATCAACAGAAATACAGATACAGACTAGAAGTTAAGTTAATAATGTTTTATTCTTAATTGCTGTTGTAGTTCAATAAATAGGATTGTAATTTTAAGACAACTGAATATTTTATCATTTAAACAGAAAACTTTGTAATTCTCATTTAAATATACTTGTATATTTTACTGCATTTTCTGTTAAAAAAGTTATAGTATATGCAAGTATACATATACACTACGTCGGTGAGTGGTCTTAACTATGAGTGTTTCTTCTTTTATGCATTTAGAAAATTTCGAACTTAGTATCATTTATATATGGATACTTCAATCTGAAGTATGGTCTTGGTTAATTAAATTGAAGTAACAGTTTACAATTAAAGTTAATTGTAATTAAATCTTTTTTTTACTGCGTGCTTTAAATATTTTGGAGCTATGATTGGTGACATTGTATTTGTGACAAATTATATAAAATATTCAGTTGCAGTACATACTTAGCGGTTTTACACTATTACACTTTGAATTTTTCAGTGGTCTGAATACCATTTTAACTTATACTATTTTGACACATGTGTAATCTTTGTCGTACAATTTTTCAATTACTTTACACTGCTGCGATTATATACCATTCTGTAATTGAGAAACTATTGACATGGGAACAATTTCCGCCGTCAAGGAACCATACATTGATGCAATAAACTTTCTGAAGTTACATTATACCGAAAGAATTCGTAGTGCACAGATAGTGGTACATGTGGAAATGACATTGAAGTGCTGTGTAAAAGACACTTCGCTTCTTTTAAAAAAGTAGCCATACATTATTTTCAATATATATCACTTTATAATACCGCAGATAAATTTGATAGATTCTGATTGGTCAAGAGCCTCTGTATATGAGCCCGTATACACCGTGAGCAATCCCGTATATACCGTCTCCCATTTGGAGCCTCATCGTTTTTGCCTTTTCTGATTGGCTAGAGAAGCTCTGTAAACATTGTTTACATTCAAAACAAAATGACCGCCGTTCAACCGATTCATTTTTTTCAGCGACGTTTGTAAGCAGTGCACACGACGTTTGGAAAAATAAATCAAATTTATAGACATTAAAACTTACTCTGATGCTATCTTTACCTTCGTTTCTCCCGAGTCAAAACGAATCTCATTCAGTCGATCAAGTTCCTTTTCCATGAATCCCAGTGGAATGTTATTTTTCGAAAATGAAAACACTGTCATTGACACTAATAAGTACTCTTCAAATTAATGGTATTCCTTTCTGCAACTAACGGCTGCTGACAGGACATCATGTACAAATTCAACCTGTGGAATGACGAAATAAAATACTGCCAGATCAGAGGAAAATCTGAAAACAAATGTCTTTTTCTATCCTGTTTATGTATCACTACTGTAGTCCTATTTCGATTGTCTTGAAATAAAGTGAAGTCCTACTCCAATAAAACGCTTTTTATCCTTATTTTGTGTCACATTAATAAGCCGATGTAATAAATTAAAAATAAATCTGTATTTATCCAGTCCACACGCTACAAAAATGTCTACCAAAACATTACTGTCTCGGTGACGTGACGTAATAAATTCGAAATGTGACCAGTTTAACCGAAATTATTTCTTATAAGACTGCATATTACAAAATTTCATACTGGTCGAAAACACCGTAAGCCCCAGAATTATTTTTCTTTCAATTGAATTACTGAGAAAAAACTAAGATCGGCTGATTACGGGGGCTCCCATGGGTATCGTCTTTTTGTCATTTATAAATATAACAGCACTATTTTGACAACAAATTCAGCCTGACGGCTCGGGTTATATCAATTCAAAAAGGCTATACGAAGCCGTATACCCCGTCAAGAATATGTATAACTAATAATGTACTATGATGTGTTTATTACTGTGTAATGGATAATATGTATAGTATGTCAATACCTAGTGACTGTGTATTACTGTCATACATTTATTTTAAAATGGTTTCTTGACTTGTTTGATTATATAACTGCATGTGTGCAGGCTTATAGATAGTCGCAACGTTTGGGCATTAATTTTAGTCTGCTACTTCATCCTTTACTTTTGGCTGTTTTACTTTTTTGTTAATTTTCTTTATTATTGTGTAAGTTAAAACTTTGTTTCATTTTTATGCCCCCGAAGGGAGGCATATTAAAATCGCACCGTCTGTCCGTCCGTCCGTCCGTGCGTCCCCACTTACAAATTCGTGTCCAGACTGTAACTCTGTCATGCATTGAAGGATTTTAAAATAACTTGGCACACATGTCTAGCACATCAAAACGACGTGTCGCGTGCAAGACCCACATCCCTACTTCAAAGGTCAAGGTCACACTTGGAGTATGAAGGTTATGGAATCCTCTTTATATGCACACATTCGTGTCCGGACTGTAACTTTGTCATGCATTGAAGGATTTTAAAATAACTAGGCACACATGTCTAGCACATCAAGACGATGTGTCGTGTGCAAGACCCACGTCCCTAGCTCAAAGGTCAAGGTCATACTTAGAGTTTGAAGGTAATGGATTCCTCTATATATGCATATATGCACACATTCGTGTCCGGACTGTAACTTTGTAATACATTGAAGGATTTTAAAATTACTTGGCACAAATGTCTAGCACATCAAGAAGACGTGTCGCGTGCAAGACCCACGTCCCTACCTCAAAGGTCAAGGTCACACTTAGAGTTCGAAGGTAATGGATTCCTCTATATATGCATATATGCACACATTCGTGTCCGGACTGTAACTTTGTAATGCCTTGAAGGATTTTAAAATAATTTGGCACAAATGTCTAGCACATCAAGACGACGTGTCGCGTGCAAGACCCACATCCCTACCACAAAGGTCAAGGTCACACTTAGAGTTTATAGGTAATGGAATCCTGTATATATGCATACATTTGTGTCCGGACTGTAACTTTATTATGCTTTGAAGGATTTTAAAATAACTTGGCACAGATGTCTAGCACATCAAGCGGATGTGTCGCGTGCAAGACCCAAGTCCCTACCTGAAAGGTCAAGGTCACACTTAGTGTTTAAAGTAATGGAATACTGTATGCATGATTACTCTGTCATGCATGGAAGGATTTTAAAATTACATAGCACATTTATTGAGCACATGGAGAGGACACAGACTGTGAGGCACCTCTTTCGGGGGCATTCGTCACTTGTGAGGGACAGCTCTTGTTTTTTTTAATTTTGCTCCAAACATTTTGGGTGGAAGGGTAGGGGTATGTAACAGGGTTCTTACCCACCCTGTAATTACAGGTTGTCCGTACATGTAACGAGCATTTCGTGCATTTCATGTACCTGAAAAAATGGCCACGTCCATATAACTTGACTTTTGTGTTTTGCGTTTGTAATAGGTTCACACACCAGTCAACTTTAGCGTTACGTCCTTCTTGGTCTTAAAGTTCTGTGACCGGAAGATGTTCATTGCGGAGTCAAACTTTCGTCAAAGACGGTATAACTTCCGGTTTTTTACGTCTTTATTATGTGGGGGTTTTAGGTTGTAAATTATACAATACGTATGTTGTAGCCACTGGGGATATTGTAGGGATATAGTGTAATGCTAAGTGTACATTTAAATAAATAGTGTACATGTAAAAAGTATTCGTTCTTAATTTGTGTTGAGTTTTCTAATTTCTGTGGGATCAGTGCTCCTACATTCGCGAGAGACACCCCTTCACAGCCGTTACAAAAGTGAAGTTGGTAAATTAAATCTGATTGACTAAATGTTCATAGTGACTGGGTTTTGTGTTTGCAGTACCGATCAATACATAAGGAGCCACACTTTTCCATGCATACGTTCTTTTAAGTTTAATGGTATATACCAAGAGTTTAACTGTTTATAGTCCGGACTTTCATGTTTTTCAATTTTAGTGTAAAATTAAATTTTGCAGGACCCATTCAGCTCTTTAATTGTTTTAATTGTTTGCAAAATATAAACACATATATTAAAAAAGTTAACAGCTATCACCTTATGAAATCTTTAATTTTCATAAAGTATGACCGAATTATACGGAAGCACAGAGGTGACATGTGGGAATTTTTTTTATATTATCACGTGGCCACGCGATAATAAAAAAAGAAAAAACGAAAAACTAAACGCTATCGCGTGGCCACGCGATAATAAAAAAAGAAAAAACGAAAAACTAAAGTTATCGCGTGGCCACGTGATAATAAAAAAAAAAAAAAACGAAAAACTAAAGTTACCGCGTGGCCACGTGATAATAAAAAAAAAAAAACGAAAAACTAAACGCTATCACGTGGCCACGTGATAATAAAAAAAGAAAAAACGAAAAACTAAACGTTATCGCGTGGCCACGCGATAATAAAAAAAGAAAAAACGAAAAACTAAAGTTATCGCGTGGCCACGTGATAATAAAAAAAGAAAAAACGAAAAACTAAACGTTATCACGTGGCCACGTGATAATAAAAAAAGAAAAAACGAAAAACTAAACGTTATCACGTGGCCACGTGATAATAAAAAAAGAAAAAACGAAAAACCAAACGTTATCGCGTGGCAACGTGATAATAAAAAAAGAAAAAACGAAAAACAAAACGCGATAACTTTTAGTTTTTCGTTTTTTCTTTTTTTATTATCGCGTGGCCACGCGATAACGTTTAGGTTTTCGTTTTTTCTTTTTTTATTATCACGTGGCCACGTGATAACTTTAGTTTTTCGTTTTTCTTTTTTTATTATCTCGTGGCCACGTGATAGCGTTTAGTTTTTCGTTTTTTCTTTTTTTATTATCACGTGGCCACGTGATAATATAAAAAAAATTCCCACATGTCACCTCAGCATACAAAATCATGTTAAAATACATTTTATCCATTAAGTTGTACATAGCCATTCATGTAGAAATTCATTCTAGAAAGTAAATTCGTTTTTAAGTATTTAACTATTCATTTCTTAGTTCTATTCTGAAAATATAGTCAGATCTAGTGAACAATATAGCTTCTCAATGCCCTGATATCTGCTCAAAAACTATATAGTATCTACATAATTACAGATAAAAATCTGAATCACCTCTGCTAATCTTCATGATAAGATCTGCCATAAAAAAGGAATAAAATACTGAGCGACAAAAGAGGCACTAATATGCACTAATAAGAAAATGTATTAATCAGATTAATGCTAGCTTGATTAGCAAAAATTATTCAGATGCATCTAAAATAATGGGAATACCCATACTTATATCTAAAACAATTTGATTATTTACACAAACATACAAATCTTCTTTGGAGAATATTAAAGCAGTTTGTTGCCACACATCTTATCATATATTGGTTGGACATTATAAAAACTAACTTCTCTTCATCAGGTAAGTCCAGAAAACCTTCTTGTACTAAACATGATTTGCCTTATATCAGTGTGCATATGACAATGTTATAATACATGTAATTCCGTTTCTGTACAATATGGACAGATTCTATTTTGAAGACTTAGACCTTCATTATCCTGTCTCAACCCGAAACGGAGCTACTCCACATAGATTAAAAAAATTAACAGCTATCACCTTATGAAAACTTTAATTCTCATAAAGTATGACCGAATTATATACGAGAAGAGCTGACAAATTTATAGTTGGTGTTATTTTAAATTTAATTGTTTTACACCTGCGTCAATAAAATATAAGAAAAGCGTTTGCCATCTTTAATGTTCTAGATCTTCGTTAGAATTCAGTGCATAATATAGTTTATAAATCCGTGCATCATACCCCCATGTCCCCGTCCTGAATTGTAAATGTGTAAATCAAAACTGAAATTTGTAAATAATAACAGAAACATACTCATTTCATGTTCATATCATAAAACTGCTATATTCGATAATTCACTTTGTTTCAAATTTGTGTTTTGTGGTTGCCCTCCCAAAAGAACACACAGTCAACCATATAAATAGATTGACTGAGGAGCGAGAGCTAGTCTTAAAGATATATGTACATGAGTACTTTAGTGCTTCTTTAACTTCCCCTTAATGTCTGTCCATTTCAAATAAGGAACCTGCAAGAAAAGTTCAATCTTCATAATATGGCATCCATCATAGCTAAAAAAACAGGGTAGCAACCATGACATCAGGCGCTACAAGTAGGTCTCCATGCCAGCAACCTAGAGGTCAAGTTTCACAACCACAAACCTTTTTAGGTAAAGAAATTGACTGGAAACCATATTCCTATTTTTAAGCATAGTGAGCTTGCCCTTGACTAGAATTGTCCTAAATCAAATCTCAAGGTATATCTCCATTAAAGCAACATACAATATTCAAAGTTAATTGTTTGGCCGGAAACCATTTTCTATCTTAAGTTTCACTGGCCTTGACCTTGACACCAGGGACCCAAGGTAGGTCGCAAAACAAACATAATTTAGAAATTCGGGAATGTCCTTCTCTTTCAATTTTGAAAGGAAAACTTAAAACACTATTTAAATAACAAACTGTTCCTAGCTACTATCAGGTACATGGTATTTTGCAGTACATCATGCCCGAATAAGACATAACAGCAGCAATTTATATGCTGATTTGTTTTGCAATCATTTTCGAGATTCACCCGTTTGCCAATGTGGAAATGGTGTAGGTAAAGCAGAACACTACTTTTTTAAATGTACACGTTTTCAAATAAAAGAATTCAGCTTTTCAGAAACACGAGAGATTTTAACCCTCTAAGCAACACAAAGCTGGTGTTTGGCAATGATGCACTAAATGGCGAACACAATATTTTTGGCTTTAACTAAGTTCAAAAATGTATTAAGAACACTAGATAGTTTTCCAATAATGATGACTTCTAAAAATTGAGTGTCCTCTATTTATCGTGCTGTGGGTTTTGGCGGGGTTTTGCGTCGGCGGCGGAGTTTACATTGCGGAGATGTGTGGGTTGCACCAGTTTTCTCTTTCTCCTCTTTCTTACTAATCTTTTATTTTCTTTTATAGCTTATCTTATATACTTTAACGACTTTAATCTGACGGTTCCATATTCCGATTTTAAATCATTAGTAATCGTTTTTCAATTAAAATGTGCTGTTTGTGTTGGTGTTTCTTTTTCCATCCCTTACCTTTTTTTCTTTAGAAAATATTGAGCTTTCTGTTTTATATTGCTTATTTTCTATGTCAAACAAAATTCCAATATTTATATATAGTATACTCAGATCTTCACAACCATCTTGCCATTATATTCAAATCCATCATATTGAAGAGGGCCGATTTATATTGCTATAAATCGAGATTTTTGGCTGGAAATATTACCTTTAAACAAAACATGCAAAAATGAATACATTTGATAATAGTTTTGTATAGTTATATGGTGGTGAGTGTGATAAAAGAAAATGTAGGTCATGTGATAGGTCAGCCTCGCGAAAACAAAGACTCGAAGTAAACTTTCTTCTTGTTTCTTTAAAGTGTAATTAAGAGCAATAAAATACATGTAAACAAGTCAGGAAAAGACCCCGTGTTAACAAGGGACTTAACCAGTTTTTAACATATCAGTTAGCAAGTAGTTTACACCATCATTGTATTCCCTGTATGTACCTAGTTCAGACAGTTTTTTCTCCATAATTCATTGATTTGATTTTAAATGTTATACCTCTTTCAACAATTCCAGTTAAGACTTGCGGGACAGGAAATTGATATAATGCTCGTTAATTCTCAATTCTTTTTTCATTCTCAACAAGTCGTTACTTTAAAATCAAGAAATTCTATAGGATTCATATGGTTTAATCTTAGCAACAATTTGGACATACAAGGTATTTTAAAGACAACAAAATAATAATCACGAACATAGCCATCTGATCCTCAAGAGTTACCCCGAGTGTATCGAAGAGGAAGCAGCTTTTATGACATGTAGTTTATTGCAAAGGTTATACCTATTATGACTGATCAAAGCAAGCTGCGTATATTAAAGTAAGTTTATTGCAAAGGTTTTCTCACCTATGAGATACATATTTCCGCGCATTTACCGGTGATAGATAACCTTATCCTTCACCGCTTATCTCTCATCGCTGCCAGACTATTTTTACGTAAATTATAAGCAGTGAAGACTGCAAAAAATATATTTTTGAAATAAACATAGGGTTGTGGGTATTCATTTTCTTAGTTAGACCATTTTCTGTCTATCTATAGCAGTTTTGAAGTAAAATTCGAGAAAAAGTAGATTTTCATTTTTTCATCCCCTGTTTTACACTTATTTCTTCTTACTTGTGTGAAAATGCTATTCAAACGGTGAGAAAATAAATCTACCATGCCCATTGAGTTGTGGATAAGAAAATCCCACCCTCGGGTTGAGATACGCCCAAAAAAACTCGGCATAGCCTCGTTTTTGGGACGTATCTCAACCCTCGGGTGGATGATTTCCTTTATCCACAACTCATGAACATGTTAGATTCACTTTATACCTAATATGACTGATTAAAGGCAGATGCGTATATTACATGTACAATGTAGTTTATTGCAAAGGAAATACCTAGCATGACTGATCAAAGCAAACTACTCGTACTTCGGTAGAAAAATGTCTCCAAGATGCTGAATATAAGAACAAATGTGGTAGGGAATTCAATCTGAGATAGTCAAATATGTTGTTTTTAGGACAGGACCGCTCATGACTTTAGATTGGGTTTTTTTTGGTTTTTTTTATTTTTTTTTGTATGTTATGTTGTTTTTTGGGTTTTAAAAAAATTTTAAATATAATTTTATTTTTTATTTATATTTTTTCTTCAGTGCTGTTGTCGATCAAATCCGCCTCAATACAAAACAGATGAAAAACTGATTTTGAGAACAATTACGCGGTAAACAGAAGTTCTCGTCTCCGAGAGAAAACAGTTACTATCACGGAAAGTAATAATATATCTGTTGATAGTGAACATCTAATTGCAAATCTTTATTAGTAAAATACCCGTGAAATAAGAAATATTCTGGGGTCTAGTAAGTCCCTGCAAATTGGAATTCTATACATTTAAATTAAACAGCTCCTCGTGCTCTTAATCCCTTTTGCTTGATATGCAAATGGATAATTTATTATATATCATACGCATATTTGTCCAATCGTAATAAATAATCAACCCTTTAAACAAGTCCATTGAAAAACAGAATAACTAATGTTTGAAACCAGGTCAAAATGTGGTAACGCTGATGACTTGAAACTGTATCCGAAGCTGCCCTGCGTGCCCGGAAGTACGTATCGATGCATATCGTCGTAGAAGCTGTGTGTTCATCGGACGCTGAGCTGGTCACATCCATGGTAGTTAGGCCAAACGAGAAAATTTCGTGTCGTGTAAGTTTTATACTTGGACAGTAATGTAAAATTGAGGAACCAATCGCTCTTGAAATTTCGATAACGAATTGGTATTGGTTTATCTGCAGTATTTCTATTGTTGATTCGTGCCTAAAAAACAATCTCAGTAAAACCTGAAATTTTGTATTCTTATACCCGTACTTCATTCTGATATAATTTTGGATTCCTAATTGTCGTGTGTTCGTCAATATAGTGTCTACAGGACAGGCGTCTGTGGAATAAACCGTCAACGAAAGAATTAGATTTGAAGAATTGTTTACACGTATCAAAGCCGATTCGCGTAAACCGCACCCAGAGCCAAATTTTGGTAACACACTATTTTCTAAAAGTCCCAAAAAAGCTTTATTTGTTAC
Source organism: Saxidomus purpurata (assembly GCA_022818135.1). Lineage (NCBI taxonomy): Eukaryota > Metazoa > Mollusca > Bivalvia > Venerida > Veneridae > Saxidomus > Saxidomus purpurata. The sequence continues at coordinate 52,448,291 of JAFMSR010000005.1, read as the reverse complement.
TGTGACATTTAGGCTATTAGTTATTACCTCAAACTTGATTGAAATAGTATATCCTTCTGACTGACTAAGTATACTCTTGCAGTTTCCGTTCAAAGGTAATGTTCCCGTTGGGCATGTAATATGTCGACATAATCTCTGTGAATAGAAACAGTTTAATATATGCTAAACTATATACATGTAGTTGTTGAATTGCATAAAGGATACAAATATTATTTTTAACCTGTAAATTACTTTGTATATTAACCTGTAAATTACTTGATATTGTATATCAACCTATAAATTACTTGACATTGTTTATGTCCCAAGTCATACAGAACAGGTACCTTGATTGGATATTTAAGCTTATATAACTAACGTTATTCTTTACCAAAACACAAACTGTAATTAAATTATTAATTTTTAATGTCAACAAAGGAAGATGTAGGCTACTTATGCATTACAGCGTGATAATAACACAGTAGTTTGGCACAGACCCAGGATAGTATCAGAATGCTTATAAGTACCAAAGCCATTTCTGAACAAACTCCCACTTTATATACAATAAATACTTTCCAAAATGGATCCTTCCGACATGATAACTTCAAAGTAAAATTCTCCCCTTTACTTCATTCTAAATATTTCGAGATAAGTCGATCTTCGATCAGTAGCCACAAAAATGCCCTACATTAATCTTGGAATAAGCAGCGAAAAGTTTAAGAATTTTCTAACAAAACGGATACTCTGAACAGTGGACGTTTATCGATCACAATTTACCTCTGTAAGCGATTGAATCAACTGACACTCTCTTTCGAGTAACGTATTCTGTTCCGAATAAGCATTTTGCTGATCAATGCCTTATTTCAAGGCAGTGTAAGGTAAATGACCCTGCTACAGATTTATCTCGCAATATATAGTAATAAATACAGGAGAGATCTTTGAAGTGAACATGTCGGAAGGCTCTGCTTTTGGGGGTATTTACCTGTTGTATACAATAATATCTAAAGTGTGGGGATTCGTTCAAAAATGGTTTGGTACTCTACTATTATAAGCATGCTGTTGCTATCCTATTTCTGTGACAAACACCTGTGAACTAAAATATGTAATTTCTCATGAATGTTTCATAACAAGTGCTCTTACACTGAAGGGATCCCAAATCTCCCACTGCTCGCAGTCAAAATCTAGAACAGTGTTTCCATGTATCTGTACATCAATAATACCGGTGAAATGAGGAAACAAATTTTTAGTTCCGGTGTCGTACTCATCGTAAATACACAGATCATTTTTCTTCATGCGTCTTGGCCTGTTGCAGATGTGACAATACACATTGGCGTATTTCGTATTGCCCCTCCTGGATCCTCTAAATATTTCAGTGAATATAACGTTTTGATTTTCCCTGTTTGAGAGACATGCATCTTGAATACCTTTGTCATAAAAGTCCCAGTCTCCAGTAACATTGCACTTTGATATCACAGGAAATATGTCAGAAAGACAACGTGACATTTCACCCACTTCACTGTCCGGTGGTATAGAATATAAAGTGCAATTCTTACGGTTCTGAAAAATATGTCTATCTCTATCTTCAACTGTTTGAAAGTCAAAAAGAAGAATCCCTGGACAATTAGTTTGTAACTTCCAGTTGATATAATTGTGCACGTCATTGCAGATTGCGCAATGTTTATTTTTATAGACTCTGCCAGTTTTCGGATTAGACACAACAACTAGATCTTGCAGCTCAGTTGGCTTGTAGCAGCGGGGATTTGACAAAGCGCTCAACAAGTCCTTGCATTTTGCTATAACATGATACCATAAATTAGTATCTTCGTCATACAGACTGTCTTCTGATAGGCTTACACATGGGTATTTCAGTTTGCTTGTAGGAGGAAATGGTACATCCGGACAACAGTTCCCAATCTCATAACAATCTTTATCGCAAGAACATTGCTGACAGCACGAGGTAAAATCTTTACTAGGAATACGCTGCAATTGAAAAAGATGTCTAGATACCCTCTGTATTTCTCTTTCAAATGAAACTAACATTGTTACCAACTGTTTGATGTATTATTTAAGACATGTATGTTATCAATGTTATATTTGTAATAACAATGTCTCTTAATAAAACTAAACTTACCACAATATATTCGTTGATGGTTTCATATTATGTGCCTTGCTTAACATTGTTATACGTCCATAGCTTAATGCTGACAGATAGAATTTTTCCTAGATTAATGTTTTATTATCTTTTGTACATCAGGGGGTATTAAATCTAAGGTGTTCTTAAAATAATAAAATTATAGACCAACATGATAAAGTTTTGGCTCAAAAAAGCCATCTATACCTCAGGCCTGAAGGGAAAGTGTTAAGATACAGACTGTCATAAAAGAATGAGTAGTATATAGTGCCAATGAAAAGATATGTATCATATTGTTATATTAAAGTAACAAATAACGTAACAAATATCGTTCACCTTAGTCAATAAAGAGCCTAAATAACCTACAATAATCAGCCTTATTTTGTTAATGTTGTGCCACAATAATTCTGAATTATGGTGTCAAAGAAGAAAACATTTCAGCATATCTTTCGTTTATTTGACATAGCAAGTAGAAAATGATTTCGTAGAAGTGTTAAATTGAAGGCACTTTTCTATTACTGGCGACAACTGGTACCATATAACCACATAGCTCATAATGCACGGTGGATAATGAAAAGAGCTTCAATTCTGTCTGAATGTAAGTTCGATCTTTCACGCCAAACCAACCTGTCGTGGTGGAAAAATAAGTGGAACACGTAAAACGCCTTTATGTTTTTATAAAATGTATGCTTTAGTAAATCTTTCACATCTTTCATGACCACAATGTACCACAATAAAAAATCCCCTGCTTAAAAGAGCCGAAAACATTAGAAAGGAACGTATAAAACTAGATTGGAACTATTTCGAACTTTTTAAGGAAGCTATAACCGATTTTCGATACACGTTCAATACCAGTCAACAAGTAATTGATGACATGATGGACATGATGGACGTGTCATCCTCGGTGCAGAATTTATTCCTAACATCGTACTCGCTCTGTGATTATAAATCCGTTTGTAGATTTAAGAAAAACTATCCATTTAAAGTCCCTTTACCATTAAATACTCATATTTGATATGATAATGATTATATGGTTAGGGTAATGATAGAACGGTGTTCTGTTTACACTGTGACAATGTTGACATTTACAATGTTCCTATCTGTTATATTACACAAAAGTGTTTTCAGAAAGTGTTTCTTATTTTTTGCGATGATCACTGAAAAAGAAAACTACTGCGCGATATATATATATATATATATTGGGGGGGGGGGGGGGGGGGGGGGGGGGGGGAAAAAGCCCAGGAGAAATTCCCCCCCAGGGGGCGAGCGGGCCTTGAAGAGTTCTTCATAGTCTAATGAACAAGTCTTTGGCATGCGCAACTAAACCAAGTCATCAAATTACGTTGTCGTGTCGTTTTGTTGTCATATTTCGGCGCCAAGATACGAATAATTAGAGGCAAAATAACAAACCTTATATGCGAACATACCACATGTTCTACCGGCAAGGCTTCGTGTCGTCGAAGATTTAAATGTCGTTTTTGCCCCCTTCATACATCGTTTCTTAGACATGTTAGTTACAATTGATATACTTTTATAAACGTTTTTACTTTTGGGTCTTCATATGTCGGGAGCAATGACACAAAAGGTCGAAAATCTTCTGACTTGTCACGTGGTTGCCTCAGAATAACGACAGAGAAAGGGCGCCGACATAAATTTTCAGACCTCCCTCACTGACACATAATGTTTGCCAGTAGATATTTCTCGCCTTTGTTTACAAAGTCTCGCGATTTACCTTAAACTATTTCATGTCTTCGTTTCGTTGTCCTCGAGTGTTCAATGCGATGTCAAGTGAGGAAGAGTTTGAAGAAACAATAATCACGTACGTAACTACGAATTATCAAAGTGTTTTGGTATTATGTTGCATGATACTGCATTAACGAGTGATACAATTTGGATTGTTTATATCAGGTATTTTTTTTTTTTTTTTTTTTTTTTTTTTTTTTTTTTTTTTTTTTTTTTTTTTTTTTTTTTTTTTTTTTTTTTTTTTTTTTTTTTTTTTTTTTTTTTTTTTTTTTTTTTTTTTTTTTTTTTTTTTTTTTTTTTTTTTTTTTTTTTTTTTTTTTTTTTTTTTTTTTTTTTTTTTTTTTTTTTTTTTTTTTTTTTTTTTTTTTTTTTTTTTTTTTTTTTTTTTTTTTTTTTTTTTTTTCTTTCTTTTCTTCCTTCCTCCCCCCTTTCCTTCCCTTTTTTCTTTTCTCCTCTCCCCCCCCCCCCCCCCCTCCCCCCTCCCCCCCCCCCCCCCCCCTCCCCTCCCCCCTCCCCCTTTTCCTTCCCTCTTCTTTCCTCTCTTCCTTCTTTCTCTTCCTTTTTTTTTTTTTTTCTTTTTCTTTTTTTTTTTTTCCTCTTTTTTTTTTTTTTTTTTTTTTTTTTTTTTTTTTTTTTTTTTTTTTTTTTTTTTTTTTTTTTTTTTTTTTTTTTTTTTTTTTTTTTTCTTCTTCTTTTTTTTTTTTTTTTTTTTTTTTTTTTTTTTTTTTTTTTTTTTTTTTTTTTTTTTTTTTTTTTTTTTTTTTTTTTTTTTTTTTTTTTTTTTTTTTTTTTTTTTTTTTTTTTTTTTTTTTTTTTTTTTTTTTTTTTTTTTTTTTTTTTTTTTTTTTTTTTTTTTTTTTTTTTTTTTTTTTTTTTTTTTTTTTTTTTTTTTTTTTTTTTTTTTTTTTTTTTTTTTTTTTTTTTTTTTTTTTTTTTTTTTTTTTTTTTTTTTTTTTTTTTTTTTTTTTTTTTTTTTTTTTTTTTTTTTTTTTTTTTTTTTTTTTTTTTTTTTTTTTTTTTTTTTTTTTTTTTTTTTTTTTTTTTTTTTTTTTTTTTTTTTTTTTTTTTTTTTTTTTTTTTTTTTTTTTTTTTTTTTTTTTTTTTTTTTTTTTTTTTTTTTTTTTTTTTTTTTTTTTTTTTTTTTTTTCGTCGTACTGGATAGTCTGTCAAAGGAATTGTGTTGACAATACATCTTACGTATAATATTATGTATACTTAACTGTAAATTGACTTTATGGTGAATTTTTAATATGAATGCTACTTTAATCAATGTAATAGTTTTTATGTTAGTTATTAAACTGAATAGAAATGTATGTTTTAATTAATTATAACTACTTATATCATTTATAATGTTAATATTTCCGATATATTATTTACATTTTATTGAATTAAGTATAGTTCTGCTACATTTTATTTAAAATAAAGAAGCAATTCTAAGTAATGATTATCAGCCCGTCAGGCCGAGTTGATTTATACTTATTGTTGACATGAACGAAATGCTGTAAAACCACAACGCACAAAAATTAAAACAAGAAGTATATTTCAAAAAGATAAACGTCGTTAAACCGAATAAGATACCTGAGAGCCGGATATTCCAATCCACGCGTGCAGTCAGTGATATATTCTTTTTGTTGCATATCGTATATCTTGAGCGCAAGGAATGAATCACCCATTCATTCATAAATTAGGGGGACAGTCTAAACCGTGCATGGCAGTCTATATTTAGATCGGCAGCATAAGCGATCACGTGTATTAGACCGTTTTACGATGGGTTGTTGGGGGAATCGGCATTCTCATAATGACGTTATATATATGCTAACAAATTGCAAAATGTTACCATCGCGCAGCCCTAATTCTCAACGTGACAGCCCTGGTTGAGAGCAATATGTTTTAAAACCAACGATCAAATTAGTGTGTATAGTGACAAGAAATGCCAGTCGAAAAGGACGGATAAACAACAATACAATACAATATCATATGCATACACCATCACGAGTGATTTAAAATTCTGGAAGGATGGTATAGCAGAATGCTTTCAATTGATATATTCACTACTAGTTTGAGTGTACTGCTTTTGGCAATCAAAATATTTCATTTCATTCACTGCGCTTTCACTCGTAGCATTTGTTTGGTCTAAAGAGTAGGTCAAATCCTATTAACTTATTCAGATAACGCTGTTTTTTGCTATGAAACTAATACGAAGGTGATAGTTAAGTTTTTAGTTTATGCACCTGAGGGCATCACCCAGTAAAGAAGCGAGTTTCTATTATGCACATTGTCAATAGAAATCAAAGATTCAATCCTATATCTATCAAAGCTTGTATCTTCCGAGCGCTTAGCTACATATATTTTTAGAACTTGGCAATAAATTATAGGCGACTTCGATTAGGCAACTTCGATCTGAAGAACTCTAGTATTTTGCGGCAACTAGATCTACACGTAATTAGATATGACTTTTTTGTATGTAAATGAAAAAGTGTAATATAAAACAATACTAGTGGGAACATTTGATACCCTTTGACAGGGTGACTGTATAACCTACTCGACTACAGATCCGCATGATTTGGGATTAAAGGTATATTACCCTTGAAAATGGCCATATTGAGTTATGTCAAGAATGAAACTCGGAACACAGTAGTTCGGAAGCACGTAAGAAATCAGTTATATGAATTATTTCTCTTATTGACAGGTATAAATAAGATAGTCAAAAATGAGTTTTGTGTTGTATAGTGGTCACTTTCATTTTAAGCTTATGCAACCGGATCCCCTGTCAGGCTGAGATAAATTCTCGAAAATATTACATTTTCGCAACTTAAATAATTATGTTGAAGAGTGAAAAGTGTATTGTCAGTTCGCTTTGATGAGAGGCTTAAACAACATAATTAGATTGAAAGGAGACTTGGAAGAGTACATATGTTTTGCTTTCGATTCCATTGATACTTTTTATCCATTTTAGTTATTTATTTATGTGCTGTTAATTTATATAACTATTCATTTTAACTAGCTTTGATAAGGTTTTCTAGGTGTACGCTACTTTTCTTTTAGAAAGCTTTACTGATGAAGATTTCTTTAACAAAATTGCATTATCATGATTTTTTACTGGTATTTGTAGCAAGTTGAAAGATCAAAGGCTGAATTCCGATAACATTCTTGATTTCACACGGTTTCAGAAACGATCAACTGCTTTTCTTTGCCTATTGCAAATCAAACCCAGTTAAATATTTTTACAACTTCGTCATAAATGCGTTCTTCGTCCCTTTAAACAGTGTTAAATATACGGCATGAAATGGCGTATTTATTTTACGTTGCTTTCTAACATACATTTGTGTCACAAGGGTTTCTTAACTGTAAGTAAATTCAGCTTTAATTCTCACTGGGTTATGCCCCTTTGGGCATCACCCAGTATAGCAGTCTTACACGACCAGATCCCCTTAGATAATTTCACGAGATAGTGAATTTCGACACTTAAACCTGTTCGATTTACATTGTGGAAGGTGGAAGAGAAGTGTCTTCTTGTCAGTCGCTTTCAAAGTATTCTACTCAAAGGCAGACCTAAACAACATGAAAGAATTTAATTATGAAGTACACTGGTACGTTCATCAATGATCAAAAGCTTTACTCTATGAACGAAGACGTAGTTTTGGGTCAGCTGCTTTCCTTTGCTGGTTACAAATCGAACACAATTATATATTTTTAATACGCCGTCATGATAACTAACATGTATGAATTGTATGCGAATTAGCTGTTCAAGTACTGTCATGAATCATCTACATAAATATTCTGCCTTTAAGCATTGTGAGAAAAACCCCTCCATATATAGTATAGGTATTCTGCTGCCATAGTGTCAATATGGGAATATCGGACTTTTCCATATACGTGCTAGAAATATTCAGTAAAATAATTTGATTAAAATACCTGTACAAATAAAAGGTAGACACTTTGTCTTTTTGCTGAATGACCTCAGCCTAGAGCCCAAACACCCAGATGAAACACCCGTGCTAATGTGACCATCTGTTTGTCCGTCCGTTCGTCTGTCTGTCTGTTCGTTTGGCTGAAGGTTAATGGTCCTGACGTAAGGCAACTGTTTGCAGCACTTTTAATTTATATCAATCTATTTTTTCAAACATAGTTAGAAATACTTATAGGTCCAGTGTTGAAATGCATGAATAAAAAGTACCGTTTCTAACCGAAGCAAATCCGCGGTAGATTGACGTCACCGTAAACATTTGTGTCCTCTCAGTATGTACATGTACACTTACAATTACTTACCTTTAATGGTTGTGAAGTACAATATTCGTTATATGGGCAGAGTGAACGAAAATCTGGTACACCATCTGAGCTCCACGAAATATTTGCCAAAGATTCACTGGAATCGTTTCTTCCTGAGTGAACACTGACCGCTGCCAAAGAGAAAGAATTACAAATAAAAAGATTAAAGATAAACCATAGCGTTTTCCATTCCATGATTTGCCTCCAAGGGCAGTAATGACGACTTGAACCTTGTTAAGCTGAATGTATGTCTTCCTAGAGGTGAATCCGAAAAGATTACACCACAAATACTGTGCAATACGTGTGTTTTATAGATGTCGCCAAAAATCGTCAAATCACACATATAATATTTCCAGCTGTCACCAGTCTTACCTTCCTGATCAGATCGTCAGTATTTTTTAAAAGTTGTTAGACATTTAGTCTGTGATATAGCCAGTGCGCCTAGCAAGAGACAAACATGTGTTTACAATTTGACAATAACTAACGACTCTTGTATAAGCTTTCAGAGAGAACCTGATACAAAATCAGGATTGCCCAACTGTTATAAAACCAATAACTATACAGGTTGTAAAACATCACAAGATCTGTTTGACAATTCTTTTCACTCCACAGACTGAAATAGCTACTCCTAATATAGGTGTGGTGTTGGTTGCTTGTCGACAAGATACTTATATTTATGAGTAAAACTTTACACTTTCACACATGTACTGATAAATTATTATTTTAAGGTGTGATTATATAAGGACAATGGACTTAATGCTTCTATGTGAATAACTATAGTTTAAGATTCGAAGATATAATACCGTATGTAACAAATGAGTGGAATTGCTGGTTGAAATAATATTTCATTCATCTTTTTGAACGAAATGAATTAAACGATCACGTAACATAGCGTGCCAATAATTCACCGTGTTGCTAGTGTGCAAGAAAATCCATATTGAGGCTATATCCGGTCAACTCGAATTTGCTGTGCAGCAACGGCAGACCGTAAGCGTGTGAAAACGTTGACGTAATTGACAACGTAGACGTAACGGAAAATGGCCTCCGAGAGGACACTCAAGTGTCTTTTTCACCTTTTAATAAACTTAAATGAGCTTATTGAGCAGCAAAATGCTGAAACTGACACGAATGTTTTCTAGATATTATGAAAAATGAAAACACAAAACGAAGACAGATCCGTCGCATGCATGTTTCTTGCACACTAATGCATACGTCTCTTTGTGCTAAATTGTAGATCTTCCTGTGATACACGTGCACAATGCTGACGGCTCTTTGAGTGTACCCTAGTAGGATGCTTGTTAATTGTATGTTTACTGCTCCAGTTAATATGGTAATGAAATAAGCGCTACTGTATAGACAATATTGAACACCCTGTCACCTTCAGGTCTTAGTAGAAAAAATCATCACAAGCTGTTAACTGTGATTACATGCATCTGATTGTTACTGTCTTGTGTTTAAACTGAACCTTTAGTAAGTGTTTCAACTGATATATCTTAAATGTATGAAGAATTTATTCATTCAGTGGTATTTATATTTATGAAATAGAATGGATATTGCAGGAATGTGTGTGTTTTGTAAATTTATCTTCTCTTTTCCAATTTTTAGAAACACTGCTGCTCAGCATTTGCAATAAAAAGTTATTTTATGTTTTTCTGTGGTTAATCAAAATATAACGATACTCCCGATAAACTCGCTGTTCACTCAGTAAAATTATCAAAATCTCCTACCCGGATTAACGTCAAAAAATAAACCGAGCGTAATTAATGCTGGAAACCATTCGACTATGACGTCGTTAAAATGGCGTCATGTGTGCTATACTTTTTACTTTATTGAAACCAAGGTCTTTCAAATACTATTAATATATTAATACTATTCAAATACATGAATTATTCCTGCTTAGTATTTTATTGTATACTCTTCAGAATAAGTTTTGGGGTTACGTGCATATATTTCAGTAGAATTTTGACACTATCACAATTTTTACTACGATTGGCAATAATTTCATAATTACAAATGTAGATAAGCTAATTATCTTTTTATTTGAATATAGAAGTGAATTGAATTAAATATGCTGTTACTGCTAGCTCGTGTTTATAGGGGGTTGAATTAAATGATTGCTATTTCACATCAAAAAGATTTGATCATGTGTTTCTTACTGGTTACATAACTTGGACAATTTACTTCATCGCAAAAAATCTAAGAGAGAAATTTGGATGAAAAATTTTCAATTGTAGCAAACATGTAATTCTTTTCTATTTTCCCCTTTTATTCATTTTAACGGATGGTTATATTATCGTGTCTTATTTTAAGATTTCAAAAAAAGTTTTTAGCTGACTTAAATGTCCTAAATTTCATCACAAAATGTAATCTGAAAAGTAAGTTGTGCTTCTGGATAGTGAAGCAAAGTGCGATATTACAGAGATCTAACATTGCTTCTATGACCTTTGGACAATTCCGGGGCCATGTACAACCTACACGTATATAGAGAAAGTTTGCAACGTGTTAATGCTATTGGGAATGCTGATCCGATACTTGTATCATGGTTACATTTGTCTGAATAAAACTTTAAACAAACAGTGTCTCTGCCTTTACGGACATCAATGCTTACTGCAAGTGTTCTAAAACAGCATAACGTTCTTTCCTGTTTGTAGAATTAATTACTTACCTCTAATAACGCATATAACTCTAAAAACTGTTACTATATTTTCTACATTTTGTATCACTAGTTCTCATAAGATCAAGTATACACAGATCAATCATTCAACACAACAGGGCCATATATAGAGACCTCCATTATCAATCAGACCATGAGTATGCAATGAATGTCAAGGTGAAGTTTGATCATTGAGCGGACACAAGTTAAGAGTCTCTTAACATTCAACATGACCTGCTCAAGAGTGCTATTAACTGAAGAAGAAGAAGACGTGAGAAGTACACAATTTATTTCTACAATACAAAACACAGTCACAAAGTGGGTCTGAATAGTATGGCACAATTTGACCAAAACCAACTAATACATAGTCATTCGTAATTACAAATAAAACAGGTAGTATAAAGTATGTCTCTTACAAAGCTCCATGCACATACATAAGAGTAAAATAAGAATTACAGTGGCTGCCTGCAACCAATAACAACACTTGAACCTGAGACAAAAATGGTCTACATCTCTCATTTTTAAAACAATAAACATTTCTTCAATACTGTATTAATTGAATATACAAGTACCCAATTCATATTTCACAAAACAGCACACTGTACATATGTTTTAAATTTGATTTGCTTTTAAAACCATTATCAAGCTTGGAGAAAGTGAAAGTTTTTTAAGATATAAGTAATCAATAGGGTAATACAATACACAGAGAAACACATATAATATTTTATAATATGGAAACGTTGAAGATCAAACACAGTTAAACAATAGTGTATGTCCCTCACACTTATGTTTCTAATTTCGGACTTGCACCGTGCAATTGCTTTTATTATTTTCTGTATTAATTGAGACTTCTGGCATAAAGGTACACTGCAGGGTAGTGTTTAACAAGGTGGATGTAGATCCTTCATTCATAATAATTTGTTTCAGGGAAAAAAAAACATTATGTTCAAATGTAACATAAAATCTATATTGCGTAAAATACAGTTACAATCTTGATGATTCCTTTCTTCAACATTTTTCTATGATTAAATGTTAGAAATAAGCATTCAATATAAAAAATTCATATGAAACATAAATTGCACAAAAATGTTAAGCACCGAATAATATATAAATATATACAATACAGAATACAGTAAATTAAAGTGGATATAATGTAAACAATATACAAACAGGTCTACAATAGTTATGTTGACTAAACAGATATAATAAAACAGCTTTGTAATTGTATAATATATGAGAAATTCACACCGGTATCTTAACATTCAAAACGTTGAGTAATGCAATTAATTTAAAGGTGTGCCATTCAACGAAAGATATAAATGAATATGGGGCATACAAATGTCTAACTAAAGCCATTCTTGAAATAAAGACTGATCTTATAACGCAGTGTGTGAAACTATGATGTTTCTTGAAAATGACAGCCATTTCTTATTCAAATAGGAATGAGGGCATTTTCCAATCAACATGCACTCAGTACTTACATCAGCTGCCTACACAACATAAATTGTTATCTCGATGATTTTTTCCAGTTAAACTGCAATTTAAAAAAATTACTTAACTAAACTTCAAGACAAATTGGCATGCCACCCAAAACAGCAATGAACAAGTGTCATTTCCCTATTAGAATGGTTCTGTTGATTGCTAAAAACACTTTCAAATACATTCTGGCATTAACAAAACAAGAGCTGTCAGTAGGACAGTGCGCTCAACTTTTTTCAGTGCTTGCCAATAAAACAAAACTGTAGGCAGGAAAAGGTAAAACAATGATCTGTATGAATAAGGGCCGTTAGTAGCGAGATATTAAGTTAAGAGTTACCTACCTTAATTGTTTGATATCCACGAATAATACAGCAATGTTTTAAATCAATTCTTTAAGTGTTTAATGATGTATGTTGCCAGTTGCACCCAAGACTTTAACTAGGAATTTCTAAGTACAATTTCTAAGTACGATAAAACAAAATATCTACCCTTGCTTACAGATTGGTGTCATGATGGTTCAAAAGCATTTCAACTTTCAAAGTAATATCTCAAATGGTTTAGTCAACAAGTGGACAAGAATGAAACATTTAACTTTGTTTCTAAGTAAAAAAGGGCCATAATTCAAATAAATACTTAACAGAGTTACCTTCTCTTGCCTTTATATGGGGATCATGATGATAAACAATTATTCTAACTTTCAAAGTAATATCTCAAATAGTTAAGTCAAAAAGTGGACTGGTACAAACAAGATTCTATGTCGATAAAGAGCCTTAATTTTAAAAAATCCTTGACAAAATTACATTGTATCTTCTCTTGCTTATAGATGAGGGTCATGATGCAAACAAGTGCTCCAAGTTTCACTGCAATATCTCAAAGGGTTAAGTCAATAAGTAGACTTTACAAAGATTCAATGTATTTTCTAAGTCAAAAAGGGCCATAATTCTGACAAACCTTCACATAGTTATGTACATTGTCTTGGGATGAATGTAATATTGGTAACTTAGTATAGTTAGTTTCAAAGCCACATCTTTAATAGTTTTGAAATAAAGCAGGATGGTACGAAAAACTTACCCAAGTTCAATGTACTTTCTAAGTCGAAAAAAGGCCATAACTCTGACATAAAACTATGACAGAGTTAAGTACTCTTGTCTGTTGACGGAGGTTATAATGGTAAATAAGTATCATTATGTTAAAAGCAATATCTCTTCCGGTTTGAAAAAGGGCCATAATTCTGACAAAAACCTTTACAGAGTTATGTACACTAGTCTGTTTATTGAGGTAATGGTGGTAAATATGTAGTGTAAGTTTCAAACCAATATCTCTACTGGTTTTGAAATAAAGAAAGGTAGAATGAAAAAATTAACCAAGTCGAGCGAAACAGTAGGGCCTAGATGGCCCTTTATTGCTCACCTGGCTACTACTGGTTGTAATACAATGTCAACAATGGTGTTGCAGAAAGGGTAAAAATTGACCTGGGGTCCTTTGACCTTTTTACTTAACTACTTCTGTAGCAACTCAAAGATTGCAACTGAGTTCTATTATGGTGCATTATGAAATATTACAAAGTCATTATCAATGATAACTAAACAAGTATGCAAAATATAATATTGAATAGAAAAAGTTGCAAAACAAACTAAATACAAAATTCTTAAACATGTCAGAAAGAAATTCCACTGTATGATGTCTGTAATGTAATCTCTAAGAATTTTTAGATTGTGGAAAACCATGTTGCTATTTATAGCATTATATAAGCATCATTCTGCAAGGCAATATATTTAGATTGCGTTAATTTGCACTTTAAGAAAAAGCTTGTATATATAAATGCTATTTTAAGACAAATTGGTTTTCTATATTTTTACATCACTTTAAGTATAAACATGGTTTCTGTGGATCTAAATTTGAACAATCTTGGTAGAGTTCCACTAGGCAATGCTATATTTAAGTTCTATAGGTCTTGTATTTTCCTACAAAATAGTATGTCAAAACAAGTGACCCCCCTGGGCGGGTCAATTTTGACCCAGGGGTCATAATTTGAACAACCTTTTAGAGGTCAACTATCCAATGCCAAATGCCAAATATCTAAGCTCAATCCTTCCTGTTCTTGAAAAGATTTTTAAAGTTTTTCTTTTTTTCCCCATAGCAACCAGAGCTCTGTATGGAATGAAATAATATGAACAACCATGAGAGGGCTTCATGCAAGGAACACCCCTGCCAAGTTTCATCAACATTGGCCCAGTGGTTTTAGAAAAGATGTTGTTTGAAGTAAAATGTTAATGGACGTACGCCGGACGGAATGCGATCCTAATAACTCTCTCTGGAGCTAAAAATGCAGCAATGACATCAAATATATCTATCAACAAGAGCTATATCTGATAAAATGTTTCAGATATTCGAACAACTTTGACAGCAAAATTTATAGAACTTCTATCAAGCAAATTTATCACCAGACGGGAAACAGTTATAAAATCTTTCTACAAGACTTTGATAAATGACTGTAAAGAAACAATATGTCTCTTTATTGATTTTCCTTCATTATTAAGCTTTAAAAATACCAGGCATTAATTGAGCTTAAACAAAATTCATACATAAATTTGTGAAAATCCTTCAATGGGTTAAGGTGATACAAAATTATAGTATTCTGATTTTTAGGTCTAACTTTGACCTTAAGCCAATGTTGGCTGATAAAAGGATTAATCACCTTCACTCCATGAGATAGACATTTACCAAAATTTTCAAGGAAATCATTCAAACAAGAGCTGTCCCTCACAAGTGACGAATGCCCCCAAAAGAGGTGTCTCACAGTCTGTGTCCTCTCCATGTGCTCAATAAATGTGCTATGTAATTTAAAATCCTTCCATGCATGACAGAGTTACCATGCATTTAGTATGCTATTACTTTTAAACACTAAGTGTGACCTTGACCTTTGAGGTAGGGACATGGTTCATGCAGACAACACATTGTCTTGATGTGCTGAACATTTGTGCCCAGTTATTTTAAATCAATTAATGCATGACAAAGTTACAATCCTGACACAAATGTATGCATATACATTGTATACAGGATTCCATTACCTATAAACTCTAAGTAAGTGTGACCTTGACCTTTGAGGTAGGGACATGGGTTTTGCACGCGACACATCGGCTTGATGTGCTAAATATTTGTGCCAAGTTATTTTAAAATCCTTCAATGCATGACAACGTTATAGTCCGGACACAAATGTATGCATATATAGAGGAATCCATTACCTTCAAACTCTAAGTGTGACCTTGACCTTTGAGCTAGCGACATGGGTCTTGCACGCGACACGTTGTCTTGATGTTGTAGACATTTGTGCCACGTTATTTTAAAATCCTTCAATGCATGACAAAGTTACAGTCCGGACACGAATGTGTGCATATATAGAGGAATCCATTACCTTCGAACTCTAAGTGTGACCTTGACCTTTGAGCTAGCGACATGGGTCTTGCATGCGACATGTCATCTTGATGTGGTAGACATTTGTGCCAAGTTATTTTAAAATCCTTCAATGCATGACAAAGTTACAGTCCAGACACGAATGTGTGCATATATGCATATATAGAGGAATCCATTACCTTCAAACTCTAAGTGTGACCTTGACCTTTGAGCTAGGGACGTTGGTCTTGCATGTGACACGTCGTCTTGATGTTGTAGACATTTGTGCCACGTTATTTTAAAATCCTTCAATGCATGACAAAGTTACAGTCCGGACACGAATGTGTGCATGTATCATATATGTTTTATGCATATATAGAGGAATCCATTACCTTCAAACTCTAAGTCTGACCTTGATCTTTGAGCTATGGATATGGGTCTTGCACATGACACACCGTCTTGATGTGCTAAACATTTATGCCATGTTATTTTAAAACCCTTCAATGCATGAGAAAGTTATAATCCGGACACGAATGTGTGCATATATACAGTATTCCATTACCTAAAAACTCTAAGTGTGACCTTGACCTTTGAGGTAGGGACATGGGTCTTGCACGCGACACGTCGTCTTGATGTGCTAGACATTTGTGCCAAGTTATTTTAAAATCCTTCAATGCATGACAAAGTTACAGTCCGGACACGAATGTGTAAGTGGGGATGCACAGACGGACGGTGCGATTTTAATATGCCACCCTTTCTTGGGCATAAAAATTGGGTGATATAGGAACTAGACCTTTGATGCCAACTGTGACTTTGACCTTGAGCAGGTTTGATTGAAACATGGATAATGCATGTACAGTAAACTCCGCTTATAACGAACTCCTCGGGACATATCAAATTTGTTCCTTATACCCGGAGTTCCTTAAATCCGTATATCGAACAAGTTCCTTATATACGATATATATATATCGAACAAAAATATATATCGAACAAGTATTTTTATAGTCAATTGTAATAAAATCCGAACCATCAACTTTTGAATGTCCTACCTCCTTTTGAAGAGTTATTAAGATCTATAATTGTTTTCTATACCCGTAAATATATGTAAAATAATTGCTAGGATGAATAAAACAGAAAAAAGACGGTTCATGTTTTCATTGGCAATAATTAAACTAATACAATAGAAGAAGCTTGTCATAACTTGAAATATTTAACAAGGTATTTCCAAAATGGGATTTCATCCGGTCTGCATGCTAGAACGCTAAAAATCATTTACGTAAAATATTATCACTTGAATATCGTATTAAGCAATTATTTTTGTACTCTCATTTAACTAGTTTACCAAAACGTTACACATTTGCAATTATTTACCTTATTTATGAATAATAGCTACAAGTGAGCTAAAAATACAATGCAGACGGCAAAAGAAAAATGCAAAATAAACAGATTATTTTTAACTCTTAAACTCTCTGAACATATTTCAGTTCGATATATACGATTACTTTATTGTACATTTTGCATTGTTGGACCAGCAAAAAAATTGTTCCTTATATCCGAAGTTTCCTTATAACCGGAGTACGATATAACCGTATATTTTTACATTAAACAAAGAAGGGAACAAATTGGGCCCAAAAAAACTGTTCGTTATATCCGAAGTTACGTTATATCCGGAGTCGATATATACGGAGTTTACTGTAGTCTCAATGAGGTGATTATTTTACTAAAAAATCAAAATATCCTTCCAAGTGTTTAGAATCAGTTAATGCATATTATAGATACAGCACATACATAAAAACCTTAGTGTTATGACATACCCTTATGGTATGGGTGACAAGTGAAGTTTTTTCAAAATCAGTGTTTACATGCTGAAGTTACATTTCAGACACCAAGTACTGAAATAAAATCCTAATTACAGGTCTTTAGCTCTAGGTGTGACCTTGACCTTCAACGCAGCTCCCGAGATATAGGGTATGGGCAACAATTGTATAGTAAAAAAAACTCACTTCATGCATGTAGAAGTGATAGCCAGGACACAAAGTGCTGGTATATAACCCTACGCCCTAAGTGTGACTTTGACCTTAAAGGTAGCTCCCTGGATGAAGGGCATGACACATGTGTTAAACAACTGTTATTAGTTAATTGAAAATTTGTCTATGCATGAAGAAGTAACAGCCCACCCTCTAGTCTCAAACAATCTGCAATCGAATAGAGACTTATAAGCATTCTTAGTCCGTTTATACAAGATTGATTCTAACATATCATGTTCACAACAGTGTAACAGTTAATGAAGTTAAACAGAAAGAATGTCTTATCATCCAAAGAAAACTTATTTAAAAAATATATATAATAATATAACAGGAAAAGATTGACAAAATATTCAATGAAAGGCTGTTTTAACATAGCTGCAGAACAAACAAAGTCATTGGCAACGTTTCTCTTAAATCTTGATTTTTAACCAAAAACACTTCGCTTTCTTAATAAATGAATAATAAACTACAATTAGAAATACTAGCCAAGTTTGAAGAAAATATTCATAGAGCGTTGAAATGTCTCCTTCAATTTAAGCTAATGTCCCGTTTTTTTTCTCAATATATATCTAATTACTGAAGGGTGTCCGATTTGATGAAGTTTCATTGCATTTTGTAAACAAGTGTACACAAAATTTCACTAGAATATTTACAAAGCTTTGAAAAAGTTAATCTACCGCATCCTATTTGGACTTCAAAATTCAGGTCTTCATAAGGGATATACAAGTGGTAAAAATAAAATTTATTGTAAATTTTATTAAGGCCTGTTGACAAATGAGCTAGCAATTTTTTCATGATGGATACCGGAAGATGTATGGAAGTGACCACAACTTTTGATGTGGTGAGGTAAAAGGCATGAAAGTTCCCTGATTAAAAAAACAGCTGCACTATGCTACATTAAAATATATCTTATTTACAAATCAGTTACTAAACTGATGACTGGAATCTTCAAAATAAAATAAGAATAGCACCAATTAAACAATACATATATCAAATTCAATAAGTCTGAAATGTAACAGTTTGTGGTAGGTGAAATTCCAATGTCCTCCGAAGAAGCAAAGTTCCACTATTTTGTGCATTCCCTTTTCGTATAATATGGCAAGTTACTAAACAACTTAATGTTTTTAGACAACAACCTGAAATGACAATTTGACGACAATGTCAATAGCTGTTACTTATAACACTTAGACAAAATTATTGACAGTGATTGCATGTATAAATAATTAGTTATAGAAACACCATTCATTTATTGGAGTACATTCACTGATTTTGAATCCTATTAATTGATATCAAATTGTTTTAAACAAAATATATTTCCGACTAATCGATTTAAACGTGTAAAAGATTTTTGAAAGTTTAATTAACACTTCTAGAATATATTAATAAGAAACATAGCAATGCCTACAAACCAGGGTTTCAACAGTTGACCAGAGTCATTTACGTTAACATTAACTAAAGCAAGGACTGTCAAATGAAATAACCTTAGAATGATACATATTCAAATGAAATTTTACAGACATGATTTCCTATTATCCTCTAATATTACTTAAAGGTCTTGCTACAGATTCCCATGTGTATAATGTGTAAAAATGTTCATATCATAGAATTTCTTCAATTTTGGCATTTTCAACTGGAAATGAAGTTTAAAACAAAAATCTGAAATAAAACAAGAGGGTCCTATATCGTTCACCTGCTACTTATGACAATATGTGACCAAACTTCAACTCTAAACTATATATCACATTCTGTTTGACCTTGACAAGGCAAAACTTTTGACCAATTTACATAATGATTGGGTTGTAATGTAACCTGTATGGCATACACAAGGTTTTTAACCGGATTACCTAGTTTTTGACCTCGGATTACCCATATTCATACTCTACCTAAATTTCATCAAGACAATCATACTGACAAAGTTTCATGAAGATAGAATGAAAACACATGGTTTTTCTACAATTTTACCCTGTGACATAGTTTTCACCCTAGATGACCCATGTTCGAACTCCACCTAGATTTTATCAAGGCAATCATACTGACCAAGTTTCATGAAAATGCAATGAAAAATGCAACCTCTATTACATACACATGGTTTTTCTATGATTTGATCCCGTGACCTAGTTTTTGACCCTAGATGACCCATGTTCAATCTCGAACTAGATTTCATCAAGGCAATCATACTGACCAAGTTTCATGAAGGTCCAATGAAAAATGCTACCTCTATAGCATACACATGGTTTTTCTATGATCTGACCCCGTAACCTTGTTTTTGACCAAAGATGACCCATGTTCCAACTCGACCTAGATAATATCAAGGCAACATACAAGTTTTGAAGATCTAAGGAAAAATGCAACCTCTATTGCATACATAAGAATTTTCTATGATTTGACCCTGTGACCTGGTTTTGATCCCAGATGACCCATGTTCGAACTCAACCTAGATTTCATCAAGGCAGACATTCTGACCAAGTTTCATGAAGATTCAGTGAAAAATGCAGCCTCTATTGCATACACAAGGTAAAGTGTGGACAGACAGACGACAGACAGACAAAGGACACCAGGCGATCACAATAGCTCACTTTTGAGCACTTCGTCACCGGCCTTGATTTGGAATAACCTGCCCTTGAAACAGGAATTTTTGTTGAAAGCCTTGTTCAAAACAATTCCCAGTCATTTTAGGGACAAGTCAGTGTGAAAGACAGCTATATCACCAAAAGCATGAAGAAGTGTTGAAAGGATATGTTCTGACCCATAAGTTGTGCCCTTGACCTTTAGTCAGCAAAGTTAACCAAAATACATACTTGGCTCGGTATTCTGGCTGAGGTAATTTAAATATTTCGCCATCAATGTTCATTATATGTTCAAGCTGACCATTTTCTGTATCTACTTGACTAGGCTCATTTAACTTCACAGTCCACTCTTTTCCGGGGAGCATACCAATATCCTCTCTTCTCTCAAACTATTTTGTACGATAAAGAAAACTTTGTTAGGATGCATAATAGGTAAAACATGGCTTTTTATACACAGGTTATATCATGAAGTAATGACAATCATGTGCCTTTTGCGTATATAATTATTTTTTTAGTAACTAGCTTTCATTATGGAAAGCGGTCACCTGAATAAGAACTAAACTATAACACATAAAATAAGGGAATAACAAGCAAATTCTAAGAACTTGTATTCCTTGCCAGGCAAGTCTGAGGGGTATAATTTGTACTAAATTAAATGAAAGTCTGATCACCTAGTTTAAAGGAAAAATCTTTTGTAAGTCTATATGTATGATATCAAATATAGGGATAACAACCAATCACCATCTGGGCATGATTTGGCTTTGACACCAAATAATGTAATAGGAAGTGTAAAACTGACTTTGTCCAAACCCCGTATATGACAGTTCCCTCTGTTTGTAGGTCTGTTTGGGTTAATGGTGTCTTGGAATAAATTTTCTTATCTTTCTTATTTTACACTGATATGAAACCAAACAATTTTGCTGGAAATACAAATAACTTTCTGCAATGAGTGGACTAGAAGATTAAGTTTCTGGAAGAAGCGAGTTCGAACTGCTAAAAGGTAATGTTAATTCCAAGACACTTCCAGGATAATCAAAGGAAGCAGTAAGTTTCTTCCTACTCCCCTGTCAGCAACCTTAAAGCTACATGTATGCATATGCATTCCTAGTTGCAGAAGCAAATGTTTTCATACCTAGTCTAAAAGTCTATTTTCAATATGTCATAATCTCACCAATGAAATGTCTTTTACAAACAAACTAGGTTAGCATTCCCTCTCACAGTGGTCTGGATTCATAAGTCACAGGCTATGATGTAAAGGTACAACAAACACATTGTCTTACATACACGAGTGATATAGCGTAGTTGGCAGGAGATCCATATCTCTTCATTGTCAAAGGCATGCAGAAGAGATATAAGTCTCAACATTAGTTCATTAACCATGAAATTTTAGCAAACAGAGAAATTGTAACACAATAATTATGTAGTTTCTCTATTAATTAATTATATAGTTTTTTTATCTTATTTTTGGATTTTCTTCTGCATTGGATAAGACTTGGTAGGAGACTGGTACGCGACATGCTAAAATGGTTTGTGAACGCATTTAATGTAAAAAAAGATATTAGGACAACCCGAGCCATTACCAAAACCCAGGTAACACGTGTTGGCATAATTTAGCTTTTCTGCGACAATTCAATATACTTGTGTTTGTACTACCTCCAAAATGTCATTAAATGTTGTTAATATTGCTCTGGAATATTGTTTATGGAAGAGAGTTATTACAAACTAGATGGATGTTCAGTAGAACACTTGTGTCGCCCTCTTACGCTTTGTCAGAATAACCAATAATTTTGTGACAAAATCTAAGTACAAGAAGGGGCATAACTCTGTCAAGTATGACCTTGACATACAAAATTTGGTGGCATCACGACCCTTTTGTCATAAGCAATGCAATTTGAAAGTTTGATGAAGAAATCTCAAGTAATGGCAAAGTTATAGCCAACGTTTAGTTTTCATGACAAAATCTAAGTACAAAAAGGGGCATAACTCTGTCAAAAATGACCATGACCTGCACAATTTGGCGGCATCACAACCATTTTGGCATAAGTAATACAATTTGAAAGTTTGATAAAGAAATCTTAAGAAATGGCAAAGTTATAGTCAAAATCTAAGTACAACTAGACCTATCACTAAATGTGATTAATACCCGAAAGACTGCTTTAACTGAGGAAGCTCGTAGTAACAGAATACCTTGCAAAAAAACTAAAATAGAGATATTGTTCTTGGCAATAACTCTGTAATTTGTCAAGATAGAGTTATGGTTCTTGTACACTGCACTTCCTCTCATTGTGCTGGACCATGTATGAAGTTGTATTGAACTCCAACCAGTAGTTTTCAAGTTACGCTCCAAACAAGGAAAAGTAACAAAGGGCAATAACTCTAAAATAAGTCAAGATGGAGTTATGGTTCTTTTGCACTGCACTTCCTCTCATTGTGCTTGACCAATGCATGAAGTTGTATTGAATCCCAACCAGTAGTTTTCAAGTTATGCTCCGGACAAGGAAAAGTAACAAAGGGCAATAACTCTGTAATTAGTCAAGATAGAGTTATGGTTCTTGTACACTGCACTTCCTCTCATTGTGCATGACCATTGTCTGAAGTTGTATTGAATTCCAGCTAGTAGTTTTCAAGTTATGCTCCAGACCAGGAAAAGTAACAAAGGGCAATAACTCTGTAATTAGTCAAGATAGTTATGGATCTTGTACAATGCACTTTCTCTCAATGTGCTTGACCATTGTATAAAGTTGAATTGAATTCCAACTTGTAGTTTTCAAGTTATGCTCAAGACAAGGAAAATGCAACCGACCGCGCCCGCCCGCCCGCCCCCCCGCCGGATGTCTCCTATTTACCCCCCGAAACGAAGTTATATAAGGTATAAAAAGGGGCACAACTCTGTAAGGTATGACCTTGACCCACAAAATCTTGCGGCATTATGAACCTTTTGTCATATGAAATGCAATTTAAACGCTAGATGAAGAAATCTCAAGTTATAGCCAACGTTTATTTTTCGTGAAAAAATCTTATTACAAAAAGGGGCATAACTCTGTCAAATATGATATTGACCTACAAAATTTGGCGGCATCACAACCCTTTACTCATAAGCAATACAATTGTAAAATTTGATGAAATCTTAAGAAATGGCAAAGTTATAGCCAACGTTAAGTTTATGTGACAGACCGAAGGACGGCGAACCCTATGTATCGCCTTTTCTCCGAAAGCTTTCTTCATAATCGAGCTTAAATAAATTAGTATAAACTAAACTAAATAAAGCAGCGACTAAGTACCCAAAACTTAATTTCCAAGTTGTTGACAATAACCATTTTCTCCTGCATTTCTCTACTTCTAATTTTGAAAAAATAAACAGCATCTGACAATGTAGTTGAAAAAATCAAGAGAAATCAGCCTGTGATTTAATCATACTAATAACACAGAGCCAGCTACCTAGCCACTTACTTTGAAAAAAGATACCGTGTTTGCAAAAAAATGTGTCTTGAATGTTAATAGTTTTCGTCCACCTACACCGTTTCCACATTATAAATAATCAGAAGAACCTTGTTAAAATTGTAAAATATTAAAAATCTTAGCTTTTTTTTTTTATTTTCTTTAAAAGACGAAGAATCCCAAAAAATTGCAGCTTTGTTGATAACATTGCTAGCTTTGATTTGATCCGTTATAGTGACATTAGATAGATTTATTTCAGTATATCACAGATGTACAAACATGGTTAAAACAAACATAATGCATACATATACAGATAAGTAGATGTATACACAAGTTTATACACCATGATATGCACATCAATACCAAGGATAACACAAAAAGGGAAAAGTGATTCTTCCCTATATCTATTGTGGTCCTTCAAGCTAAGAAACGGGCGTCGCCATAATTGTTCTAATAACATATCTGCTAATTGCAAAAATGCTCTTTTGACTGAAATCATTCAACTTCATCAAAATATTAACTTCCAAATGAGGATGACCTAAATTCTATTGAAGAGTGTGCCATTTAGAAAATTAAACGAAGTCTGTTGAGTGGCACAGGCTGTAGGATGTTTAAATCAAATGATTTAAAATTCTTTGATGGATTAAGCCCTGACCACCCCAGAACCATCTCCTTTTGGACTCCATTTAATCAATAAGAGTGTTGTCTAACATATATATTATTGAATTACACTATTTCGTCTTTTTGAAATTAAGGGGGAAGGATTCCTGGACAGCTACATTTGCTCAGTATTTAATAGTTTATAAATTATTCAAATAAATTTCAAAACTTACCCTTTCAAAGTTTAGCATCATCAAGTTGATCATAAAGGTAAAAAATTTCCTACGAAGTGGTGATTTGTTCAAAAACATAACTGACTGTGAAAGATCAGGTTTATTTGTACTCATTGTATCAGGTAGATCTAGCAAAAATATTATCGCGCCAATGGCATTTTCATTTGTTGTCTTGAGACTGAAAAAGAACACACAACATTAAAGAATATTTATCTCTGCCAAACAACTTAGGAAACAATAGCTGTTTGTAATTGGTCACTTCTAACTTATTTTATTGAGCAGAAACCATTTTTCTATTTTCAGTAACAGTGACCTTGACCTTACTGACCCCAAATGCAATTCAAAGAATCCTCTCCCCGCAAACTACCTACAACTAAGTTTCATTGCAATTGGTCAATCCTAACTAAAGTTATTGAGTGGAAACCATTCTATAATTCCAGGTCACCCTGACCTTGACCTTTGACTTTCTCAAGATCCTATGCGAAGTGTTCTTGAGTTATCATCCAGAAACTGTTTTACTATTCCAGGTCACAGTGACTTTGACCTTTGACCTACTAACCTCAAAATCAATAGGGGTCCTCTACCGGTTTTGACCAACCTCCAAATCAAGTTTCAAGATGGTAGGGTCAAGTGTTCTCACGTTATCATCTTGAAACCGGGTCACTGTGACCTTGACCTTTGACATACTGACCCAAAAAACAATAGGGGTCCTCTGCTGGTCATGACCAACCTCCACATTAAGTTTCAAGATCCAAGGCCCAAGCGTTCTTGAGTTATCATCTGAAAACCAGTTGGTAGACGGACAGACAGACAGATGGACCTACCGACACCTGCAAACTAATATACCAATCTTCTTCGAAGGGGGCATAATAATTGTTTAAGAAAAACAGCCTTAATCCTTTAACTCAAAACTCAAAATGCTCAATACAGTTCATGTAAGTTTAAGGAACACGATATGCAAAGAAACACAGTACTGGGTCCAAAGTTTTTAGAGACAACCTTCATGAAATACATGTTGGAAGACACTCATAAGGTCATAACTTCTGTCAAATAAAATTTACTTGTGAGCATAACTTTCATTTTAAAATTTTTATACAAAAATAGAACCTTGTCACAAGAAATAGATCTCCCATTCCAGTATCAAATTTATGTTTACCTCGGAGTCAGAACTACTAACATTTTTAACATGCTAATTTGAAATACAGTATGCAGTTCAGGAGTTATTTTGGACACACACTATATTCACATGACTTTTGATCACTAAGTGTGACCTTGACATAGAACCCAGATACCTAAAACATTACACTTTGCATATCAGACTATTTCACTAACATTTAATGAATACACTTCGATGAGTTTTGGGGATATACTTTTATGACTTAGACTCTTAGTTATGACTTGTGTCTCGAGTCGGCCATATTTAAAGCATGGATTCTGAAAATCATCTCATTAACGTTAACATGTTGAGCCAATGCCATAGGGTACAACTGGATTGAGAACGAGGAGAGCTGACCAATTTATAGCTGGTATTGTTTTGAATTAAGTTGTGTTACACCTGTGATATAACAGCAATAATCATCATTTTAAATTTTCTACATTCCCTTAAAATTTCAGAGGAAAAATTACATTTAAGTCTGTCTGTTTATTATACTTTCATGCATCTTTCAATCCTTTAATTCTTTACACAGTATTAACCTTTATCCTATTGTACTCTTGTTGCTATTGCGAATTGTACTTACATTTTTAATATAACCTTTGTGTTAGTAAGGTCTCAATAAGGAAAAATAATGTGTTAACTTTTGAAAAGATACACTTTTGATGGTGGAACATATTCAACACGTATGTCCTGGAATACTATCAAAATTTTAACAACAAAAATATTTCTCATAACGGCACATGCTAACATTTAAACTTTTAAAAACAGAAATATTGAAGGCTTGAAACAACATGTACATAAGAGAACAGTTTCTGAGATTTTCAAAAATGTATAGTTTATGAAAATCAGTTGATCTGTTTATAATTTATACATTTTGCTAATTATCATCATTAAGCATTAATCATGCAAATGAGCTAAATTTTTAATGCTTGTTCTTAAAACAATAATTAAGATATTTTGAAAAGAAAGACCTCATTTAAAACTTGAATGTCTCTTGTTTAAAAAACGTAGGATTCTTAAGAATTAGAAGTAAACTTAACACGTTCAAATTTTTGCACATGTCTTTATCATCTAATAAATAGTCCTGAAAGGGGTTGACATAAAAATTAAGATGATACTCATTTAAACTGTAGCATATTTACTCCAAAATATAAGACATATCTGACTCCTAAGGGCCCTTTTGTGTGGCATGGTAATCGAGTGATTAACGCTCTGGACTACCAATCTGGAGGTCCCGGATTCTAATCCCAGCCGGTGCACTGGAAATCTCATAAACACCTTTCGGCGTTTCCCCATCAATCTAAAGATGAACTGGTTAGAAACTCAGAGGTTGTCGCACATGTATCAGTGCTATACACCGGGTACATAAAAGAACCAAGGGGTCTGTTCATAAAGAGTCATGGTCTGGTACCTGTATTCTATTTTGTATCTGCATCTGTCTCTTCAACATGTGCCTGTTATGAGTCTTGGCAGTTTCACCTGAGAAGAAATCCTACAGTCGGCCAGGACTAAAACAAAATGAGGGCCCTTTTGTCATGTTGCACATCATTATAATATGGAACACATACACAGCTCTAGAGACAGGCACTTTGTGCACAAATTCTGATGACTGTAACTGTCAATGTTATGTACAAACACATGATACCTTGTTCCACTCAAATGCTCCTCATTCTTTTCAGCATCAGAGCCTTCTACATTATTATCATCTGCTTTGGTGGCATTTTCTTTATCAGCTTCCTTTTTATTTTCAGTGGAGTCTTTGTCACTTGGTTTTTCATATACAACTGACTGGATTGTTAAATTCATTCTGCGCAATGGCTTAATGAACACATGCTGAAACATTGCAACTGAAAAAAAAAAAGACATTCATGTACTTTAAGATTAATGATACTAAAACTTCAATTAATCATTTTTATCTATCAACTTGGGCAATAAAGCTGAAACTTGTAAAACGTCAGTTAAAATTATTAAAACACAAAATATAAAATGTACCAGAACAGTTTATGATGTTAAAGAATAAAGTTCTTTAAACACCAAATCATTTATTAAGAATGAAGATAAAAATGTCCAAGAATTGTAGGCTCATCAAGTAACTGAACTGTACAATGGCCAGTCAGAGTACGCAAAACTTGCTTTTTTAATAGATTTCTTTTGAACGTCCGTAACGTAATGAGCCATATATGCGGGTAAGGACAGGTTTGGACTTCCATAGAAGTGACAGTTACTGTAAGAAATACGTTTTGTCTGTATGAATTGAAAAGCTATGCCAACAGCTCCTGAATGTTGAAAACTCAGATGTCCAAGACAAATGCTGACACTTTAAGACAACCTTGAACATGACCTTAGACACAATTTTACCAGGTTTGAAAATTTTCGTTTTACCAACTTTCGCATACAGGCCACTGTGGGATTGTGTTTTGAGCGCGTGCAAATATTTTTTCATAGACATAAAGCAGACATGTCGTGCACAAACCGAGGTGCATTGAAATCTTATGAAAACGCTTAAAATCGACCTCTTATTAGCAAAAAAAAGAGAAGTCCATGCGCAGGTAAGTAGACGGGGAGGAGACCCCTGTGCATGACCTTTGTAGGTCGGCCAATGGAAATTCTACTTTCATGTTACAGCTCAGTCTGTTTACTGACGTATACAACACGTGCAGTAAACCAAAAGTAGCATAACGTGATGTACAGTGTTTACAAAAACACATGCATGTCTGTCGAGAGTGTAACAAAATATGCCGTCTGTGCAAAGGATATGGCTATAAAGTAATTGCAAAGAGATTTCATTGCTGTGAAACTTCAGATAATGGGTGAAAATAAGTACATGATTTAACATGTACATCATCTACAATGCTAATGCCAAACATCTAGTCTAAAATAGAAATGAAATAAGTAACAATCTAAAACGGGTTGGAACAAAATATGATGACCCACAAATACAATGCATTTGTGCCAAGATATGTCAATATCAATATATGCACATAACTAAAACAACAAACAGATCAATGTATGGATGGGAGAAAACAGATAAAAGGAGGTAAAAGTAGACTATTTTGAGTATACCATACATTAAAAGTAGTGACAGAGTGTACATAACAGAAATTAAACTACTGAATAACATCACACATACTAGGATATCTTAACACTCCCTGGTCTCTTCGGGTCTCAGCTGTATAAATCACATCCCCCCATGTTCCATATCCAACCAGTAGTGTGCTATAAGCAACAAGCTTGCCTCCACTGTGTACAGATATCATATTACTCTCCATTTGGTGCCCTGAAATAAAGCAACTATCACATTACAAATTTTGAGAAATAATGTTTACCTTTTAAAAAAGCAAATATAACAAGCAATTCAAGAAACCTGAATATTAAAATATCCAAGTATTTATTTTGATATGATAAATCAAACAAGAGGGCCATGATGACCATATATTGCTCCCTCATTGAACTTTTAAACAAGAAACTAGTTCATAATCAAAGTCAGTCATAGGAATTTTTGGAAATACTTACCAAACTGCATAAATTGTCTAAATTTTATATCTCTAGCTTGATAAAACAAAAACCAAGCTAAAGGTCAAGGACGGCCAAGGTCAAAGCAGAAATTTGCATTCAAAACTGTACACATTTCGTTGCTGTAGCTTCTAAAACAGGAAAGTAAGTCAAGGTCAGCTAATGTCAAAGTTGAAATCTACCAACAGGCAATGCTATACATGTATGCACAGGGCCATGCAATTTTAGATATTTTTTTAAAAGTTTTTCCTATTACTCTATTTTTATACAATTGACCCCATGGCATGGTCAATCTTGACCCTGGGGGCATTATTGGAACAAACTTGGTACAGGTCCATTGGACAATGCTACATACTAAATATCTTAGTTCCAGCCTTTTAGGTTTTGCTGAAGAAGATTTTTAAAGTGTTTTCCTATACAAGTCTGTGTAAAAAAGGGCAGAGTCAGTTGTGACCCTAAGGGCATGATTTGAACAAACTTAGTAAAGGTCCACTAGACAATGCTACACACTAAATATCTAAGCTCTAAGCCTTAGTGACCAAACGGGCACGGTCAATTTTGATCCCAGGGGCACGATTTGAAAAAACCTGGTAGAGGACAAATCAACAAATGCTACAAAACAAATAGCTATGCTTTCAAATATTTTTCCTATCTGAACAAAGAGAGCACAATGCTTCTGGCCAAGTTTAATGAAATTCCATGAAGTGGTTTATGAGAAGAAGTCATTGGAAACAAGTGTGGAAGACATACAACTTTCATTCACCAGTCCAAAAGATCACTAAGAGCCATTAGTTTAATTTCATCTAAAAAGAAACAGATAAATTTATAAATTGTTAAAATGCTTCAGAAGTTCATTCCAGGGAGGGGTGAAAAGAAAGGGAAACAATGCTGTTTTCTTTAAGTGGACTGACTTCACACAAAAATAAACAATGTATGTTTTACTTAGTTGTTTCATATACAGTAAAGGTTAGACATACCTATGGCAATTGATAGGGCTGCAGTTACAACATCATAGTTACCATAACTAGCATAAGCTACTCCATTACCTGTACCTACAATGAAATTATCAAATTTTTTATTCATCATGTTCATTTCCTACTTATATTTGCTGAATTATGTTTTAAACTTGTTTTAAATTAGCACTTTTCCAAGGCTAACAGTGGAAAAGTTCCAATAGACTTTTGTTTCTTTAAATCTAGAACCTTCACACCAACTTAAACTCCTTATAAAATAGGATGATAAATGAACATGTAGCTGATAATCTTCCTCTATATGACTGTGTTATTCAGACATGATACTTTTATATGACTCTCTTGGATCAATGCTAAAACTCTAGATTAGGCAATTATGTAATATGCCTTTACATAACTTTACATAATATGATTTTTTCAAATTTCCTTTAATCTGTTGAATTGTTGAGGCACATACATGCCGTTCTCACGATATTCGCTAGGTACTCCTGTTATTTAGACCAAACCTGGCGCCCGTGCAAAGCTTGCAAAAATACTAAAAACTCCTGGTGAGTTAAAATTTTGGAAAAATACTGCGAGATTCATAAAATATCAACCTATATACATGGTCAATACCCTGACACGTGATATCGATAATGAAGAAGTACTAGTATTGTGTACAGTCGATAAGGTGAAGAAACTGATGTGTTGACACGAGTTTGCATTAATTGTCACTATCATCTTTGGTAAATTGCCCGGAGAATAGTAAGCGGCAATTTGTAAACTTTTCAAACTGCGATGATTAGCCGATAATCAAACTGTCAAACAAGTCACTACACTCCAACATGCTGTGAATGAAATCATTTAATAAAAAGATTTGATGTTTTCGTAAAAGCGCCAAAACAAGTTTACACATCGATGTTGTGATAAATTATCGGAAACCTTTTGCGTTTCGATTGGATGAGAGTGCATAACGGTGACGCCTTCAAATTTATCAGCTGTCAAATGACGGTGTATTGCAAATAGCGTTGATTAATGACCCGCGTTTTCTCAAAGTTTTATGCAAACCGGTTAATCATCGTCGGATTATTAGCATTCTTTTCAAAAACGGTGTGTAAAAAGATATGCAGATTTAAGCATTTCTGTGAACCATTACTATGGGAATAGTAAACTAATGTTTGAAATAGGCGTTTTGTTTGTGTAAATACGCAAAAAAATGTCAAATACGTCCTTAGAAATGCATGATTTCCTGCTTAAAAAAATATCTCCCGGCGAGTTGTTCAAAAACCTGGCGATTTTTCAAAAATCTCCCGCCAATAACTTAATCCTTTGTGGCATATATGTTGGGGCATAACTGTGTTAAGAAGTTTAGCATACAGGCCAGAAACAGTCTAAACTTCAGTTAACTCTGACCAGTTTCTTCTTTGAGATCAGTTAATCGACAAAAATGTGTTGTTGATTTAATGATTTCTTCATTGGTAGCAAAACAACATCAAGATTTGAAAGTTAACATTTGACTTAATTTATATGATAAAACTTGACACTAAAGGCAGCAAACTATATTTTCCATATGGAAAATCAGTTAAGCTAAATGTAAAACTTTGTCACTTACCACAAGGAATTAATCCAATCATGAGATGAAGTTCTGGTACAGATATATCTGGATCATCAGTGTTTATACCTTGTTCCTTTGTCAGCTTCTGCATCAGTCCATTAGCAGCCTCATGATACAATCCATCTCCACCAACTACTACCAGCCTAACAATATACACTGTAGAATATCAGCAACACGATGCACTATTTTTAACATTATGTCAACAATCTTGAAGGTTTACCATCTACATTTAGATAAATAAGATTCAAAATCAGCCACTACTATATATATTTCCTATATCTGGTTCCAGTTCTTAAAGCCAACTTGAAAGTTTTCAACTGACTTCTTGAAAGAAGTGCATACAGTGTTTACAGGCTGTGCGGTAGTCTATTCTGACAACACTGCCAGCTAGGGATAGCTTATTTTCTGATAATATGGACATGCTGTTGTTTTAAAGTAGGTCAGTCGAACTAAAAACATAATAATGTATTGAAATTTTACACAATTGCCAACACTCACCCATCTATAGTCTTGATGTCGTATGCTAACAATATCTCTTCAGTGTGATGTGCCTTTTCTGTCACTGAAATTCAGACATAATTGTCAAGCACATACCAGGCATGAATTCAAATACAAATTCAAATGTAAATCCAAATAAGTACAATCCTTTTGCTAGCCACTGCAACCCACTTGTACACAGTAAAGGAATAAGAGCAGAGTGTTACACTTGTTTTTTGGAGAATATGCAAGACATCTCAAGAATCCAAGCCAATACACTTCCACAGCATAACATGCATATGGTTTTTACTTGTCACTCAGGTGAAATTTCATTAATTTTGATATAGTGATTTTAGAGTAACAGTGAACCCAAAAAACATCTCAATGTACATTATATCTATAATTTAAAAGGGCAATGATTCAATGACATTTATCCAGGTGTAACATGCGGATTACAATAGCTCATCATGTGTAAAATAGCATGGAAAACATCTCTATGTACATTATATGTATGAAAAAATCTAAGGGCAATAACTCAATAAAAAATCATTCGAATCAACTTGAATCTAAACACTGAGGTTTCACTGAATTCCAACCTGTGGTTGCCGAGAAATTGTCCAGACAATTTTTGTTTACAGACAGACTGATAAGCATGATTTCAATATAGCCCCAATGTACTTCATATCTAGGCTAGAAATACCAAAAATATATGCAAGCAAATTTTTAGACTATAAATTCAAGTGACAAGCAAGTTTTTGTTTTAAACATGTGGCCTTAAGATAGACCTATTTAGAACATTTTACCAATGACATCAGTTTCTATTCCAGCAACTTGAAATATTGGAGCAACTTTTTGTGCATACACAGTTCTACCTCTGCTTCGACCACTCACTGGGTTGATTAATACCAACAGTTTCTTTGGTCTTTGCTGAACTGAAATCAGAATGATATGTTATAATAACACACTTTAGAATTGGTAAGAAACAGTGAATCTATATTAAAATTCCCAGCACTATATCTTTAAATTCGATCTGTGAGAGGTTTCCGCCTACTGGTTTAAGAAATGACATTTGTAAATGGTATATCTTCATGTCATATGGTGGCAATCCATATGTTCATAAAACATCCAATTTCAACTGATACTGATTCTTCTACACAGGTGGACCAACAATAGATACTAAAAGAAACTGATATTGAAGTAAATGTGACCTCTTGATTTCAATTTTAAAAGGTGTAGATTGAGCATATCATTCTCTGCAGAAAACAGAATTACCAAGTTTCAAGAAAATCGTTCAAGGTGGTTTAATGTTTATGACCTTAATTGAAGCTTATCAATTACTGTTAAAAATGAATGCAATCAGTAACAAGAGAAGTTTGTATATCGTGTGTGCCCCCTGATGGCAGTCAATTTGCCGACTAGTTGTATTGCAATAAGGTCATGATGACCTTGACCTGTTGACCTAACAATCAATAGGGGTCATCTACTTGTCATGACCATACTACCAGTACCTACCAATTTTGAGGACATAGGCCCAAGCATTCTCTAGTAATTGATCAGACACCTTTTTGTGTGTTAAAGGTCTCTGTGACTTTGAACTTTGACCTGATAACCTAAAATGTTTAAGAGTCATCTACTGTTAAAAACCAACCTACCTACAAAGTCTGAGGATACTAGGCCAAAGCGGTCTCTAGTTATTGATTGGACAATTTGAGGTTACTGTAGCATTGACCTTAGACCTTGTGACCTCAAAACCAAAATAGGTCATATACAACGAACCTAATGAGTTTTAGGAACCTTAGTCAAATCGTTCTTTAGTTATTGATCGCACAAGGATTGGTCTATCGACAGACCGTCAAACTGACATGTGCAAACCATCTTGATGGGGGGCATTACAATTATTTAGAAAGAATCAAACTGTGAGCAAAATAAAGGTAACTAAATAATGATCATGTTAATTCTTAAAATTGTTTGCCAAATGGTTCTAGAGTTATCCTACAGAAGCAGTTTTCAAAGTACATATCGCTTTGACGTTGACCTTTGATGGATTTATCTCAAAATCAATAGAAGTACTCCATTTGTTCAAGCAAACAGCATGTAAAGTTTGAGAAGAGCATCCTAAATGGCACTAATCTTATTGTCAGGAAACTGTTTCAAAGGTAAAGTGACCTTTGACAGAAAAAATAACTCGGAAACAATCAATCTTCAAAGCGGCAGAAGGGCGTAATAAATGACCATTTTTGCTCACTATGAACATTAGAAGGCATTGCAGATAAGAACAAGAGGGCCAAGATGGCCCTATATCGCTCACCTTGGTACAAGTCCACTTGCCTGGTGGAAGATCACTAGATAATGTTATATACCAAATAAGTTTTCCTATATACGCCTTTGTAAAACAAATGATTCCCCCTCCCCCGGGCAAGGTCAATTTTGACCCCAGGGGCATAATTTGAACAAACTTTAAAAGAGGTCTACTAGGCAAGCTACATGCCAAATATCTAAGCTCTAGACCTTGTGGTTTCAGAAAAGAAGATTTTTAAAAGTTTTTACTATATATTCCTATGCAAAACTAAGTGATCCCGGGGTGGGCAGGGCAATTTTGACCCAGGGGTCATAATTTGAACAATATTGGTAGAGGTCCACTAGCCAATGCTACATGCCAAATATCTAAGCTCTAGGCCTTGTGGTTTCAGAGAAGAAGATTTTTAAAATTTTTACTATATAAGCCTATGTAAAACTAAGGACCCCGGTGCGGGGTCAATTTTGATCCGGGGCTCATAATTTGAACAATATTGGTAGAGGTCCACTAGCCAATGCTACAGCCAAATATCTAAGCTCTAGGCCTTGTGGTTTCAGAGAAGAAGATTTTTAAGTTTTTCCTATATATTCCTATGCAAAACTAAGTGACCCCGGTGGGGGTCAATTTTGACCCGGGGTCATAATTTGAACAATATTGGTAGAGGTCCACTAGCCAAGCTACATGCCAAATATCTAAGCTCTAGGCCTTGTGGTTTCAGAGAAGATTTTTTAAGTTTTTCCTATATATTCCTATGCAAAACTAAGTGACCCCGGGTGGGGGGGTCAATTTTGACCCGGGGTCATAATTTGAACAATCTTGGTAGAGGTCTACTAGACAATGCTACAGCCAAATATCTTAGCTCTAGGCCTTGTGGTTTCAGAGAAGAAGATTTTTAAAGTTTTTCCTATTTGTTGCCATAGCAACCAGAGTTCTGCATGGAATGGAATTCTTTGAACAATTTTGGTAGAGCTTCATGCAAGGAACATTCCTGCATAGTTTTATCAACATTGGCCTAGAGGTTTCAGAGGAGATGTCATTTGAATCAAAATGTTGACGGACGACAGACAATCATCGATCAGAAAAGCTCACCCTGGCATAGCCAGGTGAGCTAATAAAGAAACCCAAATATTACACATTATGGCTTAATGGAGGTTACAGTTTCCAGAACCTGTGGAAAAACAGTAGTGCATGCTGTCTAAGTGGAAATGAATAAAATTTGAAGTTAAAATTAGTGGAAATAGTTAACAAATGCATTTCTACGAACATCTGTAACAGTTTAAATTTCAAATATGATAACATCTGAATGCTTTTTACAAGAGAAGGGTTAAGAGTTAGAATGTGTGAGATTTATTTGGGTTGGCAATGAATTAATAAAAATTTCAATAATTATCACTCGCCGTTCCATTTCGGTTTGTACATGGGCCTTGAACATGTTGAAGTAATTTTCATGCAAAATAGAAACACTCAGGTTATACAAATGACTGGTTTACAGAGACAACTACCCTACATCTTGGATCACCTTAAATAACCTGGAAACATTTCAGTAAAACCTTCATAAATACTTGTTTCATAATATGTGGGTGGGTTGTGAATGATTTATTATAAAGTGTTACTATATTGGCACACCATTCGTAAATGAGATATTTCTTGATATATATGTTCTCCTTAAAAAACTAATTTATTATTTTACATACATTTAGTTCAGTTAATGTCTTGAGAAAATAATCTGGTCTTTGTATGGAATGTCCAATTACATTTTAAAATAAGCATTATTATAGATGATGTTATCGAGATTGAAACATGTCTGAGTCAAAATGTTGTAATTTACCTTCTTAATCAATGACATATAGTCAGAAGGCTATTTAAACTAAGAAGCACTGTTTAGGCCCCAGTTACGTTCCTTCAACCTGTGGGCTATATGTACTAAAAGGGAAGACTTAAACACTTGGCCCCCTTTACACAGAAGCATATCCAATGGTCAATCTGAAAGCAAGAGTTGACAAGCAAACAACAAAGTACATAATACATGATACATCTCATGGGCTAACTGATACAAGGATAACATACTAGTAATATTATGCCCTTTTCTGAGCATTTCATAAATAAAACCTCTGTTGCAACTTTGCCTCATAAATGACTTTGAGTCATAGAATTTTTTTTTTCAATACTTGTAGTTAACAGATAAGCTTCCTTTCATCACTTACCATCAAAACTTTGAACTTGTGAACATGAAAAAAAAAACGTATGTTACTTTTAATCCTCTGGCAGCCATTTTATTTTAAGGAATCAACAATCTCATGAATAACATCATTAAAGTTTTGACTACCAGCTCCCAATTGTATAAACGTTGGTTAAGATTTAACCATCCATGGGTTAATTTAACCAACATTTATACAATTGGGAGCAGGTTAAGTACTTTTCTGCAAAATTATATTGAAATCAAGCAGCAGAAAGTCTTCAAGTTGCGATAGCAACCAGATTTCTGTATGGAATTGTGTTCTTACAACTGCCCAGTGATCATTTTAGGGAAATTATACAGACTACCACAGAATGGCTTCTGACGAGAGGTGAGTAATCACAATAGTCCACCATGAGCATTTTTGCTCAGGTGAGGTTTTACAGGTACATACCATTTCTAAGAAGATCGCTGATCTGTTGATGAAGTTTTGTAACAAGCTGTAAATCTGTACTTGTAAACACCATGGAACATAACTTCAGGTGGAGCTTTTTCTCTTGTTTCACATAGGAGACCTTGACTGAATCCTTGTCTGTGACATGTTTTGATGAACTCTCTAAATTTGCTGACAGAACATCTACTATTCTTACATTGTGCAAATCTGAAAATAGATATTAAGGTGTCATAGCTTATAATACTATATTACTAACAAAATTCGAATGTTTACAATTTTGCTCAAATAGCAATACAATGTACAATTAACACAGAGAAAGTTCAAGAACTAAGGTATGTGTATGATTATTACATCAGCTATAGCGTTGGTGTAGGATTTAATGCCTGTTCCAACTGTATTTTGGTCATTTGAACAGGTGGGCAGTTTACCTTACCACAATGTTCCTGGGAAGAACCAGTACTAGGCTCCTATCCTCCGTACAAAACTGCCAACTGTTTTCACATAAACAGACATGGTTGATAGCCAGGCTCAAACCTGTGACACTCGATATATGATAAGTTATAGTGATTTCAAGTCAGCAACTCTTACCACTTGACGGACCATCAGCTATAATGTGGGTTAAAATACCACCTCTGCATATCTGTACAGTAACAATCCAAACAGAAGAAACATTTCTCATACTAAACAGACCTGCCTCTCCAGCTACTGATTTGTTGAGTTTAAAACTCGAACAGGTATCATACATTACCACAACAAACTTTGCAAAGACCATGC
The DNA here is from genome assembly GCA_022818135.1 of Saxidomus purpurata. Taxonomy (NCBI): domain Eukaryota; kingdom Metazoa; phylum Mollusca; class Bivalvia; order Venerida; family Veneridae; genus Saxidomus; species Saxidomus purpurata. The sequence continues at coordinate 52,410,371 of JAFMSR010000005.1, read as the reverse complement.
TTATATATGCTACTCAAGTTCACTGAACTCATTGTCTGATGAAACTCAAATTCAAATTTATCTTAAACTACTATATCCTTATAGGATGGTCAAGACAAACAATTTTAAAAGTTAAACCACCTATGTTTTAACTGGCAGTTTCAACCATTAAACATTAAACATTTCTTGGTTGTTTTCATGAAAAATCTGCACTGAAGTTTTATTCAGCTTAAGTTCCTGGTCAATACATCCAAACATTCAATATCAAATTTAAGATCTATTCTTATTTGTATTATGGTTACTGCATATATCTAAAGGAAACCCACTGTATATGGAGTGGAGCTTAACTGTGATCTATCTGTAATAGAACAATTATGTTGTGATGCAGTAGTCACCTGACTCAGTCTAACTTGTGGTTTCATTCTTGTGAAATAATGTTATGTCTTATGTATGCATAAAATTATTATTAATATTAGAAAATGTATACTAGTAATTGTATGAAAATCAACAAGTAAGAAAAAGGGCACAATCATATAGTACTGAGATATGTGATACAGACAATAAAAGTATATTCCATCATATCACAACTCCCTTTAGATTGACAACCTAAAGAAGAAACAAAATACTTAGGTTGTCCAAAGTGTATACAACTTAAATCTTACTTATATTATCATACTTACTCATATTTTGCTCATTAAAAAAATCTGTTTTTGAAAATGTTTAAAAAACTGTTACAGATTCATATATCAAGAAATTACTATTACTCCAACTTGATAATGCTGACATCTTTATGGTAAATAAAGCAACTTACATTTAATTGATTTTTTTATTTGATACACAATGATTCAAACTTAACCTTACCTTTTTGTCCCTTGTTTCCTGCAACATGCCATCTGAGGTTACTTTTTGTAACAATCAAGCTGTAATCTTTCTTCTTGATTTTACATGTACACTGATAAATTACATCCCCAGTCTCATCTGTCACTGCTGCTTCTGCCATCTTTCTATAACTAGAAGTGTATTATGGTAATGTGACATCATTTCAGATAAAACTTTAATTCTACATGTGTATCCTTCTTTACAAATGTAGCCAAAATGAGACAATCCCCACAATTTTTAAAATTCCTTGCAACAAAGTGAAAACAAGAGGGTTGTGGCTCTATAGTGCTCAGTTCCATTACTTCAAAAGACAAGAAAGTACATTGTACATTAAAGTTCATGACTCATGCCCCAGATTCTGAAATCAGCTTGAAAGAATATAGCTTAAAAAACAAAGTTTTTTCAGATTATCTGACCTCCTGACTACCTACTGGTGATCTAGTTATTGACAGTGACTCTGCATGACCCAGTTTTGATCTTGACCTAGAGTTCACCAAGACAAACATTCTGACCACAATTCTTGAGGATTGGGTACAAAATACAGCCTCTATTGCATGTACAAGGTTTATCTATGTTTTGAACTGGTAACCTAGCTTTTGACCCCATGTGACCCAATTTCAAACTCAGAATTCATCAAGACAAACATTCTGACCAACATTCATGATGATTGGGTACAAAATGCAGTCTCTATTGCATGCACAAAGTATTTCTTTGATATGACCTGCTTACTTAGGTTCTGATCCCATGTGACCTAGTTTCAATCCTCAACCTACAATTTATAATGGCAAATATTCTGACCAAGTTTCATGATGATTCCATGATAGCTGAAGTTTCTTTATTGTTTGCACAACCTACTTGTTGGTAATGTATGATGGATGCTAGACACAGACCCATCACAATAGCTGACCTTGAGCACTCTGTGCTCAGGTGAGCTTACAAGAGGGTCATGATGTTTATATCATTCACCCGAGTATAATTGGACTTTCATCTGATGAAACTGTTTAAGCACTCAGACAGTAATAAATGATATCTTTAAGGCGATCACGGTTTGTTTGTTTGTTAGATGTGCTTAAGGTCCGCTATCCTTATTCAAGGTATATTTGGTGTGACCCGAGACGAGCATGGTAGACTAAACACCAATTTATGTACTTTCTAACAGTTAAGGTTGAATTTGATCTATACCATTTCACTAGACCTCATTTGCATATTTAACAGTATCTTGTTTAGTACAGAATTAAATGCTGTACCAATTTGATCTGCAATTTTATACATATGGTATTTTATTAATACAAAATTTGTGCAGTAGTAGTATATTATTGTGAAAAGTTTTAATTTGGGTACCAACATGAGATTTATCTCTGGAATTTGTCCAAACTACCCAAAGTTTTAGAAAAGAAATGGAAAGTTCTACTCTGGTCTCACTATTTTCATTTCAAAGGCAAACCAATTAAACATGCTGACAATTAAGACTTGTTTGCTTTCTATTACTGCAGGTTTCATAATAGGGAATTCTAATCTATGCAGATGCCAATAAAGATTTCGAATGTCTACCTAAACGAGGGATTTTCTCAAACATATTACTTAATAATTTGTATTTCGTATGCACATAATACAGGGGCGGCTCGTTTCACATTTTTATAAAACTTGTAATTGTGTTTCCTGTTTATATAATTTGTTAAAAAACAATAACACAACGGTTGGTCTATACTTTTATTTCATCACAAGATAAGTTGTAATCGCTTACGCCGGCATACAAGACCGGCACATATCACGACTGTAGAAGACAACATCTCTCTGGGATGCCTCCAGAGAGAACTGATGCATTTGTATGATTTGAGTTCTGAAATAGCGTGTTCAACACCTATTCTATAGGTAGAAATGTAGCGGTTGAGTTTGCGGCATCTCGGTCTTTGTTCTGGCGATTTCCTTTGTAACTGTGCTGATGTGTATTGTGTTAATATGGCTCCACCGTTTGGATATATCTTGTCGGCCAAAAGCACAAACTCATCGGGAAAGGGAAGATCTGCACCTAATTGTGGCATAAGCCGAAACTGCTGGGCATCGTTTAAATGACCAAGGTACCCACTATCTACATGCCGGATAATCCCGTGGGCATCAACAACTAGTTGTGTGTGCATGCAGTGGTAGTGTCGGTGGCCTGAATAATACTGCTCCTGTGGCTCAACACCGGGTCTGTAAATTCGATGAGAGGTGCCGTCAATTGCACCTACAGCCATTGGAAGTTTGTTCCAAACACCTGAAATAGTCCGCAATTCTGTTACAGATGGCCAGTCAACAAGCCCCTTTAACTTATTTAAGAACACCGGCATCATTGCTGTTATTTCAGTATTTACTGTCGCAGCACTGATGTTAAAATAACTCGCTAAATAATGGTATGTTGGGTACATTCTGATCCAAATTAAAAACAGCAGTATTCTGTTTCTTGAGGACAAATGATGTTCACGTCCTGCACGAATTGAGAGTAAATTCTGAAGTTCAATAAAAGTTTCTGGTGTTTCACCTGTCACTTGATAGAACTGGTATCTATTTTCAGCTTATATAATGAAAACATCTCTTCCCTCGTAAAAATTCTCTTCTTCAGCAAAATGTCCCAAACGTAGACTCCAGTTTGAAGTTGGTTTATTTAAAACAGTATACAAGAATGTAAGCACCTCTCGAACATGTTCAGACTGATCCGGGGGTTGTGGAACAAGTCCTGGCAACAATGCAAGTATCATATTTTTGTTCTGATCATCCATAACTAGAATAAAATAAATATTCCTTTTCACTTTTTTTTCCATTTCGTAGATGTTAAATGCATTTCGTTGAATGAAATGAATTTTAATTTTGTTTCATTTTGTAAGGACGAAAATCTTTTTTGTAAAATACGAAACATTATTTTGTACTAACAAAAGAGTATTCCTATATTTCGTTTCCTACAATGAAGTAATACAGTGCAATAACAACGGTAAAACCTGTTAGTTTAAACATATTTATTCGCCAATTTTTACAAAACATGTAAATACAAATCATTGTGCAGTACAAATAGCGAGTGGATAGAACTGGAAGCAAACTGCTTGTTAGAAGGTTCGTTCCACTACATTTGAAATCACGGTACTTGAGTTATGACAGAAGTGAATTATTTCGATTGATTGGCTGCAGTAAACAACGATGTCATAAACATTTTATAAGTTGAATGCAAAATCTTGAAAATGATGACAAAATGAACAGAGATAACCTGTTAAAGGGGTATATCATATTGCAAATCACTTAAATAAAGTACTAAGTACATTGCCTATGAAATATACAAAAATAAAGAAAACAATTATTTCGCATCATGAAAAATGTGTCTACGTCAGTTAGATCTTTTTTTTAAATAACGTAACAGTATAAGTTTGGCTTGATACGCCCTTGTCACAAATTGAACGTACACATATGTTGACTACCCGAACTAAATAACAATGAACGAAGGTAAGATCTTATTTCATTAGTTTTCTCTTTTTTTGTACTCTTGAACAGGTATGTTGATTTTGTTAATGTATATGAATATATTGAAGATTTTGTCATGACAAAGTAAAGCAAAATAGTTTTAGTTACCTGCTATTCTGTATGAAATATTTAAATGTGTATCTGTTGAAAGTGCACTAATAACGTTTTTATTGTGCATTTTGTGGTGTTATTTTAAGACTATACTGTAGAGAGGTGAACTAAGCACAAAAGGCCAAACAAAATAAACTGATGTGTCCTCATTTATTACAGGTACAATTTTGCAACGCACAAAAAAGTGTGTAAGATTTACAAAGGAAGAAATTATGTTGATCCTTTGGGCATATCGAGCACATCCAACTAGATGGTCTGATGTTCTTGATGATGTTCGCCAAAATATTGACCAGCTTCCCGATCAAGCCAGAAATCTGTACAGGAATGGGTCGGAGAGGCAACTGAGGGACCGTATGTCTGTCAAGCTTGGAAAACTAGTGGCTGGGTATGGCAATATCCAAGACCAAGACATTTATATGGTAGTGGCAATGTTGTTGATAAGAAGTTACATTGAACTACTACTTTTAATAAAAGGGACAGCGCGCTTGGTGTTGCCAATAAAACAAAACTTTGACAGTTAAAGGGCACACAAGACTTAACTACTTAACTAATAATTTCTAAGTACAAATCAAGAAACATTTTCACAGAGTTAATTCTCTTGCTTACAGATAGGTCTCATGATGGTTCATAAGACTCTAACTTTCAAAGTAATATCTCAAATGGTTAAGCAACAAGTGGACCCGAGTTTCTAAGTCAAAAAGGGCCATAATTCATAAAAATCCTTGACAGAATACCTTCTCCTGCCCATGTTTTGGGATCATGATGGTAAACAAGTATTCCAACTTTCAAAGTAATATCTCGAACAGTTTAGTCAAAAAGGGACTGGTACGAAAAACTTAACCAAGATTCTAAGTTGATAAAGGGCCTTAATTTTAAAACAAATCCCTGACAGAGTACCTTCTCTTGCCTACAGATGGGGGTAATGATGTAAACAAGCATTCAAAGTTTCAAAGCAATATCTCAAAGGGTTAAGGCAATAAGTGGATTTTACCCATATTCAATGTATTTTCTAAGTAAAAAAGGGGCCTAATTCTGTCAAAAATCTTGACAGAAATATGTACTCTTGTCTGTTGATGAAGGTCATGATGGTAAACAAGTATGGTTAGTTTCAAAGCAAACCTCCAATGCTTTTGAAATAAAAGTGAGGTGGTACGAAAAACTTAACCAAGCTCAATACACTTTCTAAGTCAAAAAGGGCCATAATTCTGTCAAAAATCTTGACAGAGTTATGTACTCTTGTCGGTAGATGGAGGTTATGATGGTAAACAAGTATGGTAAGTTTCAAAGCCATACCTCTAATACTTTTGAAATAAAGTGGGGTGGTACGAAAAACTTAACCAAGGTGTGACGCCAACGCCGACGCCGACGCAGACGCCGACGCCGGGGCGAGTAGGATAGCTCCCCTTTTCATAGAAAAGTCGAGCTAAAAACAAACCATTTTATTCTGTAAATTGCATACCAAGGTATATCCATAACTAAAGGTGTTTCCATATTTCCATGAAATAATGAAACTCTCCCGCGCCTCATATAGCGGTACATAATGTAATCGATATATTTATTCCTGACTTTACATACAATTTCAGACAAGAGGTAGATTTAGTCCTTGCATAAGAACGCCGACTAGTTGCCCGTGTCCAACAGCCACCTGCAGATCAGGGTGTAGCGCAGAACAATTCCAACGCTGCTCCTGATCAACAGCCAGCTGGTCCCGGTGATGCGCAGAACAATGTTAACGGTGCCCGTGTTCAACAGCCGCCTGCGGATCAGGGTGTCGCTCAGAACAATGCCAATGTTGTCCCTGATCAATGACCATGATAGGGGGTATATCTATCATATACACTTTTGACTATTAGATTATGTCTACAATCCCTGCTGAAGATGTCTAGCGCACATGTCAGCAGAGTCGTTGCATAAAACTGGAATGTAGAGCGTTTACCTATGATACCGGTAGTCCAGCTATTTAGACATCATGCTTGTTTCTTATTTCTAATTTTTGAATTTTTGATGTTTATTTTTTAACATCTTTGTTAGCATGACTTTCCTCAATGAATATAAAAAATAAAATATCATAAAAGTGAAAAGTGAAAACTGAAAATAATAAATGTGAGGTCTTATTTCTAGGACTACCTTTACTGGTAGACAAGTACTTAACATTGCCAACAAGTTCGACATATTGCCAATACAAATGAAATTTACTTTGTTTTATAAGTAGTTTTGTTCATTTCGTTGGTGACGATTACATGTACAAGCGAGCCAAGTTTTGATGTTTTCAATTTGTGTTTATTTTATCGACATATGATTGATACATTTACCTGGGTCTGAGATTGTACAAGGAAGTTTGCTATACTCAGGGAGCATACACAAGGTATATAATTTACGGTAAGTTCAAAGTGTGGTCACTCATTGATCTAGTCTTCAGATATAAAATAAACAAAATTTAACGGTCTTTGTAACATTTCTTGCTACATAGATTATCATTTTACAGATTTCAGAGCAGCGACATAAACAGTTTAGCACTCTTGCAAGTCAAATACAGCACGTGCAAAGAATGTGCGGTTATAACAAGATATCAGTTTAGTCGTATTTTACAATGCATAATGCTAGTATTGCGATCGGATTATTTATAGACAAACTACACAAATGTAGTATGAAAGAGCGAAATCGAATGTATATTTACAATATTTTTTATTCTTTCTATTTCTGCGACAGATATATACACAAAATGTATGTAAATGAAAATGATACTTGTACCAGATTTACACGTACATTTTGTATGCGTATATCCCTTTCTTTGATGGGACTCTATCACATAAGTGATCTTACAAGTACATTAAGACCGACTAAACACTATTGAATGCCGTAAATAATATGACAATTTGTTTTCTCTCAGTTGTATCATGGACCTATGTTCACACAGATACAAAGATTATCTGATTGCTCTCCGTACTGTGTAAAATGTAGCTCCGCCCACATACGCTTTAGTCATTCATTACCTGTATTCAATTGATACGCAACAAACTCTGAAACGGCGCGCTATTATGAAATCTGCAGTAAGCCTCACTGCAATGTGCAAATGCCTAAAGATACATTCCCAACAGACATTTGTTGGGCACTTGTGAATGCAAGATAATCCAATATCTAAATATATTTATATTTCACACGATAGGATTATTTTAGTTTAATAATGATGATTACACAATTCCAAGTTCAATTTACTTATCTACACACCCACATCAATTGGTGAAATATGAAAATAATGGACAATGAATCAGAACCCTTTGGCAATGAATTACGGACACTCCGGACCACGTACATTTCGGACCAGACACTAATCAGACCAGATTTATAAACACTTCGGACCAGATTTGAAGACACTTCGGACCAGATGTAATGACACTTCGGACCAGATTTGTAATCATTATAAATCATAGAAATAAAAAACAAGAGCTGTCCCTCACAAGTGACGAATGCCCCCGAAAGAGGTGCCTCACAGTCTGTGTCCTCTCCATGTGCTCAATAAATGTGCTATGTAATTTTAAAATCCTTCCAGCATGACAGAGTAATCATGCATACAGATTCCATTACTTTAAACACTAAGTGTGACCTTGACCTTTGAGGTAGGGACTTGGGTCTTGCACACGACACATCCGCTTGATGTGCTAGACATTTGTGCCAAGTTATTTTAAAATCCTTCAAAGCATAATAAAGTTATAGTCCGGACACAAATGTAGCATATATACAGGATTCCATTACCATAAACTCTAAGTGTGACCTTGACCTTGTGGTAGGGATGTGGGTCTTGCACGCGACACGTCGTCTTGATGTGCTAGACATGTGTGCCATATTATTTTAAAATCCTTCAAGGCATGACAAAGTTACAGTCCGGACACGAATGTGTGCATATATGCATATATAGAGGAATCCATTACCTTCAAACTCTAAGTGTGACCTTGACCATTGAGCTAGGGACCTGGGTCTTGCACGCGACACATCGTCTTGATGTGCTAGACATTTGTGCCAAGTTATTTTAAAATCCTTCAATGCATGACAAAAGTTACAGTCCGGACACGAATGTGTGCATATATGCATATATAGAGGAATCCATTACCTTCAAACTCTAAGTGTGACCTTGACCTTTGAGCTAGGGACGTGGTTCTTGCACGCGACACGTCGTCTTGATGTGCTAGACATGTGTGCCTAGTATTTTAAAATCCTTCAATGCATGACAAAGTTACAGTCCGGACACGAATGTGTGCATATATAGAGGATTCCATAACCTTCATACTCCAAGTGTGACCTTCACCTTTGAGGTAGGGATGTGGGTCTTGCACGCGACACGTCGTCTTGATGTGCTAGACATGTGTGCCAAGTTATTTTAAAATCCTTCAATGCAGACAAAGTTACAGTCCGGACACGAATTTGTAAGTGGGGGACGCACGGACGGACGGACAGACGGACGGACGGACAGACGGTGCGATTTTAATATGCCACCCTTCGGGGGCATAAAAATTATAATCATATTAATATAAATCTTTATCATGTTTATTTAAAAAGTTATTATTTTAAAGTTTATATGACTTGTTTAACTAGCGGTATACTGACTGAGTGGAGTTGTTTATCCCCGGTACTTGGCAGTAGCCATATGACCAAGCGGTATAACAAGTTAATAGTCATTTAATACTTTGTGCCTGTCGATGTTTTGATAGCAAAGTGTTTATGGTGTAAATTGCGGCTGTAATTTGCAAACATTGTAACAAGTTGTTGTTTTAACAATTGACACATTCGGTGACTGTCTCGCACCTTTAAGAGCGTTGTGTATAGTGTCAAATTGCACAAGACAATTATGAATAGATTTTATAAAATGATGGTTTTTCAATTTTTTTATAACTTTAAAAACAAAAGACCATAGTCAATGAACATGACAATTTAATAATTGATCATAAAGGTCCCCGTGAAAGGTATCAAATTGAAACATCTATCGAATCATGTGCTAGAAACATCTATAGAAGCATGGTTTTGCTTCTTCAACTCTTTTCTGAACGGTAAAACAATTTGAAAGTTGTGATGCAATTATAATCAGTAAATCAGAACACTAATTGTTGACTACATAATTAGTTAAACATCTTTAGTTCAAGTCAATTACATTTATTCTCTCATTTCATATACAAATGAAACAATAAGGATATCAAAATTATATATCAGAGGCTCAGAATTTAAACAAGCAAAGTTCAAAATCTTTAAATATAGGTTTAATTCGTGCAATTGATCAAACTGCTGAACTCACGCTTTCGAATAATTTCTTTAATCTTCATCGCTAATTTCAAAACCGTTCTTTTTTATAATAGTCGGTATTCAATTCTACATTAGTAGTTGATAACATAATTAGGTTAATTTTATAGCAATTTCATATATCAAAACAGTGGATATCGAAACAAATACCATTGCTGGCTTCTTTGTAGAGTTCACAACCACTATCAAATAAAGTCTAAATCTGCTAATTAGTTAGATAAAAGTAACGCAAAATCGTCCGTTTTGATAACAAAGAAAAAAGATCATCCGCTGAGTAATTATTATTCATGTTTGGATTGTTTTTAAATTGATTGTTTTACATCAACATTTGGAGATTTATCGTCAGTGGTGGTGCCAGTATGAAAAAGTTATAAATAATAATAAAATCATGACAATATTTTGCAATAGTATGTCATGGTTCGAAGTGTCACATAATATTTTGCTATACTATTTTCATGGTCCGAAGTGTCATATAAGAGATTGCGACAATATATTTTTCATGGTCCGAAGTGTCTATTAATGTGGTCCGAAGTGTCTATAAATCTGGTACGAAGTGTCCATAAAATCTGGTCCAAAGTGTCTGTGGTCCGAAGTGGGTCGGCACCTTTGGCAATAATAAGGGTCAGTTTTGTTTACCGCGGGCGTGTACCTGCCAATACACAGCATAAACAAAAAGCTGCCTGTTTAAGTTTAGATATCTTTATTCTAAATCAGTGGTGAGATTTTTCATTCATTTTTGAGAAAATGTTTTATCAATTTTTACGGTATGCCGGAACAGACTGGAGTTATATTTATCTTCCTTTGATGTTGAACCCCTCACAACGATTTTTGCAATGACAGTTTATTAGGGAACTCCAGTCTGTTCCGGCATACCGTAAAAATTGATACGGGCGGAAGCCCGACCATAGGTAAACGTATGTACGAGTATTTACTTGAATACTGAAAGCAATTAATTATGTGATTTGTGATTACCCATGGAAGATTTCAAATTGTCCGCACATGGACGATACGAAAACATACTTATAACGATGCACCGTTTTTTAACTCCGCTGCAAATGACCAATTGGAAGTCCTCGGCAGATTCCATCAAACGAAGCATTCTGCCGAGGTGTTCCGATTGGCAAATGACGTCATTTATGTGACGTCATTAAATGTCAGCCATTTTTGTTTTGAAAAAATGCAACACATTTCCGTTTAATGTAGGTTTGTACTTTGGAAATGTAAAGAGATTCTATTTATGTACACATTCCTAAAGTTTGATACTCTTTCTTGTTACACGATAAAAAGTAACATTTCTTTTAGCAGTCAACACCTTGATTCATGATTCAATGGATATTCGATATCAATAATTTTCGTAACTTCAAACGTTTTTTGCGACCGCTGGGCCACAGGCACTCGAGTCAGTCAATATAACATGTACAAGGCAAAATAATACCCCACTAGCCTTTACATTATATGTGCCCTGGGCCCTGGAAATTCGTAACATTTTTAAAAAGAAATTATGTTATGCTTTCGCCCGATATAGGTTTGGCCTATTTTCATATTAAAACATTTTCTCAGAAGTGTTACTGCACACAGTGATGTGACAGTAAACCGACTTTAAAAATTTATGTAAATGTAGATCTAGAACATAGAACAATTGACCCAATTTTTTCCTATTTTGCCCGTCAGAACTGCCGAGTCAGATGATCTGCTTTCATAAGCATAGCTCAGGAAAACTTCAACTGATTTGGCGTATTCTGTCCACAGGCTAACACACTTACATGAATTTGTCATGTTTTTTTTTCATAGACGTGAACGTAGAAGATAAAAATACCTGAAATAGATAAACGCTGCCTTCGATTTTCATGTATGTTTACATTTTGTAATATATATGAAATATTTTTCATACAGCACCGTTTGAGGAACATCATAATGTGCGACCCAGCACTTCTACATGCGGTCCTTTTTTCTGCCGGTATCACAAAATAGCAAAAAGTATTCCTTTTTACAAAAAAGCCTCTTCACATTGCTAAAAAGGTACAACAAAATTGAACAGGCCTTGAGGGTGTCATTAGAACCTGCTCAGGTGTGACCACTCTCTGGCTAAAGGTAGCCCGCTTTACTTCAGTCATGGTCCGTACAAGATCTACTGTACATTATAATATGAAAATAGGCAAAACCTATATCGGGCGAAAGCATAACAGTAATTTATTTTTAAAAATGTTACGAACTTTCAGGGCCCAGCATGCCCAGGCAATGCCAGGGGTCGCAAAAACGTTTGAAGTTACGAAAATAATGATATCGAATATCCATTGAATCATGAATCAAGGTATTGACTGCTAAAAGAAATGTTACTTTTTATGGCGTAACAGGAAGGGTATCAAACTTTAGGAATGTGTACATAAATAGAATCTCTTTATATTTCCAAAGTACAAACCTGCATTAAACGGAAATGTGTTGCATTTTTTCAAAACAAAAATGGCTGACATTTAATGACGTCACATAAATGACGTCATTTGCCAATCAGAACACCTCGGTAGAATGCTTCGTTTGATGTAGGGTAACGGAATCTACCGAGGACTTCCGATTGGTCATTTGCAGCGGAAGTTAAAAAAACGGTGCATCGTTATAAGTATGTTTTCGTATCGTCCATGGGTGCGGACAAATTGAAATCTTCCATGGGTAATCGTGAATTCATTAATTTTATTGCTTTCAGTATTCAATTAAATACGCGTACATACGTTTACCTATGGTCGGGCTTCGCCCGAAGGGCGCTTCGCGCCCTTCGAGCTTTCGCCCGTAATATGAAATTAGGCACTGCCTAACAAGCGGGAAAGCTCTGAAATACGTCAAATTTTAATAGACTGGAAAAAAGTTGTTACATTTTTATTTGGCAATATAACTGTATGTAGGCGTTTGCATTTTTAGAGTTCTATCATTGATAACCCATACAAATGGCATGTAGAGAATCAGGGGGGGGGGGGGGGTTCTTAGTTTTGCTAATTCAATGTTTAAGCGAGCAAAATAGTTTGTGTGCGCGCTTTCTTCTACAAAGGCTTGACAACAACGTGTAAGAAATTATCAGAACAAATAAACTGAACAAATAAACTGATCAAAGCGGAGAGCCGAGTATATTAAGGCAAGATCGCGGCTCTATAGAATTTGGACGCTTTCTGTGTATCCTGCACTATTCAACGAAGCCTAAAACATACATCTTTTGGGGACCTTTGTCGTGTATATTTAGCACAGAATATCGTTGTAAAGATCTCATCCAAAAGACAATAAGTTATGATAGTGGAGGAGCCAGGGGTCGTACGGAAGATCCATGTTTTGCCAGTCTAGAAAGTTACAACCGATCCGAAATACCTTAAACATATATATACAGTCAACCCTGTGTTAAAGACCACCTCTGAATAGAGACCACCCTGCTAATAAAGACCAGCAGGGAGATCACTGTGCACTACTAATATATAATAGACACACCTGTGAATAAAGACCACCTGCAAACAAAAACCACATTTGTAGCTTCCCAACAGTGGTCTTTGTTCACAGGTTTGACTGTAATCGGCCTTTTAAACAAGATTTTCCAACCCCATGACACTATGCCATCTTGAGCATTTTAACGAGACGGCTCATGAATTAAGGTATCCAGTTGGCATGTTCACGAGACCACTGGCATAATTGTATATATAGTATTTCAATCACAGGTGAAATAGACCAATCCCTGCATGTATTCTATTGATATTTTTACCATCCTACCATTTCATTGCTCATAAACTCTATCATTTCAGTTGTCTCCATTTATGAAAAAGTTAGGATTTTCTGCTTACGTGAATATGTTTGAGCAGAAACGTTCTCATTAAAATTTGATCAGTATTTCAAAACAACTGCATGTGAATGTAAATTCAATTGTAAATAATAGTGTGAATAATTTTAAATGAACTTTTTGAATGATGGAACTTCTTTATTCTTAAAAAATTGACAACCAGAAGATATGGGGCCAAGATTTTGCATAATAATATGCATGTGCAATTGTGCACACAACACATAGATCTATGTAATAATTTTTTAAATCTAATATTCAACTTGAAAGAAAAAATAGTGAAAACACTTAAAAATATTATTTCAGTTCAGCTCACATACTTTCAAGACACATATACTTGTTTGACTTCTATATGCCTATTACATAATAAAATAGCATATAGATGTCAAAAAAGCATGTGTGTCAAGTTCCTGTGGCTCAGTTAAATAAAGTTCTACTGAATTATTATTTTAAACATTGGTCCTTGCATACATGTAAATGTTGCTTCAAACAATTGTGTCTACTGTGCATGAATTAAAAACCAGCCAGACTGGCAGAGGAAGCATAATCCTCATACTGTTGTGTTGGAGAATAACCAATGCATAATACACGTACAGTTATTAATGCAAATTGTTCATATTTAATGTTTCGAATCGTAATCGGGACGAATCGTCAGACATTTGTGACGTCACAACCGGAAGTTAGTGATGAGTTCTTGAAGTAACTATAATTTGAACTTGCATGAATTTGCGGTAATTCTCTAGAATTTATGTTTTATGAATACTTTTAATGTTTTTTCGAACTAAATATTTGCAAACGATAACACCCTTGTGGACTTTTAATCGTAAATTTATTTTAGACCATTCCGTTGCATAACGCACATTCACCACGTTATTTTTGCCCACAATGCATCGGTATAATGGCGCTCCCCAGCATCAACATCCGGAAGTAAGACACTTTTCAGAAGTTGATGGTATATGTTGAAAATTGTTGGAAAAATAGGATTTTTGAACTTGTTACTTACTGACATGCTTTATACATGTTATACACATTACCTATAGGGCGGACACGCCCCGTCGGCTTCGCCGACGTGGCTTTCCCGCTATTACAGAAACTAAAAGTGGTGAAGATCAGAAGATGTCACATAAATTCTATCCATGTACATTAATGTTTTTTTTTCTTTTAGTATGCAATAATTTTAAATTTCTGTTTATCTATAATGCAATTTTACTTTACGACTAGATCTACCATACATGTTTCAACTTGTTTACATTTGTTGATAGTCGGTTTGGACAACTTAATATAACTATAGGTGCTACCTATCCACGGGAAAAACCAAATACATTAATTATTTGTAACTGTTATCATAATTTAACGTTCCGTATAATGGTACGATGACGTCCATTGAACAACGCTTCAGTTCGTGGTCAGTAGACGCTTTTTGAATAACGCACCGCAACGATTACCTCCCCTGATAGCGGGGGAACTGCGCCAATGCAGTGTTCCTGACAAAATTGGGGAAATACTTTTACATATAATGAATTTCTTTTAAAAAGTTTTTAAAAATCATTAAGTTTTACAACTAGTAATGAGCTGGTTGTTGAAGAATGAAAACAGGGAGAAGAGTTGTTTTCGGAAATGTTTTAGTCATAACCACCGGAAGTCAAAATCCAAAATGGCTCCTGTAACGGAGAACCTAAATTCAACTTGGACGTATATATATTGAAATTATTGTAAATTCATTTTACACTTAATTCATCAATAATTTTTAATTAACGTGTAATTTAAGGACGGGAAAAACCCGGGTTTTCCCGTAATATAACTATAGGTGCTACCTATCCACGGGAAAAACTAAATACATTAATTAATTTGTAACTGTTATCATAATAAGTAATACACCACATTTACTACAGTCTAACAAAAAAAAACTTTTTTTTTTTAAAAAATAACACGAATCATAATACAACTTTCCATATAATGGTACGATGACGTCAATTAAACAACGCTTCAATTCGTGGTCAGTAGACGCTTTTTGAATAACGCAACGTAACGATTACCTCCCCTTACAGCGCGGGAGCTGCGTCAATTCAGCGTTCCTGACAAAATTGGGAAAATACTTTTATATATAATGAATTTCTTTTAAAAAGTTTTATAAAATCATTAAGTTTAACAACAAGTAATTAGCTGGTTGTTGAAGAATGAAAACAGGGGGAAGAGTTGTTTTCGGAAATGTTTTAGTCATTACCACCGGAAGTCGAAATCCAAAATGGCTCCTGTATCGGAGAACCTAAATTCAACTTGGACGTATATATATTGAAATTATTGTAAATTCATTTTACACTTAATTCATCAATAATTTTTAATTAACGTGTAACTTAAGGACGGGAAAAACCCGGTTTTTCCCGTATTATTTTGATTCTGGTAGTGACAGCTATTTCGGTACCGGTGCTCACAAACTTCGCTATGATCTCCTACATACAGCGCCCGGTTTATCTTTTTTATAATCCCCATTGAGTGTCAACAAGTTTTTTGTGTTGGTGCCGTTTTCAAATACCTTGCCAACTTTAAACAGTGTTCTTTCATTCATGTATATGATTTGGGCTTGAAATTTTGACATATCATTGAAGAAAGGTACATGTGCATTACTTTACAGCAGGATATTTAAACTCGAAACATTTTACATATTTATTGATTAATAAGCCTGTAGTAGTGGTGGTGGTGGTGGTACAAGTAGTAGTAGAAGTAGCTAGAAGTACGATTGTTGAAAAGTATCTCTAATGTCAAGTTTTTGTATATTCCCACTTTCTGTCTGATGTTTTGAAGCCCTTAAGCATCTTGCGCAAGGGAATTCAGTCTAGCACCATGCATTGACTTCACCAGTGTTTCAACGTCTCTGGAATCCTCTTCTGGTGAAGTGATGAGGCTGGCCGAGTCCCAACAAGGCAATATGCTCAAGTGCTTCAAAATTTCTGTTCCATATGCTGTGAGACGGGGAGTTTTGAGTTCCACGGGCTTGTGATTAAAGACAGCGAGAAGCAAAGGAAGAAAGCTGAGAGATATTGAACAGCGTTTGGTGAGAAAGCGTCGGAGTATTTGACGGAGCGGTTTGCTGATGTGGGAGATAGTTAGATGTTGAGAGCATGCTGTGCCTTGTTGACGCGGCTGTGTTTGTAAGTGAGGGGGCATAAGACGAGTGTATTGAGACAGTCAGTGACAATGTGCATTAGGAAGAGTTCAGAGAGGAGTACGCGTGCTTCCAGAAACAGGTGATGACAAATTATTGTAAATTTGCCAACAATGTTAACAGTGTGTTCCAAGTTGCGTTGAGGAAGAGAGAGATGTATGAATGTGTAGCAGATGTTGCCTATACGTTATTGTGTGTGCCTGTGTCTAGTGTAGAATGTGAGCGAGGGTTCAGTGTGCAAAACTTAGCTATGACAAAACTTAGAAACAGGTTGGATACTAGGTCATTATATTTGCTGATGAAAATTCACATTGATGGTGGTGATCAGAAATCGTTTGAATTTGCAGCAGCCTATGGTAAATGGAAAAAAAACATGAAATGTAGATGGATCTGTGGCTATAGACCTTTTCATGTGTTTACATTGACCAAAGCCTGATACAACAAAGATAGAAACATTGAGCTTGCTTTGATCAAGTCATAATCAAATGGAAAAAGTGACTGTAATGTATTCGTTTTAGTGATTTATTCCCTTTTTTAAGACTATTAAACAATTCCTTTCACCTTAGATTTGTTTGTTTAATAAAGCATTGTGTATCAATGTTTAATGTTTTTGGTGAAATAGTCGTTTTATATGTAAGAACCATGACGTAATGATAAGAATAAAAAAATGAAACACATCCCAGCCTCTTTCCTGTCCATTATTTTTTACCCGATGTACCAGTCTGATTAGATTCCTGCTCAAAGAACATTTATTGGAGTCAATGCTGATATAAATTTATGTGAATATTGGCTTTTTTATAGTTTATTTCAGTCTCATCATTTTACATATCATAAATAATTCATAAATACTATCATAGTGCATATAAAATCAGTTATCTTACATTAGTACATGTACAATGTCACTCATTTTATAGTTATATGAAACTATGATAATAAAGCCATAATACATTTCAAAATAAAATCATTATCCATATTCTATTTTACATGTGAAGAGATAAAAACCTAAAACTCCCTTGCTAATCTTTATGTTAAGATCTGCCTTAAAATGAAAATACTTAAGACACTGAAAAGGAATACTGTACCTAAAATGCATTACTCAATCAAAGCACTGAACGTTCTGGTGGGACGGTTGTGTTGGCTTGTGTTAATTAAATTTAGGCAAGCAATACATACATTTTCAACTCCAATTGAAATACTTAAATGAACCAAAGGCAAGAGTTATTTCAGTTACCAACATTTCTCTTTGGATGCTTTTCATTTTGTCACTGCATCTACAAA
This sequence comes from Saxidomus purpurata, assembly GCA_022818135.1. Lineage (NCBI taxonomy): Eukaryota > Metazoa > Mollusca > Bivalvia > Venerida > Veneridae > Saxidomus > Saxidomus purpurata. The sequence continues at coordinate 52,392,378 of JAFMSR010000005.1, read as the reverse complement.
GTCAATTTTTCCACAACAGGTCCTAGATAAATTTACATGTGCATTCAACCTTTTCAGATTTTGACACACTGAACCCCCTGTCTACTGATTTTAATGACAACAAGAGGGCCAAGATGGCCCTATATCGCTCAATCGGCAATATATGACCAAAGTTTAACCCTAAACTATATATCATAAACATAAATATTCTGTTTGACCTTGACAAGGCAAACTTTTTACTAATTTACATGATGATTGGGTTGTAAATGCCAATTGTATGGCATACACAAGGTTTTTACCAACTATCATGAAGATCAAATGAAAAATGCAACCTCTACTGCATACACAAGGCTTGTCTATGATTTAACCCAATGACCTAGTTTTTGACCATAGATGACCATGTTCGTACTTGACCTAGATTTCATCAAAGCAATCATACTGACCAAGTTTCATGAAGATGCAATGGAAAATGCAACCTTAATTGCATACACAATGTTTTTCTATGATTTGACCGGGCGACCTAGATTTTGACCCCAGATGACACATATTCGAACTCGACCTAGATCTGATCAAGGTAGTCATTCTGACCAACTTTCATGAAAATCCAGTGAAAATGCAGACTCTATTGCATACACAGGGTTAAGTGTGGACAGACGACAGTCGAAGGACACCAGGCGATCACAATATCCCATCTAAGCACTAAAGTCCACAGCTGAGCTAAAAAAAGTGAGCATTAAAAAAAAACTCGAGTTCTTTTAGTTTTTTTTTTCTGTTAAAGTTCACCGGCCATCTCTTGTTAAGCGTTTATGACACCATGATGATGGTAACATACAAACCAATACACACAAATATTCAACGTAACAAAATGCGCATCGATCCGAAATGAGATGATAACGACGAACATGTACACTTATAATCTTTCTCCTTTTTACAGTATGGTATATATATTCAAGAGTTTTTGCGTCTGTTAATTCATAATTTGTACTGCATGTATAAGTTGATGTTAAACTTTCACCTTCTTATTCATGGGTGTAATTATAATATTCGCACAACAATATACTTTTCAAATACAAGAGACTCCAACGGCTTTCCACACATTCCCTCAAATTCCATAGTCTATTATGAATACACTTTTCTACGGTGCCCGTGAAGTGACATGTGATATATTTTTTTTATTTCGTAATTACGAAATACATTTCGTATAAACGAAATCTTATTTCGTAAAAACGAAATCTTATTTCGTAAAAACGAAATCTTATTTCGTAAAAACGAAATGTATTTCGTAATTACGAAATAAGATTTCGTTTTTACGAAATAAGATTTCGTTTTTACGAAATAAGATTTTGACTTTACGAAATATATTTATTTCCACAATAAATACTTTCAATATTCCTCAGGGAATAATAATTATAACTGTTTTTCTATTTAAAACAACTCTTTAATTCAAATTTTCGGCAATATTGCCTTTTTCAAGAAATTTGTCTACACTTTTTATGTTGATCTTTCATGACAAGCTTGGAAAGGGGAAAACAACAAAACGTCGGAAAGACGTCACGTCCTAATGACGTCATATACACTAAGCGTCCAAATGACGTTTCCCGTACTTTCAGGTAAGAGTCCAATCACATGAAGAATACACTTAAAAACTAGAATTCAGTTGAAATTAAACCGAAATCTATTTTAGTTGATACATAGTCCTGTCTTGAATGCACTTATAAATCATATTATTACACATTTATTTAAGCCATAAGTTGTCCTATTATTTAACTTAAATTGTAGATCCTCTCTGCAGCATTTCCCAGGTTTTTAAAATTCGGGAAACGTCATTTGGAAGCTTAGTGTATTGACTTTGGACGTGACGTCATTTCCTGACGTTTTGTTGTTTTTTTCATTTCTAAGCTTGTCATGAATATGATCAACATGTGAATTTAAAAAGTGTAGACAAATTTCTTGAAAAAGGCAATATTGCCGAAAATTTGAATTAAAGAGTTGTTTTAAATAGAAAAACAGTTATATTTATTTCGTTTTTACGAAATCTTATTTCGTTTAAACGAAATGTTATTTCGATTTTACGAAATCTTATTTCGTTTTTACGAAATGTATTTCGTAATTACGAAATGTTATTTCGTTTTCACGAAATCTTATTTCGTTTTTACGAAATCTTATTTCGTAATTACGAAATACATTTCGTAAAAACGAAAAAAGATTTCGTAAAAACGAAATAACATTTCGTTTAAACGAAATAACATTTCGTTTAAACGAAATAAATACATTGCGGTTAAACGAAATGTTATTTCGTAAAAACGAAATCTTATTTCGTAAAAACGAAATCTATTTCGTAATTACGAAATACATTTCGTTTTTACGAAATAACATTTCGTTTTTACGAAATAACATTTCGTTTTTACGAAATAACATTTCGTTTTTACGAAATAACATTTCGTTTTTACGAAATAACATTTCGTTTTTACGAAATGTATTTCGTAATTACGAAATAAAAAAAAAGTATCACATGTCACTTCACGGGCACCGTACTTTTCGGTCAATACACAGTAGACCAAAATGCCTTTCCATAACATACATACATAACATATCTTTATTGGCATAAAACAGCACATAGCAAATTTATAGCCTAATAATACATTTACATATACAGTATATTTCCATATATTTTCTTCAAATTCCGAATCATATTATGAAGACACTATTCAAAACATATTACATCAGTGCAATACACACCTGTGGCCGAGTGCATAAAGAAGGCGTAGATTGCGCTGTCGTAAACGGCCTGCGCTGGCGTAACTAATCCTATCGTACAATGGGATTTTAAGCCGAGTGCATAAAGCGAGCGTACGTCTGTCGTAGATACGCATGGGTTACGACTGTCTTAATTATTGTACCACATATTTCTCGTGCATAATCATTGTATTTCTTTTTTCAATGCATGATATTTTATATGCATATATTCGTATGTTAAGATAATTTTGAATAATGGGAGCATGTCTAGAAATATTATACTTTTATTTTTACAAAAACTATTTCTAAAATTTAAAATTGCCTGTTTTATATAAATACGAGAATAGCAACATGTCCAGGAACTTAACAATATTTTAAATCTAAAATGAACTCCTTTGAAATAGTTGCAACATGTAACTTAAATTACTTACTCTTCTTAAAATAATTCACAGTTCGAAATAAAATACTTCTTTAAATAGTCGTATAAAGAAAGAATCTGTTGAATGTTACAACGTTTTATAGCTGAACTATAACATAGATTGCGTCTAGCTAAGAAGGATTACATAAGCGAAGTTGACAAAAGAAGGCCCCTATACGGATTTCGCTTTTATTTTATTCTTAGAGGGTGTGTGGGAGAGGGTATTTAGAAATTACAGTTTCGGCAGTTGTTTGGTTGGGCAGTCGGAAGGTCTGTTTGTTTCACAAAATACTGTAAACTGTACTAGAGGATCGAACTTCTTCAAACGTTTTCATTAGATCAAACAAATTACATGTAAGTACATGTTATCAGTACGAACTGTAGTTGTTAAGGTCTTTCCTTTCATAGATTGATTTATAAGTCACTAGAATTAGCCGTTGTACCCGGTGTCCATAACCCTGAACTGATCTATAGATGTCTGAACATTGTCTCGATCAGGTGAAGTTTTTCCATTACCCTTTAAGGCTTTCATGAAAGACAGAACGGAAACGATTTATAGGCGAACGTACCGAGCCGGATGAAACAGGAGTTCCGTATATCGGCTTTATATCTTCGAATTTTGTTATAAAAACGAGTAGTTCAAGAGGTTTCACTTGAAACGCTATATTACAAACAGACGGGCAAACAGATGGACACCCATGACAAAACTCTATGTCTCCTTCAGACTATTACACCAAACATATTGTCTTTACTGATATTTGACATGATAATGTATATAAAAATTCAAATACGCTGTAGTTACGCCTACTCCATAGTCGTGACTTTCGTGCTAGATTTACTACTTGACTTACGCTAATTTAATTCTCATTTACAAAATATTCTAAACTAAACATTTCACGTAAAGACATGAAACATTCGATTATTATTTTAGTTATAGCTATTTTTATAATGTTACAAATGGAGTAAAACCTCCTCTGCAAAAATTGATTTGAATTTAGATTCTATTAAGTATACAGGATTAATCATGCAAGGTTTAACCTATTTCAATTTCTATGATTTTTTTCTAGACGAGATTTTGATTATCATAAAAACTTTTAACACAAATACGCTTTTCATATTCGCAATCATGTACAAGTGTGTTTACTTCTCTTTGTCAACAGACGACTTAAACGCTGTAATTCACCATTTGGTCGAATCACATCTAACTAATGAAATAAAGATACAAAAAATAGAGGATAAAGTAATAAAACATATCAATTTTGAAATCAATGCAGAATTATGCCGTGAACAATGAAGACAATAGATGACAAAAAATACCCATATCTCAAGCCCAGCATACGAACCATTGGCAGAATAATGAAAAATCGTCGTAAAATTTATACCCAGTACACTATAAAGCTATATATACACCGTCCACTGTTTACTGACACCTTGCAACCAACAACATAGACTTTTCTGGTGTCTATGAACATGTACATGTCACTACATAATATGTTGTGAACAAAAGCACAAAAAAACATAAGTTTAATGTCTTTGTTTATTACTCACCGAGGGAGCTATATCCGGTGTGCGATGATCCACCGTGATTAATAGGTAAAATAATAAATCGTTTAGTGTTTGCGTTAATTAATTATATATATCGAAAATATATCACAAAAGTCATAGTTATTATACATGGAAAATGTGTAAATTCCAGAAATAAATACTAAATGCACAAAACATGTGAACGACATCGAACTGGACATTCTTCACTTTACTCCAAAGTGACCAATTTAGTTAGAATAAATCACGTGCATGTATAAGATATTCATCTACATTTGTATTTATAGGATTTCAGTGGCCATTATATAAAGTAACTTCCCTTAGAACGAAGAACTTTTACAAATGGAAGCATTATTTTATTTCACATTTCACTCTATGACAAATGGTTGTTAAATGCAATGCGACCTTGACCTTTGATCTAGTGAAAGCAGAATCAATAGGGATTATCTAGTTTTCATCAACTATACACCTAGATCAACAATAATCCGATAATTTACGGTTTCGTTCGGAAATATCCTAACCATCTCACCATAACGACGCATATAATGACGAAACTACCGCATATAAAGAAATTACTACCGCATATAATGCTGGAAGCACAGCATATAAGGAAATCGCTTGTACAGCATATAATGTGAGATCTACAGTGTATATTAACGAAAGTACGATATACAATGTGATTTGCACCACAAATAATGGACGCAGTGACTACCACAAATAATTATGTTTGCACATCATATAATGTAAAAAAGCACCACGTATAACGTTTTATCTACTACACAATAACAAATCTACTGCATATATTGGTGTTTCTACCGCACACAAATTCAAATGCACTGCATATAAAGACAGTACCACCACATATAAGTAGAGTTGTACTACATATAACAAAGAAAGTACAGCATATAAAGTAACTTGTACCACACATAATGAAACTATCTACCACATATAATTAAATATCTACTGCATATAATTAAAGATCTACTGCATATAATGAAATATGTACCGCATATAAGCAAACAAGTCATGATAAGACGGTCATGGCGTTCCATACGAAATGCTATACATGTAACATGTTTTTATAGCCTTAAACCCTAACCTATAATTAAGAAGTAAAAAAAATGGAAGTTATACCGTCTTTGATGACTATTTGACTCGCCTCATCAATCAATGTAAATACACAGGATGGGATCGATGTAAATACACAGGATGGGTAAGACATGTAAGGTTCCTGTTACAAGCCAGTGGTCGCGTTAATTTTTTTTTACCGATATATGACAAATCGTTGTTTAACCTAGCGATGCATTAAATCATGCAGTGGTGTGCTAAAAATAATTTTGGAACTATTTTGCCGTGAATAAAACTTTTATAAAACCAGTTTACGTGTGGAAAGCTAAGGAATTTTGTGTCGAGTCACACTCGCAATCTTGGGTACGAGGAGCAAGGTAAAACTTTTTAGATTTCTTTCAGATAATGTGTATCTAAAATGATTGATAAATATTTTCTTTAAATTGATATTTTTACTTTAATTTTTGAAAATCAAACATATATGTGGCAGAAAAAGTGTCACAGACAGGGCCAATACACGCCACAAATTTACTATAGGTTTATATAGGAGCGCTGTCATTAACTCGCGATAACATTTTAACTTATAAAGTTATTTTTAAATCACAAACGGGATGATAAAATATAATATTTCCCCTTTTTAATGACCATTTTTTTTATTTTTCTGAGACTTAATTAGTTTGGTCTTTTTTTTACTTAAAAACTCTACCCGTCGTTTTACTATATAATATATAGTAAAACGCCCAAAATGTGACAATTTTAAGTGAAAAATTTGCAGCTTATCTTCAATTTCTTCAAAAACTATAACACTTATTTTAGAATCACAAACGGGATCTAATAAAACAATCATTCTTCATTCTAGTGATATATTTTATATAAAAATAAAGATAGAAGAGAATGGTCTTTTTTTAAGGTTTTGTTTAACAGGTATATAATTTTATTTTTTACGGTCGGAGCTCGGTTGCTTCCGTAATGCTGGCCGAACACTTCCGAATGATTGATCTAACTGCTTCAGGCCATCGATAAGTTTTATGGCCGGACATTACGTAACATTTATCATGATCTTTAAAAAGTTGTATATTGGGTTTTGTTTTACACTAAAATACAAACTGGGTGAGAATCTTCAGTTTTTGTTCATAAAAAGGCAAAACCTTTCATTGAAACCGGATATACATGATATCGTCTTTATAGCGAAGATCCATGAAATTTTCAGTATAATTATCAATAATATTATTTAGCTTTTGATGTTAATTTGCAACACATAAAAGATTCACTATGCATGCATTTTTATTTCGAAGCACTTGCACGGGATATTTTATTTTGTTTTACATTTTTCTTTGTCTCGAGTGAAAGGCAAGCATTCGCTCCGCTGAAATAAGTGTCATTTCATAGGTGTCAACATAGAGTTTCTTCCAGATTCAAAATACACAGATAAAAGCAGGTTGTCTTATCCCTCGAATCTTTTGTCTTTCATTTCACCCCGAAGAAATAAACTTATTATTACATTAACAAAAAGAGATGAAAAAACACGCAACAACTGATCGGTGTGCAGAGTATTTAATGACACCATCTGTAAAATTTAACAGGTATTATTCTACTGCAGAAATGGAAAAGTTTTTTTCCACATTGAATCCTTATTTCTTCTAAAGTGTTAATTATAATTTCAAGCAACGTGGGCAGTGTTACAATCCAGCTGTCATTTTGAAGGAAAAATATATTTGACCATATGGTTTGAAACTGAAAAATCACATTCTTTGTACGACATTCAACATCAAGCGTTTACTAGAATATGTAAAATCTATTGATATTCTGAAAAGGAAACGGAAGTATTTCTCAAATTAAAAAAGCCTACAGAAATCACATGCCAGTTTTTATCAGATCAGGAGTAACTAATTGGGAAATAAAAAAAGTCGACGTACTGTTTAACGCGGACATGTAGGTCCGCCTATTTACGTTTTAAAAGCACACCATGCTTTTGCAACAGACTTGCCGTGTGCGTCTGTATTTGAAAATTGCAGGTCTACAATTTTCAACAATTCTCACGACCAAACAAAACGCACGTGTAAAGGGATCAGCCGAATAAGAAAAATCAAGTGCACACCAGATTCATTCCCATTATTATGTCAAAATTCACGAATGTTGTAGCTTTTGGATTATTCTGTGACTCTACCAAATTGAATGAATGAATTTTCAACATCCGTTATTTTACATTAGATTCATTAATGACTGAACATGTGACTGTAATGAAATAGTGCTCTCTAGTTAAATCATTATGATTATTATGATTATTAATATTATTATTATTATTAATTGCGAGTTATGTGAATGATAATGTTGAATGTTCTTTATCTTCTGGTAGAAATGGTAAAATTTAAGCAGAAGATTATCCCCTTTACGCACAAGTTCAATATCTCCCTTAGGCAATATTCAAGTACAATCGATAATCAATGATTTATGACCCTGTCCGTTATTTACGGATACTACCGAACCGTAGTTGTTTCCGTTAACTTCTAATCCCCAATACTTACCGATTGTCGGCTGATATAGCGCTTGACACTTTTAAGACGGCCCCTTAATACAATTAACTGATTCTACACAGAACGTAAATGAAGTCTTGGACTATTTACATTTGACGTAACATAATGAGTTGAAATGAAAATCTGCACGCAGTCTGATGAAGTTAACGATTTCGCCATACATTCAGTTATTTAACGATCATATTTGTCAGCAAAAATAAAGACAATTATAGTTAGATTTTATGCATTGAGCCGTGACCGCATCTTTATGTGTATATACAATTTATTATTCAACTTTACAATGTTACACACTTGTCACGTGATTAGATCAATTGCGCACATGATATGAAACACGTAGAGCTAATACAAAGCATAACTGAGCCAATATGAGAAAAGCAGGGCCAATACGAGATAACAGGGCCAATATGGAATTCAAGCATTCTGATTGGTTTAAAAGAGAGGGCCAATACGGAGAAGTCACTTCCGTTAGATTTTTAAACGACGCCATTTTGTTTTTGCCATTTCATTTTTAGACTCCATGTGGCAGAAAAAGTGTCACAGCCAGGGCCAATACACGCCACAAATTTACTATAGGTTTGTATAGGAGCGCTGTCATTAACTCGCGATAACATTTTAACTAATAAAGTTATTTTAAAATCACAAACGGGATGATAAAATATAACATTTCCCCTTTTTAATGAATATTGTTTTATTTTTCTGAGACTTTATTTGTTTGGTCTTTTTTTAACTTAAAAACTCTACCCGTCGTTTTACTATATAATATATAGTAAAACGCCCAAAATGTCACAATTTTAAGTGAAAATTTTGCAGCTTATCTTCAATTTGTTCAAAAACTATAACACTTATTTTAAAATCACAAACGGGATTGAATAAAAGAATCATTCTCCATTTAAGTGATATATTTTATATAAAAATAAAGAAAGAAGAGAATGGTCTTTTTTTAAGGTTTTGTTGAACAGGTATATAATTTCATTTTTACGATCGGAGCTCGGTTGCTTCCGTAATGCTGGCCGAACACTTCCGAATGATTGATCTAACTGCTTCAGGCCATCGATAAGTTTTATGGCCGGACATTACGTAACATTTACCATGATCTTTAAAACGTTGTATATTGGGTTTTGTTTTACATTAAAATGCAAACTGGGTTAGAATCTTCAGTTTTTTGTTCATAAAAAGGCAAAACCTTTCATTGAAACCGGATCCATGAAACTTTCAGAATAATTATCAATAATATTATTTAGCTTTTGATGTTAATTTGCAACACATAAAAGATTCACTATGCATGCATTTTTATTTCGAAAAACTTGCACGGGTACTTTATATTTTGTTTTACATTTCTCTTTGTCTCGAGTGAAAGGCAAGAATTCGCTCCGCTGAAATTGGTTTCATTTTATAGGTGTCAACATAGAGTTTCTTCCAGACCAAAGCTAGTTTTCATAATACACAGGCCAAAACCAGGTAGTCTTATTACTCGTATCTTTTGTCTTTCATTTCTTCCCGAAGAAATAAGCTGATTATTACATTAACAAAAAGAGAAGAAAAAAGAAACACGCAAGGTTTGATCTGTGTGCAGAGTATTAAATGACAAAATCTGTAAAATGTAACAGGTATTATTCTACTGCAGAAATGGAAAGTTTTTTTTCCTACAATAAATCCTTATTTCTTCTAAAATGTTAATTATATTTTCAAGCCATGTGATGAAAAATCCACATACTTTTTAAGGCATTCAACATCAAGCGTTTACTAGAGTATGTAAAATCTATTTGATATTCTGAAAGGAAACTGTTCTATTTCTCAAATTAAAAAAGCCTACCGAAATCAAATGTCAGTCTTTATCAGATCAGGAATAACACTGATTAGGAATTTAAGATCGCAAAATAAAACAAGTTGACTTACTATTTACCGGGGACATGTAGGTCCATCTATTTACGTTTCTAAAGCACACCATACTTTTGCAACAGACTTGCCGTGTGCGTCTGTACTTGAAAATAACAGGTCTACAATTTTAAACAATTCTCAAGAGCAAACGTTACGCACGTGTAAAGGGATTAGCCGATCATGAAAAATCAAGCGCACACTAGATTCATTCTCATTATTATGTCAAAATTCACGAATTTTGTAGCTTTTGGATTATTCTGTGACTATTTTTATGACTGATGATGTGACTGTAATGAAATAGTGCTCACTACTAGTTAAAACATTACTATTATTATTATTATTAATTGCAAGTAATGTGAATGATAATGCTGAATTTTCTTTATCTTCTGGTAGAAATGATAAAAATTAAAACATAAGATTTTCACAAAAGTTACGCGTCAAGTTCAATATCTCCCTTAGGCAATATTCCAGTACAATCAATAATCAATGATTTATGACCCTGGCCGTTATTTACGGATATTACCGAACCGTAGTTGTTTCCGTAAACTCCTAATCCCCAAAACTTATCGATTGCCTGCTGATATACGCTTGACACTTTTTCTGCCGTATGCTGCTGATATCTTATTTCAAGTTGAATACAAATAAAATAGAGAATCGTCAAATAAAAACTCGACAGAGCCTCGTCTATACAGCGTGTGATTATGTCAAATGGCCGTGTTGATTTGTCAATCTGTGGTGTTGACTTGTCCACTATGCGTCTTATTATGTCAAACAAAGGTGTCATTATGTTAAAAGGGTGTGTTATTATGTCCACTAATCATGTGATCTTGTCTATACAGCGTGTGATTATGTCAAATAGCCGTGTTGATTTGTCAATATGGGGTGTTGACTTGTCCACTATGCGTCTTATTATGTCAGAAAACGTGTCGCTATGTTAAAAGGGCGTGTTATCATGTCCACTTATCATGTGATCTTGTCTATACAACGTGTGATTATGTCAATTAGCTGTGTTGATTTGTCACTGTATGGTGTTCACTTGTTAATACCGTGTCTTAATATGTCATCTAGCCCAGAATCTCTTGCAACTCATCCGTCATCTTTGTGGTTTCGCACCACTAAATCTTGGACAACACCATGCCAAATGAACAAGACAACATATCGATTTAACAAGATCAGCCAATAGTGAACATGATAAGACGTTTGGTGCACAAGTCAATACACCATTTTAACATAATGACACGTTTTCTGACATAATAAGACGCATAGTGGACAAGTCAACACCACAGATTGACAAATCAACACGGCCATTTGACATAATCACACGTTGTATAGACAAGATCACATGATTAGTGGACATGATAACACACCCTTTCAACATAATGACGGGTTTGTTTGACATAATAAGACGCATAGTGGACAAGTCAACACCACAGACTGACAAATCAAAACGGCTATTTGACATAGTCACACGCTGTATAGACAAGATAACATGATTAGTGAACATAATAACACACCCTTTTAACATAATGACGGGTTTGTTTGACATAATAAGACGCATAGTGGACAAGTCAACACCACAGATTGACAAATCAACACGGCCATTTGACATAATCACACGCTGTATAGACAAGATCACATAATTAGTGGACATGATAACACGCTCTTTTAACATAATGACACGTTTGTTTGACATAATAAGACGCATAGTGGACAAGTCAACACCACAGATTGACAAATCAACACGGCTATTTGACATAATCACACGCTGTATAGACAAGATCACATGATTAGTAGACATGATAACACGCTCTTTTAACATAATGACACGCTTGTTTGACCTAATAAGACGCATAGTGGACAAGTCAACACCACAGATTGACAAATCAACACAGCCATTTGACATAATCACACGCTGTATAGACAAGATCACGTGATTAGTGGACATGATAACATGCCCTTTTAACATAATGACACGTTTTTGTGACATAATAAGACGCATAGTGGACAAGTCAACACTACACATTGACAAATCAATACAGCCATTTGACATAATTACACATTGTATAGACAAGATCGCATGATAAGTGGACATGATAATCCGCCCTTTTAACATAACACATTTTTTGACATAATAAGACGCATAGTGGACAAGTCAACACCACACACTGACAAATCAACACGGCCATTTGACATAATCACACATTGTAAAGACAAGATCGCATGATTAGTGGACATGATAACACGCAATTTTGACATAACGACACCGTTGTTTGACATAATAAGACGCATAGTGGACAAGTCAACATCACACATTGACAAATCAACACGGCTATTTGACATAATCACACAATGAATAGACAAGATCACATGATTAGTGGACATGATGACACGTCTTCCTGACACAATCACGCAACAATTTGACATAATAAGACACGGTGTGGACAAGACAAAAAGAAATATGATAACATAAGACAGCTGTGGCGTTCCATAAATGAGTGTGTCGCACAATACCTTTATAAGCTGAATAAACATGGTATACAAACCTAATACGAAGTCGACCATTGCACGCAACATTGATATCACAATGACATTCATTCGGCAAATATCTTGCCTATGGCAATACAATAAAGATATATCTGTGAAATATGGCAAACAGAAAAGAAAAAAAATACATTTGAAAAAAAAAGTTACGACATAATCTAAGTAAAAAACATGCATAAATGTGACTGATGTATCGTAATGCTGTTGTCGAAATTATGAATACAAATTAGTTTTTTTTTCAATCAGTAAGTCTTGCGAGTTTTAAGATACAGACATTTTTTATAAGATCAAAGTCATTTAAACATACACAATTGAAAGAGGAGTGATATATACACAAATGAATATGCATTGTATATATCATTACATGTACCATGATATTCAGATAGGTTCTGTTTACATTCAAAGTTTAGGCATCTACATGGACAAATACATTTATGCATCCACAATTAGAAACAAACATATGGTAAACATGCGAATTGATAACTATATGTAGCTCCTCATTTGTGAAATTTTTAAGATACTTTTCTTCATGTTTTTCGACAGTTTGAACTGGAAGATGACGGAACATTCTTTTCGAACAAAGAATCTGTCAAAGTTAAGAAATTCCACATTTAATATAGCATCAACGTCACCCATGATGTCTTCCTGTTTCGATTTCTAACAAATGGGAGCCTAGTCTGAAACGTGACATTTGTATGCGATATCCGTCAATATATCAGGGTTAGTTTATCATTGTGTGAAGTTAAGATGCGTAGTAATCTAATCACGAAGGCTGAAGGCCTGGTGATTAATGACGAAGCATCTAAACGACACACAGTGATAAACTAACCGGTATGTCACGTAAAAAGTAAAATCTATTTCCATTCTATCACGTTTACTTGGAAAAAAAATGATGAATTATTTTATTACGCTAAGCTGAGTGAATTTCCAGGTCGCCAGATTACGCAAGAACATTTTTGCTATTCCACGAACTTTTACTCCCAAATTCCATAATTATGGCATTACTTGCATTAACTTGTTTTAAAGGAATCATTTATATTAAATTTTATTTCGTGGTTTTCATGTACCTACTGATATAACGGCAGATTGTATCAATACCAGCTCAACTATTTTCAGTGAAATCATTTGCATTTATCTATATACCGTCTATCTTTAAAGGCCGGTTTCTCAACCTTTGCGAGTTAAATTTTTAACACCGATGTTAGGTAACCAGCCAAGTAACTCTGCAGTTGTAACGGTTTGATTTGTAACAACATTGGATTTCTTTGCATCGGGTTTACGGAACTCGCCAATAACAGAACAGGTGCATCATATATTGTGATTTTCTCGTGCAAGCATGTGCATTTACATGTTGAGTGACCATGGCAAGTAAAGCACCTAAATTTACAATTCTTGAAAAGGTTATCCTTTTTAAATTAATTGAAAAATAGAAATAAATGTACTAATGGAAAACATGATTGCCAGGCCACCATGCTAGATGATAATTATTTAATTAAACTCGAATCCCTTTCTTTCAATACAAAAAATGTCTTAATTTTTCTCAGGTTAAATTTGTAACAACAGACAGTACAATTTTTTTTATAAATTAAAGGATACGTATGCATACCAAAAACAAAAGTACATACTAGTAATCCTAAATTTTCATGATAATAAATTCAATACTGCAGTTAAGTATATTCATGTTAATATTATTAAATTATAAATTATTTTTACTATAAGAATGTGCGTTCAACAGGGCTAAATCATCTAGTCCGTTCATTTTTTTGACGGCATTTTGCAAGAAAAGGGTCGCCATATAATCAAATAAAAATGAAAGTAAATGTAAGGACTGACTGCTAATTCAGCTGAGTTTAATAGTTGGTGAGCCAAATTATTCGATTCACAATCATTAAGATCAAAATAAAATTAATTTCTCGCTTGAGACAATATTCTAAAGTAAAAGATGTTGATATAATTGATACTAATATTAAGCAAGAAGATAATAATTGAACCAAACTATTACATGTACCGATACCGCGTCATTAAAGCTTTCTTTATTTTTTTAAATATGTAAGAGATGATATGCCTCGACAGTTTACAAATTTTAAAAATGCAGCGTTAAGATTTAAGAAATAACCTGAAATATAGACACGTGTCGTTACAATCTTGAACTGTGCGTCGCAAAATAAAGATAAAAATTCAGCCGTAAACGGAAAAAGTTTTAACCTGGAAACCATTATGTATTTTCAATCCAAATATCACATCACTAGAGTTCTTGTCGACTAGAGTTCAATGGAACGGGGAATAATTATGACTGTCTAAAGATATATTTAATCTTTGGTGCACCAGTTTTTTCAGTATTCTGTTAAAAACGCAAAACAATAAATGTTCGCAAGACAGCAAATACGTCACACTTTCTGATCTAAGACGAACCCTTGCCAAGAATTCTGTGTCATCATAAATCAAGAATGGATTTTGTCTCTTCCTGGCGACTCTTTCTCTTCGTAGCATTCCTTGTCGTAAGTTTTCATATCAAAATCCCGCCGCCATTTCGCCGTAACCCACCGAATGGCATGGGTTACGAATACAAAGGAAATTTAACATCGCGCTCTATCGGTTTTGATATGAGAAATCCAACAGTGAACCTAACATCGAGATGCGTCCCACTTTCCCCGTGCAGGTTAAATTTGGTGAAAACCCGATACAGAAATCCAAAGTTGTTTTAGCCACATACCTAACCCCGTAAAGCAATATTGAGAAACCGGCCTTAAGAGGCGCCGGGTGGTTGAATGAGCCACGGGTTGAATGAGCCACCCCTTGAATCTCCCATCTTATCGACATAATAACATTGTATACAGGATTTTTAGACGCGCCATTGACGTACGCTCGCTTTATGCACTCGGCTTAAAATCCCGTTGTACGACAGGATTAGTTACGCCAGCGCAGACCGTTTACGACAGCGCAATCTACGCCTTCTTTATGCGCTCGGCCACAGGTCTGTAATCCGTATTTGTACATAATGGAGGGACTTTCTCAAAGAAATTTGTACAAATACTTCTACTGCAATAACTCATGGCTTATTTTTTAGAAGCCGTTATGTCAGTATCTACACATGTTTTTCTAGTGAAAAAAATAGACGCTATAATTTCAAAATGCATTAGAATGCAACAGTTGCGAGGGCATGTCCTGCTGTAAATACGATCGGACTACATGGTTTTACAGTGCTAGAACAGTTTCGGCTTACTTACTTACTTTTTAGTTACGGTATCATGGTTTTCAGTGCGACCCCAAATAGCTTGATAAAAAAATTACTGAAATACGATAAAGCAAATATTTGTATGAAATTAAACCCATTCATCTACGGACATGGGCGTAGGCTGCCATATATGCATTACATTCAAAAATAATGATATTCAGATTTTATTATTCGCTCTCACGAAAAAGTATGTTAAGCTTCTATTAACTTTGTATTAACTTTTTCACGACTGAATAAATAAACAAAATCTAAGCCACAAATAATAAATTCTGTTTTCAAATGATTATATGAATGCTGTCTATATGTAAAGGATTTTTCAAAAATACGTGAATTGAACTCCAACGTTTAAGGACATGTTTTAACATTAATGTTATCAACATTTAATCCTAAACCAACAGTGCTAACATTGGAACAATCGTAAGACAACATATAGTTACAAAATATATGTAGGTCAGGTTTCTGTGTGAACTTCCTTACAATGGTTACAGAAAATGTGCATGAAATTAGCCAAAATAAAAGTACATTAACATTGATTGTTTATGAAAATAACCATTCTAGTTACGTAACTGTTCTACATAATTCCAAGAGAAGCAGTAAAAACTTTTTGGCTACAGCTTTTAAAACGAGTTATTATGCTGATACACATTCTATTAATATCACACCTAGCAGAGACCTGCTTATTCTCACATCATTGACATTAAAAGCAGAATTGACTGTAACAGCTTTGGTGAACTTCAACTTCCGGCTTTAGAAAGGTAGTTTTGCTACATCGTACGTTCCTAACTATCAACCTCCGGTTTTTGGGTGGTAGTTTTGCTACATCGTAAGTTCATAACAATCAACCTCCGGTTTTTGGATGGTAGTTTTGCTACATCGTAAGTTCATAACAACCAACCTCCGGTTTTTGGATGGTATTTTGCTACATCGTAAGTTCATAACAATCAGCCTCCGGTTTTTGGATGGTAGTTTTGCTACATCGTAAGTTCATAACAATCAACCTCCGGTTTTTGGGTGGTAGTTTTGCTACATCGTAAGTTCATAACTATCAACCTCCGGTTTTTGGAAGGTAGTTTTGCTACATCGTAAGTTCATAACAATCAACCTCCGGTTTTTGGATGGTAGTTTTGCTACATCGTAAGTTCATAACTATCAACCTCCGGTTTTTGGATGGTAGTTTTGCTATATCGTAAGTTCATAACAATCAACCTCCGGTTTTTGGATGGTAGTTTTGCTACATCGTAAGTTCATAACTATCAACCTCCGGTTTTTGGAAGGTAGTTTTGCTACATCGTAAGTTCATAACTATCAACCTCCGGTTTTTGGGTGGTAGTTTTGCTACATCGTAAGTTCATAACTATCAACCTCCGGTTTTTGGAAGGTAGTTTTGCTACATCGTAAGTTCATAACAATCAACCTCCGGTTTTTGGATGGTAGTTTTGCTACATCGTAAGTTCATAACAATCAACCTCCGGTTTTTGGATGGTAGTTTTGCTACATCGTAAGTTCATAACAATCAACCTCCGGTTTTTGGATGGTAGTTTTGCTACATCGTAAGTTCATAACTATCAACCTCCGGTTTTTGGAAGGTAGTTTTGCTACATCGTAAGTTCATAACTATCAACCTCCGGTTTTTGGAAGGTAGTTTTACTACATCGTAAGTTCATAACTATCAACCTCCGGTTTTTGGAAGGTAGTTTTGCTACATCGTAAGTTCATAACAATCAACCTCCGGTTTTTGGATGGTAGTTTTGCTACATCGTAAGTTCATAACAATCAACCTCCGGTTTTTGGGTTGTAGTTTTGCTACATCGTAAGTTCATAACAATCAACCTCCGGTTTTTGGATGGTAGTTTTGCTACATCGTAAGTTCATAACAATCAATCTCCGGCTTTTGGAAGGTAGTTTTGCTACATCGTAAGTTCATAACAATCAACCTCCGGTTTTTGGATGGTAGTTTTGCTACATCGTAAGTTCATAACAATCAATCTCCGGTTTTTGGATGGTAGTTTTGCTGCATCGTAAGTTCATAACTATCAACCTCCGGTTTTTGGATGGTAGTTTTGCTACACGTAAGTTCATAAACATCAACCTCCGGTTTTTTGATGGTAGTTCTGCTACATCGTAAGTTCATAACTCGCGGATTTGGGTGAAGTATTTTTGCTACATCGTAGGTTCATAACTGTCATTTTCCTGGTTACAATTCAAGAGTTTAAAAAGAAAATTTTTTTGATTTGGTACATGTAAGTTCATAACATGAACCTCCGTTTTTGGAAAGTAGTTTTGCACATCGTAAGTTCATAAGCTAATCAACCTCCGTTTTTGGATGGTAGTTTTTACATCGTAAGTTCATAACTATCAACCTCCGGTTTTTGGATTTTTTTGCTACATCGTAAGTTCAAATATAACAAACAACCTCCGGCTTTTGGAAGTGTTTTCTACATCGTAAGTTCATAACATCCGTCTTTTGGATGGTAGTTTTGCTACATCGTAAGTTCATAACAATCAACCTCCGGTTTTTGGATGGTAGTTTTGCTACATCGTAAGTTCATAACAATCAACCTCCGGTTTTGGCAGTTTGTAGTTTTGCTACATCGTAAATTTTTAAAAAAATAACCTTCGTTTTGGAAGGTATTTCTTTCGATGGACTTTATTCAAATCAACCTCCCGATTTTTGGCTGGTAGTTTTGCTACATCGTAAGTTCATAACAATCAACCTCCGGTATTTGGACTGTTAAGGACTTATGCTACAAATACCGTAAGTTCATTACAATCAACCTCCGGTTTTTGGAAGGTAGTTTTTGCTACATCGTAAGTTCATAACAATCAACCTTTTTTTGGTGGTAGCATTGCTGTCGTCGTAGATTTCTATGAACAATGTACTCTTTTTGTTTGGTAATTTTGCTACATCGTAAGTTCATAACAATCACCTCCGGTTTTTGGATATTTAGATTTTGCTATGTAGTAAGTTCATAAGAATCAACCTCCGGTTTGGATGGTAGATACATTGCTACATCTTAAAGGTGCATAACAATCAACCTCAGGTTTTTGAAGACGTAATTTTGCTACATCGTAAGGTCATAACAATCTAAGATTCCGTTTCATTTGTTTTATTTATTTTTCCACATCGTAAGACCACTCTGAATGAAGCTCCGTTATTGGCAGAATTTTGCTATATCGTAAGTTCATAATTATGAACCTCCGCGTTTTTGGATGGTATTTTCACATCGTAAGCATAATAACCACACCTCCTTTTTGGACTATTTTGCTACATCGTAAGGTACAAAATCCCGGGTTTTGGTGGTGTGTTGCTTACATCGTAAGTTCATAACACATCAACTTCCGGTTTTTGATTGATGATTGCTACATCGTAAGCTTTAAACCTTCAATTCATTTATGGAATTTTTGCTAGATCTTTGCTATTCATGACGATCAAGCTTCGCTTTTTAGTGTTAATTTATTTACCTCTAAGCATGTAACTATCTGAGACCTCCGGCTATTTAGTATTTTGCTATATTAAGTTGATAACAATCAACCTCCGGTTTTTGGTAAAGAAAACAAAACAGTCAAAATAATTGGTATGACATGTTTGTTGGATAAGAACAAGGTAGGTTGATAACATTCTTTTGGAGGTAGTTTTGCATACATCTAAGTTCATAACAATCAATCGGTTTTTATAGTTTTAATAGATCGCAAGATCATAAGAATCAACCCCGGTTTGAAGTAGTTTTGCTACATCTTTAGTTCATAACAATCAAAATACATTATATGTAAAATATGTAAGTTCATAAAATCACGGTGTCTGAGAAGTTTTGCAACATTTAATTCAAACTTCCAGCGCCAGTTTTGGAATTTTTTTTCTACAAAGTAAAAATGATGAACTATAAAACCTCCGGTTTTTGGTAGTAGTTTTGCTAAATCGTAAGTTCACAATTGATCAACCTCGTTTTTGGATAAGGTTTTGCTACATTAAGTTCCTAACATACCCTTTTGGGACATTAATTCATAACATCAACCTCCGGTTTTTGGATTTATTTTGCTACATCGTAAGTTAATAACAATCAACCTCCGGATTTAAGTATTGTATATGCAAGTACTTTAAACAACCTCCGTTCTGGAAGGCTATTTCTGATACATGATAAGTTATAACAATCAACCTCCAGTTTTCACTGATATATTTTACATCGTAAGTTCCATAGGAAAACATTAAATAAATGCAAAACGTTATTTTTTCAACGTAAGTCAAACGTCAACCTCCGGTTTTTGGATGGTAGTTTTGCTACATCGTAAGTTCATACTCACCTCCGGGTTTTGGAATGGCATATTGCTAAAACGTAAGATCTTGCTCAACCTCCGGTTTTGGATGGCAGTTTGGTACTCGGAACTCTCCGGGTTTGGGGGGGGGTTTTGTACCAAAGTTCATAACAATCAACCTCACGGTCTTTCGGATGAGATTTTGCTAAAAGTTCGAGGACAATCAATGTTTTTGGAAGGTAGTTTTGCTACATCGTAAGTTGATACCGTATCACGTCCCGTTTTGGACGTAAATATTGCTACATCGTAAGATCATAACAATCAACCTCATTTTTGGACGGTATTTTGCTACATCGTAAGTTATAACATCAACTCCGGTCGTGGAAGGTAGTTTTTGCGTACAACGTAAGTTCATAACAATCAACCTCGGTTTTTGGAGGTACGTTTTGCTACATCGTAAGTTCATAAGAATCAACCCCGGAATTGGAATATTCTACATCGAAAAAGGCATAATAAAAACCTCCGGGATTTTGAACGAATACGTCACATTTTGATCAAACACCCCGTTTTTGGAAAAAAGTTTCAACATGAAGTTCATAACAATCAAACTCCGGTTTTTGGATGGTAAGTTTTGCTACATCGTAATTCATAACAATCGACCTCCGGTCTTTGGATCGGTCCCAACACATTTTACATGGTAAGTTCATAACAATCCAGCTCCGGTTTTGGAAGGTAGTTTTCTACTCGTAGTTCATAACATCAACCTCCGGTTGGTGGTAGTATTTTGTACATTAATTTGTATAAATCAACGTCTTTGGTCAAATTTTGCTACATCGGAAGTTCATAACAATCATACCTCCGGTTCTTGGTGGCCATTTAGTGGTGAGTTATTAACAAGAAATTATATATTTATATCTTTGCACTTTTAAGTCTCATTCATGTACAATATCACAACATTTCTATAAAACCATGACAGATAAAATATTAGTACATGACCATTCAATTCTGGATTATAAGAGAGTATCTACATTGAATATATCAAATCACCTTGGAATCATTCAACATATATTTACATTGTAAAAAGCAATTTGAGTCAGTCGCTACAATTCATAACTAAAATATAGTTAAAAAAGATAGAAAAAATACTGAAACGAAAACGAGCACTTTAGGGCAATTAAGAAACGTAGTTTAAGAAAACTCGGTTATCCTCTCGATCAGATCGAGAAAGAACTAATTAGCAACTGATTCTTGGGGTAACTAAAATTTTAAATGACAAATTGTTTAAATTAAGTTAAACATTATTTACAAAGATAAAACTGACGACGTTGGAGAATATTAAAACAGGTTTTGGCACAATTTCTAATTATTGGCTGACTAGTGAACAACAAATATAAGTTTGTCATCTTTACTGAAATTTGCGAAATTAGGTTCAAAACAACAATAGCTTTTGAAAATAGTTCAAATCTGAGGTCATCGTACAACGAACAATCTAATATAACATGTGACTCATCCTCAAGTACGTGACAGAAAGGACAGTGACGTTCGTCTAGTCTCACATTTTCATATCTACCCCGGTTTCAATGCGAATAGGAAGCAACCCCACACCTGAATTTACATTTTGCTGACCTATGCCTAGGGGGTAAAATCATCCTGGAGGTACTCCTCTAAGTCATCAATACTCCGGTTTAAATGTCCGGTAGGTCCTTAACTTATTACGACCTCTACCGGAAGTACCGACAACGCTATTTATGGATGCGGACCACTCGGACAAATACTTATACATGATATTTTTTTCCAGGTTGACTAGTAAAAGATTGTTTAGGTATAGGCACTAACAAGTTGCAATAGCAACCAAGATTAAACTCAAGTAGTAGTTGTTTTTGACAAAATAAAACCAGTTTCGGCAACGGGTTGATTTGGAACAGGCCCACAATGCAATGCGTTTATTTACTCTAGAATTGTTTGTTTGGGACAAACGGGCCCAAAAGTTGTTAACTGTTTTCCACTGGCGAACAATAGGTGGAACCCATCCCATTTCCCCAGAGACTGCTGCATTGGGCGTATACTTGCCAACACCAAGGAAAAACCTCACTGCACGGTTGTGGACTGCATTTATACATGAAAATGATTTATAACCCCATACCGAAGATCCATATGCTATGACAGGCCAAACAACTGAGTCATACAGTTTAGTAAAAACGTTATGAGGAACCCCGCCAACTAATTTACATTTGGCTATTAGTAGACCCAAGGCTCGACTAGCACTTTGCGCCATCATCCCAGCTGTTACATTGAAATCAAGATGCTCTTGTAGAACAACACCTAGATACTTATACCTATCAACAATGTCTACTGTTTCCTGTCCACATTTAAAAATATGAGTTGATCTTGCTTGAGATTCAGATCGGAAATGCACAATGTTACTTTTACTACAATTAATTGACATATCGCTAATACAACACCAATCATATAATCCGTTTAACAAAACTTGTAGATCATGTGCATTTTCCGCCAATAACACCACATCATCTGCATGTAGAAGTATACATACAATCTCATTTTCTATTTCAATACCAACATTTAATGATTTAAGATACACTGCAAGATCATTTATGTATAAATTGAATAATAAGGGAGACAATACACAGCCTTGTCTTAATCCACAATGCACTTCAAACCAGTCAGTTGTAAAAGAATTAATTCTAACACATGAGGCTACAGCTGAGTACAAAGATTTCACAGCATTTAACATTTTACCACAAACCCCTGTATCTTGTAATTTTTTCCACAATTTCGACCTGTTAATTAAATCATATGCCTTTCGAAAATCAATGAAAGCAGTGAAAGTACTTTGTTTCAATTTCTTCCTAGTTTCAACCAAACTAACAAGTGATGAAATATGATCGGTAGTGCTCCTCTTCTTTCTAAAACCATTTTGTTCATCAGACAATATATCATTGGCTTCAACCCAAGAACTTAGTCTATCATTTAAAATATTACAGTATAATTTATACATTGTACAGGTCAAAGATATTCCTCTGTATGATAAAGGGTCTCTAGGATCTGCTGTTGAAGACTTAGGTATAGGATTAATAATGCATTTGTTCCAAACTGATGGAACAATACCTTTTTCAAAACATATATTAAACAAAATATGTAAAAACATTATTGTAGTGTCGTTTTTTTAACATTTCAGAAGGAATTTGATCTATACCAGTAGCTTTTCTAAGCTTAGCCTTGTCTACAGCCTTTTTGACTTCTAAAACAGATATATGTTCATTAAATGGCTGTTGTACATTGTTTTGATCAATAACATTATCATACGATGCATTTGAGTCATTAGTATTCACGTTGGTAAATAAAGAACCAAAGTCATTTTTCCATTTACCTAAAATATCAGTTAAACAAGAAGAAGTCGATCCATTCTCATATACAATTTGCATAGGTATATTTTTACTTTTACAATGACGAATGCCAACTTTACCGATAGACTGCCAAAACTTTGACTGATCAACATTACAATCTGTTAACAATTCGTTTTGTATTGAGTACCAATATAACCGCTTGGCCTTTTGTACCTCTCGGTCAAAATGTTTGCGTGCTTGTACAAAATCTGCTTTCAGTCTAAACTTTTCATTTCTATGACCACAGCTTAACCATTTTCTTTCTGCATTACATACTGTATCCCATAAAGCAGACAAACCAGCTGTCCACCAAGGTTTACCAAATTTATGTTTTTTATTAACATTTACACTAGAAATAGTTCTATATGGTATATCACTATACATATTTTGTTTAATAATATTACACCACTCATCATAAACATGATCAATTTCACCCTGAGACTGATAACCTTGCTCTATCTTTTCAATAACACCATTAACTTCCGTTAAAATCCCAGGATCACTTAAAAAGGAACTTGTTACTTTACTCAAATCAAACTTATCATACGTATTGCATTCGAATACATTATCATTTTGAGTAAAAACACTATTACAAACAATATTCCAAGACAGCAAGGAATGGTCCGGAATACATGTAGGCGCTAGCATATGTAGGTCACCAACATTGTTGATTACTTGGGACGTTAAAGTTACATCAAAATCAGACAAATTGCAAAGATTGTCATGTGTGGTGATACAATAATCTACTACTGCTGACCCTTTCACAGACACAGAAGTAAACTCATTGGAAGAGCCATTTCTACCATTAAGCATACATAAATTGGTATTAATCAAGAAATCAATAAAAAGTTCACCATAAAAATTATTTGTAAAATCTATAACATTACGTCGTGGTATATCATCAACACCAGCGATAAAATCATCTAATTCACCGCAACGACTATTGAAGTCACCACAAATATATATCAAACCATCATTCTGAAACGAGTACATATCTGTTAAAAGACATTCATAAAAGTAGTTAACATCAAAATATCGAGAAGAGTTTTCAGGTGGCAAGTAACAAACACATGGCAATAAAGTAAAGTTGTCAGTTTTGTATACCATTTTAAGCCATAAAATGCCCTCACACGAGTCATTTAGTACAGAAATTTGAAAGCTATCACACAGTGTTTGCTTAATTAAAAAACCCACTCCACCTGAACCTGATCTAGCATTTTTATGAACATTTTTCCGGTTAAGTCCAAACCACTGGTATCCTTCAATATTTAAAACATTATTTCCAGACAGGTGCGTTTCAGCTAACGCTAAAATATCAAAGTTATAATTTAAAATACAACACATACGTAATATAAAATTATCTGAGTCAGGATTCATATCAAAACCTCGTACATTCCAAAACCCGGCTTTATATTAATGACGGCGGTTGCCGCCCCTGTAGCGACCACGTCCCCCGTCATAATCCCTGTCCCGACCACCAGCTCGTCTCCATCCACCGCTGTTCCTGTCTCGATCCTGATTAGACCGACCTTCCATCTCAGGTTGATTTGGATTACGATTGCCAGTGGCATGTGCCCCAGCACTGTCCCTCTGCCGAGATTCATCCGTGCGAACAACACGAGATCCTTTCATAGATAGGCCGTGCTGTTTCATTGAGTTTAGAATGGCGCGAAAGTTATTCGTCATCAACCTATCCGCGTGAGACTGATCATGGTTAACATAAACGTTTTTGTAGGCACGGCTTGAACTCAGATTCTTCTTATTTACCATAACCTTGCGCTTATCATCTTGCGAGTTAAATTTGGCAATTATAACCCCAGGCTTGTTAACATTTGAAGATTTCTTTCTTTGGCAATCACACAAGATACATTAGAAATTTTAAGCCCGTCACGTATAAGGGAGTTCACTTTATTTTTCGGATTTTCACTGGTAGATTCTGGGAGATCTCTGATGACGACATTAAGGGAGACATCTGACTGACCAGAACCAGACTGCACTGAAGCTATACTTTGTATTTTACAGTTAATTTCATCCAGATCTTCAGCAATATCCGCCTTAAGACTATCTTTGAAAGACTCCATATCGCTATTTACCTCCTTCCTGATACGATTAATTTCAGAGTTAATTCTTTTATCCAATATTTGCGCTACCTTATTTGAAATCTTTTGCTCTAGTGTAGACTCGAGTTTATCCATACGCTCGTTCATCGCACTAAACTGCATATGAATATCTGCAGAAAGTTTTGCCAACAAGTGCTCAACAGAAGTAACTGCTTCATTATCTTGTCGCTGATCAGGATCTGTTGATGAGGATGACAACGACGTAGGCGCATACAGGGACCGTTTAGCCTTTGCCGTAACACGCGCCTTTTTAACAATGTCAGCATCAGAGTTACTTGGTTCTGATGCATTGCGCTTACGTCCGGTCTGCACAGGTGTAGCAACCCGTGTTACTTTTTGAGAAGACATAATAGCGTCCACATACTCGGCTGCTTCGCCCGTACTCACAACAGAGTCCTTTAAACTAGCCATATCACTGGTCACTAGCGCGCCCAACTCAAGCGTGACGAAAGCGCGGGCGCGGTACTTTTATGCACTGTGCTATTCAAATCCAGTTATCGATAAATTCTAAGTGCATTAGTGTTACTATAAATAGCCAACAGTTTCTTATCGATAAACAAATAAACTTTATAAAGTCAACGAAACAATCTATATTCACCAGCGACTCCTTTCCGATATAATATCCAAACTATTCAAACACACAAAATCCAACTACTAATACCTAAAACGTCCAGAAAATGCTCAAATATTGACAAAATGTTCACTGTTTATCAAAACTGAACTATCGACATTTATTTCAGAACAGCAAGGTCACAGTTTGAGGTTAAAGGTCAAACTTTGAAGAATGAGTTTTTGTACTGAAGGATGTATTGAAGGATTTTCATACCATTATAAGACAGGGTGTATTGTGCAAGAACCGGGTCCCTAGGTCTAAGGTCAAGGTCACACTCAGAGGTTAAAGGTCAAACACAGGATTGAAAATTGTGAATGAAACAATCGTATCTCTTTTTATTTCCCTGCAGCTACAATATCCTTTGTGTAACATTTAGTTTCTTCGATTCAAACCACCTAAAATCAGTCATAGTTCCTTGGGGGTCACTATTCTTCAAAAAAAATAATGACCGGGGTTATTATTCTATGGGGTTCCTAAACATTGTTACAACGGCTCCGGCAAACTGCACAGGGACGGATGGGTTGCCACCCACTTCCTACAAAAGTATAATTAGTAGTTTTATACACTAAAGTATCACAAATAAGTTTCGGTGTAAACTGTCAAAATGACCAGAACGAATATATCACACGTGTGAAAAACTCGACCGACTATATCACGAGTGTGAAAAATTCGACCGAATATATCACGCGTGTGAAAATACATATACGTTTCGGTGTAAACTGTCAAAAATGACCAAACGAATATGTCACATTAAACACGTGTTATATTTACGGTCGAATATATCACACACGTGTGATATATACGTTCCGGGACATATACGGTTCAACACACCTGGCATGTATAAGAACCAGGGGTGTCTCTGGAATAGGGACGCTTTCTGTATCTTGCACTATCCTCTGTTGAACCATATATGTCCCGGAACGTATATATCACACGAGACAAAAAATTCGACCACATATGTCACACGTGTGATATATTCGGTCGAAAATAGTATTCGCGTGAAACGTATATGGCACATTATATGTATACGTTTGACTTCGAATTTTATAGGAACACGAAAACGAATATCTCACATGCAGAAAAAGGCAAATAAAAACGAAATGTAACGATGTTTGGGAGGCATCTATATAGGTATATACATGTATATAGTTGTAATGTGGAGAGCCGAAATGCAATGACATGATTATCCAAGAAAGTCCAAGGTAAACGACATGCTATCAACACTTATTGGAACTTAAACACAGAGTAAACTTGATATATCTGCATGGCCGGCTCCTGTGGATCGGTTCCGATCGTCTTCCTTGAATGACTTACGCAAAAGTATAATTTGTACTTTAATGCACTTTAATATCACAACCTATGACACATATACGTTTCGGTGTAAACTGTCAAATATGACCAAACGAATATGTCACATTAAACACGTGTTATATTTACGGTCGAATATATCACACACGTGTGATATATACGTTCCGGGACATATACGGTTCAACAATCCTCCGAAACCTAAAATAACTAACCTCTTCTGTGGGCGTTAGTCATATGGGAAACCGGTACCAACGATAAAGCCCTAATATACGATACATACTAAAACATAATGATTCTACTTTTTGTATATGGGGACAAAATCTAGAGCCATGTTAGAACCACTAACAAGGATAGCGTATTAAGGTCGTGACAGCCCCAGTTCTCAATTAGATAGCCCTATTTGAGAGCAATCTGTGCGTTTTAAAACCAACGATCACATTAGTGATACAGTAATGAACGGAACTGCCAGTCGAAAAAGACCTAGATCTATAGTAGTAATTTTTACGTCGCAACCGTCATTGGAATTAATGCTTTTGGAAATCAAGCATCTTAACTTAAAATTTAAGGTAACTGTTTACGAATATTAAAAGAGGGTATTATCAAATAGACTAAAGAGAAAATGTTAATAAGCATGCATATGTTGCCTAGCAACTAAATCAATTGTGTTGCATTTATATAGACATCATAAACGGGTGGAATTTCGAAAAAGGAATGTACTTAAACTTTCATATCATTTATTTAACACAGAATTGTTGATAGAACACTAATAGTCCAGTATGTAGATTCAAGGGCATATTTTCAGAACTGTCATTCGAGTTCGAAAATGCATTACATGTATTGCCTTCATTTCAAACACAATGACGTCAATGAAAACTGTCTACATGTATGTCCTTATGTATTATATTTGACACGTTCCAAGCTATATTATGTCCTCTCTGGTGTAGGACAGAGTTAATTTTGACATGCAAGACGGACGTAAGGCCTCAAAGACAGGTACAAATATTTCTGACGCTCAACATTTAGCCCTTGAGGTGGTACAGGTGCCGGTCGTTAGATATTAGGAAAACGGAAGGCTGGGTCTTTCAGGATGCACACATTATCGTCTTTATGACAACTTTCCTTCACAGTGACAACACCAGGACCATCTGCTGAGGACTGGAAATACTGATAAAAAATAAAATGAGTGAATAATGTATAGTCAATATTTCCAAAAGACTACATAACTTACATTACTCTTAAAGATGGAAAAAGTAACTTAAGTAAAATTAGATCTTTTTACATATTCAAAGAATAAAGTTAGTTATTATATTTGCTAATATTTATTACATTATACGTATGATTCATTATAATTTCAAGTTTCATAATTGTGTTACTAGTATCCTTAAACAAGAAGCTTTTCACAGGTATTCAAATAAATACATGAGGCTCTTCTGTTATTGTTGGGAACCAGTTTGTAGTTAGAACATTGCTTGCTTGACTGATAATTGTTCTGATAGAGCTATTGAATGACATTATCAAGGTCACGCAATAAAAAGCGATTACCACATGTGACATCGTTATTCATGATGACGCCAACTCTGTTATGACAACCTTTATGTCTTGATTTGTAAAACTTTAAATGCGCTTATAAATTTGGTTACAGTACTTTATTCCAATAAAGTGCTGCGAAAGAAAAGCTTTCCAGTTTTGCCATTGCCACTGCGGGTAGCTAACTACCACATTTGTTGTGGATGAGGGTTTTACCAACTCTTCAATCTGCCCAATGGTGTCACAGTCGGATGTGTGATACAACCTTTTTAACTGTCCAAATCCCCCGTCGATCAAGCATCGAGCGTGTCCAGAAAAACATAATGCATTGAAATAAATATATCGGACAATATAAGTTTTTGGTTTGAATCAAAACAGCTATATTAATTTTGTACAAAATCATCTTGTAAATATAGGTAAAATGTGACTGAATAGGTTTGGCTTACAACCATAATAAAAGTCCCATAAAAGCAGGATCTTGAAGTATTCAATTTAGCTAAATAACCAAGTGAAATTGCGAGCACTTCACAGTATTTTTAACATTTTCATTTCTAGGCACCTCGCTTTCAATAGTTTTTTTTGCTAGATTCGAATTTTATCCTTTATAAGTATTTAGCGCCCGAATTGATTTGCAAAAATGCCCCAGTGGGTTTTTCATTAAATGAGGTGTCTGGCAGTGAAAGTGTTAAAACTAATTAGTCACTCGTGAACTGAAATAATCCGTCAAATCTATACCGATATATGTACTTGTTCGATTAAAAAGTAAAATTAATATATAACTGTAGTTAAAGTTAAGGCTAACTTATACCTGATTGGCTACTTGAATTTCTTCTAAATCATAATCCCTTTCTAAATCAGAATTTTGAGAATTCAGAGGTGTCCTCCCAAACTGTTCTGACAGAACACTTTCCAACTCCTACAATATTCAAAAGTAAATGAATTAGAACCATAGTCCATTTATTCCAATCTCAAAATATTTTGTTCTCTCAGAATGCATGTTAAAACGTCTAGGAGTCGCATCGCAATAATTCAAGAGAAAATTGTAATATTTTAAGACTCTGAAAAATGTAGCAATATTCACGTTTAAAAGACAAAGATAATAAAATCTGGATTGGCAAATTGAAAAAACATGATGAACATTAAGCTATAGGCAAATTTATAAATGTCGTCATCTTATACTATTTTACACAGATACACTTTAGTCTTAATATACATTTTACTAAGGGAAGAGCCCTCGATTATGTTGCAACTTTTGGCTCAACCCTTTTTAGTCTTTGTTTGTAATATATACGAATTTCACTGTAATTTCACATAATATGTACTAAACTCTGCGTTTGTAATTTTTAGTCTTTCATAAATTGTTTATAATTTCAGTACATAAATAGTTCAATACGTTATATATACCTCCAAACTGATGTTAATTATGGATGTAGAGTAATTATACTTTCTCGACCAGGGAACAACGGTCAATATTCCGAGTAACATATTTGATAAGAAAAGGCAGGATAAAGTTTGTTTTCCTAATGCACATGTCGACGTCACAATACGGACTTAATCACAATTGGGTAGAATTTGTGTAAGAGGCAGAAAAGAATTCGCCCTGTAAGCGAAGGGTCTCTAGTTCGTGTCCCGGTCGTGCTGTACATTTTGACCTCTGTCACCCTCTTACCGCATAAAGATAAAACTAGACAGGAATTGTTACTGTGGACACCAGCTTCCTATCTCTTTCGTATACTCAAAACCGCGATGACTATCTTTTATATAGATGGTTTTTAATGTGGTCGCCTGCTGGCGAACGCCTAAATAGAAACGAGAAAATTTGGCGGGAATCCGATCACTAGAGAAACCTTGCGGTATACTAGTATAGTATTGTGAACGCAAATATTTTACACAAAGTAGTGCCTGATTGTCTTTTTGCTTTCGTGATAATAAGCACAATCATGTCTAAATGATTAAAGCACGATATTGCAGTTTGTCGTTTCCTTACAGAAAAAAGTATCCCACTTATCCAAATAAACATCGCGGAGAGATACGGCACTGTTGGAGTAACTGAATTACGCAAATAGATATGTTCGCGAAAATAGAATTTCATATACGTTTACGAAAGTATGTTTTTGGTTAAATTATGTGTTAAATGGGTAAAACAGCCAGCCCATCATGTAAATAATTGAATTTGTAGATTATATGCCAAAATGGCCTGATAATTTTTTCTCTTTAAGCCAGTTTGCACATACGACCGCCTTTTAGTACTTCAGGGCTTTGATTAGTATGGACATCATAGGATGTGCAACTACTTTTCAAGACTGAGAATCATGACACAGACAGGTTAAAAATAAACACGACAACATAATGTTATATGTCCATGTGGTAATCTTTACCTAAAAACTTTGCTACTTTTGTCAGTTATTTTAAAGCACTTTTATGGAACGATGGCGCTCAAAACAAATGGCACATTACTCAATATTGTCAATTTTTTTTATTCGAAACGTTTGCCATTTATGATAAGTTATAAAACACTTAAAATAGTTGCCCTCATTAATAAAACTAGTCACACATTGTATTTAGCCCACAATATACTCTTTATCTAATGAATTTATTTTCGTATAACTTAACAGGAAACATCTCCTTATCGAACCATGTATTGGTATTACGTGATTGTACTGCTTACCTCACTGACATGCTGTGCCGGATACAGTTTAGGTCCACCTCTGGATGTATGTGCAAATATGACTACTGGTCATCCATATGAGCCACAAACCATTAAGTCGCCGTTTACATTTACGTTAAATGCCACGCAATACCATCCTGGTGACGTCATTGAAGGTAAGACAATAACGTTAATCTGTGTATAGATTCTTCGAAAAATATTAGAAAAATGCAATGGTCATTCTCGAAATTGCGTACAATGATAGATCTGCATCTGTTTATAAAAGAAAATAGTGTTTTTTTTCTCAATGTTGTAAAACAAATATTATCTTTTTTCGGGTCATATCAGTGTCTAACTAACCATGGCTGACATTGTCTTACCACACGTTCAATGGATCCGACCACTGTCTAACAAACCATGCCACATTTTCCATGGCTCATACTAATGTCTAACTTACCATGGCTGACAGTCTCATGCCACACTTTCCATAAATCATACCATTGTCTAACTAATCAGGGTGACAGTCTCATGCCACACTTCATAAATCATACCATTGTCTAACTAATCATGCAACACTTTCCATGGCTCATACCAATGTCTAACTTACCATGGCTGACAGTCTCATGCCACACTTTCCATAAATCATACCATTGTCTAACTAATCAGGGTGACAGTCTCATGCCACACTTTCCATAAATCATACCATTGTCTAACTAATCATGCAATACTTTCCATGGCTCATACCAATGTCTAACTTACCATGGCTGACAGTCTCAAGCCATACTTTCCATGGATCATACCATTGTCTAACTAATCAGGGTGACAGCCTTATGCTACACTTTCCATAAATCATACCATTGTCTAACTAACCAGGCTGACAGCCTCATGTTATACGTTGCATAGATCATATCATTGTCTAACTAACCGTTGCTGAAAGCCTCATGCCACACTTTCCATGGATCATTCGATAATCTAACTAACCATAGGTGACAATGTCTTGCCACACGTTCCATGGTTCATACCATTGTTACAAACCATAGGTGAAAGTAACGTACCACTTTTTCCATGGATCATACCATTGTCTTACTAACCATGGCTGACCGTGTCATCACTTTCATGCCACACTTTTCATGGTTCATACCATTGCCTTACTGACCATGGCTGACAGTGTCATCACTTTCATGCAACCCCTTCCACGAATCATATCATATCATTGTCTAACTTACCATGGCTGACAGTGCCATGCCACACATTCCATTTAACGTCTTAACTTCGTAAAACATGTTTCAAAAGCGGTCAAAAATGACAGAAGCAATGCTGAAATACATTTATTTTACCAACGGGATGTAACCAAGTTTCAATCATAAGTAATGAGCACGCGTAAGTGACAACTACACCTGATTAAGACAAATATTTACAAGTTTTATCGTTTAAGTTAATTAGTGAGAATATGATATTTTTCAGTATTTTTGAATTCTTCTGGAGACTGGTTTTTGGAAGGGACATTGATACAAATGCGGAGGATGGACTGCAGCAGTACCCTTTCAGATCCAAACCAGGCTGTTGGTACATTCATGGTAGAGGAGAATGATATATTTCTAGAACCTTTCTCTTGTTTTGGAAGAGAAGCTGTAAGTTAATGTTGATATTTCATTACTATTTCGTTGATTTTAACATCGCGCTACGAGAACACCGCACCATAAGGACCTTTTTGTTGTGCATGGACTTTAACAATGTTACATGTACAACAGACAACGTGTTACTGCTTGGAATCACGTGACTTTTGGGTAGCTGACACGGACAAAGTGGTCGCCACACTGTATCGCTACGGTGAAAATTTTCAGGTAATCAGGTTAGACTGAAGTGTTTTTATATTTTAAAACCTGCACTAGCCTCAGAGGCTTAAAAAGCCTTTTTCTGCTGACACCTTACTAACCGTTCTGTGTTCGGTAGTTTTTCTCAAACACTTAAAACGTCCTGAACGACACAAATATGATTTGTTCTTGTACCGGGTCGTACCTCTTTAAGCCTCAAACGAGGATGGTGGACCCAAAAAGCACATATACAAACAAAAGGATTTGTTCTACATGTAGCCTATGTAGGTTATTCGCTGGTCGTGTTAGAATACAGGATGAATAAGATTTTAAAGATTCTTACTTTTACATGAATTAAATCTGATTTGGATCAACACATGTTATTTCCGGAATAGCCGTTAGGCCCTGTGTTATAGTATACCCCACAGTCATCTCCGCTCATTTCTCCCAAGTTTACCTTTAAGCAATCCGACGACATTATAAGCATGACAGGAACACTTGGTGTAGGCCTATATTTATGATGTCGTTTGACCAAATTGCTACATTTTAACAGGTTCAAACTAGTATTTTAATGTTTCAGTATAGGGTGGCAACACCTTAGATCAAACATTAATTGTGCACGAACTAATGTTTTTTGACCCACAGGCCTGGGAGTTAACCGTTTCATCTTAAGAATCCTAATGTCTGGTTTAGATCTACTCTTTTACAATTTTTTATTGACATAGGTTGGCTGCCAAGAGACACGATACTAGACCAAATATCCAATAAATGTAACGACTTCGAGTTTTGAATTGTGAAAGAAATACTTAGAATGCAATCATTTAAAAAAATACTGCGCTATATATTTCTAATATGTCCATCGATTTAAAAAGCAAATTTAGGAATGATTTTGGTACAAATAAAGATCGTTTCCGCTGATAAGACATATTCGTGGTGAAATAAGAGCTTGTAGTTGTGATCCTAGGACTTTAATAGAATATAATTAGCCTAAGCATTATAAACGTACTTCAGTCAGTTCAGTTCAGTCTTTATTTCCTCCTTTAGGAGATAACATACAAAGCAACATTATATCATGGTACAAAAACATAAAAAGAAAGAGAAAAAAGAAAACAAAAAAGAGCATATTGAAGCATCAAAAATAACAATTTTACATTTCATCTAAGAGTCTATCTATTAGTAAGCGAAATAGAAATTTATTGTTACGCATTAATTGTTTAATGCGCAGAATATCACCTAGTTACCTCCTGCGTCATAATTCTGAGGTTGGGGTCAAACCTCAGTGACGTGAGACAGATATTCGTGGCATAAGCAGACAAATGCTTTGTAATCATCGATTTGTGACGTATGGGCTTCCTAATAAAGCCAGATAAAAGTCATTGGGACAGAAATTAAATAATTCATTATACACGTTAGCGCCAAAAAGAGCGCAAAATTTGCCATAGAAATCGTAATCGTTCCGGAAGATTTATATTACAGTTTGATGCTAAATGAATATTAAAATCACTATTGATAACGCCCACAGTTCGTACAAACACTCATCCAGGTATATTTAGGTATTTTTACAATTAAACGCGCAACATATTTGCAACACGAAGCTCACGAGAATTACTTGTCACCGACCACACTATCGAAGCGGTTTGATTACCGAATGTTTGAATAAAACGAAGTCAGTGCTTTGTAAATACGTGCTCGCCAAGCTGGGTTGGAATTTACTCCTTGTTTAGTTGCTCCACTGGTATTTGTTTGGGAATCTGCAAGTGTGCATGTACCCTGTGATATAGTGCAGTAAATTATACATTCAGAGAATAGAAATTAAGTCTGAATATATCCAAAACTTATCATCCTTGAGAAATAAAAAATATCTAAAAACAAAAAGCTTATTCTTATGGATGGTGTGCTATTCTCTGGACATACATTCTTTTCTCAATTTCAGCATAAATAGGATAGGCCTAAAAGACGTCATGTCTGACCTTGTGTGACCTTGAAAATTGCATATGAGGTGCTGTAGTTTAAGT
Source organism: Saxidomus purpurata (assembly GCA_022818135.1). NCBI lineage: Eukaryota > Metazoa > Mollusca > Bivalvia > Venerida > Veneridae > Saxidomus > Saxidomus purpurata. Next base: position 52,356,748 of record JAFMSR010000005.1, on the reverse strand, counting down.
TTATGTCATGAGAGATTTTAGACCAAAGTCTGCTCCGTATAATACAGAAGGCAAAACAACTTTTGTATAGACTCACGGCAGTTAAGGATTTAAATTGAGAAAGACTTTTTGTTTTAAAAAAAATTTTGGGTGAAAAAGAATGACCTGCGTACCGTTAATTTACAACCATTTTCAAGCTTTTGAAAACGTTCTGTCGTCGGTCAGAATTATACCTAAATGTATACATGTTTTAGAAACTTCGAGTTCGTTATTATCCAAATATACCTTGAATTTCCGAAGTTGCGAGTCTCTCTTATTACTGAAAACCATGACTTCTGTTTTTTCTGTATTAAATTAACCCAGTTGGTATGAATAATGGTTTACTAGTTTTTGCAGGTTTCTGGGATTAAGTGCAGTTAATGCTATGTCTCTGCAATGTGGGACATCCCATGTCAATATTGTTACTGTTGCGGCCAAACCACTTTTCTCAAGATTTTTTAGAAGTTTGTCTATGTAAATTAGGTACATTGTTGGAACTACCCCCTGAGACCCATTGTGCTGGACCGCTTGACTTCGTACTTTACTAGAACAATGAGGTAAGACGGAGTAGCTCTATCAAGGCTTATTTTGTTTTTACGCTAATTCAATAGTTTGTTAAATAAACATTTATGATTAACAACATAAAAGCAAATCGTTGCTAGCGATGTTACATTACTCCATTGCCAATGTGATCAATCGTTTCTTCAAACGTATGAAGCTCGTGCGGCCGGGGCCAGGCCTAAACCCATGCTGCTGAGGGTGTGGAAATTGATTGGAAAATAAATTTCCTGATTTCTATACCTTTTCAAAACCTTTACATAGAGGACAGAAGAGTAACTGGGCGATAACTGCGATGTTTGTTTCTGGTTTATTTTTCCCTTTAAATATAGGTATTATGAGGCCTTTTTCCAGATTATAGGTTGCTTCTGTGCGCCTAATAAGATTAGAAAAGACGAACAAGAGTATATATGAGCTACTACCCCCGTGCATAATTGTTCTTTTGTATTCCGTAATGCCCGGTTTAAAAAAATCTGCGCTATATATTTCAATATGCCACTCGAATTAAAAGCAATTTAGGATTTTGGTACAAATAAAGATCGTTTCCGCTGATAAGACATATTCGTGGTGAAATAAGAGCTTGTAGTTGTGATCCTAGGACTTTAATAGAATATAATTAGCCTAAGCATTATAAACGTCCACTTGAAAAACTGTTTTCTCGAAAAAGTCTCTTTTTTGTGAAAAGATAATCTGTTTTCTATTCTTGCAAAACGTCTTATTTTTCATAATGGCTGGATTTGAATAGACTATTTAGTATTTTTATAAATCGCAGAGTACATCACTGTTTTTAAAGTTATATAGAAATGAAAGATCGGCGGTACCGGTGTTTACCGATGAAACAATTATCTGATTGACATACGTTAGGAAGCTTTTGATGAATGGTATGGTAAACAACTAATAATAGTACAATGTATATAAGAAATAATTCAATTGTGTTGCGAGTTAGATCCCTTGCTATAGTACACATAGTCTCATTTTAGTGTGGGATACAATGACGGGGTATGCAAAGTGTATATTACCGGCTGGAAATTTCCTTTAAAGGTAATAAATTTATATAATTATTATATGCTAGTATATATAGGTCCATGATATAGATTAGAAACTGTTGAATAATAGGGCATAAGCGCTTGGAGGAGAGATGCTTTGATGACTGTCTATGTCATAATGTGCACCAAAGAAACTCGCTACTAGACTGGGTGATGCCCTCAGAGGCATAACCCAATAATACCCATCACAGCTTAGTATTGAACCTTTAAAGTAACATTTAATGGGACTTTAACTATTCATTTAAGTAAACAAAAAATTTAGCAAGTGACAAAAAAATTCACATTCAAATGAAATCTTGACATTTAACTAACCCCACAGAATTTCAAGATATTGGAATTACAGCTTCTTGAACATAACATGTCACATCAAAATACTTATAAATGGAAACCATTTATTAAGTAAATACCCATATATTGTAAAATATATTCGCCATGTAAGTTTTAGGAAAAGCTTCGTCTTTCTGTTGTATCATGACATATGAAATTCGGCGTCCCCATGCGAAATGCTGACGTTAAAACCCGATAAGAAAACTCCCGCACTCGACGAATGGCGATAAAGAGCACTCTTTTTAAATGTCTATACCTATTTTCTATTGGTGGATGTCTAACAGTAAACTTTTAAAGTTGGCAATATAGGATACTGCACCCTGACTAATGCAATTTACCACCCGCTGCCATGCATTAGCGAAATGTTGGAGTTACACTATTACTCAAAACTTTGTTATAACTCTTTAACTAACTTTAACTATTTCGGCTATTGTTCACATTTTGGTGTAGAAACTCAGGGCGTAGCTAGGCAAACACAATGTATAGGCGCGCAGTTTCTAGGGGGTTTGGGGCATGCTCCCTCGAAGAAAAATGAGATTCTTTATCGCCACAGCTGCATGTTTGGGTATATTTTAACGCAAAGATAAAGACTATATTTATTATAGTTTTTTGTCACGGTTAAACGGTTTTGCTTATAAAAACTAAAAATTTTGTTACATGCAATATTGCTCATAAAAATCTTTACAATAAATAAAAATCGCATTCCAAAATCATTTACATAACTGAGCAGAAACTGTTTATCATCTTTAGGATAATTCAAGAAATGAAACTGGAGATAACAACAGGTGAAATCTTACAAGAGAAAATATATCTGTGCAGTGTAACTGTGACTTCGTGTATGTCTAACTAAAATGTTGTTTTTGTTGTTTTTTTCTGTTGTTATACACGGCCAGTGTAATACATGTATAATGAAAACTGATGTAATGCAGGTTTAGACAATCAGCACATGCCGAGATTGTATTTCATTAGGTAGGAGAAGGAAAACACGCAGTAGGCCTATATGTGATATAAGATACGCTTTCTGTATCACCTCTCGTATATGCGCACTTCCGATGTTTTACGCACCGCCAAATGCCCGCCGATGAAAACATTGGCAGCATTTTCCCATCCATTAAATTTAGCGTCTGCTTTTCCCTTAAGATGACTAGGTCCAAACATATTAAATATATGCCCCTTCTGTATCATTTAAGAAACTTTTCAGTCTCACAAACTTAGGTGGCCGTTCTTTCTTTAAAATATTCCAATTTCTGAAATTGAATGATTGTCAAGAAGTATGACTCTATCATAAGGTTATCTTTTATCGTATATGCAATTTTGGGTCTCACCTATGTTTCTTCTACCTGTATATTGTTGCTTATTTCAGGAACCCAATACTCTTCACCAATATAAAATATGAAGTCATTATCCTTATTAAGCTTTTTTCAGTTCATCCCGGAGGTTGCGGGTTCGAGTCCCACTGGGGTCACGACCTTACCTCCTCATATATGACACCAGTACTGTTTTTTCCAGGAAGCGGACTCGAGAGTGACTCGATAAGCAACAAGCTGTCTTCACAATCGAGCTAAAATAGATTAATATAAACTGATTAATCATATTTCAAACAAACGTATTTGTCACAATCAAGTTGCTTTAGTACATATATATGTAATACAGCCAGTGTAAATTATTGCGGGCCGCAGCATTAATACGTGGTGAGTAAAAGATGCATGGAGACTTAAACACTAGATCGAATATATGCGCCTCTCTTCATTGAACAACTTAGGTAATTTTGAGATGAAAACTGTGGACACAGTCAATTTTTTTGTAAGTTTCTACTGCGCAATGAAAGTATATGCACCGTTGCACAATCATGTCTCATGACAAAGCAAATTGTGTGTAACAAAACCGGAGGTATATATCCTTGTCTGACAAAAAAACGAAATCTTCAATTACAATATTCAGTCACGAGTTGACTATAAATAACTACATAATTATATTGAGGGGTTAACGCGAAACTACAATATCTGCTTCTATTTATATATACACTTACAATGGTTTCACGTGCAAATTCATAATGCGGGATCATATTGAATTACCGTTTACAAGGATAAAGATAGTACCTGTTGACTCCAGCTCAAATTAAATTATTTCACAAAAAAATAAAACGTAAAAGAAACAAATCTTAATAAAGCACGGCAGGGGCTTAGCTTGGCAAATGCAGTTTATAGAGGGGGTTGGATTCATGCTCCCCCAAACATTTTAAGGTTCTTTATCGCCACAGCTGCAATCTTTCATACCGATCTTTAGGCATATGTATGAAGTGTCAGAAACATTTTGGTGGACTTGTAAAATCATGGCACGTTTTAGAAATCTTAAGATGGTGTCCAATATGGCCGCAAAAATAGCTAAAACACAAATAGTACTTGCAATGTTTTCGATACTTCTCCTCTACCATTGGCCGGATTTCCACCAAACCTAATAGAATATATCAGTGCCAAGCCTATTTGTCGTCGGTATGTTCCGCTTCCTTGATTTTCAGGGATGTTCCAACCCTAGATTTGTCATATTTCATAATATCTATACTACTTCACCTATACCATTAATTTGAATTTCACCAAACCTCACATGAGTGATTAGTGTCAAGCGTAGTTGTACATTTCGTCAGCATGTTACGGTTCAATGAATTTAGCGGAGTTATGTCCCCTTTGATATATTGTGCCACTTACCCTATGTTATTGGTTCGAAATCTACCAAACAACTCAAAAGTGATTGGTGCCAAGTCTGAGCTTAAGTATATCATCGGATTGTTACTGATAAGTGACATGCATTTTCAATTCTACAGTGCTAAATGAGGGTAGACATGTGGGCTTTTGTCGTGAAAAATGATCTCTCTGTGTTAAAATAATTTGATAACGGGGTCTCTGAGTCTCCTGCAGCGAAGTCTTAAAATCGATGTCAAGTTTCCCGTACACTTAATGCTTATTGAAAAGGAAAGGTAGGCGGACGTAAGACTTACTGTTATTTACACACATGTTTAGTAATCTAAAATCAGAACAGACGGTTGGCTGGTGCTCAAAGGGATGATTTTTTGGTAATGTAAATATATGATCAGATTGGGGATGGGGGGGGGGAGGGGGGTATGCTTTTTGATATTAAAAACACTTTCAGTCTCAATCAGATGGCCATCAAAGTTAACAAACAACATCGTGTAAATAATTAAACTTAATTGACTTTGAGTTGAAGCAGTTATGAATTTCTAATCATATTATCCGTAAACACGCTGATTGACATATATTTTACACTCCGTCTAAAAGTCTATCATGAGAAAGCAAACTGAACAAATCTGATCACGCGACATGTCTATTGTAAATTACCGAAATTTCATATATTTTGGTCGTTGGCGGACGCGAGAATAGCCTAACTTTGTTGAGCGGACGCGAGAATAGCATATATATTTGGTAATGAGCGAATACGACACCTACGTCTGGGTCACAGACGTATACACTATACACCTATATTTGGGTTACCGAAGTACATTTTAAAATAGCCTACACCACTGTTGTCCTATTTAAGTGTTCAGAGCACATCGAGGATGAACGCGAAACTTTTGTAAAATCACTTTTTTGCATAATCATATGTAAAAAGTCCCTTCCCATCTGCTATTTTCTTTGATAACCAGTATTTAACAAACGTATTGCAAATTGTGTCAAATTGTGTAATTGAAAGTTTAAGGAAAGTATTACATGTTATTGTCTAAAACTAGGACAGTTTTTTTCATTCTCCTGTAAAAAAAAATCGGGTTAATACAGATTGTGAAAGTAATAAAGTGTGATAGAGTTTAAAAGCACATATATACGTACAGTGTTTTGGGATATAAACTACAAGTATTCTGTTTTCTTTTCAAACACAATCCAAACGAAAATTAATCATGAATGGTGAAGTTTTTGGCAGTATAATGGTGTACTTGTTATCAGACATGAAGATCTGCAGGTAATGTGTGAGATATGACAAAAATCTATTAAATTTTAGATGTTTTGTGCACAAATGGTGCAGTGATCAAATAATATTTGACATTTGATACCGTGACATATTTTAAAATATTTATACCCCCGAAACGAAGTTAAGGGGGGTATATAGGGGTCACCCGGTGGTTGGTCGGTCGGTCGTTCGGTCGGTCGGTCGGTCTGTTGCATTTTTCTTGTCCGGAGCATTACTTGAAAACTTGCGGTTGGAATTTAATACAACTTCATACAATGGTCAAGCCAATTGAGAGGAAGTGCAGTGCACACGAACCATAACTTTACATTGACTAATTACAGAGTTATTGCCATTTGTTACTTTTCCTTATCCGGAGCATAACTTGAAAACTACTTGTTGGAATTCAAAACAACTTCATACAATGGTCTAGCACAATAAGAGAAAATGCAGTGTATAAGAACCATAACTCTACAGTGACTAATTACAGAGTTATTGCCCTTTGTTACTTTTCCTTGTCCGGAGCATAACTTGAAAACTACTGGTTGGAATTCAATACAACTTCATACAATGGTCAAGTACATTGAGAGGAAGTGCAGTTTACAAGAACCATAACTCTATCTTGACAAATTACAGTTAATGCCAAGGACAATATCTGTATTTTCTTTTTTTTCTACAAGATATTCTGTTACTACGAACTTCCTCAGTTTATAAAGCAGTCTTTCCGGGGTATTAATCACATTTGTGATGAGTCTAGTTAAATTAGTTTTGAAATTAAAGGTGATGCAGGTGTTTGCAGGTACAGGTGTCTATACTTTATTGTAAATAAAAACCGGCATAAGCTACCCGTCCTGGATTCTGTATTGTATGCTTTACCTGAACATACATAATGAGATCCGTGTTTTTCGTCCTTTTGTGAGATATAAATTTTAGTTGACCCTTGAGTTATACAAAATTGACCAAATTCTCCTTTTCCGCTCTCTAAGTCGAACAGTGTTCATCTGATCTCCACGTAATTTAGTCAAAATGTTTGTCGGCATAATCTCTCTGCCAAGTTTGATAACCAGCCAAAATCGCCCCAGGCACTTTCGAATTATGGCCCTTGATTTATGCAAAATGGGCCAAATGCACTTTATCGACTCTCTAAGTTAAACAATTTTCATCCGATCTTCACCAAACTTGCTGAAAATGTTTGTTGGCATAATATCTTGGCCAAGTTCGATAACCAGCCAAATCGCCCTAGGTACCACTGGATTATTGCCCTTGAATTATCGGAAAATTATGAAATTAGCCGTCTCAGCTCTATATTTCAAACAGGTGAATTAGCCTTGTCTGCTCTATAGTTTTAGCAGGTTTTACAAAACAAATGAACTGCCTTGACGGGCGTATTTTTTGATAGTTTGGCACTCTTGTTTTTATTCTAAAACATTTATTTTATGGTTATCTATTTTTAATACGATATAATTTATACATCCCTTCTGAATACGCGCTAGGACTGTCTAAAATCCGTAAATAGCTTTTCCTTAAAAATAGGATCTCCGTACTCGTGAGAGCAATGGATACGAAAAAAAACATGTGTGTAACAATTTTCGAACTATAACAGGAGTGTTTACCGAGTTGAAACATAAATATGTTGTGTAGAAAGAAAAAAGCGCGCACTTAGACATTATGTTGCATATAGATACTAAGAGAGGTAACTTGTACGAGAACATCGCACACAAATTATTAAGTTATCTCCCATACATCTGCCCGATATAGGTATTGCCTATTTTCATATTATTTTTCAAGTAAATGATACAGGAATTTCATGTTTAGAAATGGTTCGAATTTTCAGGGGATCCACTAACGGTTCATGTTACGAAAATTGTTGGTGACGAATATCCATGTGGTTCAGAAGCGAGAGTTGATTGTGAAAAGAAATTGTGCTTTTTATGGTGTCACCAGAAAGAGCATTAACTTGTAAGAATGTATAGCAAAACAGGCAAACGCACAAAGCTCAAAACAAAAAGGCGGACAAACGAATTTCTTTCAATATTTTCTTCCCTGTTAACATGACTGAAATTCGCTTTAAACGGGCGTTAAATCTCGACAACACGTCAAATGGGACATGAGAGATATTTTCGCATTTTATCTATTTGAACCGCGCTACACGAAAAACCAATAGTCTTTTATACCAGTATGAACCACTGTTGTATAACTAAGTGCAACGGTTTTGACTTTCTGTTATCTGTGAGGGATGCACCAACATGGCGGACAGCGGACAAAGTTTTTTATTGCATCCTGACTAATATTCCTGTGCCTTTTTGTTAGCAAATAGCCGCGTGCTACCATAGGACACATTAAGTATTCCAATAACTTTCCAAAGAAAACCCTGTGAAGGTGAGACAAAATACAATGTAAACAATAGAATGACTGAACACTTAATCAAGATAAAATGAAGAAACTAAAATAATCAGCAAATAAATTCATTCTTCTTCAGACAGGAGAATTGCTTTTATTATTTATTCAAAACATTTAGATGTCCGTGAAGCGTTTAAGAAAACTACAGAGCACAGACCAGTAAGTAAGGTGGCAGGGGGAAGGCTTTTGAAGCCGCATAGGCTGGTGCAGGTTTTAGAAAATAAAAATACATGTAGTTGAGTAAAAAATCTTTACCGTAGCGAAGAAATGAGCCAATCAGCTACACGGAAAGTCATGCGATTCCCAGCCGTGTTTAAGCTCAATGGAATATGACATTAAATATGACGAAGAATGTGTTAGGAACGCTTCTTTTGGCTACTTTTAACTATACATGTCTAGTAAATACAATGATTGCGAAGTGCAAAGATTGACACGTTTTTGGTATAAATTAGGAAAGCAAAGTCCATAAACAGTTATGTAATTATGCAACTGAACCCCTGTGTTCTATGTAAAGGGTTCTGATAAAGAGACTATGCCTGGTACGTATCATGTCTGAACTTCTTGGCTAGACTCTATATGTATTGTTTGATTTTGAAACATTACGACCGGTATTGGATCATCTTTTAAAGCTGCTCGCTTAGTTTCCGGTGAAAAAAAGTTTTCGGTTCCCGCGTTGTTTATAGTTTAATATAACATAATTTTTCTACTCTTTGCATATAGAGACAAAATCGTGAGTCATGTTAAAATAATGCATTATATGTAAATGTTATAGTTAGAATCAACAATATTAGTAAAAATCTAGGTAGCGATTTGCAAAAGTCCATTGCAAATGTTGGTAGGTTTGGTTTAACGGCACCGCTACGCTATATGGTTTTATTGGGATTTTAAAAGCGTTCGTATATAATTTAGTAGGGCCTAGCGTATAATTTCAAATATACGGATACGCTTTACAGGATAAACACTGGATCATTTTCATTTGACTACACATTCTAAAAATATACTTTCAGAGAGTTTGAAGAACTTTATGTTTTCATCAAACTCTGAGAGCGAGCGTCTTTAAGACAAGGGATCTATGAAAGTTTAATTAAAATCATATATTTGATATTTACAGAGTGCAATCCGCCATTATTCTCATCTTCACATTTACAACAGAACCTTTTATTGGAAAGCCCCTGCCGAGGCTGTAGGACACGTTCGTATCAGGTATGCTACAGCTAATTGCTTTTGTTAAAACAGCAAAACAACCAGTATGTGAGTTTTAAAGGGACTTGCCCTGTTACAAGCAGATGTTAAATACCAATACAGCGACCTTTTCATAAATTGCTATCCATCCCCTTAAATAAAATCAAATATAAAAACACTTATTATTTCCCTAATTTTGAGGGTGTGGCTGAATCTTTAATAGTTTAGGAAGAGCATTACTTATAGTTTTAAAAAGGGATCACAATTCAGGCTAGGTTTCACATGTCTCCCTCAACCCTATAAAATCCCCCTGGAAGGAAAACACACTACATCACTCTTTACAAATTTTAAGTTGTCGAGATGTGAGTATGTACTGATGTTTCTCACTAGCACATATCAGGTTAAGTGAGCGCATGCACATTACTAAAATACTACATTTGTATAATTATTGTAATTTGGCGCAAAAAAAATCAAGGAAGTAAAGTATTAAGACTCTGATCCAGTACACCATGTGGATGTTAAGGTTTAACTTGATACAATATTTAGCAGGTTTGTTACAGCTTTGACAGTTAAAAATTAAAAAGATTTGGGTTTTTTTCTGCTTTCACTTTCTGTTACTTTCAGTGCAAGGTTGTTGGCTAATTTGCTATTTACCCAGCGCTTTGTTTTGATTTTTTCAGGGCAACAATTGCACGAAATGAAGAGAAATATTGGTTGGATGTTACATCTGACTACCTATGGGATGCAAGCGACGAGGACCGTGAAACATGTGGAGTCAAAGGAACCGCATATACCAGCGCTGTTCTTATCATTACATTAGCTTTTACTTACTTTCTTTCTTAAAGAGACATACCCTAAAACTGGGAGTAATGAAAAAAGAACACGCACCATATACGTTTAACCTTTATATCAAAAAGTTAAATACTTCTCACTTCTCGAACATGCTTCAAATTGCGTCAGAACTTCAAACAAAAGTTGATTTTCACTAGATTTTGAATTTAATGTTTTGGAATAAAATATATGTTCTAACCCGGTCTCGAAAAGAGGAATAAACACATTATTTGTTTCATGTTCATACTGTTTCTACTTGCACTAGAATGTTAAATGTATACTAGTATATGATTTCTTCTCTCCTAATAGTCTATTTTTTTTTCTTTTTATATAATCAGAGTTATCTATACGTTTTCTGTATCCAGTATAAGCAAAAATCCAAATCATTTTGTACAATTATACTGATATAATTTCATTGTGCCGTGCGAAGTAAACAGAAAAAAGACACGGGGTTCAAGTTGATGCAATATTACACAGAAATAAATGGGTCAAAATTTGTTTTACATACACATACGTATCGTTTTGTCTTGGTTATATCACAAGTTACTAAAGACTTCTGGCGTCAAAATTTTATTTTTCTACGTTAAAAATAAATAAAATGAAGAAAACTGGAAATTACACTAGGAGAATGTTCCATTGATTTAAAACATACAGTGTTAAGTCCCACATACATGAATATTGTTCAATCATATCTTATCAAATGCAAAGCTTGTATAATATTAAGGATCGCGAATGCATGACACTATTTAAAGTTATATTACCGTTAAAAGTTACCATCATCATTTTAAGGAAGACATCAATGACTATTTTATAATTCTAGAAAAATGTATATATCTTTAGTTATAAATGAAATACCTCTTTACTAAATATTTCGGCCTACTGGCCTTCTTCAGTTGATGAAATACACAAATCGTTTTACATTTTCACATATAACGTTATTGACATTACCGAAAGTTAGTAATGAAACTGGACGTAATATCGTATTATGTGAAAATGTAAAACGATTTGTGTATTTCATCTACTGAAGAAAACCAGTAGGCCGAAATAATTAGTACAGTGAACTTTTGAATAGTTTCATAATTATTCTCCCTCCGGAGTTACTTTTTGTGTATAGAAATACGAGTATGTGTGAACAAATTAATACAGTCTTTTAACAAAGTTTGACAATCCTCGTAAAAAAAATGAAAACCTTTTTACGCACATACGAATATTTCAGTTGTAATTAGCAATAGAGCAGTGTCAGACCTCCTGACATGTTTTCAAAGCTTCCACTGTATTCTAAGCTTCATTCTTAACCATAATTCAATATGGCCATTTAGAATGGTAATATAACTTTAAGTTTGGATTTTTCCATAACATTAATGCACTTATTTAGTTTATGCAAATAATCAGTGAAATTTTTTATAAAATTTGTATTATATTTGTACAGATTATTGTATTTTGTTGTTAATTTAAACAAAAACTGTCCCTCATAAGTGACAAATGCCCCCGAAAGAGGTGTCTGACAGTTTGTGTCCTCTCCATGTGCTCAATAATTGTGCCATGTAATTCTAAAATCCTTCCATGCATGACAGAGTTACCATGCATATAGTTTCCGTTACCTTTAAACTCTAAGTGTGACCTTGACCTTTGAAGACGCGACACATCGGTGTTGATGTGCTGTACATCTGTACTGCATAAGAAAGTTACAGTCCGGACACGAATGTATGAATATATACAGGATTCCATTTCCGGTAAACACTAAGTGTGACCATGACCTTTGAGGTAGGGACATGGGTCTTGCACATGATACGTCGTCTTGATGTGTTGAACATTTGAGCCAAGTCATTTCAAATTCTCCAATGATTGACAAAGTTACAGTCTGGACACGAATGTGTGCATATATACAGGATTCAATTACTTTCAAACTCTAAGTGTGACTTTGACCTTTGAGGTAGGGACATGGGTATTGCACGCGACACGTTGTCTTTATGTGCTGAACATTTGTGCCAAGTTATGTTATCTTAAAATCCTTCAATGCATGACAAAGTTACAGCCCGGACACGAAAAAACGTAAGGACGGACGGACGGACAGACGGTCGGTGCGATTTTTATATGCCACCCTTCCGGGGCATAAAAACCCCCGTTCCTTAGTCTATAACAACAAATGTATAGTGGACCGTAATGCCCCAGGGTCAATATTGTTCCTGCCCGAGAGTTCACTTGTAGAACTTGTAAAGGAGAAATTTTCAAAATGTGCTTCTTCAAAACAAATGGTCTAGACCTCTACCAAGTTACCCAAGGTAAGACCACAAAATAGACCCTGTCCGGGGTTGACTTGTTGTACATAGGTTTATACAGACAACAACTGCATACTGTTATACAGTATACTGATAACCCACTTTTTTGTTATACAATGCAAACTAAAGGGAGATTATAGGATACATTCAATTATGTCGAAACATGTAATGCAAAAAGGCGTTGTGAATATTTCTATTTCTTAGTACAGATTTATATAGAAAAAGACTTAAAATATCTTCTAGTCCTATAGCTTAGTTTTTGTGTGTAAGACCGTCTAGTAGACCTCTAACCAACTGTGTTCAAATCATGCTCATGGGACCAAAATTGACCTCGCCCTAGGCGTTCCTTGTCTGTAATAAAGTTTAAGGATTCCAGGTCAAAACTGACCATGGGGTCACCAGGTTTTTCATAAGCTGATAAAAGCGAAAGAAGGTCTTTAAAATTCTTCTTGTCTTAAACCACTAAGCCTTGAGCTTAGCTATTTCGCAGATAGTATTTCCTAATGATCCACTAAATGTATGTAAGGTTTTAAGATGTCAAGTCATCTGTGCAAAATTATTCTAAAATCCTTCAAAACATAAGAAAGTTACAGTACGAACACAAACGTATGCATATATACAGGATTCCATTATCTACAAACTCTAAGTGTGACCTTGACCTTTGAAGTAGGGACGTGGGTCTTGCACACCACACGTCGCCTTGATGTGCTAAATATCTGTGCAAAGTGATTTTAAAATCCTTCAATGCATGACAAATTTACAGTCCGGACACGAACGTGTGTATATTAACAGGATTTCATTACCTTTAAACCCCAAATGTGACCTTGACCTTAAAGATAGGACGTGCATCTTGCATGCAACACGTCGTTTTGATCTACTGAACATTTCTGCCAAGTTATTTAAAAATCCTTCAATGCATGACAAAGTTACAGTTCGGAAACAAATGTGTGCATATATACTGTGCATTTTTACAGGATTCCATTTCCTTTAAACCTCGAATGTGACCTTAACCTTTAAAGTAGGGACGTGGATCTTGCACGATACACGTCGTTTGGATGTTCTGAACATTTGTGCAAAGTTATTTTAAAATCCTTCAATCCACGACAAAGTTACAGTCCGGACACGAATGTGTGCATATATACTGTGCACATATACAGATTTCCATTTCCTTTAAACCTCAAGTGTGACCTTGACCTTTCATGTAGGGACGCGGGTCTTGCACGCGACACGTCGTCTTGATCTACTTAATACATGTGCCAAGTTATTTCAAGATCCTTCTATGCACGACAAAGTTACAGCCCAGGAAACGAAAAATCCTAGAACGAAGGCGGACGGTGCGATTTTAATATGCCCACCTTCCGAGGGCTTAAAAATGAATTCGTTGCTATGCCTTGCATCAATTCTTTCCTTGTATTTTGTATGAATAAAAACATTGATAGGGGTCCAGTAAATGAAGTTAAAGGTTGAAGGTCATGGCTGCTGTATGTAAGCTGATATCATCACTAGTATCAATCATTAACTTCCTATTCGTTTGTGCAAATTTATTTTATGTTTTCCAGTGAATTACAGAGTTTTCATTGCGAAATAAAGGTGATAATCCAGTTTTGAAACAGTGAATTACCATTTTTATTTTGACTGTTTTTACAATCTTTAACCAGGATTAACGTCAAAAAGTATACCGAGCGCAATTAATGCGACGATAATGTCGTTAAAGAGGCACTCCCTACATCTAGCAGATTATATCCTCGAAACATAGATTATGTGTTCAATGAAAGTAAAATGATAATAAATACAATTTCAAAGAAGAACCTATGGCGAAAATGCCTCATTTTATCACAATTAATCAATATAGAGGCTTTATGTAATAAATCGCAACCAACCATATATTGTACAACAACAACTCTACATATATTATTGGTTGGTTCATGGTACTGCAGTGTATTTTAAACCGCTGATTTTATCGATAATGACTGAAACTACGCGGACCTTCCAAAACGGAAACTCCGAAAAACGGACGATTTTCAAAGACCGGAAACTTCCCCCATTTTCTATGTAAAACATACTCCGAATACCGGAACTCCAAATCCGAATATCGGACGAATTTTCGTCAATTTAACTATCCAGTACAAATGTCTTCAAAACCGGACACTACAAACAACCGATCATGAATAATTGCCTCCACGCAAAGGATTGCCATTGATGGCCAATTATCGGTTATCGTTTATTTTGACACGCGTTAGAATCACAACCTGTCAGTCAAAGGATTAAATATAACATAAGACTGTAAGTTTTAGATAATGAATCGATTTGAAGAAAGGATCAGGGATTAATGTTTGATGTTTACATAAACATCTTGAAACACCAATTGATTCAATTAAGTTATTATTAAAATTATGATTTATTTATAAAATTAGACCGAACAAGGTTTTATTTCGTAATATATCACAAACTGTCGCGACTTCAAATTTGATAATAAAAAGCCCGAGGAAACTCCCATACGTCGTAGGATTGATTTGTCGCTAAAAGACCGGATCAAAATAATTGTGAGTCCAACTAGTTCCAAAACTAACTCTTAAGTGTGTGTTTATTTTGAAAGTATTTGAAATATTGATTGAAAAATCGTTTTCTTGAAGCAGGGGGGCAAAGTACTTTTCCCTGAACACTTCCCGATTTGAACTTTATTTGAGAACAGTATTCTGAATTTACAATTTACAATCACTTCTATGCACTAAAAACTAAGGACTTTTCAGACCAAGACGGACCTTTGATTATCTCTCCCCATTTCAGTCTTAATCACCCCAGTCTTCCAAATACTGGAAACTTCCAAAAACCGAACTTTTCTGCGGGTCCCGTCGGTGTTCGGTTTTCGGAAGTTCCACTGTATAAGGTTAAGTTTTAATCCTTTGAAAGATTCTATTATTTATGTTTTGGAGGTTATTAAGTTAGAGATCAGTTATAGGGTATGTCCCTTTAAAATGACGTTATTTTTGCTATGTTTTCTGATGAGGTTTCCGGCGATTTTCGATATCTTATAGAAACAAACTGGACAAAAGTAGAATTCAAACCATACAATAAATTGAAAAATTGTTGATATCGGTGTAATATCACGTTAATTTCACCCGCATTCGGTAAAATTATAATGTGATATTACAACAAAACCAACAACTATCCTCTATTATACCCTCCCCTGTGTCCACCTATGATTGGAATGTTTGTCTGTCACTCGTAGTGATCACTGTCATTATTCACTGATTCGACACGTTGACGTGTTAGTGCTTGGATAAAATACAATATTGACCATGTAGCCTTATTAGATTAATGGATTTTCAGTTCATTTATACTATAATGGATCAGATAAATGATTATAGATCTGATTATCGTTACTACTAAAATATTTCGTGTCGAATTTATATTTTATCCATTAACTTCTGATTGCTTTAGTAATCAAGGTAAACACAGTGCCTGCCATATTTTTACACGATAGTATATTATGGGCTCTGGGCTCCTAAATTGAGACAATTCACGTACCAGACCGTTTTGGCTGTGTGTGTCTACAAGATTTACTGTGTCCATGTGGTGTTACCCTTGATCAATCTCGAGACTATTGGTTACAGATTCCTTTCATGTTCTAGATTAATAAATTTTAACCTGAAACCTTTCTTATGAAACTTCACAAACAAATTCTAATAAAGAATACTTAATGCGTTTTCGTTGAAATACTTCTAGACCAGTAGTGTTTAATCAAAGCGCTATTGGCGCTGAAGGCCTCTTGGGCTGTAGATGACTCAGTGGAAATCAACATCATCTGTTGAATGAATTGTATTTCAGTGTCTTTACTTCGTTCAATAAATATCATCAATTTTCCATGGCATGCATATGATTATCTTCCGTTTGTTGACATTAAGGTAAAGACACCGCTGATGGCCACTATTTCAAACATTGATAAACTTAATATGTTCGTGATTTACTTAATTTATTTAATTGTTCGTTTTGTCCTCGTGTGTTTGCTTTGTATGCTAGTGTGTGTTGGTAGTGTATGTGTGTACATGATTGTGTGTGTGTGTGTGTGTTTGTGGTGTGCACTTCTGGGTGCTGTGGGGCTCGTTTTGGGGAGGCTGCGTTTTTGGTACGTGGCATTCCCTGTTTGATATTATTTTTGTTTTTTACGCCTGTTAACTGACTACAGTGCAAACTTTGAAGACATTTCACCGTTTAATTTAAAGGATATGTTGTTTGTTTTTTTGTCGCACCACCCTACTAGAAAAACTGTCATTATTATACCCCCACAAAACGAAGTTTTTGGGGGGGTATATAGGAGTGAGCTTGTCGGTTTGTTTGTTTGTTTGTTTGTTTGTCGGTCGGTCGGTCGGTCGGTCTGTTGGTTTTCATGGTTTCCGGATGATAACTCATGAAAGGCTTGACCGATTTCAATGAAACTTGGTCTGTAGGTAGCTTGCGTGGAGACGCCGCTTGGGATTGCATTTGGGGTCACTAGGGTCAAGGTCAAGGTCACTGTTACTAAAAATAGAAAAATGGTTTCCGCTCAGTAACTCAAGTTAGGAGTGACTAATTGCAATCAAACTCAGTGTGTAGGTAGCTTGTGTAGAGAGGAAGCTTGGGATTGCATTTTGGGTCACTAGGTTCAAGGTCAAGGGCACTGTTACTAAAAATAGAAAAATGGTTTCCGCTCAATAACTTGAGTTAGGAGTGACCAATTGTAATGAAACTTGGTGTGTAGGTAGTTTGCGTGGAGAGGAAGCTTTGGGTCACTAGGGTCAAGGTCACTAGGGTCAAGGTCAAGGTCACTGTTACTAAAAATAGATTTTTATTTATTTTTATTTTTTAGATTGTTTTAAGCAAAAAAAATTTTTTTTCGGGGTCAAGGTCACTAGGGTCAAGGTCAAGGTCACTGTTACTAAAATAGATTTTTTAAAAAGTTTTTAAATTGTAGCAAAAAAAATTTAGGGTCAAGGTCACAAGGGTCAAGGTCAAGAGCACTGTTACTAAAATAGGAGGGGAGTCAAGATAACTGTTTTTTTTTAATTCTACAATTTCTGCAGGTGCTGTTTAAACCTGCTTTGGCGGCATTGCCGCGTCTTCTTGTTGTCTTTAAACATGTTTGAAATAAACCTATTAAATTGAACAATAATTGATAATTTCTAACCTTACACATTTTGTATGCTATTAAAACAATACATTTACACAAGTTATTGTATAATAACTCAACTCTATGTCCTTGTGGCCATTCCTTTCTTATGGTTGCCATACTTCTGTGACAAAGCTGTATTGTGGGGGTATAATTCGTCACTCTTGTGACAGTTCTAGTTTCCAAGTACCCTAAAAAGTTTGCAAGTATTTATGTATATTTGTTTTTGTTCCAGAAAATATTGCTTGCTTTTGTAGAATTACAAAATATGCATTAAAAGTCTACGAATTTAACAGGAGTAAAAATATGCAATTACGCCAAAAAAGGTAATTACCATTTAAATACTTGATTTTGTCCCGAGACACATCACACATATCCAATTACAAGAGTGTAGCAAAAGATTCGGAGTAAGGTCATCACTACTGACTATCGAACTTTTATTAATAATACATATGAACTGCAATATAAGAAAACATGAAAACGTTTTACCGTCTACTTTTTTAGATATTAAACTTTTAGAAATGATCAAGGTCAGCATTTATAATTCTAAGTAATTGAACAGCAAGATAAAATTAAGGAATACACAGTTCTTATGTCTTGCAAAATGACATACATGTATATTTTCATAAATTTCAATTTTATGACTAAGAAAATGAAAACAAATGGCTCTCATTAATATTGAACCCAGGACCTCTTGAGCTCAAAGTGGACGCTCTACCACTGCGCCACAGTCCAACTTTTGTAAAAATATAAAATGCAAAGTATTCCAAATGGTAACAAACAGGAAATACTCTACCTCAACAGCGCAGTAATTTCTAGAACAGGAGTCTGGGAAATAATTTTGTAATTGGGCCCGTAAGGTATGGACTATCTGCAATCGTTTGAAGTTGTCTGTTCTGATTTTTGTATGTTATATTCGAACAGCAGCTTGATCCGGTCTATCTTACACTAATTTCTTGTAGCGCGGTTTTACAGTTGCTCATGTTCTTATGAGCAAATTTTACAGTTAAATTGTCTACGTTTTTGGCCTGGGGACTGAAAGTCCCCTAGGCCTAAGTTAGCATACCACATTTCAAACACTGCAGACAATTTAACTGTGCTATGTGCGAATAACAACTGTAAACATGCCCTTTGAGAAAGTAGTGCAAGACAGACCAGATCAATCTTTTGTTTGAATGTCGCATACGATAAGAACATATTACAAATAAAAACAGTACATACAACTTCAAACGATTGCAGAAAGGTCTATAGCTTACGGGCTGCATTACACATTTTTTTCTGTTTTAGAAATTACTGCGCTGTTAGCTGATTACGGAAGATAATCATATGCAATCACGGAAAAGTACGGATATTTACGAAAATTTACGGAAACGTACGGAATTCGATATAAGAGTTTGTAGTTTGATTTTCAAATTTCTGATGCTATTTCATTGACAATTTTCTTATTTACGAACGATTACATATATATTTACCTAAAAATAAATTTCTTTAAAAAAAGGATACAATTTACGTACATTCTCGAGAAGGAACTCACGTGATCAAAATCACCCGCCATTTATCGAGGACGCTGCATGTCAAGGCCCAGTGAACGGTTTCACCGATTACAACTACAAGGTAACCAAGAATCATTTTTTGTTTTCCCTGTTATACACATTGTACAGTACAGTATTTATATTTCATTGTTGTTATTGCTTTGTTTATTTCTGTTTCAAGGTCTTGTCAAAAATTAGAGATTTAATCATGATTGCGAAATACTGTGCCCTCACAAGTAAAACATATCATTATCTCAGTCACGTGTTATCGTAGTCACTTCACTATGGTATTAATGCCACACCGATTACTCTAATGATTGATGTACAGAGTGGTATCATAGAAGCATAAATGATGATCTTATACTTTAACTATAAATGATTCATCAAAACCCGTAAAATTATATACTTACCTTTGAAGATCAATTCGCTTACATGCACATAAAAAACAAAACAAAAAAGCAGTGTTGTTAAGCATTTTCTTTTACGGTACTGAAAGATGGTACTTTTTCCCAAAGCTAGTTATAGATGCTATATCTATTGTTTTCTGTTTTGCCACATTATGTACTACTCGTTTGCAGCGACATATTGCGGGTTATAGTACATTGTCCTCGCCAACACTGATTTTCAAAAACGGTTTCATCGGTATTGATTGGTCAAGCGTGCAGTAAGACATATTTAGAAGGATAATATACACTTCAAATTCAGTGCCACTTAACATACAAATATTCTTTGAAATGTTATGTAAATGTGCAAGTATAGTATTTGGTGTTTTCTTCAGAAAGACATCTTTAAAGTATCCCATTGTTTTAATTGGAGCCATGAAACGAGAACAACCCGTAGTTCTTGTCTTGAAAGATGTCAAAGTCAGTCGAAAGTACAGTGTGCTAATCGTTTCTCAAAAGTTAAAGTTTGGATGAGTTGTAAGCTATTGTCAAAGAACAGGGCGGTGATAAAGATATGTACATGAAATGATTGTTGCCCAAAGAAATTCAAGAGGACATGACAAATACACTAGGTACTGACTGTCCTTCCAATTCAACTGTAAAGAATTGGGCTGCTGAATTTAAACGTGGAAGAACCAGCAGGTCATCCTAAAGATGTTACTATCGGAATTCCAGTCGATGCCGTATGTCGTTATGTGATGATTGCTAGAAGAGCGACGTTCAGCCTGTTGCTAATGTCTTAAAAATAAGGATTGGTTTCGTGCAATTCATGTTGGTTTATGTCCTTCACATGAGCAAACTTTCTGCAAGACCGGACCAAACATATGCTAGGCTGAATATATCAAGAGAGCTTTTGATACATTTTCAGCGAAACTCTGTAAACTTTCCCAGGAAAACTGTGACCCAGAATGAGACATGGGTGCATTAAATTAACAAAATAGTGAATTAAGGCTTTTTTCTTGAGTAATGGGTCAATGTCAGTTGAAAACAGTTAAATGAATTCCTATAGTGCCAAACGATGCATCAGTTTAAGTACATTTATCTCAACCTTGGTATGTGACTAAAGCAAAGTGTTACACATGCATTACGTTTTGATTTACATGTTTAACTTTTCTGTAGCCTAATCAAATGAAACAGGCGACTTTTACCTTGGTCAGCTATTACATTAGGTTAAATACGTTCTCCGCTCATTATTCATGGTGATGGAATACAATTCATGAAATTTATAAACAATTTATACATCGATGTCGGCCGCACATAGCCGTCAATTTTCTGCTCGAAAAATGCGTTTGCACTTTTTGTCAAAAGCACGAAGTTAGTAACCAGGTTTATATTTTTATAAATTTGAAAGTGAATATGACCAATGCATAGAACTTTACTTTATTTGATTTTAAAACGCCGTTGATCCTTTCTTAACATATACTTTTATGTTGCACAGTCATAAAATGGTATTTTAGTTTCAATCTGTATTTCATAAGAATAAAAAGAAATTAGATAGATAACTAAGGAAGAAATGACGGTCTACATTTATGTTTGCCTATCTTTTGCCGACGTTAAGTTAAATGATGATCCACAATCGTGGCGATTAATATAGCGGCTTTTATCGCAAGTTAAATAAATTATGGTAATAATTATCAAATGCAAAAAGTT
This sequence comes from Saxidomus purpurata, assembly GCA_022818135.1. Classification (NCBI taxonomy): domain Eukaryota; kingdom Metazoa; phylum Mollusca; class Bivalvia; order Venerida; family Veneridae; genus Saxidomus; species Saxidomus purpurata. The sequence continues at coordinate 52,335,382 of JAFMSR010000005.1, read as the reverse complement.
AGAACAACACAACTATTACCTTTTTTTAACGAAAATATCTCAATTGGAAAAAACTCGTGTAAAGTCAAAACAAATTTTCTTTTGAACTGTCAAAAGTAATTGCCAGTTTCAAACGAAAAGGGAGAATCGCGAAGAACTGTTCCCTTAGAATCTTGCAGTAAAGTATTTGTCAAGTCGCACGTGCAAGTGTTACGTATCATTTTTGTATTCTACGATATTTCTTGAATGTGTCTGCATCGATCTTGAAGAATTATATCGCGTATATAACAATTTTGACCACAGTAAATAAAAATGACAAAAAGTGGACTTTGAACCGATAGAAATCGTTTTTTCTTACAAAAAGTAGCATTACGTTTTAGGTACCACGGTATTTGAAGAAGAAAACGTCTCGCTTCGCTCAAAACCTCGAAGTGATATAAAGAACCAGAGCAGCCACGACATTGATATATACCTTGTTGGAAAGCGCTTTTAGTGATGTTGAGCATCGGCTATACCGGACAATCTATTGTTTAGTGTAAACTGTACATACCTTGATTATTCATGAAAAATGTAGCGTGTGTCCGCCATTTTGTACGTGTTGGGTACCATTTATGGTCACGTGTTACCCAACACTGTTCATGAAAGGATAGTATCATTTTGGTCAAGATTATGTGTCACAGCTAAAACCGATATACCTTACAACTTATCTTTTATCATCTTTCAGAGGGCTTACCTGATGAAATATTGAAACTAAAATTTCCATGGCTGCATGATATTAAACATATACTGGTTAAATGTTGTTTTATTAACGGGTGGACTGAACATACGTTTCCAAATTCTAAATGGTTAAAACTTGCAGCGCAACAAAAACTGAAGGACTTGTTTCTAAATGACTGGTATTCTCTCGTTTTATAGAGTTAAAAAAAAAATTAGCATCGAATCTTATTTGTCTAGTATTAAACCATATCTTTTATTTTATTTTATGAAATTCATAACAAGAAATCATCGTTTGCCGGTTGAAACTGGAAACTGGTCAAGGATACCTATTGATCAAAGAAATTGTACTATTTGTCGAGATAAGATTGGCGACGAATTTCATTACTTATTTGAGTGTGTTCAATTCTCTGATAAAAGAAAGCAATATCTTATGCCAGTATTTAATCGCCGTCCAAATATGTTCAAATTAGAAAAATCAATGTGTACAAATAACAAATCTTATTAAAGTAATATTGCAAAATGTAAGAACGTAGTTTTGGGGTTCATTTATATTTGTGATACATTATGCCTTAATACTTTCGTTCTAATGTCTATGTCAAATTGTATGTTTCGTATGTAACACATTATTCACGTTTACATGTATTTGTTTGTTGTGAATACCTCATATTTACATGTTTTACATGTATTGAGAGTAATAAAGTTCTGTTCTGTTTACTGTTTTTTTGGCAGGTAATTGCTTATTGTTTTTTGCAAAATGCTTTTTGCTAATTGCTTTTTGCAAAAAAGGCTTTTACTTATTGCTTTTTGCAAACAGCTTTTTCTGATTGCGTCTTGCTAAATGCTTTTTGGCTGGTAATTGCTAATTGCTTTTTTTGCTAACTGCTTTTTGCTAATTACTTTTTGGTCGGTGGATCTTGTTAATTGCTAATTGCTTTTCGCTAAATGCTTTTTGACCGCTAACTGCTAATTACTTTCTGCTATATGCTCTTTGGCTGGTGGATCATGTTAATTGATAACTGCTTTTTATTAAACTTTGATTGATAAATTCTAATTGCTAAATGCTTTTTTCTAAATGCTTTTGTTACTTATTTTATTATAGTCTCATCCATGCATATTATTTACATAATAATACATAGCCATTCACAAAGAATTATAAGAGACTTAACTATGTACAACTACACTTCTAGCAATCATACTTATGTTACATATATTGAATGTATTTGAATTTATTTTGTTCGTTGCCAAAGTCATGTAAATGATGATTTGCAATAGTGGTATTATTGTTGTTGTTGTTGTTGTTGTTGTTGTTGTTGTTGTTGTTGTACTAAAACATTTCAACATCTAAAATGTATTTCTAGCTTTATATAGATGCAATTTGTCAATATACACTACAGTCCTATAAAGGATCAGAAGTATAAAATGGATTGGAAAAAGAAATAAAAAAATCTTACATTTCATTATTTGAAATTTCTTTATTTTTCAGTTGATTTCCTTGGAATTAACCTGACACAAGTGTAAAAGACAGACAAACTTCCTATGCTAGTTCCTTTTTGCTAAATAATTTTAGTTAATACTGATTTATTTTAGCTCGATTGTGTAGAAAGATTCTAGCTTATCGAGTCACTCTCGAGTCCGCATCCTGGAAAAACCAGTACTGGTGTCATATGAGGAAGTACGGTCTTGACCCCAGTGGGGCTCGAACCCGCAACCTCCGGAATGAGCGGCCGACACCTTAACCTTTACACCACCGTTCCCCTTTTTAATGATTTTGGGCATGCTACTTGCTAATTGCTTTTTGCTAATTGCTTTTTGCAAAATGCTTGTTGGCCGGTGGATCATTTAAATTGCTAACTGCTATTGCTTACTGCTTTTCGGCCGGTAATTTCTAATTGCTTTTTGCAAAATGCCTTTTGCAAAATGCTTTTTGCTAATTGCTTTTTGCAAAATGCTTTTTGCTAATTGCTTTTTGCTTATTGCTTTTTGCAATATGCTTTTTGCTAATTGCTTTTTACAAACTGCTTTTTGCTAAATGCTTTTTGCTTACTGCGTTTTGCTAAATACATTTTGGTCATTGATCTTGTTAATTCCTTATTACTTTTTGCTAAATGCTTTTTGACCGATAGTTGCTATATGCTTTTTGCTATATGCTTTTAGGCTGGTGGATCATGTTAATTGGTTACTGCTTCATGCCAAATACTTTTTTGCTAAATGCTAATTTCTATTTGCCAAATGTATTTTGCTTTGTGCTTTTCTTTAGGTCAAAAAGCTATAAGCAAGAAAAACAATCTGCAAAATACAATTTACCAAAAGTAATAAGCAAAAAGCATTTTGCATAAAGAAATCAGCAAAAGGCAATTAGCATTTAGCTAAAGGCAATTAGCAAATAGCTATGCAACAAAAAAAAGCAATTTGCAAAAAACAATTAGCAAAAAGCAAAGCAATGAGCAAAACGCAATGAGAAAAACGCAATTTGCCAGGAGCAAACAGCAATTAGCAAAAAGTAATCAGCAAAAAGAAATTTGCAAAAAGCAATTAGCAAAATAGCAATCAGTAAAAGCAATTAGCAAAAAACGTTTTGCAGAATCAGAATCACTTTATTTCACTCATGCCATTCAATCATATGACAAAATGAGGTAAAACATAGAAACATAATATGAGAGGCTCTTATACATAAAAAAGTAACATATTCATCATGATAAATATCAAATTGTAAAGTATTCAGATAAATTCAATTCAAAGTCAGTGTTTGTTAATAAAAAGTAGCATTTTCAGTTTCGTGGAGAGTCGTATAATATTTTAACAATTCACTGTCATAAAACATTTTTTGTTGTTACAAAAATAACTCGCCGATTGCATTATTTGGGGGAAAATGTGGTCTTTCTTTTTATCTAAAAATCCGTAAAGAGTATTCGAAGTTCTTCAGAAGTTAGTATAAATAAACTTGAAAAACATTAAATACTGTATTGAAGAACTGTAAGCAAAGGTGAAGGATTTATCTTTGTATGTAATTCCCATTGTTAGACGATCTAACGAAACGAAAATTTAAATCGTCAAAAGGGGTACAATACTTGATTTAATACATTCCATTTTTTTCGTTCCATAGTATGTAGATTAAATACAATGAATTCAAACTAAGGATGCATCAGGATAAGTTTGATAAATTTACTTAATTTCAAAAATTCCGTCTTGTTCGTAGTGTTCATTAGCTGGTTCAGTTTAAATGTATTTGGTCTCCGAGTATAATAAGGTTTTAAGAAGTGTTTTCGTTCAGTATTAAATAAATTACATTCAAAAAGGTAATGAAACTCGTCGCCTATTTTTGCACATGTATTACAAAGTCGTTCATTAATTGGTATTCTTGCCCAGTTGCCAATTTCAATGGGGAGATGATGATTGCGCGTGCGGAATCTTATCATAAAAAATTGAAGTTGTGAGGACATGGAATGTAAATATTTTTCAATTCCAAATTCTGTTTTAAAGATTCTATAGAAAGTACCTTTACTCGAATTTTCCATGTGAGAATACCATTCATTTATATAAAGATCTTTTACTTTTTGACGGACAGTTAACGTTAACCATTTATTGTTTGGAATTAAATGTGTTTCCCAAATATTTATCAAACCACATTTTATAAAGATATTTTTGATATTATAAAACCATGGATATTTTGTTTTTAGAACATGATCATCGTAGTTTTTAACAATTTCTAACATACTTGTATACACTGTTGATGATAGTTTTCTCGGTAATTCATTAGGGTTTTGTGTACAAATTCTCGACCAAAATGCTACAGTTCTTTCATCTATATCTAATTTAATTGGGATACATCCTGTTTCACCGTATATCATAAAGTTAGGAGTGGATCTTTTTGTTTTTAGAATTAATTTTAGGAATTTTAATTGAACTCGTTCAATAATATCGATATTCCCGTATCCCCATATTTCACTACCATACAAAAGAATCGGTTTGATTGTTTTATTAAATATTTCTATTTGAAGGTCAATTGGAAGACTTAATCGGTTGGAATTTCTTATCAAACTGAACATTGCTCTAGTAGCTTGAGACGCAATTTTTTGTTTTGCTTTATAGAATGAACCCGTTTTACTGAAATAGATTCCTAGATATTTGTATTCATTTACAATTTCTAAATTTTCATTATTATAGGTAAAATTATAATTTGGAATTCTACCTTTTGAGAAAATGATGATTTTTGATTTATTTATATTTACAGTGAGTTTCCAGTTATTGCAATATTGCTCATAAGTATTCAATGCATTTTGTAAATCTATTTCACTATCTGCCAAAATTACTGTATCATCTGCATAAAGGAGTATGAATAGTTTAAGGAATGTTTGTACGTTTGCTGCTTGCTGTATATTCGGTATTTTTATATCATTCAAATTTATATTTTCGTTGAAGAATTCATTAAGATCATTTAGGAATATTGAAAATAGTAACGGAGATAAGCTTTCTCCTTGTCGAACACCAATATTACAAGGGAAAAAATTTGACTTTTGAGAATTTGCCATAACACAAGACTTAATATCATTATACATATTTTTTATTAGATTAAAGCATTAACCATTTATGTTTAAATTAGCTAATTTAAGCCACAAACCGTTTCTCCAAATAGTATCAAATGCTTGTTTAAGATGTATAAAAGCACAGAAAAGTTTCTTTTTTTAATTATTTTGATATTGTATTAAATGTTGCAAAATAAACATATTGTCTTGTGTAGAAAAGCCTTGGCGAAATCCTGCTTGACTATTATCTAAAAGATCGTTCGATTCAATGTATGTTGTTAGCCTATTATTAATAACACAAGTAAAAAAGTTTACCAAGACAACACTGTGTTCCTTTAATTGTTCGTTTTGTCCTCGTGTGTTTGCTTTGTATGCTAGTGTGTGTTGGTAGTGTATATGTGTGTGTGTACATGATTGTGTGTGTCGTGTGTGTGTGCGTGTGCGTGTGTGTGTGTGTGTGTGTTGGTGGTGTGCACTTCTGGGTGCTGTGGGGTTCGTTTTGGGGAGGCTGCGTTTTTGGTACGTGGCATTCCCTGTTTGATATTATTTTTGTTTTAATAGCGTAATAGGTCTGTAATTTTCAGGTTTTGTGACGTCGCCTTTATTTTTATATATGGGATATATGATGCCAATAGTCCACGGTTCTGGGATTATGCCTTTGTCAAATATCAGGTTAAACAATTTACAGTAGATATTTTTCATAATTGGAAAGGAGTGTTTAATTTGTTCATTCACTATATCATCTATGCCACATGCTTTGTTCGTTTTAAGTGCTTTTAGTGCTTTTTCAATTTCTTTAATGGTTATAGAGCAGTTTATTAACTCATTATTTTGTTCATTTAAAACATATTCATTAGCATGGTCAGCATCTGCATTAAAGTTTACAGTCTTGGGGAGGCTGCGTTTTTGGTACGTGGCATTCCCTGTTTGATATTATTTTTGTTTTTTTGAAATATGTATATAAGCTTTCGATATTACATTCCGTTTTGCTATCCTTTTTTCCTTTCAAAATTTTCCAGTATTTCCTTGGGTCAGAACTTTTAAATTTTCTAAGTTTTTCTATATCCGTAGATTTTGATTTGTTATAAAAGAGGTTTAAAGTCTTTTTGTACATCCTAGCCTTTTCGTTTAAATTAATTTTGTTACTATTAGATTTACGAAGTTTGCATAAGTATTTTGCTCTATGAAAGTCTTTTCTTGCCTTTTTACATTTAACACCAAACCACCGAGGTGTACTTTCATTACTATTGCCATATTTATTGTGCCTTATATATCCAAATGCTGTCTCAGATGTTTTTTTAAATAACGTGGCAATATCTGATACTATTTCATCGACCCGAGCCTGGTCACAATTACCGCTATTATCTAAACTTTGTAATTTCTCGGTTATTTTCTTAATGTCATTTTTATTCATATTTTCAATGAAGCTGTTTGGTTTATTTTTATCCCATAATCTTACTTTTGGTTCATTATTATCGCCGTTTATTGCATTAATGGGCATTTTAAAGTCAAAGGAAAGTACGAGAGGAGTATGACTGTCCGATAACAAAGGACAAAAGTCCAATACTGTAAGTTTTTCAATATGTTTAAATAGATCTGAACTGCACAGGAAATAGTCTACAGCACTTGCGCCTTTGCATGTAAGTAAACCTTGATCATCACCCGCCGTTCGTCCATCCATTATGTAAATATTATTGAACTGTAAAAATTCAATTAAACGATGACCATAGTTGTGCAGAAGCAATCAGCAAAAGGCAATAAGCAATAACTGATAAAAACATTAAGCAAAAAGCAGTAAGTAAAAAGCAGTTAGCAAAAAGCAGTAAGCAATTAATATGATCCACGAAACAAAAACATTTTGCAAAATGCAATTAGCAAAAAACATTTAGCAATAAGCATGACCCAGCGGCCTTCCAATTAGCAAAAAGCTTTTAGCAATTAGCATGACCCATCGGCCTTCCATAGAAAACATCACCCCGATATTGTGTGCGTTTATAACACCTATTGACAAAAATACCCTATAACTGAATTACCCTTTGTAACAGGCCTCTTACCCACCCTGTGAATTTACAAGTTGTCCGTACCCGATACGGGCATTTCGTGCATTTCATATATTTGTCAAATTGTCCACGTACTTATTATTTCAGGACATGATATATTTCACCATGAAAATTAATTACAGGTGACATATAGGCCCATTGGGCCGGGTGTTGTGTATATTGATTATTTATAGTAATAAGTATGTGCTGTATAACACATGTCACGTTAATTAACAATTTACTTACTTACTTACTTACTTTATTTCACTTTAAATTTGTGATTTGATTGGTTTGCACACCAGCCGACTTCAGCATTATGTCTTTCTGATTGGTCTTTAAGTTTCGTAACGGAATATGAGCGGCGGAGTCAAACTGTCGTCAAAGAGGGTGCAACTTTCACTTTCTTTACTTTTTATTATGTAGGGGTTATAAATACGTTTTGTATTTTGTAGCCGCTGGGGATTTTTGGTATATTTATGTACATATTTCATTAAATAAATTATGTTGAAAGTATTTGCTCTTCCTTTATGTAGAGATTTCCATTCCATTCTCTGTGGAATTAGTGCTCCCACATTCACAAGAGACTTTTAAAAAAAACCTTCACAGCCGTTACACCTTCATTGATGATAATGGCTATTAAGTGAGGGCATAATTTAGGTTATTACCTGTCTACTTGTTGAAACCCTCCACATAGGTCAAACCAAAACTGTAAACAAAGCTCACCGTTAGGAAGCTACAGATGTGGTATTTATTCGCATGGTTGTCTTAATTTTCAGTTGGTCTTTAACACAGGTTTGACTGTATATCATCACAAAGGTATCTAGTGCTGACAAGGAGCACTTATTGAAACAGATCATTACCCGAGTACTTCGATTCATCATAATGGTCTTACAGACAATATGACAATAGACAAATAAATGTGTTTAACGTGGATAAAACCACTGCAATATTTTGGTCAGTAAACTTTGTCCAAATATTCTCAGAATCCAGGAGCCTTTGGAAACTGTTCCATACATCGCCGGAAAGGGCTCTCTAATGACCAAATTAATTTTAATCAACGATAAAACACAGGGACGTATTTATAATTTCTTAAACAAAAAGTCGAATATGACCTATGATTTGAATTGCATTCCGTCAAGAGTCATCACACGTGATGGACTGAAATCTTTGAACACAAGTCTCTAAAATATGATTCTGACTTATAATTTATAATTTTAAAAGTGTGATGCCAACGCAAATTGCAACAGCGAAATCGACGCCGAGTGAGATAGAGAAGCTTTTTCTCTTTTTGAAAAGTCGAGCTATAAACAATTTGGCAATTAACTATAATATGATTTATATATAGCATACAATCATTTCATGTTCATTATTTGTGTATTATATTTATATTTTTCTAAATGAATATCACACAGCTGTTATTTCCGTAGGGAGTATCTGAAATATATAGATCAAAACTGCTTGTCATCTGCTTATATGAATTGGGTACGTTAAATTATATTCTCAGCATCTACATGGTAATGTCATTTCTTTTAAGTAAGTACATTTTGTATTAATGTGTAAAAAGATAAGCATGTAATCAAACAGCTTAAACGTAAGAAACTTGTTCACTGTGGACATTTAACAGATAAGGGAATGACAATTCTGTAAATTTTCTTCAGATCCGTGCTCAACGTTTTGTTGAGATAAAACGGAAGCTTTAATAGATGCTCGTAAAATTCATATGCTTTAATTATTTCGTATATCTCTAGTGGAAAAACATTTGTTCTGATTCAATGCTGTTTAAATCAGTGTGATTCATCAGTCAAAGTCATGTGAAAATATAATTAATAATGAGATATCGTACAGATATAGGATTTAATTCATTGTTTGATATTAATGCAATGCTTTCCATTAATCTTTCTATCTGTGGTAATGTACTAGCAGTGTTAACACTTTGTTAATGAAATTGACTGGCCAGATCAGTATATAAGGCTTGACTTTCGCATTTTGCTGTGAATATTGACTGGCCAAATCAGTATATAAGGCTTGACTTTCGCATTTTGCTGTGAATATTCAATCGCAATTGGGAAAATATAACAGTAATTCAGATAGAAAAAATTGTTTCATTACAACCCAAACATGTCTAATAATTCTACTTTTGGCAAAGTCAACGAGACTGAAACAGACAGTGGGGGTTTATCGTGTGGACCCCCTCTGGGTTGGACAGGACCGCCGCCACCTGGTCCGTATGCAAATGCTGCAGACATGTTGATGGAGATAATTCCACCAATTCTCATTTTATTTGGAACGTTCGGAAATGTACTAACAGTGATTATTTTGTTTAGACAAATGAGAAATTTGTCATCTACTGCAATATTCTTACTAGTGTTAGCTCTATCAGATACGATGTTTCTATTCACGGGGCCACTTAGAAGGTGGATACTGGCTGTATGGAACGAAGACATCAGACACACAAGTGAAATCGGCTGCAAATTTTCAGTGTACCTCACGTACAGTAGTAGCCAGTTTTCCTCTTGGATTTTGGTTGCAGTAACAGTTGAGCGACTGATAAGCGTTGTTTGGCCTCATAGAGTTAGGTTAGGATGTACCCCAAGAATCGCCTGCGTATCAATTATAGTTTTATTCCTGATTATATTTGGTTTGAACACGCATATTGTGTACGGTTTTGGACGGTCATATTTACCAGTGTTCTTTGGACAAGGCTACTGTGAAACAATTTATGAGACTTACCGTGTATTTTGGACAAAAACGTATGCGTGGGTTGACTTTTGCGTTGTTTATGCATTACCCTTTGGTATTCTTACAATTGCAAATATGGTCATAATCTACAAACTTGTTAGAACTGAAAAAGAGAGACAAGCAATGGGGGTAAGTTGGAAATCGAGTGGAAAAGATACCAAAATGGTTACAGTCATGTTGACACTACTAAGTTTTGCTTTTTTCGTATGTTTAACGCCGGTTTCGATATATTTTATTTATAGACCATATTGGAATGAAGAAATACTTAAGTGGATTTGCGTAGATGTGTATGAATATATAAGGCTAAATGAGATAAACAATTTTGTCTTTGTTGTTACCAATTTACTGGGCTATCTAAACGCATCATCCAATTTCGTTCTTTATGTTATAAGTGGCTCTAAATATCGTGCCGAGATAAAAGCATTACTCCTGTGCCGCCCGAGTGGAAGATCAGGTGTTTTCGGATATAGTTCATCTAGTTCTCAACGCCGGACAGTATATTCTACTGTAAGGACTGTTAAACAGCATGCAGGGAAAGTCCGTTATCCTGAACAAGGAACAGATGTGGATGAAGTGCGAATGGATCAGAGTGGGGATGTTAACTCATACACTGAAGATAACCACATGTAAATGAAGCATTAAACATATAGTTGTTGCATCAGAAGGTACATCAATATAACAATGGGATCAAAATGCTTAGTGTGGTATAACACATATTTTGGTTTTTATTTGTGAATTAAACTTTATGTTTAGATTCTATCTCGATAAACGTATGCAACATTGCATCTCTTCAGATTTATTGGTTAAATAAAAGCAACCTATTGTTAAGCTTATAGGGATTATCAATAGGGAGTTACTCATTAAAATATATGCTATTTAATTCACTGAAAGTTAACAAAATCTGTATCTGAAAATATTCATATAGTAATTGGAGTAATCTGCACTCTATTCACTTTATTTCAATACATTTTTATCAAACGGATTAAATAATGTTGTATAAAAATTTGTTATTTATGTGACTTGTGTATTTCTAATGTTCCTGTTGTGACCCTTAATTATCTATTTTTATAAACTTATGTATTAATCAAACTTGATATATAGATTCTACCACGATCAACGTATGTAACATTACATGCAAATGTAGTTTCATCCACTAAATTTCTTTAAGATTGATTGGCTAAAATAAAGCAACAAATTCTAACTTGTTCTAACTTTTTGCATTTGATAATTATTACCATATTTAACTTGCGATAAAAGCCGCTATATTAATCGCCACGATTGTGGATCATCATTTAACTTAACGTCGGCAAAAGATAGGCAAACATAAATGTAGACCGTCATTTCTTCCTTAGTTATCTATCTAATTTCTTTTTATTCTTATGAAATACAGATTGAAACTAAAATACCATTTTATGATTGTGCAACATAAAAGTATATGTTAAGAAAGGATCAACGGCGTTTTAAAATCAAATAAAGTAAAGTTCTATGCATTGGTCATATTCACTTTCAAATTTATAAAAATATAAACCTGGTTACTAACTTCGTGCTTTTGACAAAAAGTGCAAACGCATTTTTCGAGCAGAAAATTGACGGCTATGTGCGGCCAACATCGATGTATAAATTGTTTATAAATTTCATGAATTGTATTCCATCACCATGGATAATGAGCGGAGAACGTATTTAACCTAATGTAATAGCTGACCAAAGTAAAAGTCGCCTGTTTCATTTGATTAGGCTACAAAACAGTTAAACATGTAAATCAAAACGTAATGCATGTGTAACACTTTGCTTTAGTCACATACCAAGGTTGAGATAAATGTACTTAAACTGATGCATCGTTTGACACTATAGGAATTCATTTAACTGTTTTCAACTGACATTGACCCATTACTCAAAATAAAAGCCTTAATTCACTATTTTGTTAATTTAATACACCCATGTCTCATTCTGGGTCACAGTTTTCCTGGGAAAGTTTACAGAGTTTCGCTGAAAATGTATCAAAAGCTCTCTTGATATATTCAGCCTAGCATATGTTTGGTCCGGTCTTGCAGAAAGTTTGCTCATGTGAAGGACATAAACCAACATGAATTGCACGAAACCAATCCTTATTTTTAAGACATTAGCAACAGGCTGAACGCCGCTCTTCTAGCAATTATCACATAACGACATACGGCATCGACTGGAATTCCGATAGTAACATCTTTAGGATGACCTGCTGGTTCTTCCACGTTTGAATTCAGCAGCCCAATTCTTTACAGTTGAATTGGAAGGACAGTCAGTACCTAGTGTATTTGTCATGTCCTCTTGAATTTCCTTGGGTAACAATCATTTCGTGTACATATGTTTATCACCGTCCTGTTCTTTGACAATAGCTTACAACTCGTGCAAACTTTAACTTTTGAGAAACGATTGGCACACTGTCCTTTCGACTGACTTGGACATCTTTCAAGCGAGAACTACGGGTTGTTCTCGTTTCATGGCTCCAATTAAAACAATGTGATACTTTAAAGATGTCTTTCTGAAGAAAACACCAGATACTATACTTGCACATTTACATAACATTACAAAGAATATTTGTATGTAAAGTGGCACTGAATTTGAAGCCACATACCTATGTTTGAAGTGCACATTATCCTTCTAAATATGTCTTACTGCACGCTTGACCAATCAATACCGATGAAACCGTTTTTGAAAATCAGTGTTGGCGAGGACAATGTACTATAACCCGCAATATGTCGCTGCAAACAAGTAGTACATAATGTGGCAAAACAGAAAACAATAGATATAGCATCTATAACTAGCTTTGGGAAAAAGTACCATCTTTCAGTACCGTAAAAGAAAATGCTTAACAACACTGCTTTTTTGTTTTGTTTTTTATTTGCATTTTAGCGAACTGATGATCTTCAAGGGTAAATATATAATATACGGGTTTTCATAAATTATTTATAGTTAAAGCATATGATCATGATTTATTCTTCTTTGATATCACTCTGCACATCAATCATTAGAGTAATCGGTGTGGCATTAATACCATAGTGAAGTGACTACGATAACACGTGACTGAGATGATGATATGTATTTTTAGATAGATATTGTTTATTATTGTGACATGTGCATAGAATAACAAATTATACAAGTACATATATACAACTGACAAATACAGCACCCGGCCCATTGGGCCTATATGTCACCAGGTTAATCAAGGTAGTAATTATATACAGAATTTAGAAAGAAATACTGATTATATGCATAGGTTAACTATGAAGTACAAAATACTGAGAGAGCATTAACAGCTGGAAGTTACAATTTCATAGAAATTAACTTCATAGAAATACACAGCAGATATCTTTTAGCATGAATATACAAATAGTGTGGATATGGACTAAAGGCCATACAACAAAGTTGCATGAAATGATCGTTTATGAGAATAAAATATTTCTTCTTTTTAAGTTAGCACAGACAATAAATTTTACAAGTTGCCTTGGGTATGATGATATAATATGTGAAATTCTCTGGTTAATGGGCAAATCAGAATTATTTTCAAATATATCTTTAAATTTGTTTTCTCGCAGTTCACTATACAATTCACATTGAAATAGGAAGTGTTTCTCATCTACTGAGTTCGATGAACACAGTCTACACAGTCCCTGTGAATCTTCCGGTTTCAATTCTTAGTGGCAAGATTCCAGATCTGAACTGACACAATGCCGAGCGTTCATTCTTACTCAAATTCATTTCTACGTAATCCTCGCATTTAAAGCTATTCTTAAAGAGACGATATCTTCTTAGTTTTGAAACATGTTGGACTTCTTCTGACCAAATATTAGAGTAATGAACAACAAGTAACTGCTATGCTTGTGACTATTCTGTTTTCAAAATGTTCGGATAACCCTAATGTAGACATAACGTGTTTAATATCATTTGACCAATTATTATTGCACTTTAAGTAATCATAAATGAACACTTTCTTAGTTATCCGCCCTTCATCCATTAGAATTAGTTTGTTCCACATACGTAACATGTTTCTCCATCGTCTGTAAACACTAGGTATCCACCCAGTGTCTCCTGTCATAGCGAGAATCGGTGTGAAGCGATGAACGCCAAGAAAGTACCTGAGGGCTCTGTTCTGAACATTATCTATATATTGGTATTTCTTGAACCCCCAAACAGATGAACAGTAGTCAAGAATCGGCACAACACAGGCATTATACAGTTTTTCGTAGGATTTGAAACCAAAGTCTTTCACAGTATGTATTTTATTAATAATTCCACCAAGTGCACGACCGGCTGCTTTCCCAAAAGATTCAGTATTGTACGTAAAGTCATTCTTTTCATGGATTATAACCCCTAAGTATTTATAATTGCTTACTGTTTCCAGTGTACTGTCCCCAATTCTAAACTTAAACTCACTTTGAGGTGCTCGGCCTCTCCGGAAGTGCATGCATTTCGATTTGTTAACATTGATCAAAACTCTCCATTGTTTACACCAGTTATGAACAGTGTCTAACATTGATTGCAATTTCTCTTCGCTATCCGCCATCAAGACTATGTCGTCTGCATACATCAAAAGAGACAGTTTGGTATCGCCAACCGGTATCCCGAGGTCAAGTTCATTGATATCACTGGCAAGATCATTTGCGAATAAGGAAAATAATGTCGGTGATAAATTACAACCCTGTTTCACGCCTGTAAAACAATTCAAGCAGTCAGTAAGTTTGTTATTAATGCGAATACAGGAAACCGAACTTGCGTAGATATTCTTAATAGAGTTGTATAGTTTGCCGTCAACGTTATTTATCAACAGTTTGTACAGTGTAACATGTCTCGATCTATGTAGTCAAAACAACGTTTTAGATCAATATAAGCGGTGAACACTGACTTATTATTCCGTATAATACTACTTAAAGCAAATACTTGATCTTCACATGACCGTTGTCTGAGGAAGCCGTTTTGCTCATCGGCAAGAATGTCGTTATTCTCCAGATAACTCATGAGACGCTTGTTGAGGAAGGATGCATATAACTTGCTAATACAAGAAAGTAGACTTATTTCGCGGTAATGCATAGGAACACGTTTGTAGGAAGTTGGGTCTTTCAATATCGGGCATATAATTGCCCTTCCCATACAGTCGGAATAATACTGCTGTCGAAAATAAGCTGGAACAGTCGTTGCAATGTAGTTATTATAGCGGGATTTTTTAGTACATCATATGGTATTTCATCGAATCCGCACGCAGATCCGTTTTAAGCTCTTTGCACTATGTGCGTAATTTCTTCTAATGAAATGTTAAAATTCAGTTCATTGTTTGTCTCGTATAGCGGGTCGTTCATGTTGTTCTCCAGTAACACCGTATGAATTTTAACTCGATCATAATGGGTTTCATCAAAGTCGTTATTTTCATTACAATTATACAAGTTGAAAAAGTCGTTTTGCCATCGTTCAAAGACTATATGTTCCTCTTGTATAGTATTTCCACTACCATCCACAACTTCAATCGGAATACTCTTGTCTTTCCGAGGCCCAAGTTGTTGTATCTTCCGCCAGAATTCGTTAGGATTTGTTGTTGACATTTCCTCTATGATTAGCGCCTTAGATCTTCTGTATGCACGTTCAGTTTGTTTCAGACATTAATTAAATGTGTTTCTCGCATGTTTATAATCCATACGTAGGCGGGTTCTTGTCTGGTAACTGGCGCGGCATTTAAGAAACTGCTTTTCTTTTATTCGCATTGAGTTCCGCAAAGATTGTAGATCATCGTTCCAGTAAGGTTTCTTGTGTTTTAGCAGTTTGTTAGTCCTATTTGTAAAGCCGTATTTCGGTATTTTTGCTTCCATTTCACCCTTTATTGTGCTACATAAGTTTTCGTAAATTAAATCAATGTCCTCTTGCGATTCTCTCGCTTCTTCAATACTTCTAATTATAATTGCGATTGCCTGTCTAGACATATCACTAGTCATAAAATCCTCAGGTAAGCATTGCAGATTATAATGGGCTTTGCTGGGGGTAGTATGACTCTCGTCTGCTTATCTATGATCACTATAGTCTGTTTCGAACTCGGTAATCAAAACCGAATGGTCTGGTAACTTTGATCTTGCCCCAAGTAATCCGTGCAACGAATGCGTGTCAACAATTGACTGAACTGTTAAAACTTTAAAATCCGTACATTTAACGAAGACATCCTGCGGAACACAAATATAGTCTATAACTGATTTTCCTTTCGAGGATACCGAGGTAAAGTTATCGTTATTGTCGCCAAAGCGACCATTTAGAACACAGAATTTTGAGTCATTCAGGCAATCTAGGAAATCATGGCCGTCCTGATTGATATTATTATCAATAATGTTTCTCGTCGGTATGGTATCACAAACGTCCAGTATATATGAAAGAGACCCGATCCTAGCATTAAAATCAGCTGCAATGAACATACATGTATTACTTGTGAGGGTACAGTATTTCGCATTCATGATTAAATCTCTGATTTTTGACCTGGGGAGTGTAAGCCCCAGGGCCATAGTCAGCATGCTACATTTAAAAAACGTAGACAATTTAACTGTAAAATTTGCTTATAAGAACTGTAAACCCGCGCTACAAGAAATTAAGATTAAGTTATAATACTTCCAAAGATTCTATTATTTAAGTTTTTGATGTTATTTGTTTCATTTCAGTTATAGGGTATGTCCCTTTAAGGTATGGACATGGGTTTTTCTAACGACACGTCGTCTTGATTTGCTGAACATTTGTGCCAAGTTATTTCAAAATCCTTCAATGCATGACAAAGTTACAGTCCGGAAACAAATGTATGTATATATACAGGATTCAATTATCAATAAACTCTAAGTGTGACATTGACCCTTGTGGTAGGGACGTGGGTCTTGCACGCGACACGTCGTCTTGATGTGCTATCTGTGCAAAATAATTTTAAAATCTTTCAATGCATGACAAAGTTACAGTTTTGACACGAATGTGTGCATATTAACAGGATTTCATTATCTTCGAAGTCTTAGTGTGACCTTGACCTTTGACGTAGGGACGTGGGTCTTGCACGCGTCGTCTTCTTGATATGCTGAACAGTTGTCCTAAGTTATTTGAAAAACCTTCAATGCATGACAAAGTTACAGTCCGGACACGAACGTGTGCATATTAACAGGATTCCATTGCCTTTAAACCCAAAATGTGACCTTGACCTTGAAGGTAGGGGCGTGAGTCTTGCACGCGACACGTCATTTTGATCTACTGAAGCCTTTTGCCAAGTTATTTCAAAATCAAAATGTAAAATGATTTGTGTATTTCATCTACTGAAACAGGCCAGTAGGCCGAAATATTTATTAAAGAGGTATTTCATTTATAACTAAAGATATAAAAAAAATTCTAGAAGTATAAATATGCTGAATATCTATTGCTAATGGCATACAACCGGTTTCTCCGTACACAATATAATTTGACGTCGACCGTTTTAATTTTAGGACGTATTTTAGAAACTTTAATTGCACTCTTTCGATTACATGAAGTTTGCGAAAGCCCCAAATTTCAGCCCCATAAAGTAAACAAAAGCAGTAAGCAAAAAGCAGTTGCCAAAATATCATTTAGCGATTAGCAAAAAGCAATTAGCATAAAGCAATTAGCAAAAAGCATTAAGCAATAAGCATGACCCACCGGCCTTCCATAGTTTTCCACGCACAGAGTATGTTATCTATAACATACGCAGTTCGACTCTTGCCACATCATTGACTTCATCAAAAAGGACATTCGATTTGTGTACCACTGTTATCATAAATCACTTTGTCACACCCTATGTATTATAGAACAGGTTACGGAAGAAAAACATATAAGTGCTGGGGGCGGTGTGTACGGTCTGCGCTTGAAATGTCATAGTACAATAAATTGACAACAGATCAGATTTTATTTACAGTTTTATTTAGCCGGTTGTTTATCAAAAAAGTCCGAGCAAATTCAGATAATTCGGACAAAGTATAACACTCCCAATAACTTTAAACACAAGAGAAATTGTAATAAGCGTCTTATGACTGAAGTACACAGTTTCAGATTCCTTGCTGTCAACAATAAAATCAGACCAAACATTTAGATATATCTACTGAAAACACAGTTGTATAAATCAGTTGTATGTCATTGATGAAATCAAGTAGCTTGCAGCGCTTAAAACAAACTCAAAACTACAAAAAATGCATACATCGTGTCAACAGTTATTTTGGTGCATAAACGGAGGAGCAATGGTAAGTAGAATGTTGTTGATCACAGACGCTCTTATGTTAAGTTAGAGTCATTATGTATCAACAGTTCAGACAATAAAACCTGTACGTCAGCCGACTCTTGTAATGCCCGAAGACAAAGTACCTTTCTTGCGAAATTGTATTCCAAAATAGAAGTGATCTGATTTTAAAGGTATTTTACTGTTCAAAGTGACCGTCAAACTTTAACAAATTTTGAACTACTAAAACAAGTGTAACCTACGCTACATCAAAAAGAGATGAATGTTTATTAAGAATTGTGTTAAGTCCTTCTTGGCTCTCCAAGTCAAAATGGAACATCAGCTCCATCTTTTGTATACATCTTTATTTATAGTTGTCTATAAGATAAGAATCTTATTATAACTTCATTCTTACACAAATTAGCAGAATATTAGTTCTATTCTCTGAGTTGGATTTATGAGACTTTTGATACTCGTTGGTACATTGGTTTTGGAAATAAGGGTGTAAGTCGCATCATGTGAAATAAAAATTATAAAATTTTGCTTTTAATCATCACAATGACAGTTGAAAGGTTGTAGTATGGAACGCCATGACCGTCTTATTATGACTTGGTTACTTATATGCGGTATATATTTCATTATATGCGGAAGACATTGTATTGTATGCAGTAGATATGTGTGGTGCTTTTATCCTTATATGCAGTGCAAATATGTTGTACTTTCATGTATATACGCTGTGGATCTCGCATTATATGCTGTACGTGCGATTTCCTTATATGCTGTGCTTCCAGCATGATGCGGTAATAAATTCATGATATACTGTATTATTTTCATTATATGCGGTAGTATCGTCGTTAAGATTAGATGGGTACTGGTTAGGATGTTTCCGAAGCCGGATTATAACGAATCAGGATGTTTCACACGAGTAATTAGTGTGCACCGAGACAGTTTAAACGACGTGTTGAATGCATGAATCAGACATGCGTTATTTCATACAAACTTTAATTAAATAAGTCAGGAATATGTTATTACACTTGCCAGACTGAAATAACATTTTCCTGAACAAGTTTAATCACGGTGGGGAATCACATGATCAAAATAATATCTAAACAAAAGTACATCTATGCAAAATGTTAGCAAACAATGAAAGCCGTTTAGCTATAAATTAAAAATATAAGCGATCTTATGGCAACATAAAAGTATAGTACAACTACACAGGTCTCAATCACAGTCACCTTCTTATTGTGTTGAACACTTAAAAAAAATGTCAGTTTCTTGGAGTGTTCAGCACAATCGGAAGGTTACTTTGATTTATGATTAAGACCTGTGTAGTTCTATACTACTTTTATGTTGCCATAAGATAGACTACATTTTACATTTAAAGCTAAACGGCTTTCATAAAAGTATTTATAAAAGCTTACATAAAATGACAACCCATGACAGATCCTATATGTATTGGCTAAAAGTATACTAACGGCTGTTCCAGGAAAAAGTGTTTGTGTGGGTGGGTGGGGGCGATGGAGGAGGAGGAACAACTAGCTATTGTAAGTGGGAGGGGGGGGGGGTATTTGATTAAAATTTTCTTGGTTGTGGCCAAAAGATGTATTTAAATTTACGGGTTGTCGTTGTTTGAAAAAAAAAACGTTATAAATTCAATGTTTCTAATTTCTAAAGGGTTATATTTGTTGAAACTTTTTCATGGAGTAATTGGTTCATATACATGAAACACATTTCGATGTCAAATTTATCTATATATTGAACACATAATTGACACATAATAACACACCAATAGAAAATAAATATTATCAAATCATATCTAAAATGAATGGATATGTATAACTGTTTCAATTCTATTTAATATAGCAAATCTTCCGAAATTTGATTATTCATCTATTTTTGTAAAATTTACTTTCAGCTACTGCAAATGAGAGAAATGATTCAGTATAAGTCACTTTTTACATGTTTTAACGCATCCTTTGTACTTTTAGTATTAATATTATGTTCGTTGTGTGCATCGTGCTTTTCAATAATCAATATCTGTTTTGTTCAAGTTGGGTTTTAAACACAACTGCGTGAGAAATGTCACAAAAAGTACGCCCCTTAAATTACACCAGGAAAAAAGATCATGTAAACTATCCTGAAAGATACCCGTTATAAACAAACCTACAGATAAATGAAAGTCAAAGAATGAAAAACCATATCCTTTGTTATAATTATTCATTAAGACGTTTGATAACTAGATTGTTTACACCATAATGTACTAGTGTAGACTACGCAAGGTCAAGAAAAGAACTGGAGTTATTACCTGTGATATATTTGTATATTTTCCTTGGCTTCCGGGTCTTTGAACAAATTTGAACATGCCTTGATATTTCAGTGGTACAAGAAATTCCTTTCCAACATAGGTTTCATGATTCAGAACAAAATCACACCCATTCTCAGTCCGTGTTTTCTCATTATCATGAAAGTTCAGAACTTTTATTCGAGCGTATCTTGCCTTGCAGAGTCTTTGAAGTAAAAGTTGCGTTCCCTCTGGAATTCCAAATTGGTCTCCATCGTGTACGTTGTTCACAGTTGTGTTCGTGCGTGCGACAATCGGGAACCTTTCTTTTGAAATAATTTTCTTTATTAAAATGACAACTCATGACAGATCCTATATGTATGTATAACAACTAGCTATTGAAAGTGTGTGTGTGGGGGGGGGGGGCGCGGGGGGAGGAGGGGGTATTCAATTAAAATTTTCTTGGTTGTGGCCAAAAGATGTATTTAAATTTACGGGTTGTCGTTGTTTGAAAAAAAAACGTTATAAATTCAATGTTTCTAATTTCTAAAGGGTTATATTTGTTGGAACTTTTTCATAGAGTAATTGGTTCATATACATGAAACACATTTCGATGTCAAATTTGTCTATATATTGAACACATAATTGTGTAAAGTATAAAAAACGTGAATAAATTTGTTAATTTAAATAGGGCGGGGGTAAAATTAAATTTAGATTAAACGTCGTTTAAACTGTCTCGGTGTACAATAATTACTCGTGTGAAACATCCGGATCCGTTATGATCCGGCAATATACGGTATCGTTCGGAAATATCCTAACCATCTGATCATAACGACTATATAAATTTTCAGAATATAGCCGTGACTGATTCAAACCAATAGAAAATAAATATTACCAAATAATATCTAAAATGAATGGATATGTGTAACTGTTTCAATTCTATTTAATATAGCAAATCTTCCGAAATTTGATTATTCATCTATTTTTGTAAAATTTACTTTCAGCTACTGCAAATGAGAGAAATGATTCAGTATAAGTCACTTTTTACATGTTTTAACGCATCCTTTGTACTTTTAGCATTATCATTGACCATAATAAAATATACGGCCTATATACAACTATCGATCTTTAAAGTCGAGTTATTTCTGTGTTTGCACTCTGCGTAACAATCGATTCAATATTGCTTAGATCAGATCGTCTGTCAGTATGCACAGCTTCATTCCGCGAATACTCTTTTCCCTTCCAGTTTTTCGAATTGTTCTTTTTGTCAGACAGTCCAGCCGGATCAAAATCCACCTTGTTTAAATTTCCGTCACTACTGTATGTCCTTGACCCTTGCCTGCTTACAGATGCTATTGTTGAAGTAGTTCCTTGACGACGAGGTCCAGTAGCGCTACTTCCGAATACCCCGTCTTTGCCACTTGGTCGACAAAGAAGTAATGCTTTTAATTCCGAACGATATTTTGATCCACTTATTGTGTACAGAACGAAATTGAAAGAAGAATTAATGTAGCCAATCAGGTTGGTTACCGCAGATACGAGCAACCTCTTTTCATTTAGTTCGAAATATTCATATATGTCAATACAAATCCACTTATCAATTGATTCGAGCCAGTACGGTCTATAAATATAGTAGATAGACACCGGAGTGAGACATATGAAGAAAACAGCACTTAAAACTATCAGCATGATCGTCACTACTCTTGTGTCCTTGGCGTTTGACTTCGCACTTTGACTTTCGACAATGCTCAGTCGTCGCCTTTGTTTTTGCGTCCTTCTAAGTTTGTGAATGATGATAGTGTTTGCGATAAGAAGAATCCCAAATGGTACGGCAAATACAACGGCAAAATCAATCCAAGTGTACGTCTTGGCCCAAAATAAATGATATTTTTCAAACAACGGTTCACAGAAACCTAAATTGTTAAATATAGACAAGTTTGACCGCCCGTATCCATAGAAAATATGTGTGTTTCCTCCAAATATGATTAGAATAAGAGCAGAAATGATAGCTGCTGAGGATGTCCGGGTACAACCCAGCCGTACTCTGTGTGGCCACACAACACAGAAAAACCTCTCAACAGTTACTGCTACTAAAATCCACGACGAAAGCTGAATGCTTGAATATGTGAGGTACACAGAAAACTTACAACCGATTTCACTGATATGCCTAACATCCTTGTCCCAAACAGCCAGTATCCATCTTCTTAGAGGAGCGTTCAGCAAGAACAAAGTATCCGATATTGCTAATGTGAAAAGGAATATTGCTGTTGATGACAATTTTCGCATATGCCGAAATAGAATTATAACAGTTAACATATTTCCAGTTATTCCAAATAGAATAATTATTGGTGGCACTATTTTCCACAACCAATCCTCAGCGTTTGCATAAACACCAGGTGGTGGTGGGCCCGTAAAACCTGGGGGTGGACCACATGGTGGACCGCCCGGTGGCCCGCTGGGTTGGCCCTTTGTTAGCTCGTTGTCTGAACCAACGACATCAGTAGTCGTATTGTTAGCCATGTTGTGTATGTTATGTATCTAGCACTTTTTCTTTCAAAATTAAAATTTAACTTGTATTGCACGAAATGTTAGCTAGATAGAAATAGTGTTGTCGGTACTGGTACTATTGAAGATTTATAATGTTACACATCACTAAAGAAGTCGTTTCACTGTAATATATTCTAAATGTATCAACTCAGATGTCTAAGTTATGTTACATATCAATGAGAAAGATAGTTTTTACGCTGATATTTGTAAGCTGTTATCTGATAGGGAGCCTTAACTTGGTGTTTCGTGACGTTCGATACAATCTTATGCGCTCTAATAAAGTGTTAAATGTATCTTTTAAAGAATAGAAACCCGGATCTGAAGCTACCCGGATCTGAAGCTACCCGGATATTAAATCATGCTTCATACTCATTTGTCAGTTATGCAGCTAATCAACATGTAGAAAAACAAGTCATTAATAGTAGTAGGGAACTGATGGTGCAAAATCCCTCACGGGAGGGAAAACGCACAAGATCTTAAAGTACATTGGGAGGTAAAACAGTCCAAGTCGTAAAACGCATCGGGTCGTAAAAGTGCATTGGTGCTTAAAGTAGATATACATAGGGACGTGAAGCACACCGTGACTGACTTTATGGTTTAAATGACACCCACCTGGAGGTAAAGTTGAAATATTTGCTTTATAATGTTACATGTCTCACTACATCCACTACAATAAGGTTACAATTGATCAGATAATCAGTTATCATCTTGCGTTAGAGTTCTAGGTTTGAATGCTTTATTTTGCACTACGTTATTCGTTTATCACAACAAATGGCTAATAGTTTAAAGACAACTATCGTAGTAATTATGAGGAAAGATATTGAGGAACAGTTAAATACGTTAGAAAATCAGTTGCAAAATTCAGATACATCTGTTTGTTAAACATAAACTTAATAAATATCGAATTCAAATCACGCGCCATTAATCAGTTATAACAGTCAGTGAACCACTTCTATCTGCTCTATTACACAGAAGGTTAGCTGATATGTTTAATATAACAATAGTTTTTATAGCAGATTTATATTCTGTTTTGTTTTTACAATATATATTACATATGTGATATCTATTTATTTAGATTTGATTTAAAACTTTTAGCATATCCTTGGAACAATGTTTTTACAAATACACAAAGATGAACTCCTAAATAATTCTTTTATAGTGCAATAAGTGTAAAATGTAATGCAACATCGATATTGTATTGGAGAAACAGACGTTTTGCTTCCTAATTTATGTAAACGAATTAATAATGTGTAAGCCATGGTATTCTTGAATTTGAGCTATATAATGTACGGTCGCATTATTTAGCATTTCAACGTATGCCTTTTATGAAGCCTGGTCACTTGATTAGTTACAATATTTGTAAAAATTATAGATTGGTTTGAACAAGTTCCCTGAAATGATAATATGTATGTAGATACCAATCCCTGGAGAACAGGAGGTGAAATTTCATAAACTAAATCCTGTTTATGTTTAAATCATTCAAACTGTTTTGCCAAACAGGAGGGAAACTCACTTTTACCACATTCGTTTACACAGAGACATTGTTTGTAGTAATAGGAAATTTCTAAAGTATCAGAGAAATTTACTGAAAACTTCAATCGTTGTTGGATTGAGTAAACATTAACACTAATTATAAATGGAAACAAAAGAGGAAACTTTCATATTTCAGTGCACAAAATGTGGTTATTACTTTTTGTTTTGGAGAAACCTTTTGCATCATTTTCGAGTATGGCATACATAGGATTATTATTCCAACAAATACGTATGCTGTGAAGAAATATTTCGGGAAAGAAGAACATTTTTGAGTCATCTTAAACATAATCTAGGGACAAAACTAATGTAGAGCGGAGGACTTCAGAAGCTATAAATATATAAGCATTATAAATAAATATAATATAACAATACTTTGAGTTCATCGACATCTCAGTTACCAATTGGTATTGGAAGAGTTAAGACATAATTTTAAAAGGCGATGGATGTATTTAGAAAACCCGTTAAATCAAGGAAGAGGACCTTTAAGAGGAACCGATCTCGTGACAGAAAAGATCCTTGGACCGAAATGTATATACACATGGTCATATCGACAGCACAGACGACGGCTATAGCAAAGAGCATGTTGGAACGTCTGTCACCTGGGACTTTATCTGAACTTGAGCGAACGAAAACGGTGCGAAAAACGCTCAAGCGAAAACACTCTGGAGGAACACCAGCAAGGAAAGGCACTAAAAAGCCCAAAAAGGAGGTGGAAAATACACCTATAAATTCTGATACTATCACTACTATTGGACCAATACTTAAGTGACAGCACAACTGACTCCTCCTCATTCATAGAGAAATCGTCGACAGCGATGATTCAGTGTGATATTTGTTTGAAAAGTTTGGGAAGACGGGATAATATGTTACGTCATAAAAAGAGTGCACATCCGAATGAGGATTCTGACGACGATTCTGTGTCGGAAATTTCTGAACGTGAGGACATTTTTGGGTCTAACGATGACGTTGAAATGTCTGGAAGTGATGAATCAGACGATGACTCCAACCGTGCTTGGGATGTTGATCCTTGACATGATATTATAGTAGAGGTGTTTAACAGCTGTGAAACTCAGTTCCAAAATGCAGTTCATGAACTCATGGAAGAAGAGGATGGAATCAGTGAAAGTGAAGCCAGGGAAACTGTTTTTAATAACATGAGAAGCACCTATCGAAGGGCTATGATGAATGTCTTTGCTAGAAAACTACTGTGGCTCAATAGTATGAAGGAAGACCCAACGTATAGATATATAGATATAGATATGCGTTTCTGATCAATCTTCTGAAACACAGAGAATACAGTCATATGATTTTGTTGCCTAGCAACCACGGAATGTAATGAAATGTTCCTAATTCTATAGTATTCAGCAGACTTACGCTCTATTCAAAGATTTAAAATGAATCTTATTTTTACATAAACATTAAAAACAATACCTAAGAAAATATTTGTGAAATTATCTACCAGTTATGTCAGTAGAGCAACTTGTATCTAAGGGAATGCAAAAATGTTTACAAAAGAACAACTGAAAATCTACTTAACTCAACAATAAAACACACATTAATTTCTTGTGACTTCATCAACTGCTTTTTCAGTTTTCATCATCGTAAATTAATTCATAAATACTTGCATATTCAATCTTATGAAACACAGAGAATACAGTCATATGTTTTTGTTGCCTAGCAACCACGGAATGTTTTGAATTTTTCCTTATAATATTGTCTTAAGCAGTCTTAGGGTCTACTCTAGTATTCAAAATCAAAATGACTCTTCTGGAGCAGGACATATAATGTCTTGAAATGGTCGTCTAACTAGAGGACGCACGTGCCGGTACAGGTAACGCACTCTTTCAGCTGAAAGGCCCTCAGGAGCTATCTGAGGCGGGATATCATATCTGACCATCTCCAACATGTGAGTTTTGCAAATAACAAAACGCATCTCACTGTCATCAACAGCTGACCCTTTCATGTACATTACACCTGGCTCTTCGGAACTAAAGCAGAAGTAGTGATACTTTGAAACATTTGGAACTTTCTTAAACCTGTCCGCAATGAATGATTTCCAAGCCCTCCAAACCCATCCATCTCCCCTGTCATATGTTAATGGTACGTTGCTATGGGAACTGTTGCTTACTACTTCGACGATATGTTGTAAAGAATCACAGTCCTTTCGTCTGTATAGGTTTTTAATGTTCCCAAATCCTGCATCAATCAAACATCTAAAAAAAGAAAGCAGTTTGCATAATTACAGAAAAGCAACTTGCTACCTAAATATACTGCAAAATTGCGGCAGCAAGTTGTTTCAACAGATCTAGTTATTGAAGTGTGCATAATCAAATCAGGTTTCTATTGTTGACATCGAGAAAAGCATACATTGAATACAGTATTTTATTTTAATATGTTTTTTTTTCGGTAGTTTATCGAAATACAAGGCTGGATTATAATGCAATAAACTCACTCCACTCAGTGAAAATCATCAACATTTTTTACCTGGATTAACATCAAAATGTATATCGAGCGCATAGAATGCCGGAAACCATACGACGAGGACGTTAAGATAACGTCATGTTTACAATGCTTTATGATAACGTTTCATGCGATTTTCAACATTTTATTGCAACAAACTCAATAAAAGTTTAGTTTGAGACATATATTAAATAAATATTGTTTTTACTTAATTTTTCTAAACCTCTAATATGAACGTGTACCGTGTATGTCCCGGAAGTTGCATCATGTACGTAACCTTTCTATGTCGCTGTGTCATCGTCCTCCAAGACATGTAACCCAACACATAACGATTCTTGTTTTGTCCTGTGAGTGACAAAAGATATAAATAAAATACATGTTGAATTCAAAAGTAATTCCTTAAATAGTAATTATCTGAATACTTTCTATCTTTACGTTGACTATTCCCGGAATAATTCCTTACACACACAAACAGCAGATAACCATTCGTTTACAATAAGTTTGTTGATTGTAGAAACAAGTTGAAGCTGAATACGTGAAGTGAAAGTATTTAAATTTATGTTCCAGTAATGTTAGACAGAAATGCAAAATATATTAGTATAGAAGTGCCACATAGCTGTCCTAACAATTTTACTGTCCCAACGAAAGCTATAAGATATTTATTTTACTTCACGGAAAATCTTTTTGACAGATCGGGCTGTGCGATTTCTACATAAAATATAATATAAATTGATTTTTCATCGAGATCAGCAAGGAAGACTGGTTTCGTATCAATTGCGCTTTCTCCCTAAATAAAATTGTTATTATAATTATCATTATTATTATCTTTATTATGAGTATTATTATCATTATTATTTTGAATAGCTATTTACCAAAGCAATTGTCTGCATGTACACTGCACTCAGTTTCACCAAAACTGTACTTGTCAAATGCATGGTCTAACATAGATATAACCGCGTCAGGTCCATCCATTAACTGTCCGTCACACCCTGAAATGAATTGTAAACGTAAATATAACACTGATTCAAAATAAACGTATATTAAAAATCGGTCATCGTTTCCCTTCCTTATATTAAACATCGCATAATGATTACGGACTATAAGGCCGGTATTCCATGCCTCCGAGTTCTGTGTCCGCGCTCCGTGTCATTTTTCAAAACACGAAGACATGGAAAACCGGCCTTAATAATCCGCCAGTTGTCTGACGTATCGGATCGGTCACGGTGGACAGTCATGCCGATCACGGCGGATAGTTGAGCGACTTTTTTGTTGAACGTAATTGATGTTCACATTTTTATGTCAAGTTTACAATAACAAATGTATGTAGAATGAAATATTCAAAAACATGATCTTTTTTTTGGTTTAGTGTTTGATTTACTTGGATCTGTTAACATAATTACCTATACTCTCATTCTCATCGATGAGGAATCTCCATCCACTCTAAAACCAAATATCTGTATCTTCCTTGGTTGAATGAAGTAGGTTGGACCCTTTTCCCTGGTGTGATGGGGCAGTTTGACATACTGGGAGAAATCAAAGGTATAGTGCACGTCGTTACAGGAAAAGTTGTCTCCACTCCCTTCATCTTGTCCACTCCGTCTTTCAAACATAGGTACAGATTTTTCTACACATTCCCGGTATTTGTCTCTTTCTTTTCTGGCTTGTATTACATGGTCATGGTATTTCTCTGTTGCAGCCAGTTTTTCATCTTCATTTCTTGCTAGTTGTATGTCTTGCCGGAAGTCCTCGCATGCCTTGCAAACATCATCTGTTGGTGCAGCTATTTTAATGTGCGGGACGCATCTTTTCCACAGATCTTTGAAAGTGGTGAGACCAACATACTGCTTTTCAATTTGGCTGCATGCTGTAATATATTCCTGATGAATAGACAGCTTTGTATTTTTTGACGGAAGGAAAACAGGTGCTGTTTCTCCCCGACCACGAGGTGCTGCTGACTGTGGAAGTCCTTCCTCACTGGTATAATTTAAAAGAAATTGAACTGCATCTTTTATAGTGTCATGCGAAAAAGCGTTTAAGTCTCATCCGAAAGACTGTTAGAAATTTTAGTTGGTCGGCAACGGGAATCGAACCCGCTAAAACAATATGGGAAGTTATAAAAGGATCAGGTAGTCTACAGTATACAGAGGTAGTGATCACTAAATGCAGTCAATTTTCTTCTTGATAATAAACAAAACTACGTGCTAGTAATGTTTATATTATTTTCTCTATCTAGGGTTATGACCTCTAAGCTCCTCTCGGGGAAATTCGGATGTTTGACAGTTTTTGACAGTTGAGTTTAATCAAAAATGTGAATATACTTCTTTGACATTTACTAAAAGAAATAAATACACCAATATAATAGAAACAGAATATGACAAAATACACCTGTTTGAACATTCTAAATTCTGTAGTTCTTTCAGGGCTTTTTAAAAATGGTTCTCTGATGTTTACCAAGCACGTTTTATATAGAAACCTGTACCAGCGCCATTATCAAGTCGGGATTAAATCATGCTTCAAAAACATGCACGGCGTCTTCGATGCTTTGCATCAAAATTCGTCTAGTTGATAAAAATGGATTGAACACATTAACAGGTTCCGACGACCAACCAAGTGGTGCACTAAACTAACCAAAGTAAGACAAGGAATCAAGATATAGTTAACAAAAAAAAAAAAACAAACAAACAAAGAAAACAAAATTTGCACGTCAACGAACACGTGATTTTTCAATAAAATCAAGCTAATTTTGTCTGAAGAATTTACTATGAAATCGTTTTTTTGAAATATCAATTTGAAAAATGTCCAAACCACATTCTCTAAGCAATCCGATGTTTTTGAACTTTTAAACACAGATCTCCTTATACTCAAATTTGCATTTATTTCTTGCGCCGATAATGATGATGACATTTGTTTTGTTTTATAAACGCGTTCAAGAACTGCCCCATCAAACAATATTTTTAATGATAACTATTTTGCATATATTAATGTATGTTATAATTTTACGTATTGGGGCATGAATCTAATATATGTAGCGAGAATAACTATCCTGATTTTAGTCGAGCGCAGCTAACACCATATCCTCAGCTGAGTATAAGTATTAAACCACGTGATGTCAGCAATTAAGTAGTCCGAAACAGCTTGCTTTGAAATATATATTTCGTGGAGTGTCTCCAATTACCGGTAATCTGACAATATCCGGTCGGCTAAGTATCAGACAGTTTCATGTTTAGTTGATCACAAAAATCGTTAATCATGTAAGACTTTGATTATATCGTGTGAGACTGCTATAACGTTGATTGTATGGAAGCTATGTGATTTGAACCAGTTTGTTTCCTCTCTGTACGCTTTCTAGTTTTTCTTATTAGTATTGTGTCTTTTCCAGCATAGCAGAATCTTAATTCTACGGGTTGGCTGCGGTTCAGTTCCACATTTCTGAAATGTGGCTGTATTTCTCATTGTAAATACTAAAGTAAGTGTTTTAAGCCCTAGTAGACTGTTTATAGTCCTGGCAGACCCAAGGAAAGCACAGGTTTATAGCCAAGACTCCAGCATGGCTCACTTCATACTGGGACTGGCTTTCGTCCTTATCGTGAAATAACATCAGTAAACCATATTTATATTCTGTAAGCTTTATTTTTAATTTGTTTACATTAAACTTCATCAGCTATCTAAATGGGGTTGTATGTTTCGGTTATTTAGAACTCAGGTAAGCGATGTAGAACCGTCTTGGCTCTCTTGTTTAACTCGTTCAAATTGCAGTATGAATTTATTAATTCATAAGTATTTATGCAGCTGCAAAGCGATCTTTCACATATTGACATATCGTCCAAATTTAGACTTAAAATACATTTACTTTAATACATTGCTTCAAGTTATATATAGCTGGTTTCAAAGATTAAAGTTTGCGTAAATCATCGCGACACAAAACTTCCCTGCAAAGTGTTTTTAAAATAACATCTGAACTTCCTTGTTGTAGAGAACGTATCTGCTATTTTGTGTACCTTTCATGTTAGATAATAAGAATAAGTAGCAATCAAATTTCTGTTTTTAAATTGAAATCTTAGAGTCATAATCTGCAGAAGATTATGTCCTGAGCCCGAGCCTCCATCATTATATTTTACCTGTAAACTTCTTATTTCAGAAAATGCGCTCTGGTAATGTGTTTGCATAAATCCGATGTTTTAAATATATAACATTCAAACAGTTTGTTCACTAGTAAGAATCGAAATGATTGTTTTTATTTCCAAAACATCTAGTTTATATTTTCATTATCTCGTTTAAAAGACCCTTCCGTCGGTTTATGTTGAGCTTGATTGTGTATTACAGTAAATGTGATTGATTTTGTCAAACTTACGACTGTTGAAAAGTGTATAGTTCATATAGATACTCTCTGGTTAAGCTTTAGATAAATCTGTTTGTTAGTAAAATTCATATTCAAACGGTACATTATAATTAAGAATATACTGTTAGATATTCAGAATTTGTTTTCCGTACTCAGATCATTTTACATATTTTTATGCAACAATATGTAATATGCATTAAATTAAATAAGAAATGAGCATTCAACACCACGGTGGGGTATCACGTGATCAAAATAATCTCTAAGCAAAAGTAAATCTATGAAAAATGTTTAAAAATAATGAAAGCTGTCAAGCTTTAGATATGAAATGTAGCCTATCATATGGCAACATTAACGTATTCAAGAACTACACAGGTCTCAATCATGGTCTCATTCCGATTGTATTTAACACTTCAGACCTCTGAACTAATTTATTTTTGAAGTGTTCAGCACAATCAGAAGGTGATTGCAATTGAGACCTGGGTAGTTCTATAATACGGTAATGTTGTCGTAAGATAGGTTACTTTTTATATTCACAGCTGAACGGCTTTCAGTATGTTTTAACATTTTTCATATATTTACTTTTGTTTAGAGATTATTTTGATCATGTGATTCCCCGCCGTGAACACTAACACGTGATTATATTGCAGCTGATCAACTTGGTCGGATCGTTACGTAATCCGGAAAGAAGACGAATCCTCAGGCTTTTATATCATGTATATTCCAGTGGTGACAAAATTATACTCAGTATTTCTAAGGTTCATTTGTCCGAATGCAGTTGTACCGGTATTCTGACAAACCTAACTTTTCTATGTAAAAATAATTGATTTAAAATTAGTTTATGCAATGGAGAATGTTTGCTTGTCAGTCCTATAAATCTTGTGTATCATTTATGAATATAAACAATATTTGACAGTACTGTCTAAACTCCACTAATGCTGCAGTAATGACACTGAACAGTTTATACAAATTTACATGCGTTTACCAACATCGTATACACTATCATCTTTCGAACGCCATCCTTGGTAAATCACTTTCTTTACAATAATCACATCCAAACTGGAAATACCTATTTCTTTCCAATCGTCAAATCCCTTAAAAAATGAGCCATCTAGTTTCTTCTCGTAACACATATCGGCAAGACTTTTCAAACCACAGTGCTCAAAACAAAAGGAAACTTCTTTGACAGAATAATTGAAGAAATCGTCTTTTGTTTGTTTGTTATCCATAACTTTTCGCACTTGACTCAATTCAATGTACTGTTCTGATTTTTCGACGGGATGATTCGAGTTGCCTAAAGGTAACAGTTTAGGTGCCGACTCACAGTATATCCCTAACTTGTCATAGACTCGTTTCGTTTTTTTGAATTCTAGTGACGTATACTTCTGATCACGTTTGGTACTCGATTCATTTCGTTGAGACATCAGTGAGGGCTTAAGTATGTCCTCTTCTAGCTCTGTTGTTTTTAACTCTGTACCATTCGTTGACTTCATCTAGAATAAAATAACAAAAAAATGAAGTATTTTCATGAAATTAATTTTTTTAAACATAACGAAATTCTAAAATATCAAAGGTCCATATTTGCTGCATTATCAAGAAATTTAGACATTCTGTCTGATTGCCAACGATAGAAGCTTCTTAACCTTTAATGTGGTTAAACGTTGCAGTCAAAATTGTCTTATTCTCAGTTGAGCAAACGAAATAATTCATATAGAGAAGTCCACATTTATCCTTTGAGGACCATTCAAAGCCAGTCAAACAGCAACCCCGGCGGTTTGTGGAAATAAAACTACAGATTACCTTGATATTTGAAGTTCCATTTCTATCTCTTTCTGAAATAGAATATGGATGCAATCAATATGACACAACAGTATCAATACAAAAACAACAGGGAAATCGTTGAATTAGGACGCCCTATCGTATACAGCCACATTCATAAAGGAATAAAATTGTTTAGCAATATTAGTATAAATTAGATAAAATAATATGTGGATCTTTGAATTTATTTTGGGTTTCTATAAAGATTATATTAATGAAAAAGACCAACCCCACTGAGGCCTCATTTATATTTGAAAAATGTTGGCATATAGTAATAAGTTGATTATTTCGTGTGAAATGAAATAAAATTCTGACAATTAATTTCAAATCTTGGCATAATTTCTGAAGGAGGTAGTTTTTGTTAGGGCCTTAAGATGATAAATGTAACCAAATCCAAAATACTGCAATCCAACTGAATCTTGGTGGGTCGCAACTCCCTATAGTAGTCAATATTTCTACCATGTTCTTTTTAAAAAGATGCAGTAACCAATTCTTAGATATCGTCCCGGGTGGACAGCCAGACGGATGATGGACAGCTTCATGTTTCCCTCACTTCCTCATTAAAATGCATGTCCAAGATAAAGTATGCTTTATAAATTACTTTTGGAATACGGAACTGCAACTTGCAGATTGTAAGCTATATTTTTTTTGATATTTTATAAGCTGAGCCTCATAAATACGAGAGAACTATTTTTGAGCCGACATGAGGATAATATGTCTTAGAAAACTACAGTTGTAAAATTATGATAAAATAATTACTTGGAACAGGTGGCGGTTGTTCTTCGATTTCTGAGTAGATGTTGTCATCTTCATCCGAAGAATCTGGAGAATGTTTAACTCAACAGTATTTCGGTAACTACTCGGTTAGCAGATACTGAATGATTTCAGAGCATAACAAAATATGTTTATTGACGGATGTAGTGATGACACAATTTTCATTAACCAAGCGACAGTAATTATGAAAGCAAGAGATGCGTATATCCTATATAATTAGCCATAACGAAATCAAAAAAACTAAAACGCAAAGTACATGTAACTATAAAACAAAAATTAAGATACACTTACATGTAAACGGAACTTTAATGACCTCAAAGAAGACATTTCCATCCGATTTGTGTTTAAAAAGGTCGGGACTTCTTAGCCATACGCTATTGCACAGAGTCAATGGAAACACATACAACGATTTGCAGACGAAATCGTATTGCGAACACGATCCATACTTCTGTGATATATAACTTTCCTTGTCATCATCACTATGGAAATATCTCATCTGTACGTACGTCTTATTCCACATATCTTCCGGAATTAGCATAGTTTCATATGTCTGAAGACTTTTGTTTCGTGTCCAGCATGTAACGTATTTCACTTTTACAAGCCCAAGAATTTCAATCGGACCGTTGACGATTGTCCCCATAGCACTCCTTAGCTCATTGTCCTTCAGAACAATATCTACAGGACTTACATCTTGAAACAGTACGACCTTTGGTAGGACAGTTGTGGGAGACATTTCCGACAAGCTGTACAGTTTATTTTGTTCTACCAAGGAAAAATTTACTTTCTCATATTCACTAAACGTGTATGTCTTATGTCCGTCCGTACATTCCAGACATGTGTCATGAGTTTTGGAACTGTATAATCTTATTGGTTCGAGAACAGATTTTGCTGGAATTGTAACAGTCTGTGTCTCATCACTTGAAAGATGAGCCATAGTTTCATCTTCGGCTCTAACAAAAGCAGGCCAGTCGCTTATAACCTATTGAATATAAATCATACAGAATGATATACAAATAACCCTACAATTAGTACAATATGGTACGGAAAGACAAATAGAAATCAAGAACTATCTTTAGAAAAGATGAGCGGCGTGATTTGATGGGTAGTTAGATTTCATAGTAAGAGTTCCTGTCAGGTTTTATCTGTATGAAGTGAGAAATGCCAAATGTCACACGGTGATATAAAGGGTGCACCTAGACTAAGAAATGCTCTCCCGACTGAGCTAAGCGGCCGCTTACACATTTTTTCCCCAATTGTGACTAAGTCCGTACCGTGACATGTGCATAAGAAAAACAAACTTAACCCTTGTTTTTCATATTCAATATGTTACTCGAAACATTTACCGTTATTCACTGATCGAGAAAGTATAACTATTCTACACACATAACTAACGTTGGTTTGGAGGTAACAATATCTTATGTTGACAGATGTGAACTATTTACGTACTAAAATTATAAAACCATTCATGAAAAACTGAAATGCAAAAGTATTTATTGACCTTTTTCATTAGATATTATCAAATCAAAATGTGCCTTACAGAGTAAATTTCCAATACAAAAATGTTAGACATTCTACTTGTCATTTCATTTACGGTTGAAGGGTCACCAACTTCCGGTCAAAAGCGAGCTTAATACGGCTACGCAGAAAAATGTATTGATGCAAATTGGACATGGACATCGCTTTATAAATCTTCCTTTTTCGTCTTTCCTTACAAACTTGTTTTTTGAAAAATACGGAACTGTTATGACTTGTATCTGTCAATGACAAAACTAACTACATCAAGCACCTTTTGTTTACACGTGATAGCTTTTCAATTTTGTACCCCAAATGTCTCAAATTGCAACAAAACGTTCAGCGGAGAACATTAGTATGTTGATGGAGGGAATTTAAATTAGCGAGATCTTTTATCTTTATTCCAGCTTTACATGTAAAATGCACCAAAATATTAGACAGAAATCAATAAACTATCCTAACATTATGATTAGAAGATAAAGAGGGGCTTCCTGATTCCCGCTTCTTGGGAAATGTAAGCATGTACATGAAACTCTGATTTCGAAAAAAAAACGTTTTTAGCTCTTGGTGTCTATTTAATATAGTTGACATTTATAAGGCTTTGTCTTCAATGTAATTGTCTTGTTTAGTTTGAAGTCCTATAAATATATGAGAAAATTTAAACTTGAGGAAGGCATAAAAATCAATGAATTAGCAAAATCACAACCGAAAAACTTTTGGAAAAAGATAAAAAGTACATTTAAAAAGAAAAGTGCTAATGCTGAAACTTTAAAACGTTGATCAACTACATGATCATTTTAAGTCTATGTTTGGCGATATACCCAGAGAAGCAAACCAGAGTACAACTTTTAACTAAAATTTATTTGACGAAGACTTAGATGCACAAATAACAGAACAAGAAATTCATTCGGCTATCTTTTGTCAGAATAATAGCAAGTCCCCGGGAAACGATAAGTTGATAATCGAAATATTCAAATCAACTTATGATATTTTATCTCCGATCTTACTTAAAATTTATAATAGAATATTTCACAGCAATTAATACCCATTAACTTGGGGAGAGGAAATAATCACGCCTATTTTTAAAAAAGGGGATATCAACGACCCCCAAAATTATCGTGGAATTACACTGATAAATGTTCTAGCAAAAACATATTCACAAATTTTATTGAACAGACTTACAAAATGGACAGAAAAAATGATAAAATTAGCAAATACCAATTTGGATTCCAGAAAGGAAAGTCTATAGTCGATTGCATCTTTATCCTTCATGCTATAATCTCAAATTTATATATAAATTGTACTGTATATTCATCGACTACGAAAAATGCTTTGACAAAATAGACAGATCTTATCTTTGGCAGAAACTACTTACAGAAAATATCAGCTCTAAATTTATGAATGCTATAAGATCAATGTATAAGACGGTAAAGTCATGCGTCAAATATAATTCTTCCTTCTCAGACTTCTTCGAATCACATATAGGCTTGAAACTGGGGGGTCCGAGCTCACCTCTGCTTTTCATGCTTTTCGTAAATGATCTTACTAAAAGTCTTGATACGGATTTACATGATATTTTCACTGTAAGTGAACTGAAGTTATTCTTGATACTTTTTGCAGATGACCAGGTCCTGTTTGCAAAGTCGCCCGAATCTTTAATGTCAATGATGACTGATATTGAATATTATTGCCGTATCTGGGGCTTGAAAATAAATACTTCGAAAACTAAAGCAATGATATTTGAAAAGGGTAGACATTCTAAGCATGACTTTCTAATATATGATACACCGATTGAATTAGTTAATTCTTTTAAATATCTCGGTGTCACATTATTCAAAAACGGTAACTAGTATAGAATCCAAAAATAAATTGCACAGCACGCGTCTTTCGCACTGCATAACGTATTCACTATTTTGAAACATATCGAATTACCTACTTCTCAAAAGTGTAAATTGTTTGATTCATTGGTAGGCTCCATCCTAAATTTTAGCTCAGAAATATGGGGACCACATGAAGCTAAAGATGTGGAACATATTCACGTAAAGTTTTTACGAAAAATAATTGGAGTAAGAAAGTCTACAAATCTTTCAGCGATTTACGGTGATTTAGGCCGTTTTCCACTTCATATTATTCGTAAAATAAATATGGTTAAGTACTGGATCAAATTACTAAAACAAAATGACACATCTATTGTGAAACAAATTTATAGACTTTTACAAACTGTTATATAAAGTTCTATATTGTTTAAGTATACCCCTGTTTACACCGATGAATTACAAGGAAATAGCAATAGTGACAGTGTTTCAGAAAGTGATTTTGAAATTGACAGCGTCAGAAGATCACCAGGTAATCAGGTTTTTGCCGACATTCAGGTTGGTCCTAAACATTGTCCTTTATCCCTCAAGATTGATACAGGATCATCTTGCAATATCTTGACTGAGAATGATTTCGAAAGCTTAAGTATCATGTTACCACTAAAGAAACTGACTGCGTACAACGGTGCTAAGCTTGACGTACTGGGTCAAATAAATGTAAAATGCTTACATAAGGGCACCAAGAGAAATGTTGATTTCTATGTAGTACGTACAAGCAGATGTTCTATCTTAGGCCTTCAGACGTGCCTAGATTTCAATTTGATTAAAATTGTCATGGCCGTAGACAACTTGTCCAAACCCTTGTCAAAGGATACAGTATTATCGGAATACACAGATTTATTTTCTGGTATAGGTCACCTTCCTGGCAAAGTTTCATTAAAACTTGACCCATCCATTTTGCCAGTAGTGCACCCGCCAAGACGAGTACCCGTTTCTCTGACAGAAAATGTCAACACTGAGCTGAAGAAAATGATCAAAGGTGGTATTATTGCAAAGGTAAACACACCTACAAAATTGGTCAATTCAATGGTTGTAGTAAACAAGTCTAAGTCAAACAAGGTAAGAATTTGCCTAGACCCGAAATACCTTAATAAGGCACTGTGTCGTCCCCATTATCCAATGAGAACTCTTGACGATATCCTTCCCCAGTTATCATCAGCAACGTATTTCACTAAGCTAGACTGCAAGCAAGGATATTGGTCAATGGAGCTAGACGAAGAGTCGTCATTCCTTACAACATTCAATAGCCCATTAGGTCGTTTCCGTTACACCCGTACACCTTTTGGCCTGGTTACAAGCCAAGATGACTTCCAGCGCCGTATGGATGAATGTCTAGAAGGGTTAAAATGTTGTTCTGTCATAGTAGATGATATATTAGTGTGGGGATCTACTTTAGAAGAGCATGACCAGAGTCTAAAATGCGTGCTTAACAGAAGCCGACAGAAAGGCAAACGTCTTAATAAAGACAAAGTTGAGGTAGGGTTAACAAAAGTTCGATACTTTGGTCACATTCTATCATCCGAAGGTTTAAAGCCAGACCCAGAGAAAATCTCAGCAATAAGAGATATGGATCCTCCTAAGGATAAATCAGAACTTGAAACAATTATGGGCATGGTAGTATATTTGTCAAGATTTGCGCCAAATCTGTCTGAGGTTACTACTCCTCTCCGCCAGATACTGAAAAAAGATGTTCAATTTCACTGGGATGAATCCCAGAAACTTGCATTTCAGAAGGTCAAAGACATATTGATTCAAGCGCCCGTTTTAGCCTATTATGACCCAAACAAATCCTTGGTACTACAATGTGATGCATCCAAATATGGCCTTGGGGCTACACTGTTACAAGATGACAAACCAGTAACATATGCTAGCAAATCTCTTACACAGTCAGAGGTGAACTGGGCCTAAATTGAAAAGGAGTTGTTCGCAATTCTTTTTGGTCTTAATCGTTTAAAACACTATGTGTATGGACGCCAATTGGTTGTTGAAACAGATGACTTACCACTCATTTCTATAATGAGAAAACCTGTCTATGCCGCACCTGCTAGGTTGCAGCGCATGATGCTTCAGCTGCAAGGTTATGACTTTACATTG
Source organism: Saxidomus purpurata (assembly GCA_022818135.1). Lineage (NCBI taxonomy): Eukaryota > Metazoa > Mollusca > Bivalvia > Venerida > Veneridae > Saxidomus > Saxidomus purpurata. Next base: position 52,295,950 of record JAFMSR010000005.1, on the reverse strand, counting down.
GTACATAGGCCTGGACAGCAAATTCCTGTAGCTGATACGCTATCCAGGAAATTTCTACCAAACGCATACCCTGAATTGTCAGAGGCTGCTGATTTGCATGTGCATTTTGTACTGAAACATACGCCTGTATCTGACCGAAAATTCAATGAGATCAGGTCACACACCCTTAAAGATGAAAACCTTTCACGTCTTAAGGATGTCATTTTGTTAGGTTGGCCTGAAAAGCACAATGATTGTCCTCCAGAGTTACTTGATTACTGGAATTTTCGAGATGAGTTAACAGTCACCGATGATTTGATCACGAAAGGTCAAAAAGTACTCATTCCCGGTGCACTGAGATCAGAAATGTTGAACATTTTGCACAAAGGTCATTGTGGTATCACAAAATGCCTCCGAAGAGCATCGGACACTTTATTTTGGCCTGGCATAACAGCCAACATCACTGACATGGTCAGCAAATGTCCTGTTTGTCTCGAACATTTGTCTCGAACATAGAAGTTCGAATCCCAGAGAACCGCTGATTCCACATGAAGATTGTTGCTACAGATGTCTTTACATTTGATGGTCAAGATTACTTATTGATAGTGGATTACTACAGCAACTATTTTGAGTATGCTAAACTGTAAAACACAACAAGCAGTGTTGTTATTAAGCACATGAAACAATGGTTTGCACGCCATGGGATTCCTATGAGGTTAGTTTCCGATGGAGCTACCTATTACACATCCCAACAGTTCAAAGAGTTTGCTAAAGCATGGGATTTCGAGCATGTTTTCTCTTCCCCGACTTACAGTCAAAGCAATGGGTTAGCAGAAGCTCATGTCAAGATTTGCAAGACAATTTTGAAAAAGTCCAAGAGTTCTTCTTCCGATCCAGTCATTGCTTTAATGGAATACAGAGCAACACCTTTAAGTTCAGGTTACTCACCTGCCGAATTGTTGTTCGGGAGGAAAATAAGATAATTTCTACCTATTGCATCTGAAAAGCTGAATCCCAGAACTCCGGATCCTGCTAAAGTCAGGAAAAAGTTAAATGAACAGAAACAAACCCAAAAGAAGTACTATGATAGACAGGCTACACCACTGAAATCGTTAAATGTAGGTGAACCGATTCGCATACAAAAAGGTACATGGCAACCTGCAACTGTCATTGAACAGCATAATGCACGCTCGTACACAGTAAGAACCTCCGATGGTGCACAGTACACTAGGAATAGGCGCCATCTTCTTCAGTCAAATGAACCACCTCACACACCAAACCTTCCCGATATCACACTCCCAGATCTTTCAATTCCTGATCAAACAGAATCTTCAGAAACTAAAAATGAAAACCCCTGTTCCCCCCAAGCCGAAAGTTTCCCCACACAAAACCTGAATCATCAATTTCGGCTAAACCTTATATCACTAGATATGGTCGCACTGTAAAACCAAAGATGATAGAATCCAAGTGAACCGAGATAAATTTGACAGTGGAACAATTATGTTAATTGTTTATCTTAATGACATTGATAACATTGAAAAGTGGCACATTTCACCAGTATAATTGGTAAAGCCACACACAGAGTGACCGACATTCAGTGCAAATAACCTTGACTTGAATTCCATTGAGAAAATAAAAAGTTAAAGTTTTATTTTTTTTTATTTTTCAGAAAAAGGGAGGTGTTATATAAAGTTCTATATTGTTTAAGTATACCCCTGTTTATACCATATGATATTGTTGTTTAAATAGTATATGAGTCAGAGAGCGTTTAGACTTCAATAAAGCTAGTTATACTTAATAGTATTTTGTGTTCATTCCTTCTTTGGAATAACGTAAACAAACCTCTCCACAACGCCCATATACCACCACATAACACAAACAGACGCTGATCTAGATAATACATATAACGGAAAAAATTGGGCATTTTGCATCAAAGGTATACTGACCAATCTTGGACTAATGAATGTATGGAATAACCAGTTTTAGATCGATATACCTTTTCAAGTCATTAAACAAAGAATAATTGATAAATATATATTTGCACAAGTAGTATGCCGATATCAACAACTCTGGTCGTCTGCAGACATACTGTATATTCAAACATAACTTTGAAGTAGAGAAATATTTAGATGCAATAACTGATAACAAATATAGAACTGCTTTAGCTAGATTTAGAACGTCTTCTCATAGTCTTTGCATAGAATCCGGAAGATATGATAATACACTCTTGCAATGAATACAGTATGCACAACCTAGTTTTAATGTTGATGTTCCATCTTTCTGTAAGATGGCTCATACTCTTATAGAAACAGTTAATATGATTCTGTGTATTTTGAGACTTGACTTGTGGTTTATATACAGTTTTTTGGACACACATAATTGTATTCTTTGTTAATTTAACCTCTTCTTGAAATCCATTGTTTGATCTTCATATTTTGTTAAAATATGCTATAAACATTGTAAAAGGTTTTATGCGTGATAAAAATATTCGTATTCGTATTCGTATATGACTTTACAGCATGGGCAACCATTGCTATACTATCAAACCACACTGATAACAAGTTATAAATTATCACAGCAATCCAATCATGCTTTCAATATCTTAACTACTTAACAACCCAGACACAAGCACAATTATTATATTTAGGCCTGCGAGTACTCAGTAACACTAAATCGTAGATAACAGTGACGTTGAATTACGTAAGACTTTTAAGTCTTATAAAAAGGTTTCAATAATTTTGATACGACTATGATTTCTCTAAAATCAACCTACCTGTTTGATTGTCAAGTATCTTCGACGACATCCAGGTCTGCTGGCATATTTAACGTGTCTGTCAAACGTCAATGGCATTAAATATTCATTTCCAACAAAAGTTTCGTGCTCTAAGACATATTCAGCTCCATTTTCTTTCTCTTCCTTTTCGTTATCATAAAATGTCAATACCTTTATATGTGCAAATGTTTCTTCTTGAGTGTTTTGAAATAAAACTTCTGTATCTTCTGGTATTTCGGTGTGTTCTTGTCGTCTTCCGAAATGGCAGGTTCTTGCAAGGACCGGCAATGTCTCCGATTTAAGAAAGTCCTCGAGTGTTTGCTTTTTGTCTTCATACTTCAAATCAGTATATTTCTTTATACCGGACATATTTTTATTTTACATTATTTTTAAACTTCCGTAATATCTATTTATCTAAGTTTTCAGTGTCACCATTTTATTACGCCTATAAAACATAAATTAGGTAGACTGTTATCTAACTTTAGCAAACCATATTATGTAAACAACATATGTTCACCCTTGATAGAGATATGTGTTTTTTTTATTCGTCAAGAGTTTTCTTTTGATGAAAATATGTGAGCTATTTGCAGATCATCGGATAAAGTGGATTGCCTATTATCTACACAAAGAAAGTTAAAGGTCTTCACGAAATATAGTATTCCCATAAATTATTGAGAACATGTTTCTTTCATGCAACAATAGTAAAGGAGGGATAACTTTATTTGACTGTTACGAAATATCGTCACTTTGCTTATTGTTAAAATATAGGAAGTTAATTGAGTAAGAAGTAGTAAATGTAAGGACTGAATGCCTGTCTAGTTAGGAGTCTACATTTGATGATTTAATGGCACTGAATGATGATAAAGCTATACCTTAGATGTTGGTGACGAAATTCGTGTTGGGTCATCTACCGAGTCCGGATCTTAAAATATAAATAGGAACAAACAAAAAACATTAGAAAAACATTGGATTAGTAATAAATGTTTAAAACACAAAAAAAGGATATTGTTTTAAGAAATGTAAAATTGATCCGAATAATGACATGGAGCTGGGAGTTATTTTAGAAAGAAATAAAGAAGGGAGTAGATGCTAAATCCCAGAACAGGACAAAATGGTATAAGAATTTTATCCAAGAGCGGTCCTTGTGTCTAAATGGCCAGTCTGAATTAACTGGTTTATGACTTTTTTCATCTCATAAAAATATTTATCAGACTCTTCGGTGGGGTAAGGGAGGTTGGGTGCGCACCTAAACCGGTTTAACTCCCCAGTGGTGTTTTGCCACTGACCGTTCCAAGGCGGTGCCCTCTGTGTTCCTTTAATGTTCGTTTTGTCCTCGTGTGTTTGCTTTGTGTGCTAGGTGTGTTGGTAGTGTATTGTGTATGGTACAGATTGTGTGTGTCGTGTGTGTGTGCGTGTGCGTGTGTGTGTGTGTGTGTTTGGTGGTGTGCACTTCTGGGGCTGTGGGGTTCGTTTTGGGAGGCTGCGTTTTTGGTACGTGGCATTCCCTGTTTGATATTATTTTTGTTTTTTTGTCTCAATCAGCAAGCAATATTAATTAATATTGCATCTTAATATTGAGTGAATAATAGTGAATATTAGTCTTAAACAAGCAAACGGCATTGACAATAACAAACTTCTAGTTTATTTTCAGACGATGACATTTGACTGCATGTAGCCTAATCGGTGGAGGATTATATAACATAGGGATCACTTAAAATAAGAGGGTAAATATCCTACCATGAAAGGAAAACATGTAACAGAGATAAAGTACATTTCAAACAGAATAGAAGTAGAGTAGTCAACTGCTACTACAAAAATGTTAGAGAAAATGGGTAAATTACATTGAATTATCTTGGTCAAAAAGCTGTATATTACAACCGGAAACAATGATAGATCAAAAAGTTACAGATGTCCACTCTCCTGTAGATCGATATTACCTGTTTTCATTCTACGATCAAAGTTTGCATTTTAAGTAGCATTTGAAACACTATTAAGATTAACCTTACTTTCCTCGGGACTTGCAGCATCTGGATCAAATCCCTGTCTGATTTAAAACGGCTGGTGATTGAAGCCATGTAATTTGGCAATGGTTTTCATACATTATATATAAGCAATTATCTATATATTCTAACGCTAATTGATTTATAGTGTCTTTCTTTATGTAACTCTGCTTCTCATTTTCATCTAGGAAACAAAGTCTTTGTGCGTAAATTGTATTCCATAAAGTGTTTGGAATCAGAGCTATTTCGTATGTTTGAAGTTCTTCCTGCTTTGCAAGACAAAGAAGAAATTCTCCATCGACAAAGCCATTAACCTCGATTGGTTCTTCTAAGATTGAAATAAAGGCGTTCCTTATCTCTTCATCTTTCAGTACAATGTCCTCCGGTTTAATATGTTCGAAACGTATCACTTTTGGGAGCAACTGATTCTTACTTAGCTCAAACAGAGTGTGAATTGACGGTTTCTCAACAGCCATAAAGTTGACTGCGGCATTTTTTCGAAATGAGTATGATGTACTCCCATCCACGCAAGTATTAGAGAACTGATGGTCCAAAATACGTCCCGGGACGTAAAACAGTCCAAATCTTAAAGTACATTGGGAGGTAAAACAGTCCAAGTCGTAAAACGCATCGGGCCGTAAAGTGAATTGGTGCTTAAAGTAGATTATATACATAGGGACGTGAAGCATACCGTGACTGACTTTATTTTTTAAATGACAGCCACCTGGAGCGTAATGTTAAATTACTTGCTTTATAATGTTACATGCCTCATTACATCCACTACAATAAAGTTACAATTGATCAGATAATCAGTTGTCGTCTTGCGTTAGAGTTATAGGTTTGAATGCTTTATTTTGCAGTACGTTTTTCGTTTAACACAACAAATGGATAATAGTTTAAAGACTAAAGCCAACTATCGTAATAATTATGAGGAAAATTATTGAGGAACACTTAAATACGTTAGAAAATCAGTTGCAAAATGCAAATACGTCTGTTCGTTAAACATAAACTTAATAAATATCGAATTCAAATCACGCGCCAGTAACCATTTTTACAGTCAGTGAATCACTTCTATCTGCTCTATTACACAGAAGGTTAGCTGATATGTTTAAAACATACATACAATAGTTTTTATAACAGATTTATATTCTGTTTTGCTTTTACAGTATTTATTACACATGTAATGAGATTTGATTTAAAACTTTTGGCATATCCTTAGGACAATGTCTTTACAAATACACAATGATGAACGCCTAAATAATTCTTTTACATTGCAATAAGTGTAAAATGTAATGCATCATCGATACTGTGTTGGAGAAACAGACGTTTTACTTTCAAACTGATGTAAAAGAATTTATGTACTAGGTGAGAACTGGGAGTTATATTTTTCAAGGGCTTATTTTAAAAATACAAATATAAATGATTTATACTTTAGAGAAAGAAGAACAGGTGTGACTTTTTGCACTGTATATCTGTGGGAAGATACTGATAACAAACATGTCATATATGTAACATCAAAAGAAACCATTTTTAGTACCTATCAAAACTTGGACACAGCACACCACCTGTGTCATAGATGTTTGACTCATATAATGCTTGAAATTTTAGTGTCGTGTTCAAAAAGTATAAACTATTTAATTGTGTGCGGGTGCGACAACAGTAAAACTTGAATGGAATTTAGTATTTTTTATTTCAAAGAGAAAGTTTCCAATTATGTCCCATTACTGTCCATAAAGAAGATGATAAAATGAGAACACCTGATGTTCAAAGACTTTCAGATTTAGTGTCTCATTTAAAAAACCATTTATAAAAAACTGCAACCAGCTGTAAACATCATCAAGTTGAAATGGAATGTAAGAACATTTTATTACAAAGGAAAACATACATTCCATCGTTTTATTTCAAGAAAGTTCAACACCTGTAGAATCCTTTATGCTATACATAAGTGTCATGCTCCCAATTGTTCGTTACAACCGTCGCTTACAGAGCTATAAATAATGGAAACATTGAAAAATCCTGTTGGTTAACGTATCAAGTACATCTACAGACAATATTTGTAAAAACACGTACAATGTAATCATTTGTTAGTAAATAAACATATATTTAAAGTTAGTACGAATGATTTTGAATTTATTTATGTCAGTTATTATGTACACAGAATAATAAATAACATCGATATTGTTACGAACTCTACCAGAAACTTTACAAATTGGAAACAGATTCAATTAACATTTTATATCATTTCTTCTTATGAAATCTGTAATTCGCTTATAATTTTACTACCAAGACAGAATCTAAATTTTCAAACGGATGACTTTGGATCTGTTTTAATGAGGAGTGATGGTACATTTTAGTGTGATTGATTATTTTCCCTTTATAGTGAGAATAATTAAGTTAAACTTTAACATGGGTATAAGCGAATGTCCAGTGACAGTGAGCGCATAATGCTGATTAAGGAACATGGTTACATATCGGAAGCAAGACAGCACATGTGGATGCATAAATGTTTAGACTGTAAAAAGTGCTGCATCGTTCTACAGTCATATATTGATAGAAGCGACTTTAATGATGAAAACATATCATGTGATTATATTTTGAAAGGACCTAGAAGACTGTTAGAAAGAACCTACCGTGACCTGATAAGGCAATAGGATGTACCTTTTTTAAGAAACAAAACACAAAAATCATGTACTGTGAAGCTGGATTTCACCAATTTCCATCACTCACTGAACACTAATTAATGTTTAAATGTAAAACATGCACAGCTGACGTTTACATTTGCACTGTTTGTCACAATAAAGTGAAACGAGGCCATCAAATTATATGCGAAAACTTTAAGGAATCTGCCTGGCATCAACATTGCTTCGACTGTATCGTTAAAGATGATATAAACAAGTCTGATCCCTTGTTAAACGAACAATTAAATATGTCTTTTTTTTTTTAAATATTGGGGGTAAAGATGTACGCTTTTGTTTCTTTTGCAAAAAGAGGCAAGTAATGGAGTTAATTCAGGAAGAAGTATTCAACCGTGTTATCATTTATAGAATATGTAGCAAATGTAAACGTTCAATCGTTCAGTCATTGTATTGTGACGAATAGAATACTATTTTTAATTTGGCAAATTTAAACTTTTGACCACGCCTTCAAATGATACTATTATATAATGTATGGTTAATGTGTAACTACTTCCATAAGGATATTTTGGTTGACACTAGATTATTTGCATATGACACAAGCTCAGTTAAACAGAGTAAACTTTCAGTTACAAAGTGACACATTTCAGTCTATACATTGTGACTTACGGCATAATAAAATAACGTGTACTGTAAACGAGGATATCTCAGTAATTTTACGAAGGACAAAAGCAGATTACAAGGTTATAGTTGTGAAAGGTGGACAGCGAGTTTCACTACCATACCATATATATACTTAAGGACAAAAGTTCTGTCCGGTATAATTAAAGAAATACAAAAACTGAAAATGGATATTTTGTTCATAATTAGAAAAGCATAAGAATATCATCATTTTCGAGTCAATTAACACATTTTCAATGTTCGTGACGTCGAATAGAATGTTCGTGGGCGTTCAACGCACGTGCAACATGTGTTGTATGCTCACTGTCCTCCAGCCGACATAAAACGCGCAAATTTTTCTATCTTGAAAGTTTCGTAATAACAACGTATGTTGAGTATTTGTCTAAATGTTTACGTCTTTTAATGGGACTATCCTTTGGTAACAAAAATCACTTGAAATTTTTGTGATTATAAGCTTCATGTACATAATATTTAGATAAATGTGAAATTCATGGTTTATGCCGTCACGGTTGATTGAATGCTTTTGTATAGAATTCTTTACACCTTGTAATGTAGCAAGTAGTCTCAAAACATAAATTTGCAAATAAAATATTAAAAGCAATGTACAATAAAAAATTTATTAAACAATTTTGAACCGGACAGAACTTTTGTCCTTAAGTATATAAGACATTTTGTGAGGCTGAACTTAGTTTTCAGTTTTTAATGTCCTTTCTAAACGAAAAGACAATATGAACAAGTCGGGCAAAGGAGGTTGTAAGCCTTGTATGAAGGATAAATACTGTGAAATATGCAAGCAATGGCTTACCAAAATATATTGGACCCGTATTACCGCAAAGACACATTTGAAAAAACACGATGTAACTGTACCTGAAAATAAAACTCCGGAAAAGGGCACGTATGAACATTGTATAATTCAAGGTAGTACTTTAAAAAAGTGTCCACATAAACACCGGTCTCTTCTTGAACCGTGTCAATGTTTTGAAGACAACACAGCTTCTCCAGAAAAAGATGTGTTTAATAACGTAAAACAAAAATTGTTTAAAAAGGAACTGGAGGAAATGCGTAAAAATGACTAGTTAGACGTTCCCCAGGCGCAGCCTTTTGATTTTGATTGGTTGGATGGGGAAGAAAGCGAAGACATAGAAACACAAGAATCAAGTAGTGATCAGGAAGTATGTCTAGAATTTCATAACAATCAATACGCATTATTGAAATGTAAAATCTGTAATCCTACTAGCTATCAAGATTGGGAAGAATACTAACTGTTTTAGATAAAATACAATGATTTGTGTGTGTTTTTTTTATTTATGCGCGATAGTTTGCGCGATTCATATGTACTGCAGTAACATTATGGCAAATTCTTGCAATTTAGTAGGGAACTGTTACATGTACTATAAGGATAGACTAAAAACGTTTGTGAAATGGCCAGAACAACTTATTCCCGATAAATATTCATTGGCAGAGGCAGGATTTGTTTACACAGGCGAATCTGATTTGGTTACTTGTTTTACATGTGGTGTAAAGTTATGTCAGTGGTCTACACTAGATACAGCGCTTGCTGAACATGCGAAATGGATGCCTTCTTGGTGCTAACTTGAGACAGTCAACACAAAGATTTATATCCACTGTACCATTCAAGTTTTTTAAACGTACTTAGACAATATGAATCGTGTATCACTGTTGGATTCTTATTTTGATTTTTTCTATGCTAGATCTATTATTTCCGTCATGCGCACCAAGTTTAAAAAAGATGCTTTGGATGTGAAATGGTTGCTTTATCTCAGAAGGATCATACGTGCTTAACATTGACTGAAAAAGAACTCGCGAAAATTCATTTTGATGAAATAATCAAAGTGATGGATGAGCAATATATACTTTTCGAATGGGAGAATGCTGTTAAATCACTGGATGATGTTTGTGACGTAGTTATACAATTATATAAATTGAAGATAAATTGTACAGACTGGAGAGAAACGGACATGAAAACTGATCCATGGAAAAAACGTATCACGGACGTAGCTATTCAACTTATAAATTTGGAATGGCGTTTTACACACAAACTATAACATTTTTTGTTTGTTTGTGAAAGTGGAAAAAATATATTTCTATGTATTGTGTATCGTGTTTTTTTCTGGGTTTTTTTCTTTTATATGTCAGAACATTTTCACTTATTATATTTTGTGAATGTAATGCGCACATTTGTATGTATCACTTGTATAACGCAAAATAAATATGATTAAAATTATCAATTTATAAATATTGTTAATCGTCTTTTTTGTATACATTTTTACGATAAAAAACACGTCCATGTATATAAATGTTGAGTGTTTGTTAAATGTTTAATCATTTTAAAAGTGTCCATCCTATCAGTAACATGGAAAGTGTTGTTAAATTTGAATCTCCCGCCACATTCATCGTTGCCGGACCCAGTGGTTCAGGAAAAACATCCTTGGTTTTTGAGATGCTTAAATATGCCAATGGACTATTTTCTCTTCCTCCTAAAACAATAATTTATTGTTACGGCGTTTATCAACCATTGTATGATACAATGAAAATGGAAATACCGAAGGCTTGCCAACAAAAGAAATGTTGGAAACGTGGAACATGAAAGAAGCAGGACATAAAATGATCTTGATCGACGATTTAATGAGAGCTACAAACGGTGACCTTGTGGATATTTACTGCCAATTTTCCCATCACTACAATTTTTCCTGCATATTTTTATGTCAAAATGTATTTTGCGCGAATAAGGAGTTTCGAAGGATTAGCCTGAATACGCATTATTTTATAGTATTTAAAAATCAAAGAGACCAGTTGCAAATACAAACATTGGGTAGACAAGTATTTCCCAGTCAATTAAAGTACTTTATGGAGGCTTACAGAAAAGCGACTGAACAAAAATATGGTTATTTAGTGATTGACTTATCACCGCACTCCAACCCCATGTATAAACTTAGAACACAAGTGTTACCGCATCAGTTAATGATTGTATACCGACCGGAAAATGTGGTATAATGAGTCAGCTGATGCGCAAAGAAAGCGATTTTATTCAGCTTTTTATAAAAACGTCTCCTTCTCAGCAAAAGGCATTAATAAAAACGATACAATATTCGCAGCTGAAAGCAATAGTGCAGGTGGTATATAATGTGTTAGTACATCATGACCGCTTACCCAAACAACTCAAAGGCAAAGTACGAAAACACAAACTAATATTCCGACGTTTTGTGATAAAAGGACTATCATTAGCTGCGAGAAAACTGATTTTAATTAAATATTTAGACATAATTTTACCTATTCTCAAACAGATTGACAATATACTTGAGGGATGGCGCAAGAATTAGTGTTAGTACCCAAAGCAAAATACGAAAATTTGCTTGCCAATGCGCAAAACAACGCCATTCAACAAATAGGCGGGAAGGAATTAAAGTCAGAGGAGACAGTTCAAAAGGATACACAAAACACATTGGAAAAAGAAATCAGTCCCTCGGAAAAATCGTGGGAAGAGATGAATAATAAAAACTTATTGAACTATGAAGAAACGTCACAAACACTAGATATAACACCAAAGTTATACGTAGAACGACCATTATCAAAAATGCCTTTTACTAAAAAGGTAGACTTTAAACAACGTAAAAAAGTAGTGTCTCATACGACGAAACAGAAATGGATTAATTATCTTATTTGAGCAAGGTGTGGTATTATTCATATTTTCGTTTTATCTTAACAAATATGTTTTCACATTTATAATTGTATCTATTTATTTAAAAAAAAAACATTCTTTTACATCATTGTTTCTAATTATTCCTTTTTTGTTTTCTAGGTCATGCAGAAATAAGAGGAACAGTACCACTTTTCAAGCGATTGTGTGATCTAAATAACTGATAAAAAAAGCAGTTAAGTCATTTATAAAAACAAAAAGGAAAAATATGAAAAGGCAACAAAGCGACAGTGCATCTGATAGTTCAAATACGTCCGAAAAACGACGGGATGAAATCCAATTCAGTGATACGGACGAAAAACAATTAGTCAGGTGTGCTGAACAGATGGAAAATGAATATTTATCAGCAAAACGAGCAAAATTGGATAAAATACAATTCAGTGATACGGATGAAGAACAATAAGTCAAGTGTGCTGAACAGATGGAAAACAAATATTTGAAAACGACTGCATTTACGTGTGATTACTGTTCAAAAATTGTTTCAACAATGCAGAAGCTGGTGCGACATAAGCCGAGTCATGTAACAGTTTACAGTTGCGATATTTGAACGTTTCAACAGAAAAGAAAATTTAAACCGCCAAAACAAAAGATATCATAAAATACCAACAACTACAGTATCAGGCAATGAATGCACGGTTAAACAAATGAAATACATTTGCTCTCATTGCAATAAAACTTACAAATCAGCTGATTCTCTAAGGAAGCATAAGGGAAAGAGGCATCAGGAAGCTACACATAAAATCTGATCATAACGACTATATAAATTTTCAGAATATAGCCGTGACTGATTCAAACCAATAGAAAATAAATATTACCAAATCATATCTAAAATGAATGGATATGTGTAACTGTTTCAATTCTATTTAATATAGCAAATCTTCCGAAATTTGATTATTCATCTATTTTTGTAAAATTTACTTTCAGCTTCTGCAAATGAGAGAAATGATTCAGTATAAGTCACTTGTTACATGTTTTAACGCATCCTTTGTACTTTTAGCATTTCATTGACCATAATAAAATATACGGCCTATATACAACTATCGATCATTAAAGTCGAGTTATTTCTGTGTTTGCACTCTGCGTATCAATCGATTCAATATTGCTTAGATCAGATTGTCTGTCAGTATGCACATCTTCATCCCTCGAATACTCTTTTCCCTTCCGGTTTTTCGAATTGTTCTTTTTGTCAGACAGTCCAGCCGGATCAAAATCCACCTCGTTTAAATTTCCGTCACTGCTGTATGTCCTTGACCCTTGCCTGCTTACAGATGCTATTGTTGAAGTCGTTCCTTGACGACGAGGTCCAGTAGCGCTACTTCCGAACACCCCGTCTTTGCCACTTTGTCGACAAAGAAGTAGTGCTTTTAATTCCGAACGATATTTTGATCCACTTATTGTGTACAGAACGAAATTGAAAGAAGAATTAATGTAGCCAATCAGGTTGGTTACCGCAGATACGAGCAACCTCTTTTCATTTAGTTCGAAATATTCATATATGTCAATACAAATCCACTTATCAATTGATTCGAGCCAGTACGGTCTATAAATATAGTAGATAGACACTGGAGTGAGACATATGAAGAAAACAACACTTAAAACTATCAGCATGATCGTCACTACTCTTGTGTCCTTGGCGTTTGACTTCTCACTTTGACTTTTGACAATGCTCATTCGTCGCCTTTGTTTTTGCGTCCTTCTAAGTTTGTGAATGATGATAGTGTTTGCGATAAGAAGAATCCCAAATGGTACGGCAAATACAACGGCAAAATCAATCCAAGTGTACGTCTTGGCCCAAAATAAATGATATTTTTCAAACAACGGTTCACAGAAACCTAAATTGTTAAATATAGGCAAGTTTGATCGCCCGTATCCATAGAAAATATGTGTGTTTCCTCCAAATATGATTAGAATAAGAGCAGAAATGATAGCTGCTGAGGATGTCCGTGTACAACCCAGCCGTACTCTGTGTGGCCACACAACACAGAAAAACCTCTCAACAGTTACTGCTACTAAAATCCACGACGAAAGCTGAATGCTTGAATATGTGAGGTACACAGAAAACTTACAACCGATTTCACTGATATGCCTAACATCCTTGTCCCAAACAGCCAGTATCCATCTTCTTAGAGGAGCGTTCAGCAAGAACAAAGTATCCGATATTGCTAATGTGAAAAGGAATATTGCTGTTGATGACAATTTTCGCATATGCCGAAACAGAATTATTACAGTTAACATATTTCCAGTTATTCCAAATAGAATAATTATTGGTGGCACTATTTTCCACAACCAATCCTCAGCGTTTGCATAAACACCAGGTGGTGGTGGTCCCGTAAAACCTGGGGGTGGACCACATGGTGGACCGCCCGGTGGCCCGCTGGATTGGCCCATTGTTAGCTCGTTGTCTGAACCAACGACATCATTAGTCGTATTGTTAGCCATGTTGTGTATGTTGAGTATCTAGCACTTTTTTTTCAAAATTAAAATTTAACTTGTATTGCACGAAATGTTAGCTAGATAGAAATAGTGTTGTCGGTACTGGTACTATTGAAGATTTATAATGTTACACATCACTAAAGAAGTCGTTTCACTGTAATATATTCTAAATGTATCAGATGTCTAAGTTATGTTACAAATATGTTACACATCAATGAGAAAGATAGTTTTTACGCTGATATTTGTAAGCTTTAATCTGATAGGGAGCCTTAACTTGGTGTTTCGTGACGTTCGATACAATCTTATGCGCTCTAATAAAGCGTTAAATGTATCTTTTAAAGAATAGAAACCCGGATCTGAAGCTACCCGGATCTGAAGCTACCCGGATATTAAATCATGCTTCATACTCATTTCTCAGTTATGCAGCTAATCAACATGTAGAAAAACAAGTCATTAATTGCTTATATTATGCATGGGTATATTTGGGTATTTTAGCGAGAAATAGCATGCTAATGGCTGTATATGAGGACACTGTTGCAGACACGCCGCATTTATAGCTCATCGCGTGCTTTTTAACGCTCACGATAAGCTACATGGGGTGCACGTTAGCTATACTGGACAGACATGTGCCTGGATCACGCGATAAAGATCGTTTTAACCAAAAATATATAATGTTGAAATTCTATTCAATAGTGATGAAATGAGAGAAAACAAAGCGATGTCTGAAAATCCGAAACAGAATATAGTCAAACCTTTGAAAAAGACCACTCTCGGGAAGGAGTCAAAGTGGTCTTTATTCACAGGTGGTCTTTATTCACAGGTGTCTACTCAGTATTTATTAGTGCAAAATTTTGTCCCTGATAGTCTTTATTTGCAGGATGGTCTTTATTTGAAGGTGGTCTTTAACAAAGGTTTGGCTGTAATATAGCTGAAATAAATAGAATGGTTGAACATTGGCGATGTTAATGTCATAATTGACTGTGTTTGTTGTTGCTGCATCTCAGCAGCAGCAGTATTATTAGAAGAAGAAATATTAGCAGCGCTCATATGTAAGTGCCAGATGTAACAAAAGGAGAAGAAGCAGAATCATTTACGGCTGTAACAAACATATGATCAGAAATAACAAGCGAATTTTAAACACCCTAACATATTTTGGATGAAGCGTGATGGCACATTTATTCTTTATGTAGAATGGCAATGCCTTTTCGCCGCATAAAGCTATATACGCTCTGGGCTATATGTGTACGCAAAATGCACACATTTGTTGAAATATTGTCCCTGTGGTCAATATTTGCCACGCCCTCGCGTCACGCGGTTTAAATAGACGTATATAGGAAAACCTTTAAAAATCTTCTTCACCAACACCACAAAGCCAAGAGCTTAGATATTTGGTATGATCTCTAACAAGTTTGTTCAAATCACGCCAATGTGGTCAAATTTGACTCCGCCATGGAGGTCCCTTGTCTGTATATATAATAATTGTAAAATCTAGCGCCTGATGAGCTCCTTTATCAGCCAGCGACAAATCCAGCAACCACTGCATTCCTTAGCAGCCAGTAACTTCCTTAGTAACCACGAACTTGGACTAGTGACCATCGACTTCATTATCAGCTTATTACCTCTCCCCAACAGCTATAGCGACTAATGACTTCCTTTGCAACAAGTGACTTCCTTAGCAATCAGTGGTTTCCTTATTAACTATTGACCTCCTCTTGGAACTAGTGACATCCTAAACAACCACTGACGTCCATAGCAACAAATGAGTTAACTAGCAACCAGTGAGTTCCCCTAAGAACCAGTGACTGCCTTTTAACCTTTAGCATCTTTTTGCCACCAGTGACTTCCTTAGTAACGTCCTTAGTGATAAGTAGCAGTTGGCATATTTGGCAACCACTGACTTCCCCTAGTGACCACTGATTTTCTTAGAAGCCACTAATTGTCCCTTGCAGCTGGTGACTTTTAGCGATCTGTGACTTCTTTAGCAACCAGTGATTTACCATAGCAACAAGTGACTTTCTAAGCAACTACTGATTTCCTTTAGAATCAAGTAATACCCCCGATGCCTATAGCTTTCTATTGTGAAATTATGGTTTGATCATAACGTTTTCGGTCGTAATTTGCTATTGGATACATGGCATGCGGTTTGTGTCGGTGTATTCATGCACACACTTTGAAAACGGGGAATGTGGAGAGGGGCATATAAATTTGCTAGGTATCTGTGAGTCAGTTCGGCTGTGCATCCGACTGTCTAGTCGTCGGGAAATATGGTGTTGCATGCATAAGTAGTAGTTCACTGTAATATAAAGATGGTTAATAGTCTGAGAGTCTGATAAACTCATAGTAACCCGTTTTAGCCGTAAAAAGCCTTCCGTGAAGTAAAAGTTTATATTCAGTTTTTATCAAGTTAACCTCTTGGACAGGACTGGTGAAAGCTGTAAATGTATTGCTTGCAACTAGTTTCCTATTACAGCTGCAGCAGTTCAGTCAGTCAGTATTTTTTATGTTTGGATGGTATGATTTATTCATCAATGGTATTTAATCAAGGTATTTTTCTGTCTCACAATTATGTTCTTAAAAATGTTTTAGAGAGTCTACTCTTGCATAATTATCTAAATATTTCCCGGTATTGTTTACCTCCCATATATACACAGCTCTTAACTTGCGTGCTCCTTTTATTCATCTTTTGAAATGTTATCACACTTGAAATATTGTATTTCAATGCTTTTAAAAAACTTTATGTTAAATATGTATATTTGTGGCTACTGCATACACTGTACTGTATTTCTGATCATTGAATTTGCAGTGTGTATGGGGCGGAGCTTAACTGTGATCTATCTATAATAGAACATATATATCTACAATAAAGAACAGTCACAATAGCGCGACAGAACAAACGTGTCATAATACAAAAAAGATAGATTACAGTTGACTCAAATAATGATGTCATTTCTCGGAGGCTAGACGTACTTATTCTCGCAAACAGTATCTATTACTAAGATATGTTTACTACAGTCGGTTCAAAAGCTGTAAAGAGCTTATGTTTTAACTGTTATAGTCTTGCCGACAAGAAATAATTCTTACCTTATCTAATCTTATCTTAATGGTGATATCTATATAAAATAAAGGTGACGCCACAATTGTGACGTAAACAAATTAGACAACGTCCCGGGCATATAATGAAAAATACAATTATAATGTATCGAACAGGGCCAGAATTTCTATTCAAGTTTGTGAACACCGGAAGTAATTGTCGTTTTTACTTATGCGTGACTTAACAACATATGAAAACAACATCAGTGAAATATATCTCAATTTAATATGGAAACAAAAAAACGTGTTTTCTCTCTTTATGTATCTTTAATGTTTACAGTAATTAAATATAATTTTACAGTAGATCTAGATCTACACTCGCCATTTCTATCATACAGTACACAATTGAAATAAAAAGGTAGCAGTCCGTCGATTTTTATATCTTACTTCTTTTCAAGGGCTATAACTCCTGTGCCGTGATCTTAGATGTTTGGTATGTACTATTGTCTAGTGGTCCATTTATTATAAATAAGTTATAAAATCTCTTTCAAAAATGGGAAGAACTCATGTATTTATCAAAGCTGTCAAAACTTTATTCGTCAAAGGGTCGTATTTACGTTGCCCATGAAGTGACATGTGATACATTTTTTTATTTCGTAATTACGAAATACATTTCGTAAAAACGAAATAAGATTCCGTAAAAACGTCGTAATTTCGAAATATTATTTCGTTTTTATGAAATGTATTTCGTAATGACGAACAGTATTTGGTTTTTACGAAATCTTATGTTATTTCGTTTTTACGAAATGTTTTTACGAAATCTTATTTCGTTTTTACGAAATCTTATTTCATTTTCATGAAATCTTCTTTTTAACAAAATCAAAGCGCTGAAGATGCTGGATTTGTTTGTGTATTCAAAATATTTGTCCTTTGTTTTGTTGTGACGGCTATTTCAGTCTGTAATCTTCATAAGCCTATATCAGTTGGTAATAAGATATGAACAGAATGAAACAGTTATAAATCGTATTTTGGATCGAATTGTCTCGGCTGT
This sequence comes from Saxidomus purpurata, assembly GCA_022818135.1. Taxonomy (NCBI): domain Eukaryota; kingdom Metazoa; phylum Mollusca; class Bivalvia; order Venerida; family Veneridae; genus Saxidomus; species Saxidomus purpurata. The sequence continues at coordinate 52,277,652 of JAFMSR010000005.1, read as the reverse complement.
TTCTATTCCCGGTACACATAGACAGCAGGGATTTTCACTGTACTCAACAAAATGTTTTCACCTACAGTTCTATTGTCCAAAATCAGACACTGATCGAGCAGCTTGTTAGTAGTTATGGCGCTTCGATAACACAAACGAGCAGGCAATAGCACCGATCAATAAGGGGATCAATTTATTGTGCGGACCGACAAAGTAATAATGCGTATCTATAATACCACAATGTACATTTATAGAACGAACAGGAAGTAATGTTCAAATGTTTTTTCTGCAGTCATTGATATGTATTTTAACATAATAGCTCATTCGATGCGTTTCAAGATAACGAGGCCTACAGTCGAATATAATGTAAATTGCCTTCTACTTAAAACAATCACCACCTATGAAATATAACAAATCGTTTAATCACCGACATTAACGTATCCTAACACTTATTTTCTGCTTAAGGTGCTCACGCGTATTTCTAATACATATAGGAACGCGGACTAACTCTCGCCAGGTCCGCAGAATAAACATATCAGCAATAAGGAAAGTTATAATTACGTACCTTGCCGCGCATTGACTGAAAGTTATGAATGGATGGACATAATCATAAAATGAGAACGGGTAAAACATGCGCGTAAATATTCCTGGCTGTTCAAAATATTTCGTTCTTTAAAATGAGGATCAGGGTTAGACATTTTGTTGTCACAAACTCCAAAACATATGTTTTCTTTCCGCACAAGGATAAAGAAATGGCCGGTGGGTTAAGAAATCGGAACTATTTCTATAGGGTGTATATATCTAGTAAATCGTCCGTTATTTTTACGCATCATTGTAAAATGAAATACATCCGCGGTTCTTATTCGAAAACAGTTTACTTTAGTTATATTTACAAAATTTAGCTGATGCTGCATGAGTTTTTTACATTATACATTTAAACAATACAACTTTCATGTCTGCAATGGCCATATGGTTTCAAATGAAGAATCATAATTTGGGATTATATGCTGACTGACGTGCCGGAGCTACTTTCAGATTTGGTACTTAAGGAGTAGGCTTCGGAAAACGGTAAGTAAATTTGTTTGTTTTACAAACAAATAATCAAAGGACTGAAAGTGCTGGAGGATCGATTGTCTCTGAACAACACAGTCTGCACAACACATACATGTGTAAATATCAGGACAACATAGACTGTACACATACATGTGTGAATATCAGGACAACCCTTGCACGAGTAAAGTTATAAACTGGAGACAAAACTGTCCACAAATTTTGACCTTTCACCATTTGTGTAAACTTTACTTTTGAGATAGGAACCCATGTGCTTACATTATGTCATTCAGTGATTATGTTCAACTACCCTATGAAGTATTAAGCTGTGAATCGTAACTGAGAAATGGATTTTGACAAAACTGAACTGAAAATTTATGGTTTGAACAACTTTAAATGTCATTCAAAAGTTATGGGATATGCCAATAAGGTTGATTGTATTGTGCGAATGAATTCGGATTTAACGTCGCACCCAACAGCTATGGTCATATTGCAACTTCCGGCTTTCATGGAGGAGGAAGACCCTGGGTGCCAATTCCCTGTATCATAATTTGGGGGTCATTTAGAAACTCCGAGGGTCATACCCTTTATTGTAAAAAAATAAAAGGCATGACTATGTGTTAAAGAAGTTTTATTCAGTTTACTTCTGTAAAACTGCATGTGATACATCACAAAATGGTGGGTAACCAAAGGGTATCAAGACAACAGGTGTATCTCTTTGGATGCTTTCCATTTTGTCACTGCATCTCAAAAGTCAAATTTGTCCACAAAGCGAATTTTTCATAAGTGCATTCAACCATAGACATTAAACTTGGATATTATTTGGCACACTTAAACCCCTTTCAATAGTGACAGTCTGATCGAAATGACTACAAAATGATCATTAAAATCACTCAGAAAGACGTTTTTTTGTTTCCCCTATTAAGGTTCGTCGACCATCTCTTGTGCGTCTACGATCTATGATGACGGTATCATAAGAATCAACACACATAAAAACGCAATGGTACAAAATGCGGGTCGATCAGAAATCAGACGACAACGACGACGGAATAGTGTCAAAATTAGACATATCCCATACCGGAAGCGTATTTTATCAACAATTTATCTTGCATTTCCAAGTGTTTTGAGAGGTTTTGAAATGTTGTTTTTGTAGTAATTTGATCATACACATTTTAATTGCATCGTAGAAGACACTCTTTGCTATTTCTGTTGCGTCATTGACAAAATGAGTGCGTCAAAACCGCAGAAAACGCGCTCTCGCGGAAACACTGAATTTAGTGTATCCGGTGTAGCGATACGTATTTCACGGGTCTTACATTTCACATGTCACACCGGTCTGATGATAAAAACCGCGTAGGAAAATAGTTCTATACAGAACAGATACCTCTTGATTTAAGTTACAAATTATAAGAAAAAACGACAATATAATATTATGCTATTCTGAAATGTTTTGATATCATTTAGATCTGTTACTATATAATTCTTTAAACAGAGGACAGTATAATTCGTAACAACGGAATATATGGAACTACTTGTTTGTATGTAAAGAGTTCGGCCGTAAGGAAGCTATACTCTGTTAACATTGGATCCGATTGAATAAATCAATCGATCCAAAAATGTATCACATGTCACTTCACGGACACCGTACTAATTTGTAAATAGACGTTTCACAAAGATATAAATAGTAAGTTAGTAAGGACTTTGGAATTAGATACATGGCTAAATAGATATAAACTATTAATTATGAAATTACAGAATGAAATGTTATTATCTGGGTCGAAACTTAATAGATCATTCGTTAGTTTAGTTAAATTACATTATACTTGAACTTTGAAAAGTGTCTTGTTGTCTATAATTTTACAACTGTGAAGAAATAAGATATGACTCAAATGTTTACACTACTTAAATCAGTTTGTTTAACGGATATCTGTGTAAAGATATCAAACTTTGTTGATAACTTGTGGGGATGTACGATCCAAATGTTATTGTATATGTATTTAGAGTACACGAAAACTATTAAACATGGCTGACGCTAGCCCGGGATTATTTAACATTGAGGAAGCTAGTGTGATAAGAAGAAATGTACCGTGCAATCCGTGTTCAGAGAAAAACAAACAGTCGGACGCTGACATTTATTGCGCTGATTGTGATGAAGTGCAATGTTCCAGTTGTGCCAAGGATCACCAGACATTTTTAGTAATGGGAAATCACGTGACAATGGATATCACAGAGTGGCAAAAGTGCAATGATTTTTTAGACTTAGCTAAATTAAGCAGATGTGAAGAACATGGACTGCTGTATGAATTTTACTGTGAACATGATAGAAAACTCTGCTGTAAGCTTTGTCGCGCTCAGTTCCATCACTCTTGCAATGCTATGAAAATAAGTCAGGTTAATCAAAAGCTGAACGACACCGAAAGCGAAAGTATAGAAGCTAAGATGACCAAACTGTTAGAGGAAACATCGAACATATCGTTAGATTCTAATCGTCTTAAAGAACAAACAGAAAATCAGATATCAAACTTACCTAACAACATAGATACAATGCGTAAAAAAGTTAATGAGGTATTTGACAAATTTGAAGGCAGTATACTTGCTGAAGCGAAACTGTACCAAGCTGGACAAAGAACTTCTCTGGATAAAATCAAAAGTAACACTGCTGATTTAGCAAGTGATATTCAAAATACGATGACGAATATGGAAAATCTGCCAAAGTATATTAGTCCTGCGCAGCGTTTTATCTTTAAGAAAAAAATGACTGAGATGTTCGAAAATTACAAAAGGAAAGTTCAAATAGAAGCGTCTATATTGAAAAACTTTGACAGTGACATGAAAGTTGAATTTTCATCTAGTCTTCAGAATTTCATTAAACTCCCACCCGATCAGTTTGGATCACTTAAGATGGACCAAGACGTAAACACTTCTGATCACCTTCCAGAGCCGAGTGTTACAGAGTTGAAGCTAGTTGCAACAGTAAATGAAAATCCTAGTCAAGACAAATTGGAGCCAGTTTATCTCGGAATGGATTTCTTAAGAAATGAGAGACTTACCTTAGCGGACTACACAAACAAAGCATGTGTAATTATGAGCACGTCTTTGGAAGTGATAGGGAAAAAACGCCTTACATACGCACCACTTGGCCTTCTTGTGTTCGGTGAAGACGAGCTTCTAATTTCCGGCGGCAAACATAAAATCATAGATTACTTTGTGGTGAATGCAGAAAACACTTTAATTCACAATAAAAGAATAATCAGTCCGTTTCCATGTGATGCTGTGTCTGTCATAACCGACAGATATTTTGCTGTAGGAGTTGCAAATGGAAGCACTCCAGTTTGCAAGTTTAGCGACTTCAAAGATTTTTCAAATTTTAACCTTAAGTTTGACCGAGAAATGTTCGAATTGGGAGAAACTAAATGTGTGTACTGTCCTAGACTGGAAATGTTGGTCCTAACGGATAAAGTCACAGATACCATATCGATCATTAACGCGAGAAGTGGTGAAAAGATTCTGGTAAAAGACAAATTAATAAAACAGCCGAGGTGTGCAGTTATAGGACCGGATGAATCAATTTTTGTTTGTTGCGAAGGTTCGGGTTGTTTAGTACAAATATCACCATCAGGACATATTCTAAGCTACACGAGATTGCAAATGAGCTCGCCTTACTCAATATGCATTTCGAAAAACAAAAGTAAAATTGCAATTTCAAGCAGCACATTTGATGAGTGCAAAATACTGGTATATAGCCTTATAAATTAGATTAACCGCAAAATACAGAACTTATACTACCTTGAAAATAAGATTAATAGAAAACAGATTTTCAACCTCGTAATTCAAATTTTATGCAAACTAAGGAAATACTGTGTTATATCAATGAAATATAGCGTGACGATAAATACGGAATATTATAACAGTCGGTTGATCTGCGACGTCGTATCTATTGAGTTGGCTGTGTAGTTCTGGATCACACGAGAGGCGGAGCCTCGAGTGTGATCCTGATCTATGCAGCCAACGAGAAAGATACGACGTCGCAGATCAACCGACTGTTATGATATACCTTTTATTATATACCTTTTACCGAATATCATATGTTAAATTTTATATAAACGTTAATTTGTGTCATTAATGGCAAAAATCAACATAACGCGCTATTTCGTGTCACGTTTTATATGACGTCGATGACGTCACTTCCTTCTTCCGTGTATAAACAAACAACATTAATAAAAAGTAAATTCAAAATGTAAATCATCTTTCTGGTTTATTTAATGCGAAAAAGACGTTGTATTCATTTGTCTTCGAATGTGACATTAAAAAAAATGTGACGAAAATGAAACTACACTTATGTTACTGCATCAATGTGGATCTATTTTTTCAACTTTCAGTAGCGTAGGAATATGATATGAATATGCATTTGTGTACAACTTACACGGTGGACAGATAAGATCTGATACGGTATTGATACGGGATGTTGTATTTTACTGCACAAATACTAAAGAAAACATTAGTAGGCATATAATAAAGATTTCATATCAGTCACAGTGTGGGTGATATAGGTCTGCCGGAACTACTTTTTAAAGCAGTGCATATACATAGTCTTGCTTTCTTTTCAATAGTTAGCATAAAATAAAAAGAAAATGTGTTTGTTTTGAGTGGATATGGAATATATCTCAACTCAAAGTGATAAAATATTACAATTATATCACTTCTCTGTGAGATATATCCCATATCCACTCAAAACAAACAAATATCCTCTATATAACTAATTGCCAAGTGATTCTACTCATGAACGTTTCTTTTGTTATAAATAAGTCATGTGCATCGTCACTATAAATGCTGTAGATATCTAACTTTTTTTTTAAGATTATTTATTGTCCCGCCGACCCTGGTATTTCTCCCCGGACGAACTTGCCAAGACTCCCATCCATACTGGTACCTAACAAAAGTTTTGTTTTACCTGACTGAATTATCCAAATATGTTTTTAGCCAAAAATTGAGTAAAATGCCAGTAACTAAAGACATGTGTGCGAGCATACAAGATGTTTGAACCACTTTACCTTCGGCCTGTTACAAGGGAAGCGAATAGAAATAATTTGTCTATATTGGGTGACGGAGTTAATGCCCTTCTCTCGATAATCGCACTTTAAACTGGTAAACAGTGCATTAACGGATGCTTACTACAATACTTTCTTTCCTAATCAATGGTGCTGACGGTGGGATTCGAACCTCGAACGTAAAATTTGAGCGCTAGTGACTAACCCACTGGGCCATGTTGATGATTTTAAAGTGACTGCTTTAATAAGACATAAATATCCGATTCCTATATATAGAACAGCTGCGAACATGATAGTATACAGACTAAATATCCGAAATGCCAATGAATATCTACCACGTCCGAAAACATGGCTATTTTTCCCTTTTGTTTATTTGTTATATTTTGCTGGTCAATCAAATATTATTAGCGATTTACATTGGGTTTGTATTGACAAATCACATACTGCAAGGTTTTTTGAATGATCAACTCCTCCATAAAACCCCCTGTTAACCCAATGTAAAGAGCTGATAGTGTGAGCGCCGCCATTAATGAGCTTTGCCTGACCCGTACCGTATGGGTAGGGGCAGGTAACACCAGACTACGCCCCAAAAAGAATTTAGATTTTTAGGTTTCGAAGGATAGTGCAAGATACAGAACGCGAACCGTTCAAGAGACATATATTTGGGTCTCATCCGAAAGACTATTAGTTAGTGGAGGAGCGGGGGATCGAACTTGCGATCCGTGGATTATCAGTCCAGTCCAGCACGTTCACCACTAGACCATTTATCCGCCCGTAATGCCTCTGGTACAAATACTTTAAACATTATATAAACTACATTTTATCTGAATTTAGCACACGAGATGCGCTAGTTCACACTACGAACGACAAGCTGACTTCACGGCTATAGTCCTTACTTCGATTAGTCACAGGTACGTGTTACATTGCAGTGTTGTCGCACAGTTTGTGGTTTTGGATGACCAGTGCTCTAGCTAGCACAAAATAGCAGTGTGCAGCGCCGTACCCCTGCTCTTGTGCAGCATGCCCTTTTCTCTGACATCCTGTTATACCCTTTTTGACAGGACCTTCACATTTTATGTTAATTATTGAGCATATTTGTTTTGGATTTATTGACAAAATAAACATGGTTCCTTTTCTATAAGGCACCAATATATCAATAGGAGTTAAGCAATGCCCAGAAGTCAGTAAGTCAGTTTTAATTCAAATAATGAGCATCTGAACATGCCCTTTTTATCAGTTTTGCGCGCTCTCATGTGGCCTTTTTCAAACAACATCCAGCCCTTTTTAAATCCTAGCTGAAACACTGGATGACGGTTTATATTCTTGATTTCTTACATCAGAATTCATAATTTCAACTGGTATATATCACGAATTGTATAATTAGCTGTCAAATAATGACCCGTTTCAAAAAAATCGTTCAGTTGCAGTGTTGCATATGCAATATTTTGTATGGTTTCTAGTAAAAAAAAAAAGTACGTTTTCGCTACAACGTAGTTGCGAACTGTAACTTTTTCCAGTGCCAATGTGGTTCAGAATCTTAATAAAATATTATTTTTCAGATGATCTTGATTTTTGAATATTCTTAAATGTTTGTTTCATAATGTTTGCAACGTTTGCGAGACCGATACAACACTTCCGTAATATCATGCATGTTAGTGATAAATTTATCTGAAAAAATAAAAGCATTTGACAGACATTTAATTTAACTTAATTAAAACATCTAATGATTAAAAGTTATGAACTTTAATAGTTCTTTTGTTTTCATTTCTGACTTCAGTTGGGAAATAAACAGCAAATTAATAATCAGTCTGAGAGCAGGTGAAAGTTATGCACTTGAAGTAATTGTTTTCAAAAATTATAATTTAACAACACCTGTCAGAAAGTTAGTAGGGCAGTTTTCTATAGGTACAATCAGTACTTAAGAAATATTTAAGAGTCACAATTAAAAAAATTTAGGTTTAGATAGTGTTTGGTTATGTTTTTTGCATAAGAAGTCACTGGTCAATAAAAGTCACCAGCTGCCAAGGGCAGTCAGTGGTTGCCAATGGAATTACTTGTCACAAGGGGGTATCAGTGATTGCCAAAGAAATCAACTGTTGCTAGTTACTGAGGATGTCAATGGTTGCTAAGAAAGTCACAGATGGCGAGGGGATGCTAAAGGTTGCTAAGGAACTCACTGGCTGCTAGGGGACTAAGTTATTGCTAAGGAAGTAAATGTTCCTAGGGCAAGTCACTGGTTGCTAAGGAAGTCATTAGTTGCTAAGAGAACTCACTGGTTACTTGTTATAGAAATATATGGCTATAGAAATAAAAGGTTATTAAGAAAGTCATTTGTTGCTATGGGAAATAACTAGTTGCTAAGGAAGTCATTGGTTGATAAGGAAGTCACTCACTACTAGGGAAGAAAGAGGGTTTGGCAATAAAGTCGCTAGTCACTTGTCCAGGTTGGTAGTTGCTAAGAAAGTCAGTGGTTACTAGGTGGCTGCTGTAAGAACTCATTGGAAGCTAGATTTTTTCTATAACTCTATATTCAAACAAGGGATCCCCTCCCCCGGGCGTGGTCAATTTTGACCCAATGGGCATGATTTGAACAATCTCTGAAGAGGTCTACTAGACAATGCTACATACGAAATAACTTATATTAGGCCTTGAGACTGTGGAGAAGAAGATTTTAAAAGTTTTCCTATATAAATCCATATCAAACAAGTGACCACCGGGCAAGGCAAATATTGACACCTGAGGCACAATTTGAACAAACTTGGAAGAGGTTGACTAGTCAATGTTTTATGCTAAATATCAAAGCTCTAGACCTTGCAGAAGAAGATTTTTTAAGTTTTTCCTATAGAAGCAAAAATTAAAGAAAAATTAAGTGAACCCCCCTCCCTCCAGGGCTGGATCAGTTTTGATCCTTAGGGTCATCATTTGAAGAATTTTGGTAGAAGTCTGCTGAGCAATGCTACTTGTCAAATATCTAAGCTCTTTGTCTTGTCGTTTCAGAGGAAAATATTTTTAAGTTGTTTATATACAAGTCTATTTTGAAACCAGTGACCAACTGGGTTTAGTCAATTATGCCCTTGTCGTTTCTGATTAGAATATTTCTAAAGTTGTTCATACATATATAAGGCTATATTTAAATCAGTGGGTGTAGTCAATTTATACCCCAGGGGCATGATTCAAACAAAGTTGATAGAGGACCACTGGACCATGTTACACACCAAGTACCTAAGCTCCAAACCTTCTGTTTTTGGCGAAGAAGAATTTTGAAGGTTTTCCTATATAAGCCTATGTAAAACAAGTTTAGTTTATAGTTTATAGTAAAACAAGTAACCCCTAGGGCGGGACCGTTACTGGCACTAGGTGCAAAATTTGAACAAACTACAAAGAAGTCCACTAGACAATGTCACATTAAATTACTAAGCCTTATACCTTGTGGTTTCGGTTTCAAAGAACAAATTTTTTAAAGGTTTCCTTAAATATGACTATGTAAAACAAGTGACCTCCGGGAGGGGCCAATATTGACCCTAGGGGCAAGATTTGAACAAACATGGTTGAGGTAGAGAAGTTTTTCTCATAGAAACCTATGAAAAATCAAGTGATCCCCGGGCAGGGTCAATTTTGACATTGGGGTCATAATTTGAACCATCTTGGTATAGAGATCTACTAGACAATGATACATGCCCAATATCTAAGCTATGGGCTTAGCAGTTTTTGAGAAGAAGATTTACAGGATTTTTTGTTGCATTAGCAACAAGAGTTCTACATGGAATCGAATTCTTTGAACACCTATGATAGAACTTCATGGAAGCAACATCCCTGCAAAGTTTCATCAAATGATTTCAGGGGTTTAGGAGATGATCTTTGAGGCAAATTGTTGACGACGACGAGCGACGGACGACTTACGACAGACACAGGGTGATCACAAAAGCTCACCTTGCGTACTTTGTCTTTTTCTATGACAATGTGTTTGATTAATTTAATTCGAAGAATTTGCATTTGATTAATTTAATTCGAAGAACTTTGTCTTATTGCAGTACAGTATTATGTAACTGTTTACACTGCATCTACTGAATGTATGTTGTATGTATATCAAACTGAAATATGCTCGAGTCATGCCATATTTCAGTCTTACAATCCAGACAAATTGGAAGACAAATAGGCTATTATCTCATTAAATGATAAGATTTTTTTTAAATGTTATGCTTTTTTATCTGGTATGTTACATTTAAATTGTAGGAAGATGTAAACTTAACTTGATTTGATTCTTGGAAATTACTTAGAGCGTGTCTGCAAGTTACCTTCTTAGCAGATATGTGGTACACATGGGAAATTACTTTTTTGTCTGTATTTCAAGTCTGTTATAATAACAGCTCAGATCCAATCGGATAAAAGTATAGAGCATTGTAACGTAGTTGATAAAGCTAGCAGACGACAAGAGAGTGTTGTATGACATAGTCATATTTTGTTTTGTACATGTCCTTAAAACCTGTAGGTTCTACAGTAAGCTGTTCTATTCAGATCCATCCTACCATTTGCAATATGCAAAAAAGTTTAATGAAAATAAGACAAAAACATGTAGCGTGTGTTTTATTCAAATGCATTTACAAAAAAAAGATCATACTCGATTATCAGCCCGCTGATTCTGAATAAAATCATCTCCAGAAAAACAGAATTTAATGACTTTTTTATTTCTCAAAAAGGCCAGTCCCCGGCTTTAGAATTTTAAGACAGAGTTTTAAAATGTAATAACCATTTAATGACTTTTACGACAAATATGCTCATTTGCCTAAATTGCATCCAGCATTTCGTAACATTTTAATTCAATAAAGATTTAAAAACCTGTTTCCTGGAAAATACACCAAACTCAATTATATTACACGCTATCAACATCAGATATGTCCCCATACTCCTCGCTCTCGACTAGAGTGTTACAAATACATGTTTCTGTTCCATCACGTGCAGATGAGCCATTGCAATACATCTGCACGCGGGTTTCTTTAGTAGGCTGCTGAGAGATCGTTTCTACATCCATAGACGCTTGTCTTTTCAGTTCACTTATCACTTGCGAGCGTCTATCAGTTTTACTGGAATTATCATCACTGGAATCCGGAATCATAACGTTGTTCATAACTTGCATGACAAGTTTGTTTGTTGGACTGCCTGGCACTGAACATATTGAATTCCTTCCATAGTCGCTATAGAAACTTCCAGGGGCTCTCTGTGTCTGAGGCGAATCGCACAAACAATGCCAACAAAACACACAACATGTATAATGTACATCATTCATTAATACTGCAGACGAATCCTGTCGCCTAAATTTGTTTATTTCACTATTTTTTGATTGTCTTGAGAAAAGCTTTTTTAACGTGCTTGCCACCTTCCAGACGACTTCCCTCCGAAGTAGAATGTAAACCCAGGGGTCCAGGACTTGATTCAGAGAAGCTAACCGAATCATTAACAGGTCTGTCCTTAAGTTCAAGGGTAAAAGTTTCGTCTGGTTTATTAGTATTCTGATCTGGAAATATATAAGCAAAATATATAACAAATTAAGTTAAATATGTATTTATCAGCCAGAAAAAAGGATGCAATAAAAGTTGTTATTTCAAGTAGCAGGTGCATTTTAGATGTATACTTGTAGTAAAATGATGGATGCAAAATTTGAATGCCATCGATATTTTCCATCTGTTGAAACAGTTTGAGATATCATTTCTAAGAATACTGTCGTTACCCTAAGGGTTTATCATATCTATCACTATTAGTTTTTCTGGCGTTTCATCTCCCGACACGGGAGTTCTATTATCGGTAAGACTGGCATCCGCTAATAAGCTAAAATTACATTTATATTCTTTGACAAAATCTCTTTTTTTATTCAAATAGATCGGAAAAGTTCATCTTTAACTAGCTTTTCATTTGTGAAAACATGTTATTGGAAATACTTGTCTTCTTTTCATAACAACAGCGGTTTTGATGAGTCCTAAAAACAAGAGCGTCCAATGATCCAACATTGTCATTAAGCCGTAAAATATATTCACGTATCTAAAATCTGACTTTCTGTATCAAAATACAACTCTGTCATTGTTTATTTGTCTTTTTGTTCATATCTTCTTCCTTTTTGAATCGATTGAATTTATTCAATCGTATCCAAAGTTAACAGAGTATTTCAGACCCTTACGGCCGAACTCTTAACACAAATTTTTGTCGAATACGACCGAAAAGTAGTTCTATATTACTGTCCTCTGTTTTAAAAATTATATACATGTAGTAACATATCTAAATAATATCAAAACATTACAGAATAGCATAATATTATATTGTTGTTTTTCTTATAATTTGTAACTTAAATCAACGAGGTATCTGTTCTGTATAGAACTATTTTCCTACGCGGTTTTTATCGTCAGACCGGTGTGACATGAGAAATGTAAGACCCGTGAAATACGTATCGCTACACCGGATACACTAAATTCAGTGTTTCCGCGAGAGTGCGTTTTCTGCGGTTTTGACGCACTCATTTTGTCAATGACGCAACAGAAATAGCAATGAGCGTTTCTTTGACGCAATTAAAATGTGTATGATCAAATTACTACAAAAACAACATTTCAAAACCTCTCAAAACGCTTCGGATTGTTGATAAAATACGCTTCCGGTATGGGATATGTCTAATTTTGACCCTATTGCGTCGTTGTTGTCTGATTTCGGATCGACCCGCATTTTTGTACCATTGCGTTATTGTGTGTGTTGATTCCTATGATACCGTCATCATAGATCGTAGACGCACAACAAGAGATGGTCGACGAAACTTAATAGGGGAAACAAAAACGTCTTTCTGAGTGATTTCAACGATCATTTTGTAGTCATTTCGATCAGACTGTCACTATTGAAAGGGGTTTAAGTGTGCCAAATAATATCCAAGTTTAATGTCTATGGTTGAATGCACTTATGAAAAATTCGCTTTGTGGACAAATTTGACTTTTGAGATGCAGTGACAAAATGGAAAGCATCCAAAGAGAAACACCTGTTGTCTTGCCAACCCTTTGATTACCCACCATTTTGTGATGTATCACATGCAGTTTTACAGAAGTAAACTAAATAAAACTTCTTTAACACATAGTCATGCCTTTTACTTTTTTACAATAAAGGGTATGACCCTCGGAGTTTCTAAATGACCCCCAAATTCTGATACAGGGTTCCTACTCCAGGAAAGCCGGAAGTTGCAATATGACCTTAGCTGTTGGGTGCGACGTTAAAACCATAAATTTTCAGTTCAGTTTTGTCAAAATCCATTTCTCAGTTACGATTCACAGCTTAATACTTCATAGGGTAGTTGAACATAGTCACTGAATGACATAATGTAAGCACATGGGTTCCTATCTCAAAAGTAAAGTTTACACAAATGGTGAAAGGTCAAAATTTGTGGACAGTTGTGTCTCCAGTTTATAACTTTACTCGTGCAAGGGTTGTCCTGGTATTCACACATGTATGTGTACAGTCTATGTTGTCCTGATATTTACACATGTATGTGTGTAGACTGTGTTGTTCAGAGACAATCGATCCTCCAGCACTTTCAGTCCTTTGATTATTACAAGTATAGGAGTTTTTTTTTTTAAATCACTAAAATATTGTTTGTAATATCTTTTTTAGGGAATTCAGACATCAAAATGTGAAATGAATTCCAAAGAGTAGATCTATGTTTAGTAAAGCAAGATTCTCCGTTTTGTATAAGAGGCGAAAAACGATATATATATGAAAGAGCCAAAATTACGTTGATACTACTATGTGGTCAATCTACCCAGACCTTTTGCAATGATGAGAGAGTATCCCAAATTTCCAATTTGACAAGCAATGAACACGCATTTCAAGTACATTGAAAACTGTAATATTATGTGTTTAATTTAATAAATGACTGATTTCTTTGCGAATTATACAATTGAGACTTTATAAGAGGTAAATAAATGTAAAAAGTTTTCTTTGCTCAGTAAAAAAAAGGTATGCAGTAAATGCAGAAACGTTTTCTACTTAGTTGCCTCACTTCGAGATACGAAGAATATAATATTTCAGGTTAAATTGTCAGCGTATTTACCCTCACCCTGCAATACTTAACCGAGTTCTATCATTAATATTGGGCATTAAGATCAGAATCAAAGGTGCCCATAAATTGCACCTTTTCAAATAACAAATTGCAATTCAATGATTACAGACGACTGTATTTCAACCTAAAGTAAAGACAAACTTACTACAAAACACCATTTCGATTCATGTATGAACGCAGGGGTAAATCCGAAAATACTATATCCACCTGTTTATTTCTTCTTTTATAACAAATTAGTTGAATTCCATTCGCATTATATTGATGTATAATTTTATTGTTAAACTTTTTTTTGTCTCGGTCGACTTTCAGATTGAAATGTGCATGAAGAAATGCATGAAACAAGTGTTTGATGTCGGTTTCATAAGTTTACAAAACTACAACTACGATGATTCGTTACATTTTCAAGGCCAGAAAAAGGATACGAATTTTACGGTTATTAGATGTTCTCATACATCTAATTTTCTGACTTACCATAAGAGGGAGATAGCACGAGCTGAATACTACAGTAATTCCTATAAGTAAAACTGCCATCTGGCATTCAGCGTATCGTCTGCTGTATCCGGAAAATGTTCTTGACTCTAGACTATTTTTGCGGGAAATTCCTCTCATTTTTGTTTGCAAAAGTGTAAACAAGACAATTCCATTACATGTCACTGTCACGGAAATGGTCAATAGAACTAATATTGCAAAGAGACAATTAAATCCTCTGTGAGCCAGGTTTTCTGTGTAATAATCAAAGAAGCACCAAGTGTATGGATATTGAAGCACTATTTCACCGAAACCCATCAACGGCAAGCTAGCCATTAATCCCGCAAAAATCCATGCACCTAATAGGAAAAATGTCGCATGTTTCTTCCTTAATTGAGCATAATACAGATAAGGATGTCTTATACAAAGCAATCTTTCGATCGCCATAATGCAGACGATTGTTGTTGTAGCGACCCCAGAAAATATCATCATGAAACCGAAATATTTACATAATGGCTTTCCTCCAATCCACTGGAAGTCATTGACATACACAGCTATCACAACCGGACTGGTTGCAGTTGTTCCAATTAAGTCAGTTAATGTTAATCCTGCAACCAGTCTGTAGAACAACTTCCGTTTTTGGTCAGATGGCGAACGCTTTAAAACTACAAGCGCTAAAATATTGCTCAAAAATCCAAGCGAAAATAAGACGCTAGAATTTATCACACTATTATTCTTCTTAACACTTGATATTTGAATTACATCCTCGGTGTTGTTTGAAATGTCGGTATCAGCTAGTGTCACATTTTTAATGTCAAAGTATGGTGTCGTTCCATTTGTAATGTTTTCCATGACCTCTGTCTTTAAACGCATCATTCAGTACAGAATGGTACCGAGCCTGGCGTATCTAAAAACTTTATACAGTGCTCGCCCCCACTCCATAAAGTCATTTTTGTCATAACTGTGCCAAGTTGATTTACCATTTCAACTTAAGTCCGTAAATAGTTTATTTATAGCACATAGACGTGAAGCAGTATCATTTGTGCGTAACCAAGACTTATCCGCAAAAAATCACAATAGCAACAGAGCGTAGATCAGTTACAGAATCTAACTATTATGGAAATATTCTCTTTGATCTAAACCGTAAATGACGAAGTATTTCAATATTATTTATTAATCCGTTCTATTCTAAACAAATGTTCTCTCTCGTGAATTTTTACTATTTCCATTTCACCTACAAATACCCATCATTGTCTTACCCTGGTGTAATTAAAGCAGATAACGTCAAACATGTCAAGCCCATTTGCAAAGCATTACTTCACAGTTTAAAAAATGAATTATTATTCCGCCTTTTCATTTACTGTCTGATCCAACACTTGAACTGTTGTCTTGCTTTTATAATTATGGGTTATCTGATTATATTTTCATTGTTACTTTATTAATATGATTTAACGCCAAACTTAGGCTAAAATATTCAATTTCAGTTTTATATTGCTCCTGAAAAATTCTTCAACTGTTCGCTCAATGAGATTAACATTCTAAAATAAATAAACTTCCATCGACTTGGCGGATCCAATTAATTGTATTTGTTCTTTTCCTAACGGACTGACCGATTGAATCTCACGCGATGTTTTCTCACCTAAGGTAGGACCGGAATGACGTCCTGTTATCTATATATTAAGATGTTATCAAAATATCCTGCAGCATTTACTGTATTTTCTCTTTTAATCAGGCGTGATCGCTAGTTCAATAAGTCAGATATTGCAAGTCAACGAGAAACCCAGCCAATAAACGCAAGAGACTTCATTTCCAAAAGGGAATTTCAACAGCTGTTTATGTACGTCACTGATCTAGTGCTCCTGAAAATAAAAATAATTTTTTTTAGAAACATGACATATACAGGCCGATGGCAGATGTGAATAGCATAACGTGTGCAAATGACAATAACAATATCAAGATGATTTATACAAGTTGCAAGTGTGAATAATATAACATACACAAAAATAGGTCACATAGAAGATGATAAATATAGAATACGTGAAGTATATAACTGCTTAGTGACACAAGTACATGATGTATACACCCGTTAGATATAAGTCACATGATGCATACCAGCGGTAGAGGTAAGTCACATGATGAATACCAGCAGTAGATGCAAGTCACATGATGAATACCAGCGGTAGATGTAAGTCACATGATGCATACCAGCGGTAGAGGTAAGTCACATGATGAATACCAACGGTAGATGTAAGTCACATGATGAATACCAGCGGTAGATGCAAGTCACATGATGAATACCAGCGGTAGATGTAAGTCACATGAGGTATACAAGCGGTAGGTGTTAGTTAAATGAGGTTAGTTAAATGAGATACACAACGGAAGATGTAAATTAAATTACGTATACAACAGTAGTTGTTAGCTAAATGATGCATACAAGTGAGCGGGATCACGACCATACCTCCTCATATGACACCAGTACTTGTTTTTACAGGAAGCGGACACAAGAGTGACTCGATAAACTACACGCTTTCTTCACAATCAAGCTAACATTAATTAGTATAAACTAATAAAGTTAGTTACATGTATATATAAGTTGAAAAATGAGATAAACATGGTAACGGTCAAATACAATAATTAAACAAACAGTAGATATAACTTACAAGAGGTAAACAAGCTACATATACAATATAGAAGCGGTAGTTGTAAGCTTAAATAGGCACGCAAACGCTAGATGTAAGTTACATAAGGTATACATTTAGATTTAATATTATTTTATTGTACAAGTTACATATACATATGTATAAAGGCATGCAACTGAAATATGTTGAACTACCGGTATAACAAATGGACCGGTATAACAAATATGGACCGGGCCACGAGTTATCACAACATCAGAAACGGCCCTCTCCAAAAATACGTCAGATTTGAAGTAAATGACAAGATAGCTGTTTCGCTTTTTCTTTACAAGAAAGAATTGAATTAATCAAATGAATTATTAGAATAATCGAGTGATAAAAAGAAAAAAACAGGTATAAGTTATACAAACAGAACATGCATTTTACATGATAAATGCAAGCGGTACATTGTAGATGTAAGTTATATGCGGTATACAAACAGTAAATGAGGTATACCAGCCTGGAAATATGCAGTAGCACCTGAAGGATATATCCCTATCAGTTACAGTTATCACGCGAAACACGTTCAATTAAGTCGTTATCAGGAGTTGGATCGAGTATCGTAACTTCCATTTTTTCAGTCTGCAGCTCTTCCGCTTTTATTAGTGTAAAATAAGGTATCCTATGAGACTTTCCTCAAAGTGAAACACCAGCATTAGCCCCCATCTATTGTTAGTGGGGGTTTACACCTTCCAAGTTTCTTGTACAAGACATTAAGATAAGTACTATTTATGTCTTGTACAAGAATTTTCTAGTAAACACCCACATTGGAGCAACTTTGTCAGAATTTATGTGACATAATATGCGATAATTTTCTTGCATGAGAATAGAGCCGTTCTATTTTTCACAATTTCTTGGCCGTCAAATTGCTGATAAGAAGTGTTTAATGGGAAACAGGGTGGGAGAGGTAATTCAGGTACATTTTTAAAATTTTGTATACAATGGTTTGGTCAAAGGACAAAGTTGACCAACTGATTAATTTATACCTAAAAGGGAACATTTATATGATACAAGTGCAAAGTACTATCACTGAACAAAAAGAGAGGGTTTGAAAATGAAATTTAAAAGCCATTTTAATATGTATTGGTCATTCAATTAAAGATTTTTCTCGATAAGAACATTTAAGCATTTTTTCAAAACATAATCCATTAATTTCATATTTTCTTAAAAAAATCAGAAACTCGTCTGCATGCTAAAGACAATATTATATGCTGAAGACATCTTCCCGCTATTTTGTGATTAATTGCCAAAGCAATTCTTGCTAGATCTTGTGTAGAAAAATTTCTTGTACAAGTCATAACTTTGCCTTATCTTTAATGTCTTGTACAAGAAACTTGTTGTATGTAAACGAAGCCTTAAACCAACAGAGACACAACGTTTACAGATATTTATTTATACCTACGAACGTTTATCTGAATTTTCTTTAGTATTTGTGTAGTGGAATACAACATCCCGTATCAAATTTTCCGTATCAGATTAATTTAGCCGAATTTTATCTGTCCACCGTGTTATACAGCCAATTCAAAAGATACGACGCCGCAGATCAACCGACTGTTATAATATTCCGTATATACCAACGTTTACAGATATATACACTTCTTAATAATATTTCGAAAGCTTAATATAGCTTTTTAAAGTTATCTTTTTTAAATTGCGTTAATCTAATTCATGTATTTCTATATTTATTTTTTTAATAACGTACTACGTAATTAGCATAAAAACACATTTTTAACCTTTATTCTGTCTATACGATTACAAGGGGTCGTCAAGGGACGTGTGTGCTTAATTGATTTCATTTGCAATCAGTCTCGCGAGCGATGAATCTAAGTTGTGAGAACTTGTTTCGCAATTTACAATTGGCCGCATAGCTCTCTATTAGCTTTTTTACAAAGCTAATATTGTCTCTTGAGTTTTGTTAAAGTGTTTCCTCATTTCTGTATAGATTTAGATACAAGTGATGTACCGTGTACAATCAGTGATTCAGCAGTTATCAACATCATTTCACAGGCAATTTACCACGAGATATCTTAATAATCGTTCATTTACATAATCTTTTAGCATGTTTCAAATCCTCGGGTAGTTGTAAAGTAAGTGAATTGGAAAGATCTGTTAAGAAATAATACTGTTTTGATGTATAAATTTTAGCACTCTGTAAATATCATCTACAATGACAAACAAGCAAATGTAAAATCGCTTTGGTAAGAGAATGAATACATTGTTGTTTGTTTGTCTGCTGCTAATGTTCTATACTTTTCCTTACCGTAGACAATATGTATTGAAACTGTTGCCCTTAACTACATAAAGCTGCTGAGCACATTCTTCCAACTGTCCGTCGATCACAGTTAAATACCATGTCTTAATGTGTTAAATTAGTACGCTGTGCTATGATGAGTATAGCTGAGCTGTAATCTGTTTTGCTGCAGCAGTCACCTTTGACTTATATATCACTTATTAATATCACTTGCAATTTATCTTGATACACCACAGAAATTAAGATCATTACCTAATACCTAAATAATTTTCCAAAAGTGGGTTGGGTAAGTCTACCCCATCAATTTAAGTAATTTTGCTTGAAACTTTGAAATATATGTTTTATTGAACATATTTTACTTTCAAAATGTTAACATTCATGCAAACTGTTGGGTGTTTAATAATAATATTGCATGAATGAGTATATATTCAAAGTACATCTATGTAAAAACATTAAGTAAGTGAGATAAAGCAGAAAATGATATTATTATAAACTTGTGGTGATTTCTTTTTTACATAAAAGAATAGCAGTGTGTTTGTTAAAATATATGTGCTCATTTAAGTAAGTTCTGGGTGTTTTATGAATAAGTTGATAAAAAAAATCCAAAAGTGGGTGGAGTAAATCTACCCCATCAGTTTAAGTATTTTTGCTTGAAACTTTGAAATACATATTTTATTGAACACATTTTGCTTTCAAAATGTTAACATGCATGCAAACTGTTGGATGTTTAATAATAATATTGCATTTATTGATGAACTGGATCAGTATATTTATCCAAAGTATGTAAATAAAGAAATGGATCTGTATTTGGATGTCAATTTTAGGTACTAAATTATCTGATTTTTATCTTTTTGGTGAAACGAAATTAACATGGATCAAATGATTCAGTGAAAGCTTAAATGCATTTTACAAAGATTATGATAGACTACGATATATTCCACCAGTTAAAATTTTAAAGATATAAGAATATATCTGTGATTGACTTTTTCACAAGCTTATTTCAACTAAACGTTCCAGTGTTTACAATAATATTGAAATTAATTCGCTGGATTATCCAGTGGCTACACTGGAACATCACGTGTCCAATTTCGCCTGGTTTGTACAAAACAACATGTGGATTTGTTTGTGATACTGTTTGTGAGCAGTTGACCTAGTCATGAAAAGACAACAACCCCTTATTTAGTAAGATAACAATAGGCTTATGCAGGCTTCAAAATATGTCCTAAAACTGGAACGGCAACATAAACAGTATATAATAGGTACGTTGTAAATATATTTAGCATACAGTGAGATAGCATAAAACGGCCAAATGCAATGATACAATATGTTAATCTGAATACAGTTAAGCATGTTATGCAACCGTCTGATAAAACAAATTCAGTTACATGAAGCAGCTGCAAAACACTTAAAGGTCCATTACTAACATCAAATCGAATTTTCTTTTAAATCTTGAATGGTAACGGGTGTCTTCTCTGAAGGAAAAATATGACATACTGCATTGAATGTGACCTTACTGTGTTGAAAATTTGAGTTTAAGAAAAGAATTAATGAATTATAATTTGCCTTTTCAAAAACGAAAGTAGGTTTTCCCATTTTCAAATATCTTTGTATTTTCCACAGAGAGAGGCTGTAAATAGGTTGCACGTAAATAAGTATGCCTATTTTAAATTATAATTGAAGAAGTTTACTTCCAATGATGTGCAAAGTATCTGTCTGACTGTTTACAACATTCAATAAAGCGAAAGTAGGACAAAAAGACCACCCAGGTCAATCTAAGGAAATACACAAACATTCACTCGTTTTTATGCAGCTGTATTTCAAACAGGGAAATACTCCACGGCTATTGTAAAGTTCTAGAAGCTAGTCTCAAACTGTATTTCCCTGTTACAATTCCAGATATAAAAGAAAATTCAATTTAGCGTTAGTAATGGACCTTTAACTATAGGTATTTTTATTGACATGTTAACTATGTTTGATATGACAATCAATAGCAACCAATGTGTGACTGTGATATCAGATACAGTGAACCTATCAATAAAAAGACCTATAGTTAAAAAGTGGCTGCTTAGTCCAGGCGTTTACTCAGAGAAAGTTCTAAACTGAAAAATATCCATCACGCTTTGAAGATTCCTGGTGCTATTACTTCAAGGATTAGAACAGGCAATATTTTTCTCAACTATGTTTACACGCATTTTACAAATATTCGTTTAAGTCCCAGGATCACATTTACAAGTAGCTCTAATTTTATCAAGAACGATGTCTTACTGGCAGAAATGACCTTTATTTTTACCAAAATCATTCCTAACTTTCCTTTTTAAATTGGTAAGTACATATCAGAAACAAAGCGCAGTATTTTTGTATTTTTTTTTACAAAATAAGAAAGGCTTTCTGGCAACTCTTTTTCTTGAAGAAACAACTTCAATACGAAATATTGTTTTAGAGTAAATAAAACATGGTTTTATCATTATCCTATCAATAAATTTATGTAACGATATCAGTTAACTCAAAGCTACCCTCTCAGCATACTAAATCGGTGGAAAATGTACTCGATATATTTTCACGGTCGCTTGCATGCAGGTATTCGTCATTGTTTACGTCATTGTACAGTTTCTTTAGTAGGCATAGTCATGCAAACTCTTAAACTTACCATTTGTTGTAAATTGACGATAAATTGTCTCTCCACTTAGGAAAAACTTAATCCATCCTGTTTTGTTCCAAATATAAGCTTAAATCTGGGTCAAGTCTAGATATATCTTGCAATGGTACAACTGTCAAATCTACTAAATCTGTTAAATATCTAAGTGCAACACTTGACCAATATTTATCCTGTGAATCCATGGTCAGTGACATTATTAAGAAAGCAAATGCCAAGCTGAAATTTCTATACAGAAAGAAGGCGTTTTTAACAATGCATGCTGCAAAACTTCTGGTTACCTCCCTTATACAATGTCACCTTGATTATGCTTGCTTTCTTGTATTATAGTATTCCTAAAAAGTTCAAAGACAAACTACAGATCATACAAAATAAATGCAAATAGATTGACTTTGAAACATTTCCAAATTTTAAATTGGTTACCAGTTCAAAAAAGAGTAGAACTTATTACATTGTGTCACATGTACAAAATTAAGCATGGCTTAGCGCCAGGATACTTGAGTGAGCATATAACTACACCAGATGCCATCCATTCTTACAAGACCCGGTCTAGTGACAATGGTTGTTTTGCTCTACCTAAGGTCAAAAACTTTGGTATGGTATCTTTCTCTTACATAGGATGTAGCCTTTGGAACAAACTACCACCATTTGTTAGGAACCATAATACCAAGCTTGCCTATTTTAAAGGTGCTGTTAGATAGCATTTACTTTTAGATATCTAGTAACTATTCAGTCAGATTTGCTGATAAGTTTTTATTTATCTATTACCTATCTTCATTGTGATCTCTTTGTTTTTAGTGTCACATAAATTGTATTCTCATTAATGTGTGAATGTGTTCAAACATCATGCCTCTCTATGTGTAGTCACTTTCTTTATAGAGGACCACAATGGAAATAAGGGATACTTTGCATCTCTTTTTGTGTTATCCTCTGTGTATAATGTGTTAAGCATGGTTCATTATATATCATCCTCTCATTGATCACCTTTGCCATTATCATCATCAATGTTTTTATAATTTATTTTGTGTCACTTTTATAATTTTATAAGTTTGTTTAACAGTGATATATGAACTGCTTATTAACCATGTTAATGTAAATTTTATGTTATATGTAAATGTTTATATCTATCTAAAATAAATCTATCCACCATCTATTTACCATGCAAATTGTTTTAGTTTTATTTGACAGATTCGATTCAGCGGTGTTTTTTACTCTTATCGGTCTGATTGTTGATCCGTGTTATGTTTGATAGTTTCACGTCTTGAAATATTTTTTCTTGTTTTACATTCTCAATGTTTCACTTTGGACAGGTATCTGAGCTCGAATGATACAATACTACTTTTTTACTCATTTGACATTACGGAACTATTTTTTTTTACAAAATGATGTATCATTTATCCTTTATTAGTCATCTTTTGACATTTTCCATGTCATGAAGCGGTACAAATGTAATAATAAAAGGTAATGATAAGGTTCTCGGAACTATTTTAGAACTGACGTGAAAGCATTATGTTAGAATCGGTTTACATTTTATCTTGAACACTTCAATAACAACTCAATAACAATTCTAGAAAGTTAAATAATACTCTTAAACTAAGTTCTAGATTCCAAAGCCAAGCTTTTAAAATAACGATAGAACAAAATTAATGTTACTGTCAGGGGTAATGATACATCACAATCTGTTAATGTAACTTAATATATGTCCCTGCAAAATTCTCCAAATCAGTTCTGATAAGGTTCTAGAAACTATTTTAGAACTGACGTGAAAGCATTATGTTAGAATCGGTTTCCATTTTATCTTGAACACTTCAATAACAATCCTAGACTAGAACGTTTAACTAAGTTCTAAATTACAAACCAAGCTTTATAAAAAGCGATAGAACATCTTCATCTTAACCAATTCAAAACTACAAAATGTATATGGAACTTTTCCAGAGCCATTTTCGCTTTTTTTCTCAGAGCAGTAGAACGGTAAATAAGATTTTGTCACGAAAAATAATTAAAGAATTATGTTTTATAACACCAGTTCTTAAACTTTGTCAGAACTCTCAAGAACTGTTTGTAAGGCATCTAAACGTTCAGATGAATTAATATAGAATGGCGTGATATAAAAAGATTAATGCACAATAAAACTCAGTACTCACCTACAACAAGACCTACAGAAACCTCCAAGTAGTGATGAGACAGTCGACAAGATACACACTAACTACAGATGTAATATTAACACTTTTGCCAAGTGCAGAAGTAAAGAACAACTTAAATACAATAATTTATAATAGCTTCATATATAATACATACGATAAATTAAAATTATTCTTCCGGAACTTAACTACATATGATAAAATGTCTTCAATTACAGTTGTTAAACATTTGTTATAAAAGTACAATTAGGAACTGTTCTGGTAATTGCGGGCAAAAGCTATATTCAATACTGGGTAAGTAAAAGATGCATGGAGACTTAAGCACTAGATCGAATATATGCGTCTCTCCTCATTGAAAAATTGAGGTACTTCTGAGATGAAAACTATAGGCACAGTTTATTTTTCTAGAAACGCAATAGTTGTCGTTCTTTATAGAGATTCGTCTCTCTCATTATAAGGTTATTTTTCCTGCATACATGTATTCGGTCTTCCTAGTGTAAATGGTTAAGGCATCTGCGTTGTACTTTTACGAGTGGAGTTCAAATCCCATCCGAACCCACTTTTTTCCTTTTTTCTTCTGTTTTACTTATTGTTTTCAGCTTTTTAACCATTTTTAAATGTTTTACGGTAAATAGTCATAAATATTTTCATTCATGTGAGACTAAGATCTAGTTATTTAAAAATCAAGACGGAAAAGTTCATCATTTTTGCCATTATATTAAGAATAATATAAAGACAAAATTTATCAGAGTGGAATGGATGCCCCATTAATAAAATTTGCATTATCGTCACACTACACCGTATAGCGTTAACGGACGTCCAACGTATAGAAAAATTGCGGCAAAAAGTTATCCGGTGACAAAAGGCATCCCCCGCTGCTGCTCGGTGCTCTCGCGATCGGTGTATGGGGCGCATAAAACGGACAAAAACGCACAGTGATCGCACGATCATATACAAGACGAACAACGTTCAATTAACGGATATCACCGTACTAGTAACGGACTTGTACCGCGTAAAACGTAAGCGCAACGCATGAGAAACTGACAAAACGTTCTTCGAACGTTTGACGAACGTATTTCTACCGGTCACGTGACGGAGAAAACCGGTATAAAGAGTATATTTTTTTGTTCCGGCTCAATAGTTACCGCTCGCTCAGACATCACACGTGCTGAAGTTATTCCAAAATGCCAAAGGCGAAGTTGTCCGTTAGATGTACGGTAGCAATGCGCCGGTATGCGTTTTGTTCGTTACTCGTGCGTTCCTTATTCTGTACGTGTCCGGTTCGCATCAGTTTTGTCCGGTGGACCATCGTTTCACGTCCGTTATTTGTCAGTTCCTATGCGTTCCTTGTCAGTTATCGTCCGTTGAACATACGTTACATCCGTTGCATGTCCAGTAGTAGTCCGGCCGTGAATCAGGTCTACCGGACAAGAACGGATGCGAACCGTACAAGTACAGAATAAGGAACGCACGAGTAGCGAACAAAACGCATACCAGCGCATTGCTACCGTACATCTAACGGACAACTTTTGTCCGGTGGTGTACGTTCCAAATTTTGAACATGCTCAAAACCTTTTACCGGATGGAACGAACATCGCCGGACAAGGAGCGCAGGCGCCGCATGAGAAACGGAAAAGAAACGCATGCGAACGGACACGAACGGATTGAAAATTTTGTTATACGTTGGACGTCTGTTAACGCTATACGGTGTTGTATGACTGACCCATTAAGTTTAAACCCCTTGACGTTTTTTAACTTTGTAAACATATCTATATCACTATCATTTGGGCAGGCTCATAAAAAATGTGTTGTTACTGTATTTCTACAGTGTATACTGAATACTTTACTACCAAATTTTGGTAATGTTAATTTGTTATATAATGGTTACTGAATACAGTCAAACATGTGGACAAAGACCACTGTTGGGAAGCTACAAATGTGGTCTTTGATTGCATGCGGTCTTTATTCAAAGGTGTGTCTATCATATATGAATAGTGCACGGTGACATTCCTGTTGGTCTTTATTCGTAGGGTGGTCTCTATTCGGGGTTGTCTTTAATACAGGTTTGACTGTATTGACAAATTATTCTTTCTGGTATACCGTTCAGTTAGTTATTTACAAGATAAGGCTAGGGGTATTAAACTCCATGTATCTTTTTAATTAGACGGTAAATTTCCAATTTGAATATGAATCATTGAAAGGATATAGTTAATGAAAATAACTATTGAAAATTTGACCGTTTTGGGCTGAATACTTTAAGTTTGCTTTTCAACATATTATACTTGATATCAGATCTACTCCGGAAAGGTAATTGCTGAAAGTATAAGTTAAGCTTGGTCTCCTTGAATTATTTTGGGCCCATGCCTCAACATCACCCATCACCAAAATATTTACATGTCACTTTTGTTTGTGGGCTCGCTGTGATACTTTGTATCACGGTAATTCTTGTTCATTCGGTGCTAACATGTGCACGAATACATAATAAATTCTTTTTACAGCAGACTTGAAGTTATTGCATTTTTAAGCATTTACTTAGACTTGTAATAGGCTCATAGAAGTCTTAAATGATAAACTATATACTTCAGGAAATTGAACAATAAGATTTGCTGGCATAAGGTACACTTGCAACTTATAAACACATAAAAGCAGCATGCATTTCGGAAGTGCAGTCATTAAATGGAAGATTATTCTTACCTCTACAAAATTGTTTTAATCCATTTTATAAATATCTCAATTAACTGGCGATATGTTCCTTTCTTCATATTCTAATATAATTCTGCTGGATAATATCTAAATAATATCTAAATTTCAGATTAAGATATATGTAGTTATGACATCGATAATTACGCAACCGACTCGTGTAAATAAAACAATAAATAATCCAGCGCAAAAACAGTTCCTGTTACATTAATTAAGTATATTTCAAGCTCTAGTGATTTTTCCATTTGTCATTTTGCCCTATAAGAGATACGCACGATTCGTAAACTATTAAAATAAACAATTTCGGTCAACAATAGTCTCTATATCCGTAGGCAACTTACCACATGTATCCATGTAGTCAAACGGTACTTTACTTTAATTAAACGTACACAATAAAAACAAATATTTCCACACATTCCACAGTATATTACAGTAAGACAGCAAAATAAAATAAAATGAAATAACTGAGCCGTTAAGTGTTACACCTGTCTCATAGTGCATTACAACAAGGGACATAATATAGAATTGCTACTTCACTGGCTAGGAAAAAACATCATCAATAATAAGTTCAATATAGCAAATACAATATTGTTTCATGATAAAACATTTCAATTTAAGGTACAATCTAATAAGTAGGACCAATAAGAATTAATTTGATTTTTCGGCTATGTAAAATGTTTATTACTTTCTTTCCGGATGTGTGTTGCGCAATAAAACAAATGTTACGAGTTCTCAATTTTTACAGCGAAGCAATAGTTGTGTTTATTGGTACACAATATACGTTTCACTGTAACAGATGTGCAGGAAGCGCATTGAGATGTTTTATAATATATACATTTGGCCATTTTAATCATTTATTACAGGACAACTATTTGTGTTTACTGCCAATGTAAAATTATAATTATATGTAATCAAATCTATTTTTAATAAGCGTAAATTCCTGTCTGCAGGTAGATGACGATCTATGTGATATTGAGGGTCTTTCGGGATACCACAAAATGATTTTCGGGGAAGTACGAACACCGTACGGATATGTGACCGGGGCATAAGGGAGTATGCTTTCGTGATGAAATAAGTCATAAAGTCCGGGAATAAGTTTTTAGTCATTAAGTTCGGGAAAAGGTTTTAACTGTTAGCAAAACACAAAATCTACTTAATTATGATGGGAAACCATTATAAGCCACATTTTGAATGAAAGTTATCACTTGTGATTAAAATATCCTTAAAGTACAACTCTAGATTGACATCTCCTTAAGATATCATAATTTTGTATTTGCGATAAAATTGCGGAGTGAAGTGGCGTCTAATTAACAGATTAACAGCTACTCACCAGTTTTGTACATCTATATTAAGACTTGATCTTTTTAAGTACTTCAATTTCTCAGGCCGAGTTTAGATAAGTTATGAATGATTTAATAGACAAATAGAATTAAGTATTTTTGAGCTACCCACATCAAGAAGACACAATATTTTTGTTTTGCACTTACTGACTGGCTCATGAACATTTGCGTTGTTTGCGGAAATGATTTATATTTCGACAAGAGGGCTATGAAATATTACATACTGTAGTTGTGGAAATATTGACGGTGATTTGATTTTCTCTGTACTTTCTGTTAGCATTCCTTCGATTCTTTCGACATAGTTCTATGAAAATCAAATGGAAAATGTGACTTGAATCTACTGTGAAGACGGTTTTGCACGAGTGCTGTAAGGTCTTCACCTGAATGACGCGATGTCTAGCAGGCAATTGAGCAATTTTATACTCGGTGCCGACCTAACCCATATGACCAAGTATTATATTTGGGCCAACTATGTAACTTGGCAGATACATTATGATAACAATCTGAAGGTATTAGCGCATAAATGTAGCTAAATAATTTATCACGGTGTTTTTAAGGGAAAATGACTCTTGATCTAAACGTCTGACCAGCCATTAACAGAACTTGAGTCAAATGATCATTCAGTCTAGGCTTGGTTGACTGGCATCAGTCGTAAGAGTCATTTTCTACTTATTAAGTAGTTATTAATAATGCCTTCTCGTGTAATACTTCACAATCCTTCCTCTGACTCAAACAGATGAGCTTGGGAAAAGATACTTTTCTTGACATAGACAGACAGTATTTCTCAATATGAAAAACATTTTGTCCGCATCAACAGACTTTATATTTTGGTTGTGATTGCTCAATAAATCACGGTGGCTTTCAGAGAGTTACTAGTTATAGGGTTTCGCCTGACGTGGTCAAAATGGACTGATAGGCCAGATGATGAAACCTGGCCGATATCTTTATACCATAGTATATATTTTATTTCATTTACGTCTCATCCATATACATCATTTACACATATAAATTCATCAATACAAAAGTAGTACATGGCCGTTCTTTATAGAACTACAAGCGACTATATAAATTACAATACATATTGCACAATACTACACATTTCACATTTAAAAGACATACAGACAGCGTTAATCGTACCATGTACAAATTCTGTATTAAATTGAACTGATTAATGGCCAGTGAGTAAACATAGTTATACAATGTTTCCATAAATCAAAGGTCGTTAATTCTTAAACTATTATCCGACCAGGCTAAGATCGAACTCAAACGAGATATTGTGGCAATTTACATTGTGCTCCAGAAAAGGAGACATATATTGCCGTGGGTAGTTGTAGTTGATCAATAAATAACTTGTTGGCCTCAGTTTCAGTAACATGTATTTCGTTAAAATGTCTACGAGATATGTCTTCCCACAATGATGCAGTAATGTCAGCATTTATGATACATCGCCTTGCATTTTAACCTGAGCGTAAACTATTCATCATGATCGTTATCTACGAGTGTAATTGAGGTTGAAAGTGGTCAGTGATATGTATCTATATACACGCTTTTCCATCCTGACCAGGTGCGCGAGCCACACCGTGTAGCCCCCGGACTATCTATGTCGCAGTCAACAAAAACGTGCTTGTGAGACATGATCTTTTATAATACTTATTTTTAAAAATGTAAAAGAAAATTACAGGATTTCAGTTTTCTCTCATATTCAAATTGTACCTAAATTTGCAGAGTAATGCTGTTCCGTTAGGTCTCGGACATCAAACACATTATTAATTACGAGGAGCCATCGTAGCACAGTGGCAGCAAAATCGCCTCAGGATCACATGCTCCAGGGTTCGTTCCACCGGTGCAGGGTGGTAATGGTGTTTGGTAGACAGAATAATTCCTTATTCACTCTCTCAGTCTAGCGCTCTCTCTCTCTTCTCTCTCTTTCTCTCTCTCTCTCTCTCTCCTTGATTTATTTTATCAAGATTGAATCTCGAGAACTTATTTTGTATTCTAGAATAAATAGACTAGTACTGAATATACATGGCTGTGCTGTGCCGTGTCGTGTGTGCTTGTTTTGTTCGGTTCTATACTATACTGCAATTTAGTTTTATTTCTATTATAAACGCATATTTCCACGACACGCAAATAAATTTGTGTGTGAGAAAATTGTATTGTTTTAGACAGTTAAAAAGAAAACTACAACATTTACTGATACTACTTTAATCATTTGTTTATGAGGACATGCCTACGTCATACATTTCAATTTCAACGACTGATCGACAGAGATATTGCGAGGGACAATCACTACAATCTATATGTGTCAGTGCGTACGTATACACGGTAATATCAAGGTTAACTCTATAATAATGAAAAACAAAAGTGCGAATATATTTATTCATGTTAGCACAAAACAAACTTATAAGTCACTTTTGTATTTTGTCCCATAGTGTATTGTGTAACTTTAATTATAAATACCAAACAGTTTTAATTCATCGGGACTGTAAAATACATGAACACTTACCACGTACTGAAATGAAGTTCTGTTTTGCAAAAGTTTTGTTCGGTTTTCTAAGCAATAAAATGAATTGATATTGTTTCTCTTAACTGCCCAGCTTAAGCTTTAATTTCTTCTACCGTCACGATTTTCAGATTTTGTGACATTATTTTTTTAACATTTCAAACGTTCAAATCGAAATAAAATCAAATTAAGTTATCCAATTATTAGAATTTTCCACTATTGTTTTGTTACAACCAGTATGCGTTTACATTTTTTATGTAGAAGTAAAGTTGGTATTTGTTATTAAAGTTACACAATGCACAACTGAGTATGGGACAAAATACAAAGTGACTTATGAGTTTGTTTTGTGTACTCCCAAGTATCTTTACTATACGACTTGTCAATAAAGGTCAAGGGCATTTCTGTAAAAGTTGAATGTCGTTGTGTGAGCTTAGATCTACTAGTTTATAAGAAAATGTTAGAAGAATATTTGGTGTCCCTGGCAAACAAATAATTTCCCATTTTAATATATGTTTTCCAGTGAATTAAGGAGTTTTCTCAGTGAAATAAAAGTGATAATCCACAGTTTTGAAATAGTTGATAACCATTTTTATTTTTCACTGTTTTTGCAAGCTTTAACCCGGATTTACGTCAAAAAGTATACGGAGCATAATTAATGCTGGAAACCATGCGACGATGACGTCGTAAAAATGACGTCATTTGCGCTATGTTTTCTGATGACGTTTCCCGCGATTTTCGATATTTTATAGAAACAAACTCAATAAAAGTAGAGTTTTAACCATAAAATAAACAGAAAAATTGTTGGTATCGGTGTAATATCACGTTAATTTCACTCGTGAACACCAAAAGTTGTTATTTTCACGTGTGGCTACTTTTATTGAGTTTGTTTCTATAATATATTGAAAATCGCGGGAAACGTCATCAGAAAACATAGCGCAAATGACGTCATTTTAACGACGTCATCGTCGTATGGTTTCAAGCATTAATTACGCTCGGTATACTTTTTGACGTAAATCCGGGTTAAAAAGTGCAAAAGCAGTGAAAATAAAAATGGTAATCCACTGTTTCAAAACTGTGGATTATCACTTTTATTTCACTGAGAAAACTCTATAATTCACTGGAAAACATAAAATAAAATATATGAATCAATTGCAAATTATTTAAACTAAGTGTTGCTAACCTAATAAATAATCAATAAATAAACAAAGACTAAATAGCACCACTTTGTTCATATCCGGGCTTTTTAAAGTACCGTAAATGTACAATTTTGAATCATAAAATCAAGTGTTTCACTGTTCCTGCTACTCTTTGCGTTGTTACACAAATACGAGTGTTTCGTAGATAACTTTGCTATGTACTTTGGCATATTTGTGCACCTATTACCAGTTTAAAAATGCTTTAATTACCCTAGGGTTTAAAGCTGGATTAATTTTCAAAATCAAATCTTTACGCAACATAATTTATTTAAAATGAACCTGAAATGAACGTAATGTACACATGTAAATAATTCAAAGCTGTTCGAATCTCCGAATAATTTATGACTGTAGGAAATCAGGAGACTTCTGAATTATTGATGCTTATGTAGAATACAAATGTAGAATGTTCATGTTTTCTTTTTCTCATTAACAACGTGTATCTAACTTGTAAACCCATGACACAAAACACTGCGTTTTCATATTCTATATTCATTTATTTTTATATAGTGACTTTCAGATGCAGATAAATAGTTTTAACATTACAATGTATATGAATGCCAAACAAATTTTATGTGTCAAATATGCAACCTGATGTGTTGAGTTTGAACAATACCTTTAATGTTTTTTAATATCTATTGCATTGTTTAAACTCAACACAATAGTAGATCAGTTTTAGAGCCTTACTTGCCTTGACTTCGAACATCACTTAATCTATGATATTTACAGAAATATGAGATAGTGTATCCGGGATGTTTATAAGTTTATTCGTAGAATACTCACCCGAAACGGGACGTTAAGATAAATTTTTATAGCGCTTGAAAGGAATTTGCGTCTCCAAGGCACGTAAATAATGACTGTATAAATATAAGCTTTGGCATATACGAACATGAACATAAGGATTATACTAGATATAAACCAAACATGGATATTTTATTATTCTCTGTATTCTAAACCACGGCTTATTTGAAATAAAACATCTTTATAGGAAAATTAGAGAACTATTTTTGTCGAACAGCTAACATAAGTACAAGTGCGCGGTGCTACGCACGACTTAGATTTGGCCGTTGAAGTTCCTCCAGCGGACACAGTACAAGGACGCTATTTCAATGTGACTTTCATTTATCATGAAATGAGATGTATTTATGCGATGTTAAGCAAGCATAATTCAGATCAAATTTAAAATACAGTAATGCCTGTAATAACATGAACGTAAAAAACAGTTTTACGCATAATTTTCCAGTAAATTGTCATACTACAAGGAATTTCCTTTATAGAAATGGTTCGAATTTTCAAAGGAACGAACAACTTTAACATTCAAGTTTATGTGATTTTAAATATGTTTAACATACGGCATAGATAAATGACGTCACAGTTTCTGCCTTGATTGATGACCGCTGACTATTCAATTACAAAAGTGTTAAACAATAACAACACAACAGTAAATTAAAGTCAGTATCAAATGGTCAATCGTAACATTAATCCAGCTAACTGGACGTTGTGTCAATCTACTATCGGATCCCCCGCTATTGCCCATGGTGCAAGTCATCCAGAGTATGGCAATTTGTATAGATCCTATTATAGGGCAGGTAAATTTTACAGGGCAAATATACGCCAAATGCTGCGTTAAGCTGATATGTCGCTCAAGGTCGGTTTATTGCAGAATAACCCAGAATAACCATTTGTGGATTCGTTATATGTATGTACAGGCTAATCAATGAGTGTTGTTTTGGAATTCAGAATAAGTATGAAAAATTGGAATAAAGGCCGAACTGTTAACGGTAGCATTTGTTTAGTAAGCATAATCTATTTCTTAAATTGTGTACTGCAACAGATATAATGGAACGTTCAGATAGAATATTAGATTATTATATCACAGTCAGCAGATTTCGTGAAAGGACATTAAAAATGCGTCGGAAGACGGTTTGCAACCTAAATAAAATGTACTGTATCAGCTACATATAAGTCCGTGCTTGTGTAGCATATACAGGGACATTAACATAATTTCGAATTGGATACTGAGACTATTAACCAAAGATTGGCCATTATTATAATATCACATTCTACGAATGTATAAAACCATAGGCATACGTAGTCGAAGATGAGAAGCATAATTATTTATTCTCTTCATATACAGAAATTACAAGAACATTGTTGGTTGCTTTGATTTAAACATTGGCTAACATCAAAAGTACAAGGCGACGGTGTTGTACGCCACCTTCAGCTAAACGTTGGTAATGTCATCAAATGGCACTAGTCCGAAGGATGGTATTTGCACAAAATAGCATCTGTGTATCATATAGGTAATGAGATGTTTTGTCTTTGGGAGGTAATGTGTAGTCTTTATGTCGATATAAAGCAAGCAATAATTGCAGAGCAAATTTTGCAGTCTTTTACACTTAGGTTAATGCCTGATAATTATAACATCAAGAAATCTTAAAAAAAAAATTTCGAATTCGTTTCATACATTTCTCCTGACTCGTGTTTAAATGTCGATGGACTACAAGTACAATGATCCTTTTCTGTATAAACTAGCTTTTAGATGTTTAATTTTTAGTGTCTGTTAAGAATTACAAACAAACTTGTGATTTGTAGATATTAGTAAATAATAAACATGGATTGTCTATAAAAATAAATGATAATAGTTGCCTACTAACCTTGGGGACGTAGGCTGGAAAGTTGATTCTTGCATACAAATATAAAGTTTAACACGATATTCTTCCAGGTATCTCCACCAATTGCCGCTGAGATGATAATAGTTTCGCGATGGATACTTTTTTCTGCTTTCAAATCCAGACAAATCTCCAATTGTTCCTTGTGTTACTTATGAAGCGATCGAATAGAACAGACATATCATGCGGGAATCAGAAACAACTGTAGCAACATAGGCGCTTATTTGTTTAACAACTACTTGCAAAATAATCCAAATTGCGTTTGTGGTCTTGCGGAAGCTTATAGGAATTCTGTTCATTATTTATTTCGCTGTTTCGTTGTAGCAACTAGAGGAATATCTTATTTAGAAATTCCAGACCATTTAATCAAAAGTTACTGCTTCAAATCAGGGTTCAACCTTTATATAAACTATCTTTTAAAAAGATGGTCGGCACGATTTTGAGTATATGAAAGAGATAAGTAACTATATTTCATAGTTAAGAATTATACAGTTAGAAGGCCCAAAATGTCAAATGGTGAGAAAAATGTGCACCCTGACCGAGAGGCGAACCCGATACCCTTCGCAGATCCCGAGTGAATAACCGGCCGCCTACCTATTTTCTCCCCAACTGTGATTAAGTGTACATCAGAAAAACAAACTTAATCCGTGTTTTTCTTATCAAATATGTTACTTTGAGTAATGATCGTTATTCATTGATAGAGAAAATATAATTACTCTACACTCATAATTAACATTAGTTTGCAGATAACAACATATTATGCTGATAGATATGAACAATTTACGTACTAAAATTATAAAACCATTCGAGAAAGACTGCAAATGCAAAAGTATTTTATTGACCTTTTTCATACGGTATCCTCCTGTTAAAAGGAGCCTTACAAAGTAGTTTTTCAATCCAAAAACTGTTATACATTCTACTTGTCTATTCATTGGCTGTTGAACGGGCACCAATCCTGGTCAAAAGCGAGTTTAATACGTCTGCGCCAAAAAGTATTACTTCCTATCACCAAAATTTTGATCATCATTTTATACAGGTCCTCAAAGCTACATATTACCAGAAGTCTACAATAACTATATCGTATACCTCATAAAAAGTTGTGAAAATATGCGAAAACATATCAGAAATGACGTCTTGAAATCTGCTCTAGACTTCACTTTATTTTCAAGGTCTACACGTACGTTTGGTACCCGGCACGTGGTCGATATCGGCCAATCAGGATTAAGTATAAGCACGAAATTTACTTCATATGGCAAGGTCCATTGAATTTTTGTTGGACTCCTAAATGTACAAATATTCACAAAAGTGAAAATGGTCATTCCAACTCTTACCCTAACTCAAATGTGTATTAATTTTACCAAATATGTAAAAAGTTTCGACAAATGTGAAAAACAGTTGCAAAGTTTTTACGTATAGTGTAAAATTATTTCACATTTGAGTTAGGGTTACAGTTTCACATTTGTTGAAAGCATTATATTTAGGGTAAAATTGTTTCATGGCCTACAAATAATACTGGTATGAGTTTAGTCCAATCAATTTGTAAAATATTCCAGTTATAAAATTTGTCACAAAGTGTATTAATCGGAATGCTATCAGTGGGGGAATGGGGAACAGCAGCAGTGAAGTCGGAACTGCAACAGTTCACCACTTGATGGTTTAAGCGTAAAAAGGGTGTGAAATTTGACATTTTAGCATCAAAATTAACCGATGTCAAATTGGAGAGGAAGTTCGTAATTTAATTCTGTTTTTGTCTTTTCAAATTTAACAGGAAGGAAACATCCCTGACCGGGTGGTTACCTTTCGTTCATGATAATACCATTTGATTACCGGTAATTGATAAACCATGAACAGCTTCCGCAGTCTGCCAGACAAAATTAATGTTAGCAAGAGGTATATGTTCCTGAAATTATAGATCATTCCACTTATTAAACTATTAGTCAAATATCTATGTGGCTTCGTTTTGCTTAAATTGTTGCCTTAGTTAACTAATATGGGACAGGTTTTTACTCTTGAGGTAGTCCGAACTTAGAGTTGGTTCCCCTTGTTTACTTATTCACTTGCAACTTGCTATCATAACGTCATGAAATGCAGCCAGATTCAAGTTGACTTTGAAATTAAACATATTATTTTTTGCACACAAACTTAAAGTCCTATTAGCACTTTGAATTCAAAATATACCGTAGGTCCTATATTACCTAGAAAATACATATTACCGATGAAACTACTTGTTAACTTTGGTTTTTGAATCAAATGTACAAACCATAGCTGTAGTACAGTATTTCTTTTCAAATGGCATTGCAAACAATAAGGATCTTTGTCAAAACTGACATCACTTTTTCATGAAGTAGCAATATTAAAACGCCAACATTTAGAAGACTGAACAGAATACAGTTCTGTTATTATTCTATCCGTTAATTAATAATTCTATATATTAGAGTATTTGAAGTGTTAATTGGACTTAATGTTAAATTTAAAATCAACATAACACTTGTCTAAATGTTGTGAGCGTAATGCATATGCTAAATCTTTGCTATGCAACAGAAACATATTAAGAGATTGTCAAGACTTAGTGTTGGTATGCTTATTATACGAGTACTTAGCACTTTATTTTAGTGTTTCAATGCCAAATCATGCCACGCAGTGTAGCGTCGTATCTTCATCTCTATACCGCTGCAAATTACGTTTCTCTGAGTACACATGGCTTGATAAAGGTTGTAAATTATTGCACGAACTACTTTGTATTAAAATGGAACTTGACATATACAGTCACCATAACGTAGATGTATTTTGGTGCATATAGACTTTTCTGATTGTATATATCATTCATAGTTTGTGGCGCGAACTACTTTAGCCTTAACTTTACAAGGTATTGCACCGACACTATGCAAACATGAATTATGACTGTCCATAACATATTTCGGTGTATTTTAGAGTTGAACGTATGCTTTAGTGCATTGCAGAATTATATCCCATTGCTCTGATCATAAATCATATGTTATTGGTGGCAAATGTACTTAAGTTTTCAAGGGACTGCAACGGTAAAACTATAACTTGCAGATATACATGACATAGAGCTCTGTGGCATATATAAAGCATGGCATTGCAGCTTTATTTCCCCTCAATATAAGAATACGTTTTACTTGTAACATAAGCAGTCCTTCTACTTTCTAATTTCTATTGGTGTGCAGTGCTATGACATAACCATAATAACCATAACATGTAGCTACGAATGACTGCCAAAGGAAATTGGTATACCTAATAAAAATGAAAGGATGATTTGCAAGACACGATTCATTAAAGTATTGCTAACTAATGTCTTCCTGAATATTAATTTCCTTCTATCACGTACCTTAAATGCATTCTAAATTTGTCATCTAGTATTTTCATGTGTCGATGTGGAATTTCAAAGGTATTTGTTATCTTTATCGATTGTTCTAGTCCTACATATATTACGGATTCATCTTTAGAGCGATAGCAAATAAAGCTAATTATGCCGTAAATACTACCTAGTAATAATAATAATAATAATAAATTCTTTATTTCAAGAAGGTGACATATTAAGGTTATACAAGAAGAAACAAAAGTATACACCTTATTTACAACATGGCCTTCCATAAACAAATTAAGAGACAAAACACTGAAACTGTCCAGTTACACATACACATTCACTCAGTGACAGACACTCAAAATAAACTTATCATAAGTATTGCATAATTAAAGAGTATGATAACTGATTAATTTGTAATACAACAAAAACAATAATACATGTAATAAATGACAGTTGAATAAAGACCATTATTCACAAGTAAATTTCATTTTCATACGGACTGAATGTTCATCTATAGCATTCTAATAAATCTTAATAAAATTTCTTCATAAATTATTCAAATAATACGTGATGCATCAAGTATTGTTTATATCTGCATTTAAGTCAATTTTAATTAATGTTTGAGCTGAGCGGACATCAGCAGAAATATTATTCCAGATTTGCGCACTGTAGTACTTAAAAGAATCTTTATAATAGTTTGTCTTACACTGTGATATAATCAGGGTTATTACATGATGATGATCTCAGTCTGTAATTTTCATTTTTAATGTGAGGATTTTCAAATCATAACATTTATTGTACCCAGTTTCTGAGAACAGCAGTTTCTACTTTTAAAACCGAATTACCCATCAATTCTAAATAATCCTTCAGATTGATCACATCTCATATTTATAGAAAATAACATAGGTAATCAACAGTTTTGGTGTTGGTATGATTGCAAAGATTTATATTGTTTCAAAGATAAGAAAAATATGCAACAATTAATAATAAAAAGAATTTAGTCAATTTTTCTAAGTTAATGTGCATAGGTTGTAAGTACTTCTTAAACGTTCGACAGATACAGCATTATGGCACTTAAGTGGTCTGTTTCTTACTACGCAGTTTAGACATGCACTTCTTTGATAAGCGGCCGATCAAAACGCGCTGAAAGTGACATACCTCATATACTATATACTGGCAATACTTTACCTACATTGCATTTATAAACGCCATTTCATCGGTTATTTAATAAAAATGTAGGTTCTGATAACAGACGGAATGTCGTTCTGGTTAACTACGCGGTTACGATATGTTTCACTCCAAAATCGGTAATAGCGAAGTCACGAAGATACTACGCAGCTGGGAGTTTAAAGATGATTGTTACTTATCTATAGAATTTATGTAAAAAAGAGCCAGTTTTTAAGTTGCTGTCGCTATTACCGATAATTGTGAAATATACCCTTTAACTGCCATATTCAGGGAAGCACCGTGGTGTGCATTTGTTAATATAGTTGAACGAAATACGAAATAGACTGTTAAAATGCACCGAAGATTTTGTTAGTAAGCTAGTAGCAAAATAGTTGCTAATAGTTGTCTTAATCCACCTTTTCAACAGTGTTTGAATAGACAGGTTTCCTAACTATCGTTGAATGAAATTATTGATTGATTACAGTAATACGAGATCCTCGTATACTGTGATTCATTTATTTTGAAAAACACTATCATTCGTGTGTTTTGCATGGTTCGGTCTAACTAAATAACAAAAATTGAGCCGCGTCATGAGAAAACCAACATAATGGACTTTGCGACCATGCAAGCTGGCTGATCTGGATCGATATCTGGTCGCCCATCAATGTGTAAGCAGTTTCTGTTTAATGTTGTGTTTTATGGTATATGTTACATGTATATACATACTATACGACTGTTTTATCGTGAACGTGCTAGATAGGAATGTTCCGGTTTAACACCCGGTGGGAAACAATTTGTTATGAATGGAACACCAATAGAAAGTTGTTTTATTATTTCGCGTATATTATGTATTATACCATGAATGCAATCGATCATTAATTTCCATGTCGATATTAAAGAAATGTGTTGTGTTAATGTTTACAATGGTGAAAAAATGACGTTGTAAGCCATGCTCAAGTGCTCAATACAATTTATACTATGTATTAAATATTCCGACTTTGTTCTTTATTCATAACTTAGTCTAGAAAAAAGATCTACGTCAAAGGAAATACATTTCAGTTACATGTACGTTTATTTACAGGCGGGCAGTTAATCTAACGATAATTCCTGGTAAGGACCAGTACTATAATTATCATCTTCTTAAACAATTGCAAACTTTCTCACATAAAATGACGTGGTCAGTACCAGGGTTCGATCACAAGACTCTCAATAACTGAGAAGTTTCAGCTATTCTTACCACTTGACCAAGCGGGATGAATCTCAACGTCCGTAACATTGCTCAATATAATGTTACATCAAGTGGTTAGATGTTCCACTTTAAACTATCAGACTTATTGCAA
Source organism: Saxidomus purpurata (assembly GCA_022818135.1). NCBI lineage: Eukaryota > Metazoa > Mollusca > Bivalvia > Venerida > Veneridae > Saxidomus > Saxidomus purpurata. Next base: position 52,237,061 of record JAFMSR010000005.1, on the reverse strand, counting down.
AACACGTGTTCAACATTCCTCTCCTAAGTACCAATCCTTGCGATAATCTATGTTTCAGACCGAACTTTTTCAGTGCATTCAGCGCTTTGATTTGAGAATGTCAGTGATTCAGATAAAATTTATAATCTGGGGCCATGTTTTTAAAGTATTTAAAAACTAATACAGCAGTGTGATATTTACATCTGTCTTGAAAAGTGCTAAACTTGATCATTTGTTTGCTGAACTTTTTTCATCGGTTTCTTTCGATGCCGCTCATAGATATTGTTTTTCAGAGCAAATATAGGCGGGCAATTAAACTTTCTCTGATTAAATGTCTGAGGATAAAAGTAGTTCTTTATCAAACTATACAGAAGCTATTTGTAAAGACGTCAAAAGATCGAAAGTTGGCACGTCTAAGTAAATATCAGCATGGATTTCTATCGCTCTTTGTCATTACCTACATTGTTCTAAAGAAAGTCAATGTATCATTTCATTCGACTGTTTACATTAAAATATATGATAGTTGCTATATTTATGTTAACTTGCCAAACAGATTTGGATAATTCGTACAACTGAGGTGAGATAGAATTGAATCATTCTGAAGTTACGCTGAAATTTATAATGAGTGTCTCAACGGAGACTGAAACTGAGTTCAATTAATTGCTACAAAAAAAAATTAACACAAATTACATGGTATAATGTTCTAAATATTTCAACCTTAACATTTTATAATATAAGGATATATGTACTCTGCATGTTATCTAATATTCTACAAGTTTATTATGTCTTTAAACGTTACGTCGGATTATTAAGGGAGCATGTCTATAGAAAATTATAGTATAAAAAAATCGAGAAAATGAGGACATATTTGGCTATGAGAGCTGCTAAAGAATACAGAATTTGATGTCATATAGAATTTCCCTTTCACGCATATAGTATGTGTACAATTCCATACAGTCAAACATAAAAATAACTTAGGACATGTAAACTTGAGCTTCAAGTCTTCAATTGAGCTTCATGTCTTCAATTGAGCTTCATGTCTTCAAGCTGTTTCTTAACCAACTTCCACAACTCATTCATGATAAAGAGAAATACTCTACAACTACCCATAAATGAATGCATGTTGCAAGAAAAAAACCTATCGAGAAATGACTCATTTGTACACAAAATGCCAGTGTAGCGACACTTTATGATAAAACGCTTTACAGTCACAAGATTGGCAATACAACAGGTTTTCTTTCACTAATTTTACGTTTCAAATGGAATGTATATTTTCGGTTTAGAGAAGATTATTGCAATTAATATACAAGAATAATATTGATGCATAGCATCAAGTCGGCGCAGAAGATTCTGAAGACCTAAAAGGGTCCGATATATGTAATTTTCACGCTGGGAACCAAACTAGGAAAGTTTACTGCGTAGGAGTGACTTTTTGTTGCAAGGTCGAACCCACTTTATTAATTAATTATGGGATCGAATTTTAAGAATATGTTGATAATTATCAAACATGATATTTTCATTTTCATAGCGATGCAATATTTCAAAATTGTTTCAGGTGAATACTTCGGTTAAATTTCAATAATTTGTATTGAATGAAACGACATAATAATAAAAAAAAATAATCGTCAATAACAACTTGTCTCCAACTTTTGCGATAACTTTGACTCATTACATACAGTTTTAAGTCATTTTAAGATATATCCCTCTTTTTGGCAATATCAGCTGTTATCAACATCAAAATTAAGATCAAAGTGACATGTTGAGCCAGCAAGGAAACTGGTTCTGCACTTGACACATATTTGTGAAACTTGTGTGTGTCCTACAACACTTCAATTAAGAAATGTAGATTGATTATCTCTGTATTATTATTCTACAACACTTCGATGGATAAAATGGTTATTGACTAGACACAAAACACTGTTACCAATCTGTATACTAGAGGGGTCTGATGCGTCCCTTTCCTTTGAATTAGGCACTTTCAGAATTCCAGGCAATAATCTCTTAACGTATAAAGTTACATTAAGCTACCGGTATACGTTTTACGAGCTGTTATAAGCTTTGCTATGCTGGTATTATAATTTAATCAGCATTATCTGATTAAGAGATAACCAGTTTATAACGTAAGTAATATGTCAAATGAAATTACAGTCAGAGGTCTAGACTCCTGGGGTTTCTTAATATCTACTTCAGGTGAGCTAAAGGTATTTGTTTAGTAAAGATAATACTTCTTTCACTGAAGAACGAGTCAATCTGTTGTTTTCATGTAATTGTATCATGTGGTTCGTATTAAGATTATACAAAATATGATATAAATGGTTGTATCAGTTGAAATCCCCTGACCTTTTCGTACTTTCTAATAGTTTCACTTCTGTGTTGACTGTCAATAACTGAATATACATAGATCATGCTGCCAAAGTCTTCAATAAAAACAAAAATAATATCAAACAGGGAATGCCACGTACCAAAAACGCAGCCTCCCCAAAACGAACCCAACAGCACCCAGAAGTGCACACCACCAACACACACACACACACACACACACACACACACGCACACACACACGACACACACACACACAATCATGTACACACACACATATACACTACCAACACACACTAGCATACAAAGCAAACACACGAGGACAAAACGAACAATTAAAGGAACACAGTGGGGCACCGCCCTGGAACGGTCAATGGCAAAAACACCACCGGGGAGCCCAAACCTGATTATCGTGGTTACCAATATCTCAGTTTACTTTTTTATCATTTAAAACAAACAACATAAAGATAAAAACAGAATATACGTAATCCAAATCAAAAGGACCTACTTACTTTCAGATAGTGAAGGGTCTAATTGATACGCTTAGAAAAAACTATTGCAGATGTATATGCATTAATATAGTTATATATTTATTACAAGTATTAAAAATCTTTTTTGAATATATTACTAAAAATGATGATACATTTATTTTATTAGGTTTAATTTCTTTTCCATATGCAAATAAGAGAAGCATCTTAGAGTTAGTTAATTCTTATATTTACTAGTTTTAGATAGTAGTCATTGTATTTGAACTAAAGCTCGCATGACCACAATGCAGTGTACACTATTGAATGGTATTAGATCTTTAACATAACTTCAGGTGTATTACCGAGTGCAATTTGGCAAAACACTGTTATTGACAGAAAGTTCTTTCAGCACAAGCAAAGCTTTTGTTTTAAGTATGCTCATTTCATATAATTTAAATTTAATTATCTTACTGGTTACATCTTTTAAACACTCTCAAAAGTCCACTACTTTGAAGTGACAAGGTACTACTGTAAAGTGACAACTAAATCAAAGGACTGAAAGTGCTGGAGGATCGATTGTCTCTGAACAACACAGTTTGCACACATACGTGTGTAAATATTAGGATAACATAGACTGTACACATATATGTGTGAATATATATTCCCGTATTAAGGTTCGTCGACCATCTCTTGTTGTGCGTCTACGATCTATGATGACGGTATTATAGGAATCAACACACACACAAACGCAATGGTACAAAATGCGGGTCGATCCGAAATCAGACGACAACGACGACGCAATAGGGTCAAAATTAGACATATCCCATACCGGAAGCGTATTTTATCAACAATTTATCTTGCATTTCGAAGCGTTTTGAGAGGTTTTGAAATGTTGTTTTTGTAGTAATTTGATCATACACATTTTAATTGCGTCATAGAAGACGCTCTTTGCTATTTCTGTTGCGTCATTGACAAAATGAGTGCGTCGAAACAGCAGAAAACGCGCTCTCGCGGAACACTGAATTTAGTGTATCCGGTGTAGCGATACGTATTTCACGGGTCTTACATTTCTCATGTCACACCGGTCTGACGATAAAAACCGCGTAGGAGAATAGTTCTATACAGAACAGATACCTCGTTGACTTAAGTTACAAATTATAAGAAAAACAACAATATAGATCTAATATTATGCTATTCTGTAATGTTTTGATATTATTTAGATATGTTACTATATAATTTTTAAAACAGAGGACAGTAATATAGAACTACTTTTCGGTCGTATTCGACAAAAAATTGTGTTAAGAGTTCGGCCGTAAGGGTCTGAAATACTCTGTTAACTTTGGATACGATTGAATAAATCCAATCGATCCAAAAAATAAACACTCATTATTTTATGCTTACTTTTAGCATTAGCATGTTAATTGTTTAAACCAATATGTGTGCGCTTAAATCTTCAAATTTCGTAAAATGTGTGGATAAGACATATTCTTGTTAAGGGCATCTTTATGCTGGCTGATAAAGCAGACTGGGACTGATAATTCAAGGAATATACATTAAGCTTCCTTGGGATTCGCATCATTCAGCGTCATTACATACATTGTTTACGTAGATTTCAGCTGTCATCTGGAACTTAATGAAGACTGTCATAGCATATCAATTCCATACAATACGTGATAAGAGCTTTATTTACGTTAACTTAGTAACACGATTGGGCTGATCGATATCAGAGCTGACCGTTTTTTACAGTCGTACAGTGTCATCTGAAATTTGGTGTAAATTTTGTATACAACTGTTAACCGTCCAGTCAGTCTTAATGTCATGAAACATTTATAAGTGTATTTCATGAAACAGTACAAGCTTAAGATATATCCTGAAACAACATTCTTGTTGTAAAATCTTTAAATAAAGTCAAAACAATATTCTCACACACATACGGCAGAAAAAGTGTCAAGCGTATATCAGCAGGCAATCGATAAGTTTTGGGGATTAGGAGTTTACGGAAACAACTACGGTTCGGTAATATCCGTAAATAACGGTCAGGGTCATAGATCATTGATTATCGATTGTACTGGAATATTGCCTAAGGGAGATATTGAACTTTTGTGAAAATCTTATGTTTTAATTTTTATCATTTCTACCAGAAGATAAAGAAAATTCAGCATTATCATTCACATTACTTGCAATTATTATTATTAATAATAATAATAATAATAATAATAATAGTTATGTTTTAACTAGTGAGCACTATTTCATTACAGTCACATCATCAGTCATAAAAATAGTCACAGAATAATCCAAAAGCTACAAAATTCGTGAATTTTGACATAATAATGATAATGAATCTAGTGTGCACTTTTTTTCATAATCGGCTAATCCCTTTACACGTGCGTAACGTTTGCTCGTGAGAATTGTTTAAAATTGTAGACCTGTTATTTTCAAGTACAGACGCACACGGCAAGTCTGTTACAAAAGTATGGTGTGCTTTAGAAACGTAAATAGATGGACCTACATGTCCCCGGTAAATAGTACGTCAACTTGTTTTATTTTGCGATCTTAAATTCCTAATCAGTGTTATTCCTGATCTGATAAAGACTGACATTTGATTTCGGTAGGCTTTTTTAATTTGAGAAATAGAACAGTTTCCTTTCAGAATATCAAATAGATTTTACATACTCTAGTAAACGCTTGATGTTGAATGCCTTAAAAAGTATGTGATTTTTCATCACATGGCTTGAAATATAATTAACATTTTAGAAGAAATAAGGATTTATTGTAGGAGAAAAACTTTTCCATTTCTGCAGTAGAATAATACCTGTTACATTTTACAGATTTTGTCATTTAATACTCTGCACACAGATCAAACCTTGCGTGTTTCTTTTTTCTTCTCTTTTTCTTAATATAATAATCAGCTTATTTCTTCGGGAAGAAATGAAAGACAAAAGATACGAGTAATAAGACTACCTGGTTTTGACCTGTGTATTATGAAAACTAGCTTTGGTCTGGAAGAAACTCTATGTTGACACCTATAAAATGAAACCAATTTCAGCGGAGCGAATTCTTGCCTTTCACTTGAGACAAAGAGAAATGTAAAACAAAATATAAAGTACCCGTGCAAGTGTTTCGAAATAAAAATGCATGCATAGTGAATCTTTTATGTGTTGCAAATTAAAATCAAAAGCTAAATAATATTATTGATAATTATACTTAAAATTTCATGGATCCTCGCTATAAAGACGATATCATGTGTATCCGGTTTCAATGAAAGGTTTTGCCTTTTTATGAACAAAAAGCTGAAGATTCTAACCCAGTTTGCATTTTAATGTAAAACAAAACCCAATATACAACGTTTTAAAGATCATGGTAAATGTTACGTAATGTCCGGCCATAAAACTTATCGATGGCCTGAAGCAGTTAGATCAATCATTCGGAAGTGTTCGGCCAGCATTACGGAAACAACCGAGCTCCAATCGTAAAAATGAAATTATATACCTGTTAAACAAAACCTTAAAAAAAGACCATTCTCTTCTTTCTTTATTTTTACAAAAAATATATCACTTAAATGGAGAATGATTGTTTTATTCAATCCCGTTTGTGATTCTAAAATAAGTGTTATAGTTTTTGAACAAATTGAAGATAACCTGCAAAATTTTCACTTAAAATTGTGACATTTTGGGCGTTTTACTATATATTATATAGTAAAACGACGGGTAGAGTTTTTAAGTTAAGAAAAGACCAAACAAATAGAGTCTTAGAAAAATAAAAAAATATTCATTAAAAAAGGGAAATGTTATATAGTATCATTCCGTTTGTGATTTTAAAATAACTTTATTAGTTAAAATGTTATCGCGAGTTAATGACAGCGCTCCTATACAAACCTATAGTTAATTTGTGGCGTGTATTGGATCTGGCTGTGACACTTTTTCTGCCACATGCAAAGTTTGCGAAACTTTTCAAATACGTGATAAGTGATCCCAATTGCTTATTTATGAGCTCAGTAAAACGTGGAACAACAAAAAATCATTTCATGCAATTTAGAGGAAACTGAAACAGTTTTTTTGTTAAGTGTTTAGCGATAAATCTAAAATATCTCAAAAACAAAATTGGTGCTTTTCCTGAAATTTGACACAGGTTCATAAATAGCCCATACCAACTCCGGCAGTTGAAATCAAAAATTTTCTTCAATTATGCAGAAATTTTCTACTTTGTTTTCGTTTTATATAGATTTTAGCCAATATGTTTTGAATAAAAACGGTGGAGTAAAATCAAGCATTCCATTTATCACTAACTGTTATATAAGGAATACCTACCAGTCATGCACGAGAAATACAAGTATAAAACAGTATAATTGAGGATAAATCCTATAATGGTGACAAATCAAAACGGAAAAAAACATGAGAGGCCTTTCTTTATTATAAAAGAGGCTATTTTTTGTTACATATTGACTAGTTTACTTTTTAATAACCGATGACCATGTAACTGGACGAATTATGACCCTCTAGCCCGGGCCTCAAAACTGTATAGCATTATCAATGGAAGTCTGAAAGAAATTTACAGTAAAACTTGTCATGCGCCCCGAAACTGGCTGTTTTATTTACTGAGGGAAACCTACGTAATTCATGTACATAGAATGCCAATATTTTACATAGAAATTATGAATAAAACTTTTTTATTACTTCCCTTTTGGAGATGTTAAATTGGAAGTCTGAAAGAAATTTACAGTAAAACTTGTCATGCGCCCCGAAACTGGCTGTTTTATTTACTGAGGGAAACCTACGTAATTCATGTACATAGAATGCCAATATTTTACATAGAAATTATGAATAAAACTTTTTTATTACTTCCCTTTTGGAGATGTTAGTTGTTTTAGAGTTGGCATACACATTTTAAGCAGGCATGCCACATATTAAATAGTTTTATGCAATAGTTAACAAGAAAATACAATTTTAGTATGTTTTTTTTTTAATCTGTAAACACCTAATACAACAAAGTATAACAATCTTAACCGTAAGCTAATGCAAAAATATGTACTAATCTGATTGAATCGAAAGGTATTATAGGACAGCGTTTAAAGCTCAGTGAAATGGTAAAATATTAGTTTTTAACGATTCATACGAGCTGATAGTATTAAAAGCTAATATGTATAAAGAGAACTAAGACAATACCTTTACATAGTGACACAGGATGTTTTATACATGTAGTACCTGCTTGCTACAGTTTCTAGGTTTTTCTAGTCAGCGCTTTATTTATTACATAAAACAAAACGAAAATATACATATTACAGAAGTAAGCATAAAGATTCATTGATACATTATGCCCTATGAACGGTCTGTTATTAGTTACATGACCCGTATACATCTATAACGCCGGAAGCAAGAGTCACGTCGGAGTTACTGTCAGTACAAACAACTGTTTGCATATAATCATGACTTTTAGTAAAACTGTCAAATGTCAGTGTGATGCTTTTGTTTAAATACTTAGTTCTTGTATGCAACGATTATTTATATGGGTTAAGTAACATTTCCATTCCATTTTCGTTGGCTTTGTTGCAATTTTTTATCTCTTTAGCTATCAGATCTCATCAAAACATCGTTTATTACGTGAAAAACACGTGCTCAAATTTAAAGCATTAGATATTTCTATGACAGTTTCTTTTGATAATAAAAATTTGAAACATTTAATGTTTCAGTTGGCTCCATCAGTTCTCCTGATTGCCAATAAACCAAGATAAGCATAAACGAGTGATTGAATTAAATTCAAGTTTAATTAACCATAAACTCAGTAAACAATTACATGTCTACTATGTAGTTATTGTACACAGGTTTTCCTTTAGCTTAATTTATTAATCTAAGATTATATAACATAATTTGGCTGTCGTTATATTTCAATTAATGAGACATGACATTTTTTAAATATATTTTTATAAAAAACCTTTACTTTTTGAAGTGCAGCTTACGATTTTGAGGCTCTGTCACTATCTGTCATAGTCTTTCCACTTTTTTCTGTTTCAATAATTTCTGCATATCTCTATCTGTGTTTCTCTTAGATCTATTTTCTTGCTTTTTGTGTGAATGTCCGTTTATTCCCCAGTTTCAGTAGTTTGTCTCTCTCTCTATGTCTAGTAGATGTCTGTCTTATTGTGTTTTTTTTAAATGTGCCGTGGATTTCATGTACTATTATTCCATTATTAGAGCACATATTGAAATGTGGATTTGCAAGAACACAGTTCGTTTTGAACATTTCGTCCCATTGTGTAGGCAGAAAAAGTGATTGTCGAAACTGCTTTTTAGAAGTAGATGCTTCCAGAAAATAAATTTGTTACAAAGGATACGAATGTGTCCCAAATGCATTGCAATTCAGAGATTTAATATCTATGTCGGTGTTTTCATTGTGAATTGGCAGTGGGATATATTTTATCACGCCAGTCCGCTAGGTGGCCCCTCAAACACAGCAAAGGTAGATCTACTATATTGCAAATAAATGGATCTCGAGCATATATGGGCTAATGCACGTGCTTGACATTATGTATGTAAGTTATTCATTTTAAAAAACACTTATAGAAGATTATCGAGTCTTAAATCATAAACATTTAATGGAATACTTCACCCGGAATGCAAATTTTAATCCATTATTATGAAATTATGTGTTGCGTTGTATAGTATACTGAAGGTAACGCAGATGATCTGACAGGTAGAATTAAAAAGGTAACGATCATTTACTTGTAAATTGATAAACTTTTATTAACACCTCTTCTTAGCATATGTACCTGCATCCGCAACTCATTAACTTTAATTGCTATAGATGGATAGATAATGATCTAACTAAGAAAATGAATACCCACAACACTATATTTAATTCATAAATAAAAATTCTACAGTCATTTTTCGATTTTGTGTGATGTGCGGTTTGCTTGTATTCCCAGAAATTTTAATGAAACGCACCTCTGTAGTCTGAAGTAGCTACCGAAAAGTTAATTTATTGTGTAGCGTGTAAGAAATCCACAATAGCCTAGATATTATTTCATAAATCTCACTTCATGTCTAAAGTGGGCGGGGCCTAAAACGTGATATCGGGACAGTGTCATAATAACACTGTCCTGTATATCAGACGTCGCGATATTATATAAATATCATATGGCAGCATGTGTGACATTGATATTGTCAACCCGAGAGCAGAATGTCACCCGAGGCGTAAGCCGAGAGTGACATTCTGTTTCGAGGGTTGACAATATCAATGTCACACATGCTGCCATATGATATTTATTTTATTATAACGAATAAAATTAAGTAGATCTACATAAAAGAGTTTTAAAATGTTTTTAATTCATTTAATTAAACAAGTTTAACAAGGTAAACAAAATATCACATATATCAGGAAGATCAAAATACCACTGTTAACAATGCTAATTAAATTACTTCGAAAACTGTTTTTTTTATTGTCTTTGACTGTTCATTTGATGTTTTTGTGTACACATTGAATAGTGACGTCACTGCTGTATGTGTATAAGGGAGGCAATCACGTCATGATTTGGCTAATTTATTGAAGCAGTTGTTTGCCCTTATATGACATTCAAAATATCACTGCGGTCACATGACCTGACAGTCAATTTTCGCTTGGTCACGTGTCAAAAAGGTTGAAAATGTTTCTGATAGTCAAAATATCTCTTTTTCGGGTAATGGGATTTTACCATTGTAGACAAAAGTGAGGTATAATAACAACAAATATCAGACCGGCGTTATTGGGTCGTCGTCATGGCAGTTGCATAATAAAATATTATACGCCGTCATTACGTCATCAGAGCAGGTATTTATGTTTTATAAATTATGTAGTGCAAATATGGTGGTTTCCAAGTACAATGATGATATTTGCATACATGTCATGAAACTTAATGTCAAATAGCCCATGCAAAATTTTAAAGGTTTGTTTATACTCACTGTAAATATCTTTCAAAATGTAAAATTTTATGTCTAGCGCAAAACTTATTTATGTTAAAGTCCCATGATAAATTTGTGTTTTTAAATTACTCGTATCTGTTATTTTAATTACCAAAAACGATATATTACTGGCAAAAAACAGATACTGTTTAAACCGAAAGTACCGGTTACTGTATATTTTTGTCAGTAATATCGACATGACTATGAAAGAAGGCATAAGCATACTTGCAGAGTAAATTGACACAGTTAATTTATTATTCTGTACATGAGTTTTAAGTGATCATGGGACTTTAAACCTTTTACAGTTTGCATATTTTGTGTATTCCACAATATAATCCAAGTCTTAGCACTTGTTTGTTTAGAAGCATTATCATTCTAAATCTTTACGAAAGAGTTAAATTTAGGAGTGTACGAAGTACATACAGCTTTGCTGAAGAAGACAAAAGGGCGTGCGTTTTGCAATGATAACTGGTAAGTTCAGTTGTAAATCATGTATTCCTAAGAACTTTGAGTATAAATAAAATCAAGACAACACGAAGTTTTCAATTTACATGTTTCAACTTTATGTCTTCGTCAGAAAATATACAAGAACTTTGAGATAACCTGAAATTAAGAAGTCTCCAGAGTTCCTGTACTCCATACAACCTGTTCGCTGAAATGTGAAGAGCATTTGCATTACATTCTCGTGCATTTTCAGATAGTTTCGAGTTCATTAGTTTAACCAATTACCAGATAATCCATCTTTTGATCCTATAAATTCAATTAGAAATGGTGCCTACAATTATTTCGATTTTTTGTTTGCTTCTATTGCATTCATTTAAATATTTTATAGGAGAGCTGGTGTTTGTATTAAAAAATCTTCGTTTATATAATCCTGTCTGGAAATAGGCCAAAACAATTATTTTTATGAATCCAATAATTATGCGTGTACCATAAATTTGGTTGACTCATCAGTTTGTGTCCATTGATAATTTTATAATTGTTATATACGGCCAGTGTTTAGGATATATTGACTTTTTCTTATTTATATATTTAAGCTTTTTATGCGTTTACACTTTAGACTCAGCAACATAAAAAGCAAGTAGTTTTTGCTTTACCTCAAATGATTGTTTTAAGATGAATAAGTATACAAAAGAGGTACGTATGTTTCATTGTCAAAGCCAGAAACGACAACCCCTTCTACAGAATAAATGTATGTAAATAAATACCGGTATCCTGCTTTGAACTGAACAGTATAAGAGCAGGTGGAGTTCTTTGTCGTTTAGGCGTTTCAGTTTTATATTCTTATGTTGCAGTAGTTCTATGTAATTTGCTTACTGTTATGCATCATTTCCCAATCAATTTGAGTCTGTTTGTTTGCGATGGATCTGTGTCTCTTTGCGAGTGTTATGAGTATCGATGTATGTAAAAGTCGATTGGATGGGTGGCGGGGGTAAGCAGGTTTCTGCAGAGGTATGAACGACGGGAATGTTTCTGCAGTGATAGACAATTGAAAAGTTTGTAAAAAGAGGAAAACAACAATAATTTTTAACTTGATATAAAATAACATTAAAATTACAGTTTCCTTGGTACGCTTATCATATGTGGAGATCATGTATTGATTTTACTCTGATGTTTTATCTAAGCATTGCAAAACTAAGCCTACTGACTCGATTATTTTGTGAATCTGTCTTTTTTCAAAATTTTCTGAGGCTCCCGTAGGGGTAACCCCGTTTATTATCCCTTTCATAGGCGTGATAGGGGTCGGGGAGCATCCCCTACCAACCTTACAATAACAGAAACATAATATATAAGAAACACATGTAAAACATATATATGATATTGTAATATGATAATGTTAATGTTTACAGAGATGTATCGGTTTTCAAGTACAAGTTTATAAGGCAGAATGAAATTTACCAAACATTTACCACTTAAAAATCATACACATGTACACCACTTCAACTTTAATTGGGGTTTAATGTGGAACGGTGTCGGCAAAACGGACGTACGACGGACGCCGGACGGTGAGCGATCCTTATAGCTCACTCTGGCACTTTGTGCCATGTGAGCTAAAACATGTAAAACGAAAACAAATGGATATTGGTACAATGCTAGTGAGATTTAGGTACCAAGGTCAATAAAATTATGTTTTTGAACAAGCAGAATAAACTGCACATAAAAAGGACACACAATTATTAACGTTGATAGGGAAGGCCATCGGTCGTGTCCGGTGTTTAAAAACTGAACTTGGATATCATATAACTTATGTGCCCCTGCATTTTTTGTTTGATTTAGTTTTGAAAAACTTCCAATTTTATAATAAAATAAATAGTACATGGCCGTTTGAATTATCAGAGACTCCATGTAATAAAACTTGACACTGCTCTAAATTTTCAACACTGAAGAAGAACCTGCACTTTTAAAAGATATTTATAAAAAATAATTAATCATGCATAATACACTCACTTTACAAGTTGTTACTTTTATCACAATTAATACTTACAACAAGTTCACAGTATCTTTTGTTTAAGAAATAATAAATGCCTCCCTGTATTTTATCGTTTATTCTAACATGACTCACGATTTTGTCTCTATATACAAAGAGTAGAAAAATTATGTTATATTTATGAAATAACATCCGTTCCAGCGGTGTTAGTCGTTTAATAAAGATTTGGAGTACTGATACGCAGTTTGCCACGAAGGCCGAAGGCCTGGTGGTTTATAACTGCGCATCAGTACGACAAATATGTTTATTAGACGATAACAACGCTGAAAAGGATGTAATTTCGATTCTAACATGACCAGATATTACAAAAGGTGAATAAATGCATAGCTTTATTTTCTACGCGAACGCTCATTTAACGTCATGCGGCGCAATAGACGTCATGTTTACAGCATATCGGTTCCCGCGTTGTCTATGGTTTAATATAACATGATTTTTCTACTCTTTGTATATAGAGACAAAATCGTGAGTCATGTTAGAATAATCCATAAACAACGCGGGAACTGATATGCTGTAAACATGACGTCATATTGCGCCGCATGACGTTAAATGAGCGTTCGCGTAGAAAATAAATCTTTGCATTTATTCACTTTTTGTAATATCTGGTCATGTTAGAATCGAAATAACATCCTTTTCAGCGTTGTTATCGTCTAATAAACAATAATTTGTCGTGCTGATGTGCAGTTATAAACCACTCAGGCCTTCGGCCTTCGTGGCTAATTACTGCATATCAGTACTCCAAATCATTGTTTATTAAACGACAAACACCGCTGGAACGGATGTTACTTCTTAAATAAAATATAGTCAGGAATTTGAATGCGTAGTAATTAAATCATGAGTGCGTAGCACGAGTGATTTAATTTTTCGCATCCCAATGACTAACTGTATTTTATTCAACTATGAAATATAGGGAACAATTTATTATTTCGATTCTAACACGTTATTTTCTTTGAAAACAATCCTTAAAACGCGAGATACGATTGGACGCGTTTGTTTACTACGTCACGTCGTTGCGTCATTTAAAGGAAAAGCAGCCGATTGTGTTAGAATTTAACTTATAACACAATATGTATGATTTATACTGACACAAGTGAAGTTTGAACGAATATAAACCAGTTTTAATGTAGCTTCATTTCCCAAAATGACTCTTTGTATTAATGGTAAGCGAACCTTTCCTTTGTTTCCAAACTAGCCACAATTCTGTCTTAGTCGCTTTAATCTCTGCATAACTGTCTTTATGAACTATATAAATATGCATGTAACATGATTTTACGCCATCATGAAACGTAACTGTCTTTTCGATTAAATCGTTTTTTTCCGTATGCCGAAATACACAGAACAGGTTTTTCAAATGTTGACATTTGGAATGGTGAACAAAATTGATGCTATCCGAAACATTAATTTACATACGTGAAGCGTGCAATATTCGTTTAAAAGCTTCTTTGAATTTGTTTCAGCTTGATGGCTGACGGAATCATTACCATCGGAGGTTGATATACTGACTTCTTCAATTTTCAGACAACAGTAGAACATTTTGTAAATAATGGTAAACTCCAGCTGTTTCAAATGAATTAATCTTGTCAGGTAAGTTGTTAACTAATTATTTTTTTACGTAAGACGGTTGTGAATAAGATTGGCGTACACTGATAGACCATACGAGAGAATTAGGAAGAAAGCAAATTGCTTAAATCCGAGAACAGGTTTACATTCTTTTCGTTACCCATGTGTGACTGCAATACAGCCACTTAACAGATTTGTTCATGTTTTGAAACAAAATAGGCTATTTTGAACTTGTTCATACAGTGTAACTATTTTAAAGCGGTCTCTAATATACTTGATGTTCCGGGTTTATTGACTGTTGTATGAGATGACCAAATTACAATAGTTAATGTATAGAAGTATTTTAGAAACATTTTGAAATTTTGTTGCTTAGCATTGCGTGTTGCTTGACAAATGTCGCACTATGGTGACAACACCGTTTTCCATCTATATGTACTATATATTTTATTCTATTCTCTTCTAAAGAGCAGATAAAATTATAAATCAGCTCCAACTAAATATCACCTCTAATGTTCTTTCAATCGTTGTGAATTTGGGGTTGTAACAATCAGATTATGTAATCTTTTGTTGTCCTACTGTACTAAGTTCTTATGTATAATGTTAACCAGAATTTACTAGTAATTGATCCCATTTATCAATTCTTAATCACTTTCCCACATTTTCACAAAGTCTTCCTGATCCACTTTGACTAAATGAATACGTTTCCCCATAATATTTTGTTTCTCTCATTTCTTCGAATATTTTGGCAATCAACTTAAAATGATCTCTTTGGTTCTGTATACTTAGATCTAAAAGACTGGTGGGTTATGTATTCAGCTATGATACACCATCTAAAGTACATTTGTATCGCCACTATTTTAAGGAAGAATAGTGGCATAACTTTTAAAATGCTTCGATCATTATCTCTTTGATTATTTTCAATTTGTTCAGTTAGAATTACGAGTCTATTGATAGAATAATGATAGAACTGTTTCATCTAATAAGCATCGATTTGTTTGAAAACATATTGCGCTGTATCAAAAACGTAGACTCTACTTTCGGTTTTAAAAGCAACGTTAAAATTGTTTTTACTACAAATAATTTGTTTGTAACACATAGTTCTTGGTATCAAAAGAGCCACGACTGATTCAAACATCAAAACGTGATCGTGAAGCTTCAATAAAATATTTATCCGTTTAGTTTTTATTGTTTTCTGTAAGATTCTATGTCAATCATTTCAGTTCCACCTTATTTTTTGTTTCCTATCAAAGCGGTTGTCTTGCTTTTTGTTCTTGTTTACAATCCTAATAAAATTCAAAAGTTGTTATGTTCAATTTATCGATATCGTTTTACATCTGAAACGTTTATTATATGAAGTTAATTCTGCATTTGCCCTTTTTGTCTAATATTTACATATTCTACATTGTAATGCACAATCATCATATTATGTTGTATCGACTAAGTGCAACGTTTGTTTTAAATTGCAGTTTTTACGGAACTTATATCCATCAAATGGCCATTATATAGCATTATGAAGACATATATCAAGTTTGGACTTACATTTTTAAGATGTTTTTTGACTAAATGATTCAAAGAATGATTAATCAATACACTGGCTTTCCTTTGGTAGTCGATGTAATTACCATACTGGTGTCCTTATTTATAAAGCCTGACATAATAGTGCCCATAAGCATCTTTCTGATTAACTCCAATTTTCTGAAATAAATGCTATCAACTAATATCTACTCAGAAAAGAGATTTAAAACATATACAATGTAAAACGAACTTCATTAAACTTTCGTTTTCCTATACTAGCATGTCAGTTTGGAATGATTTAACACTAATTACAATAACGTCTTCATCTTTATACAATTTTATGAAGACTTTAATAAAACATTTGTTTAACAGTGAAAACAGTTCTAGATATAATTTTTCAAAAAAATTACTTTCTACATTGAATCTTAATTTGTTGATTATGTGCCTGTCTGTGATACACTTCTCTCGTTGCTGTCTTGTATCATGTAATTTTTTATGTTTGAAGGCTTCATCGAAAATAAGATTTACTTGATTCATTCTTCCGGCGACAAATTAGGCGCATTCTTTGCTAGTCTACTAGCATGGGAAGCATCAGTTGTATCAATCGAACCTAAGTATACATGTTAATTAATGTCGATTAAATACGTGATACAGCTTCAATGGAACTGATATACTTTTAACATTTTATTGCATCGCACTTGGAAACGGAAAACGTAATGATGCAAACTGATATGGAGGTCAGTTTGGTAATCTGATATGGAGGTCAGGTTTAAATGTTTGCCCTACATTTTCATTCGATAATTCCCAGAGTTTTTAATTTACTCTTAGATTCTAACAGGGTTTTATATGTAGTGCTTTATCATAATAAAGCCCGACTCTATGGACTCTATTTTAAATCTACAACATATAACAGTTTTGTCTCCACAAAAGCAGTCAAATATTTTTGATTTCTATTTTTCTCATCTTTTACAATGAAAGCTCTAGTACAAAAAATAGTAATAAGTTACCATATAGAGACAGATGATGTGCAAAATGTTATGCTGATTTAACAAGATAAACGTCTTGCAATAGTTATAAATTTACTGATTTAGGTAAAATTCGCTACTACTATTATTATGTTTTCATAACTAAGACATGAGGGGTAATCAGGTGTAAAATTATATATCCCTTCATATTTTGTTAGAAAAGGTATATTTACGCAAGTATAGCCTAGACGTGTGGCGTAGTGGGTAAATCGACAGTCGTCATGGGTTCGATTCCTGACCGGGAAAGTATTTTTCTCATTCATATAATTAATTTAGTCTGTTCACTATTCACGAAATGCATGCGTTTTTAAGGGAAGTAATTATTGTAAAATGACTTAAGAATTCTGTCTATATACGCCGGTAGAAAAGATAAGTTCGAAAAAGAAAAGAAGCGCAGATCTTAAGGCAGGCTGAAAATAAATTGTGATAAAAGCTGCAGATCTGCAGAATATGCAGTAAAATTAACTTTTAAACCGTCGTTCTCATTATTGATGTGAGCAATGACAAGGCTACTGATACAGACAGCGACTGTGAGGACTGTTCTGACACAGAACGCGTCTGAATTAGAAATGAAAGTAATAAAATAACTATACAGACATGAAAAAAGAAGAAATATGCACGACAAAAAGTAAAGCAGAACAACAATCCGCACCTACAACAATTGAGAGAGTCTTTTTCAAGACTATCGAATGCAGCAAGGTTCTCATTCATAAAACAGGCGGACACTACCGTGAATGGCAGTCTATTTAAACGTATTGAAAATGATAAAGTAAAACGGTAATGAAACATCCCCAAACATAAGTAATCATCTATTGATATTCTGAGGTACTATGTGGATGATTCTGTTGGAAAATTAAGTGTCATCTAAATGTTAAAAGGTCAAGTCATACGTCAGTACATTGGCATTATGCAGATACTAATCACACATAATCAGACAAGTAAGAAGTATTAAGTATTTTTCTGAAACTTGTTTCGGCATAAGGTATAATTGTTGTAAAACTGTGTACTGTTGTTTTAGAAAATCCTATAAATGATACAGAAAAAGGTGTAAATACGGTAAATTATTTATCCAAAGTACAATATATTTACAAAATATACCTTGGTTTTACTATACATGGTTCTTTCTTACAATATAACACATTAATTTGGAACAGCCAAATAACTGTGTAATTGTCTTTGTAGTTTTAAACCTGTCGTACGACACATTTCTTCTTAAAAAATCGGGATTAATATAAAGTTACATAAGCTTAAGAACAGACCTACTGATTATTGTTACGGAACCCGACATTGTTAAAAGATATAATTTGACATGACTTCAAATTACTTGAGCAAGATTTCGTGCTGAGCATGAGATTGTGCTCAAGAAACTTTTATAAGCACGGGGCCAGGATACCTTCAACCTCTATGAGAAGAGTTCATTTTAAAAAGACATTATATTATTACTAGAGGAAGACAAAGTGTTAGTAAATCAACATTTCTTAAACAATTTAAGAATCTATTCCTATTTTTGCTATATGGTGACTCAACAACTCACAAACAATTTATGTGAAATATCTTACACCGGAGGACGATGAGCAGTCACAACAGCGTACACTACGTATTTATATGTAATGTGGAAGAAAATTTAAATGCAACATTGTTATTATACGCATGTGAAAATTGTTCTAAGAAATTGAATTACCACTTTGATCGGATAAAAGTTCATTGATGAACACCTACCATCTCGATGGCATAAAACAATTATACAGTATCACAAAAAATCTAGTTACGTTATTCATACATAAATGATGACCTCCTAGAAATGATTAGCACAGAGTCTACGTATATCTTATCTCAGATCAGTTAAGGATAATTTTTAATTCATTCCTAAATAGAGTAGCAACTGATTCAGCTTAACTCAACAAGCTAGGTCTTGTATCATGATGCGTATTACAGTCAAACTTCCATTGACATGACATTCATCCTCTACGGTATTCATAGCAACGACTTGAACATCTATATCGCTTACAAGAAAATCATTATCTTAATAGCATATATTTAGATTCTAATTCAAGCTTAGTGCAAATAAATCAGGGCCTAGATTGTGTATCAGATTGTAAATATCTACTGCTTCCTGACCATCAAATCAATTAGCTCAAGTAGTAATAATTGCTTTGTAGTAATTAGTAGCTCTGTTTACTTAGACTACATAATCATGTTGGAAAAATAATGCAAAATAAGCAGTAATTGATTGGTACAGAAGCAGGTAATAGTATTGCTTCTCACAGTATCAGACACGTTTCATCCTGCGATGCATGCTGACATATGAGCTCCTGCCAGACTGTACGTTAACACTACAGCAGGTCGTCTTATTAAATTAGTCGCATGTAAATAATTTTGAAATTCCAACTTTATAGGAATCAGAAATAGTAGTCCAAGAAAACAGAAATTTGTTGCATTAAGTCGAACACCTGCTAACCAATTAGTTTGCTAAATTTCTATCAAAATATGATCGGCATCTGTAGTAGAAAGTGATCTGATCAATTCACAGACGATCTTTGGCTTGTCTTTTGCTGCATCTCGATCAGATATAAGTTTCAAAGTTAATGCTTAATATAATTTAGTTCAGTTGTGAAACAGGTTACTTAAAATTACATTTTCTCACCAATGATCTAATCAACCATTGAAAATAATCTATTTCTAGAAAAATAGCCAGCAAAGCTTATTACTGGCACTCATTGAGATTTTGGCGGGCCAAGTGTGGCGTAACGTGTCTTTTTCAAGATGCATAATTGCCACAACGGTATTCCAGATACATCGCATATGTTCAAAATGCAAATGAAATAGCTTCTATTTATGAATTTCACGAAATGACATAGTATTTAAATATGATCAGTTTAAACAGGTAATTACGTCTAGGCAATCATTACACAGTTTATTGTTCTGCTAATGATGCTTGCTGTATAACGCAATTTCAAAGTTATTAATCTATGTTTAGAAATCCATTGGCGTATAATTAATTGGTTTCTTGAAGTAACACACGTTGTCATGCATGGTTGGCTTCTGATATTGTTTTCTCATTTTTTGCTGTATGATAAAATTGAAGACATAGAAGATGTAAAACAAATAGAAAATTGATATAATGTGAATCGTGCTTTCACATTACAAGGGAAATACCAATAAAACTTAACTCAAGTTTAGCATTATCTATTTATCGCACAAGTTACAACATTGCAGACACATTTCTGTATACTGATGCAGTGCACATATCAATTATTACTATGTCTTACCCACAGCAAAAGGTGTAGAAATTTAAAATAATTAACACTTGTTAATTTTATTTAAAAAGATTTGTCCGCGAAGAAATTGTGACAATGTACCAATGACTAGAATTAAAGTAACTCTGTTACTTTAAGTAGCTTTGTAATTAACCAGTAGACTTATGCATAATTCTTCTAGCGTAAAAAGATACCAACATTTAATACTAGTACTGTGAAGTAAAATATTTGTGCCACGGTGGTTGTGTCCGTTGGAATGAGTTTCGAATGCGATTAATCTAAGTTGAAAGAACTTGTTTATAAATCGAGAATCAATAAAATTAGTATATTAAAAAGTATTTTGACTATTTGGTGTGCATCTGTTGGTATAAGAATGTTTTAATTGTTTACATATTTGAAATTTTTATGTTTTTTAAAACCTTTTATCATTGCATTAATTTATTTCTCAATAAGCAAACACGTGTTTCTTCCTACCACTTAAAACTTTAATCAACACAACATATACCTTTATCAATTCAAGCCATTAAAGTCACGGGTGTGCAAAACCTACAAAACGTAAGTGTGCTCTTTACAGAAATATAATTTTACAGCCATTTCCGTTTTCGTTTCAATTTTATTTTGTACTTATTTTGCGGAACATAAGTTATGATTTGTGCATCTTTGCACATCTGATCCAGTGATTAATACTTTCAAGATGATAGGACATATGAAACGGACATAAGTTATACAAAAAAAGATGGCCATGGTCTTTAGCTTGTATGGTATAAAATTCGATACATACATGTATGTTAAAATAAAGAGATATGTATTGCTGCACATTGTTTTCAAGAAAACACTGTAATTAAAAGCACCCCTATGCCAAGTCTCTTCATTATGTCATAAATTATCTTCTTGGCACACAAAGTACCCGCTGTTATCACCAAGGTCCGCATGACTGGTACTCGGTACTCTTCTAATTATTGAACACTTACATTAAAGTCAGAATATACCAAAGGCTAAACACAATTTATCAAGAATGCTTTTCTTTCAAAATATTGCCTAACCATTAAACATAAACATCATTGCTAATTAATGTCTACCTAAAGATCGCAAACACCTCTTTGTGACAGGTAAGCTAGACAGTGAATTGAAATCATTAAAGTACTCGCGTATGAAGTCATGAAATTGTGGCAAATAGTAACGGAAACAATAACGTGTGTGCAAATGTATGAATACTGCTATGCAGAAATGAATGGCAGAACGTAACCTGTTATTCCATATATATCAGGTAATTAGGCAATAGTCAATGCCTAAGTTTACTAATTGGTTGCTGTCCGAATTTCCAGCGGTTACAAATGAATGATAAAATGGAAATGTGAACTGCAGTATGCTATAGCAACCAGTGCTAATCTGCTCGGCAAAACCTCTTTCCCTCCAAAAAGTTACCCTCGGTGACGGATATTTCGATCAGAACCGCATGCTCATGGAAGAAACTTATAATATTACATGACCTGCTATGCAGAAAATTTATTTTGATTTCATAATTTTTACTTGGGGGGGGGGTTTTTCAACCATTTTTTGGGGGGTTAGGCCCCTTTTCAACCAGTTTTCATAAAAGGTTGAAGAGACATCCCGTTTTTTTTACCACCACAGTCCTGATATATTTAACGCAGGCATGTGTTTTTTACCTAATGGCTATTGTGAAACACGTCGACAACGGGCAACTAACATACGCATTTCATGATATAAATTAGTCCAATGACATTGAAATTCAATAATAACGGTACAAGACAGCAAGATTAACGTCATTATCTATACAACTAGTTTCCCAAAAAGAAGAAATTTGCTGCAATTTCGATTAATTCGGGGAAGTAATGAATGTTTTGTTTCTCTTTTGGTATGCTACAGATTGGTTTTGCAGTGTTCTATTAATGCAACAATTATTTACGTATGCTTCCGATAATTAGCGCTAGATTTATATATAACGTTTTTAGATTATTGTATGTATTGTAGAATGTTATGCCAAATCAAAACAAGAAAAACAGAGGTTGTTTTGAAAGTATTACCACACTAAACAAAACATTTTAATCGATTAACCTTAAATAGAGTACCGATTCTTTTTCTAACGAGCTGTATCATTAGGTTTTATTATACAGTAAATTGGTTATTCACCTTTCTGTATACAGGTCGCTTACTTCGGCAGGCCGTTGTGCCGGAAATTGTACAATTCTGTAGATTGGGGCACATGTAAAAAAAACTCGTACGACCATAACTATTTTCAATATGATTAAAACGCAAAATCGATATTAAAATCAAAGAAGACGATTTCGAGAGAGGTCAGTTTGCGCAAACTGAAGTAAGATAAAGCGCTATTTAAGCAGCTGAATAGCTGGCACTTCTGCAGTAAAACTCCAATTTAATTCATTAAATAATCAGGTGAAATTAAGGGCATACAGAAGTTTAAAAACTGTTTGATCATTTTGTATATTTACTTTCAAGCTTCGTTTTTATAGTGTACTTGTCCTTCATATACTTATTTTTAGACCGGCACATAAGATATAATAAATATACTGTTTTTTGGGGTGTTTTTTTAAATCCAAAATTTCTTCGTCAAAATCATATGTATACTTTGTTATTGATGATTTGTATTTTGATTTATTTGAATTTCATCGAATTATATTGAATGGCGCAAGAATAGGGTCAAACGGATGTAATAGGGTGTAATCCTGCATTTGGGAGATGAGTACCCAAATATACATAATATTAAGTTATATGCACTAAACAGCAAATCTGGATAGTGTATTGTTTCACTCAAAACCATTTTAAGGATCTGATACCATTATTAATGTTAGATAAATCTTATCCTTATACGCCCAAAAAGTATGATACAATATTGCTGAATAACCAAGACATACTGGGATCCATTGAAGATCTAACAATATCATCTTATTCGGTTTTTGAACTTTATAACATTGCCCACAATAGAATACCTTCTGCAAATCTTTATCACAACAAGTTAGAGTCATTTTAATACAGCATTGATTGTAATAGCTTTGCCTCTTCTAGATATCAAGACGTACTTCCTAACACTTTAGAGGTCCTGTCAGCCTGAAAATAATCCAGACTTTTTAGCGTATTTCAAATACTTGCAACTGATCCTATTTCGAGCATTTCTTGTTAAGATGAAGTTATCTAAAAACAAGTGGTGCATCCCTGGTAAATAAACAGCAATATGATAGGCTTTGCATCTGCAAATATTTAAAATCGCGCCATTACACATTTTATTGTTCTGTTTTAGACAGCTTACGCCAATAAAATGGAATCTGTCAACACAGATGTTTCGCAATAACACCACCAATTTTCAAATTTATTATTAAACAGAATATGAGAAATAAATAAGTGTGTAGTAACCACAGAAGGTAAAAAAGTTCAAACAGGTTTTGCTTTTGACAACAGAATATGAAGTACAGTATATTTAAGTCTGATGTGATAAAAATAAGTTACATCGGCAATATGTATACCGCCAGCAACTAAAATATGAAGATTTCCAATTAGTTTTAGGATTCAGTCTGAAATAACATTTTGAATCCAATTTTATCATAATAAGGTACCGAAAGAAAGTACTAATTCTTTGAAAGATATATCAAGCATATTTATCAGCAGGGTACAACTTCATCAATATCCGACACTTCATAGACCAGCCTAGCTATATACAGATACTGAACAAGACGATTATACCCTCGGTGTTCTTATTCTCTCAATATTTTTGCATTATAAAACGGAGAAATGTTAGGAGAGCGTCATTAGGAGAAGAATCAGAAAGGATGTTAAATCTGAGTACCACTTAGCCTTTAGGAGTTGGCGATTTTCAGATATTTTGTATCAAACGGATTAGTCATTTAACTTACTTAATATGCGTATTTTTGTGCTGAATAATTCAGTACATTTTGTTATCTCGTATTTTCAAAGCTGTATACGACTTTTGCGATCAAACTCATTAACTACATGTTTTAGAAAACTATAAAGAGACAGTATATTTTAAGGTCAGAATTTTTTTTTAAATGTCTATTTGGTGTTTTGATACGAAACCCAGTTACTGTTCTGTGTTGAGATTTTACCTCAACTGAGAAAGTTTTGCGTTTGCTGCAAGAGATTTGGTATTTGGTATCAGGGGTATTTGGTTTGCGCTATCATACACGCAAAACTCTCACATATTATAGGCTACACAAAACCTTATAACTGATGACTGTAATTATTAAAAACTCTACCCTAGCCATGACTAAACTTTGCATGGTTAATTAATAATTTTTTGAATAACTGCAAACCACTTACAGACTTGCGTAAATAATTTTAAGTAATACTGAATACGTCACTCTACGATAAAGGTTTTCTTTAGATACAAGGGATTTTGCAACTTCAAAATACATGTAATCAAAATGCAGAAAATGAATAACATTCTAATCTAGCATAACACAGTTCCGACCATTTTAATAGTGAAATTGATATACAATTTGTATACATTGTTTCATTCGCATTCCTGTCTTCTAGATTAAAACTGATATTAACTAAAAAAAACTAGCATAACAACAGCTAGCTCGAGATATAAAGTCCATACTCACATATTAACCCTCGTATTCCTGGTAATGTTTCTAGATTATTCCTATTACAAGAATCTGTTTTGCTCAGACACTGATCAACTGTCAACTGTACAATAACAATTTATGTAAGATATTCCGATGATGTTTCCGCAAGATGCATCGCTTATCAGCCATAGTCTATAAGATCATCTACTGGTGCTGAGGTCAAAAACAAATATGATCGCTTGGTAAACTATTTGAGAGAAATCTTTGCCACCTTAGCAGTGTAACAGAATTATTGAATCGTAATGCTAGACGTATCCATTTGTTGTTGTCTATTCAAAACTTTCACTATAAACAAACCTGCAGAACCTATTTCAGCTTATGTTCGTGATAATGCGGGTATAGATGTAAAACTGCAAGCTACCTGTTAAAAGATTTAAAGATTACAACGAGAGTGCCTGAAAGTAAACGATACTAAAATTCCTATCAAAATTAAATTAATGTTTAAGTTGATCAAAAAGATGCTGACTGTTATGTTATTTTAATTGAAATATCGGATAAAACTATAGATCACGCAGCTAAATAAAAGTAGTTTATCTACTCCGCAATGCAAACAAATCCCTGACAGATAATTTCCACTGTTCGTTAATCAGTCCAGTAATTTTTCTGAAAAGTCAACTGTGAATTCAGAGTCATGATTCTGCTGCTCATTTCGGTTTTTTTACTTTCATTTTGACTCTGAGTTAAGGAACTTGTTTATGGAGTCTTCATTATTATCCCCTATAGAACAAAAACATTAAAGTAGGGGGAAATTGGACTTCAACAAATCGTTTCTCTTTGTGTCCCCTATGTATGTAGCTGCTTAAGATGCTGTGTTTAAAAATGTATTTTAAATTATCTGTTTTAAGCATATATCTGACAATGGTAACTTCATTGCTTTCCTAAATGCTGCCAGGACATATTGTAGTCTCAACTAACGCTTTATACAGACAAGCACATTAAAATTGCTTTGTAAAAAGGCAAGACGGAAAGTCTGCAAAGATAAAAAAATCATGCATTATTATACAAGAGGATGTAACACCTTCTTGTTTTATCTTGTTTTCTTTCTTTTATAGTCGTTTATCAGATTCACCTTAACATTGATTCTAAAGTACGTAAGTAAGTGGTTGCGACAGCTGTGCGTTAAATAACATCAGGCGTTGGTCCTGATAATGATAGCAAGCCTGCAACACGGTGCATTTCACATAAATTGAATATTATAGAAGTCGGTTATATGCAGGGTGGCATCTTTTCGAATTGGATGTGGAGTTCCGAATCAGATTATAGTCGAAGATTCGAGTATCGTTACACAGCTACACATCCACATCATTGTTTATAGTATTCCTTTAATTACAATAAGTTCTAATGTATATTCTCTTAAGTTTTCAGCGTGAACCTTAGACTGACATGAATCGTTTGAGACTTCAAGCAACTCTATTTTCTATCTTCTCTTCTAACATTTCACAGCATCTCCTTCCCCTGACTCTACTTTTCTGTTGAGGTGAGCTAGGATAGAGAGATTGTTTTTGGTAGAGACAGAAAGGATTTTCTCAATACAAAAAAAGTTGTTTTTTTTTCAATATAAGTATGTAAAAATCACGTAACATACTGACCACTTAAATGTTACAACACGGCGGACTGCACATACTACGTCATGGACAGCAACTTCATCTCATAGTATGTGGTACGGAAATGTTGGCATTGGTATTTCTTTTCTACTGCGCATGTACTAACAAAATAATAAAATATTTACAGGCATTGTGCCTTTAGCTGTTACAGAGTGAGTTTAAAGTGGTTGTGAAATATATACTGAAACATGCATTGTTTGTAAATAAGGTTATCATTAAATTGTGTACTATACATAATAGTTTTGTAAACATAATTGAATTTCCGTTCCGTAAAAGTATACGGTATATGGAAAGGAGTCAAACTTATCGCAGCGGTTACTTCTCCTGCAGTACACAGTACCACTATAGCACAAATCTAATTGAAATGTCAAACAATGCAATCTTGGATGTGTTGGTATTGTTTGTGCAGTATGATTAATGTATCAATTTCTTACCTCTCTGGAAGTCAAAAAACAAAAGATTAATTAAAATATTGATTCTACGCCACGTGGTTTCTCGAGTGACTGAGAGCTGAGCTCACCGTGGCAAATCGTTGTGAGGTTCTTGAAAGAACAAAAGATATTCAGAAAGTGCATACACGTGCTTTTAAAATGATTGAACAGAACAGAACAGAACAAACTTTATTACTTTCAATACATGTAAAACATGCAAATATTAGGTAAATGAGATTGTCAACACGTATAAAATTTGCGGGATCAACTCATTTGAATCTAGATATGATAGCGCTAGCAGTTAAGCTCGTGCAAAAACAAATTAAAAAAACATAATTATTGATTTATGCAATCTAAATTTATGTAAATTGTTCCGGAAAGTTCATACATTCTTTCACAACAATACACATAATTCTTTAAAAGTCAGTGGATTTGCGGATTGTTTCATTTCTCGTTGGTTGGAAAGTACGGCAGCCAACTTGAAATAATTTGGCGGCTTATGCTCTAAATGTTATAATATCCAATTGATGTAAAACATGAATAAAATGATTAATTGCATGCGATATTTCAAAATGAAACGTGCTGTTAATTTGCAATTTAGTTTTACAAAATAAGCTTCAGTAACGGAAAGTAACTGTCTGTATATGTGCCCGTGCGGGGTAATTACAATCTGGTGTATGTATTAACATGATAAGAAATATTGAAACTCCCATGATGACTTCAAAGGAACACACTCTTTGTTTTAGTTCTCCCTTTATCAGAGCAACTGGATAGTTTTCACTTGATACATCATCATTGATTTTTGGGGTTAATAAAGATATTTTTGCTCATTTAGCTTAAAATCATAAACGAATTTTATATGCTTTTTCTGTGTGTGTTTCATGCTGATTAGAAGCAAACCAGTTTACTGGATTGATTTCAGAACACATGGTCGACAAAATATGATACCCTCCTTTCCTTACATTATATAGAGACTACAAGATTTCTGCAGTTTAGGCTACTATATTTGTATATTATATCACGCCGACATCAACGTTCCCCCCCCTTTCTATGTTTTGAAGCCAAATTTTCCGATCAGAAGCAAGCGTGTTCGCTTGATACTTGATTAATGAATGAAATACATATATGAAATATTATTTGTTATCACATGTGGTTTCTGACGTTTTGTACTGTATGTGTTACTTTATTAAATACTGTTCGACTGTCAGTCCTTTGGATAGTTAATATGTGAAGCATCTGCTGGTACACTTTCTCCTCTACTAGGGTGCATTCGTGAAGGTACCGGTACTTATTTGTGTTTACCTAGGTACCGCTATGCGTCAATTACGAAGATTAATTGAGAAATCAAGATAAAGTTTAAGAGATATTTATCTCGAAACATGGGAACAAAAAATCTTTGTTATTTGCCAAAAGACATTATTAAGGCTGTCCTCAGAGCTTTCATTTTTTCTCTTTAAATCTAGGTCCTATACTCTTATCTAGCATCTTTGAAAGTAACATTTTATTTCAATAAGATCTACAAATGTATTTCAAAATAATTTTGTGTGCACCTTCGCTTGTTTTTTTCTATTAGTTATGTTAGGCTGTGCCTGGCACGAATGTAGGTTCGGTGCGTGCTTTGTCTATCAGATTTACGTTTTTGCTTATTTGAAATGCATATTTGTTTCATACAGCTCACTGCAATACTTTCTCATTAATCGCACTATGCTTCATTATAACTGTGCTGTTTACAAAAGATATGATATATTTAATACTATTTATATTAGAGTCCCGGCCCTCCAAACTGGCTTTTACTTGTTTACCTGTGCTGAAACAGCAGCATCTTCCTTACAAAACGTGTCTTCTGCTGCTTTTTCTCATTGGGGTCTGCACGTTGATAGTTGCTGTGTTTGCTGGTGTGTCGGGATTATTTTTCTCATCTCAAACGCGTTATTTCCGTTGTAAAGTGCAACATGGCAGTCATGAGTCAGCACACTGTTATTTTAAAAAGGTGCATTGGAATTCAAAGGTCTGCTCTAGCCCAAATGATGTTGTAATAACCTAGGTCTGTGATACTATACATATGTGATACCATTGATTCATTTGAAGTAAATAATCATGCCTTTCTGTGGTGTGCAATAAATGTCAAAGACCACCAATAAAGGGAGAATCCTTTTTCCCGTTCTTGTGTTATCCTTGGTATTAATGTGCATATCATGGTCTCAAGTTGCAAATGTTATCAAAATTTATGTCCTCGTCGGGTTGAGAGTGCGTTAATATTGTTTTCGTTGTCGCTATTGCCATCGTTTTTTGTCATCGTCGTCTTTGGTTTTGCTGTTATTGGTGCATGTATAATACTCTGATAAATTTGCCCTGGGAAAGATCCACCCTTTCAATTTCATAATAATTTGCTTATTAAAGAGTCACCCAGGACAGATCCTAGCTTTTAATTTTATATGCATTTATAGATTTTTAACAAAAAGTTTTCCCTGCATAAATTTGTATACATAAATGATATGTAACCCATCTCCAAGCAGCCATGTTTATGCAGAAATTACTATTTCTTGACCAATCTCGAACGAGGGTCACAAAGAGGATCATTCTCAAAATCTCATTTCAATACCTGACATAACATTTCTTAGATGTACAATGTTTACATAGAGGTAAAGAGAACAGGCTAACTCTAACAGCGGTCATGCATTCTCATATATCAGAAACTCTTAAAGAGAACAGGCTAACTCACAGGGTCTGCATTCTCATATATCAGAAACTCTTAAAGAGAACAGGCTAACTCTAACAGCGGTCATGCATTCTCATATATCAGAAACTCTTAAAGAGAACAGGCAAATCTAACAGCGGTCATGCATTCTCATATATCAGAAACTCTTAAAGAGAACAGGCACTCTACAGCGGTCTGCATTCTCATATATCAGAAACTCTTAAAAGAGAACAGGCTAAATCTAACAGCGGTCATTCATTCTCATATATCAGCAACTCTTAAACAGTCTTGGTACATGTCACATACAGATCATTTCAAAATTATCCTCACTTTTATTTCTCTATAAATTCCACATGGATCATATGCCAAAGATTTCTCCTCTTCCACCCAACATGCCAAGTATCATGTGGGGAAGTTGTGAGTTCTTTGACTACTGGTTAAAGCAGTACTTACTGCCATAATTACTCATGAAAATAATTCCAACCAAACAGTTTAGGCATATTCACTGAACAGAAGAGAAAGAAATAGTGTTATTTGTAGAAGTAACAACATTGCTAACAAACAAAACAAGAGGGCCAAGATGGCCCTATATCGCTCACCTTGGTACAAGTCCACTTGCCTGGTGGAAGATCACTAGATAATGTTATATACCAAATAAGTTTTCCTATATACGCCTTTGTAAAACAAATGATCCCCCCCCGGGCAAGGTCAATTTTGACCCCAGGGGCATAATTTGAACAAACTTTAAAGAGGTCTACTAGGCAATGCTACATGCCAAATATCTAAGCTCTAGGCCTTGTGGTTTCAGAGAAGAAGATTTTTAAAGTTTTTACTATATATTCCTATGCAAAACTAAGTGACCCCCGGGGCGGGGTCAATTTTGACCCGGGGGTCATAATTTGAACAATATTGGTAGAGGTCCAC
This sequence comes from Saxidomus purpurata, assembly GCA_022818135.1. Taxonomy (NCBI): domain Eukaryota; kingdom Metazoa; phylum Mollusca; class Bivalvia; order Venerida; family Veneridae; genus Saxidomus; species Saxidomus purpurata. The sequence continues at coordinate 52,206,244 of JAFMSR010000005.1, read as the reverse complement.
TAGCCAATGCTACATGCCAAATATCTAAGCTCTAGACCTTGTGGTTTCAGAGAAGAAGATTTTTTAAGTTTTTCCTATATATTCCTATGCAAAACTAAGTGACCCCCGGTGCGGGGTCAAATTTGACCCGGGGGTCATAATTTGAATAATCTTGGTAGAGGTCTACTAGACAATGCTACATTCCAAATATCTTAGCTCTAGGCCTTGTGGTTTCAGAGAAGAAGATTTTTAAAGTTTTCCCTATATATTCCTATGCAAAAACTAAGGGCCCACCCGCGCGGGGTCAATTTTGACCCGGGGTCATAATTTGAACAATCTTGGTAGAGGTCCACTAGACAATGCTACATGCCAAATATCTAAGCTCTAGGCCTTGTGGTTTCAGAGAAGAAGATTTTTAAAGTTTTTCCTATTTGTTGCCATAGCAACCAGAGTTCTGCATGGAATGTGATTCTTTGAACAATTTTGGTAGAGCTTCATGCAAGGAACATTCCTGCATAGTTTTATCAACATTGGCCTAGAGGTTTCAGAGGAGATGTCATTTGAATCAAAATGTTGACGGACGACGGACAATCATCGATCAGAAAAGCTCACCCTGGCGAAGACTTTGAACTGCAAAATAATAATCAAAGCACTGAAAATGCTGACAACAAAGTGTCCTCTGATCACAAACACGATCCACACGCGTTTCAGCTAAAGTCGATCTACTTTGCAGGCGAAAGGAGAAACCTTTGGCTGTTCAAATTGTCTATACGTTTGACGCATGCCGGCGTACGCCGTTCTATTCGTTTCTAAAAACCAGAATGAAATCGGCGTGTTTTAAGCAATGAGGTTTGGATATACCGGCGTACCCCGGCTTACTCCGCATATGTTCCGGCCAGCGTCAAACGTATAAGCCCTTCGCTGAGTCGTTTTCAAAATTGCCTACTAAAACAAGAGTCACGTGACCGTGACAACTTGTTAAAAAACGAAACATTCAACTGATATATGTAAACAGAACTGTGACCTACTTAGCATGTATTAGTTCCATGTTGCTGCAAAGAAATTATTACACTTAATGCATTTCATTCCTTTAATGTCAGTTGACTATCGCTGGACAATCTTCAGTAAAAAAGCGCAACTCTATTTCAAGCAGATATTTGCACTTACCAGAAACAATTCACTTAATCCTTCTCTGTAAAATTACGACATCAATGATTGTTGTAGCTGTCAATGAATTGGAGAAGGAAACATTTTGTAACATCACCTTGATGCACATTGCCGTAATGTTCAAAACTCAAGCATCTCATTAAGTGTAAATACACGCTTTTCAACAAATTGCATTGATTGCAAGTCATTGCATCTTAACTAACTTCAATACCTACCATGACCGAGAAAATACTTTCTCAACTTCTGATCACGTCTACACTATTACAAGCAAAACCGATGATAAAAACGTACACATACGTTACCTTTAGTATATGACCAGTATCGCTCCATAACACACTCAGCACCCATTTCTCACCATGGCCCTCTCTTACTGTAAAACATCCAAAAAGTTAATGCAAATTACAAAATCAGATATGCTAGAAACCAAAGCCTCCCACCCACTTCCTATTCTGGAAAATATTTAGAATAAACAAGAGCTGTCGCTTATAAGTGATGACCCCCAAAATGAGGTGTCTCACAGTCTATATTCTCTCCATGTTCTCAACAATTGTGCTATGTAATTTTTAAATCCTTCCATGCATGACAGAGTTACCATGCATACAGTATTCCATTACCTTTAAACTCTGAAGTGTAACCTTGACCTTTGAGGTAGGAACATGGGTTTCACACGCGACACAACGTCTTGATGTATTGGATATTTATAAAGGTACAGTTCGGCCACGAATGTATGTATATATACAGAATTCCATTACCTATAAACATTAAGTGTGACCTTGACCTTTGAGGTAGGACGTGGATCTTGCACGCGACACGTCATCTTTATGTGTTTAACATTTGTGCCGAGTTAAAATTAATCCATAAATGACAAAGTTACAGTCCGGACACGATATATATACACATATACAGTATTCTATTACTTTCGAACTCTTAGTTTAACCTTGACCTTTGAGGTAGGGACGTTGGTCTTCCACGCGACACGTTGTCTTGATGTGCTGACCATTCGTTCCAGGTTATTTTAAAATCTTTCAATGCATGACAAAGTTTCAGACTGGACACGAATGTATGCATATATTCAGGATTCAATTCCTTTAAACTCTTAGTGTGATCTTGACCTTTGAGGTAGGGACATGGGTATTGCACGCGACAAGTTGTCTTGATGTGCTGGGCGTTTGTGCCAAGTTTTTTTTAATCCTTTAAAGCATCTTTTCTGTGACACAGTTTCCTACTTTTTGATCGATATTAGCAGAGTTTGCTGAATTTTGATAAAGAAGAAGCCAGTTACTGTTTCCTAGGCTTGTGCGTCATCGGTGAGACTAAAACCCACAATTAAACGCATTTACATTTTTTGACATATTTAGCCAACTTTGGCTGAGTTGAAATAACAACAGGGTCGTGATTTGACTTACCTAAGTTAACACAGAACATTTGCATTAGATTAGGTAATTAAATGTTGAAAAAATGTACGTTTTCATGTATTAAAATTTGTCCACAAATTTACATTCTGATCCATTTTCAGGATAACCAGATATCGAATGTTGCTATAAGAGTTTTTACAAGTCTTGCTAATGGCCAAGTCTTTAAACCCTATCTGACCAAGTTTCAAACTAGACTGTGAGCATGAAGACAAATCATTCTTACAAGATTTCGACAATAGCTGAATACTTAGCTTGCTTTTGAGCTAGTGTTTGGACCAATCAAATGAAAACAGGCACAGTGAATGGATTTTTTATAGGCTCCAGTGAATGGAATTTGTATGTGACCCTTTTTAAAATTGTATGTGTAGTTTTACGAACGAATACTTTGCTACATGATATTCTTGAAAAAAATTCTATCAATGGTTGCAGGTGAGGGTTGGACTATCCGGCTCCTGGGTATTTTATCGGCTGAACACCATTTTATCTGTTTTAAAGATATTTCTTGTTTATCATGATCCTGTACAAAATATAAAAACTCTAGAATGGTCACTGATTTCTTTAATTTGTATGGTTGACCAGGGTTTTGACCCTATGTGACTGAGTTTTGAACATGACCTAGAAATTATAACAACAAACATTTTAGCCAATTTATATCACAATGATGTGATACAAAATGTAGCTTCAGGAGTATTAACAAGGGTTCTTTTATAATTGACCTGGTATTATTTACTTTTGACTCGACATAACCCGGTTTCAAGACTGACCCACTTGTAGAGATAATCAAACATTCTGACCAAGTTTCATGATAATTGTTTATGAAACAGTTCATCAAAAAAGTTCACAACAGGTCATACAAACATATGAAGATGTTGAACATGGGACAATCTTAATAGCTAAAATTAATACCAAGAACACTCAAGAGTTTTGGTGAGTTGAAAACCATTTTTATTTATATGAAAAATATATGAAGAAAGATGCATAATTTTACAAAATTTTATGAAAGAGTTATGTGACTTGGTGCTAATAACACTCTTTATTGAACCATTGAACACCTTGGTAAAAATTCAACCAAACTCTGCCTTAAAACTTCTTGAAATGGCAACTTGCATGCAATTTTCTATGTAAAAAAAATGGCAGAAGTTTTTAGAAATCTCATGCCATGCATGAGTATGGAGACATGACTTCCCTTTGTTGACTGACCTAAGTTCCTGGGAAAGTTTCTACCATACCGGAATTGGAGATAGTAAAATGAAGGCTAACTTTAACTAGGATGTTCAAAGACAAATATAAAGGGCCATCAATTATAAACTTAACTGAGTGCTGAGAAACTAACCTAACTTGATGGTTTGTATGCGAAACTTTCACTGAGGAGTGTCACTGAAACCAGTGGCGATAACAACACAGAATGTTTGAGTTGCACTAATCGTCAAATAGTTAGACTTCTTGACAATATCAAGATACTATATGGACGATGGAGGGAATGTAACAATAGTCCACTCTGGTGAAATCAGCGGAGACTTTAAAGTAAAGTGGGTTTAACTTCATTTCCGACTTAAAGCCAGAAAAATCAAAGTATAAAAAGGAGCAATAATTCTGTCAGAGAGATCTCAAAAGTTATAGGTCTTTTTCAGTAGTGAAGAACTGTTAGAGCAAAAAATGTGTTAATTTATAAATAAATCTTTTTTATATACATGTACATTCAATTATTAACAGCAAACCTCGCAAAAAAAATACCCACATTCCAGCCTAATCTTATTCTGCATACAGTCACTCTTGTGTACATTCATAAATAGTAAAACTTGAAACCAGTTTGTTTAAGTATCATGAATTTAAGCTGATTTATGTAAGTAACTGGCAATTTTCATTCAATTGACCAAAATATTTACTGACACTGAAGAATCAAAATGCAACATTTTAGTGATAAACATTTGTCTCCTGAAAAAGAAACTTTATAGATATCAGTTACAGAACATAATACAATATAAACATGTTAGTTTCAGGGACTATAAACACACATATAAACTTATGCAACTGTTGCACGGCAACTTTTGTCCCTATGATTTTACCACATACAGTAAAACCTGTGAAGAAAGTACACTGAATGGAAGAATCAGTTTTTTGTTGTTTTTGGCCTGGGGACTGAAAGTCCCCTAGGCCTAAGTTAGCATACCACATTTCAAACACTGCAAGAAATTTAACTGTGCTATGTGCGAATAACAACTGTAAACATGCGCTATGCGAAAGTAGTGCAAGATAGACCAGATCAATCTTCTGTTAAAATGTCGCATATTATAAGAACATATTACAAATAAAAAGAGTACATACAACTTCAAACGATTGCAGGAAGGTATATAGCTTACGGGCTGCATTACACATTTTTTTCTGTTAGCTGATTACGGAAGATAATCATATGCATATCACGGAAAAGTACGGATATTTACGGAAATTTACGGAAACGTACGGAGCTCGATATAAGAGTTTGTAGTTTGATTTTCAAATTTCCGATGTTATTTCATTGACAACTTTGTTATTTACGAACGATTACATATATATTTACCTAAAAATAATTTTCCCTTAAAAAAAGATATAATTTACGTACATTCCCAAGAAGGAACTCACGTGATCAAAATCACCCGCCATTTATCGAGGACACTGCATGTCAAGGCCTAGTGAACGGTTTCACCGATTACAACTACAAGGTAACCCAGAATCATTTTTGGTTTTCTCTGTTTTACACATTGTACAGTACTGTATTTATATTTCATTGCTGGTATTGCTTTGTTTATTTCTGTTTCAAGGTCTTGTCCTTGGTACACAATAACTTTCGATCCACATCATCAGATCATATCGCTTGAAGTTGTACAAAGCGCAGATCGAATTATTTTTATTGGCTTAAACAATTTATAATGTTTTTCATTTAACGTACGTTTTATAATAAAACAAACTTCCCTGCCACCCATATATTTGTGAATCATTCATTCTGTGTCATATATTGAATTTCGTCCTCTGCACATTTCGGCCCGCGCTTTAGGTAAGGTTCAGCGCAAAACACATAGGTCAGAAGTTGTTTTTCGGGGAGTTAACCTATAGCCCCCAGGCCTTCGGCGCTAACAGCGCTTTGATTTAAAGGTGTTTTCAGCAGTCACCTGGTGTCCGCAGCCATATGGACACATTAAAGAAATATTTTCTATATCACACTTTAATTGGTTCAACAAACTTTGTTTGTAGGGATCGTAACTATTATCAAAAATTTGAAAACTGGCAAAATTTAATGATCTGAACTTGCCACTCATAAAATTTGTCTGCTGTTCGCAAAAATGTTTTTTTCTAATTTAACAAAGTATTCAGATTTATTTTCATTTACGCAATAACTGAAGCACATTGGCAGACTAAGATAATTCCGGGTGCATGACATTTACTTTTTCTTTTCATTAAGTCAGTGAGTTGCAAATATGGGTTGGGTCACCATTGGTGTAACAAGGATCTAACTTCAATCAATCTAGATTCCGACCCTGCATTAAGCGGTCACATTGCTCAAAATGGCCAAATAACACATATGAGCTTATCCAACCGCAGACAGCTCAAAGACAGGTTGGCACATAGCAGACATATTAAAGACAGGATGACCTGTATACATCACGAGGCCAGCAGGTTTCATCCTTAGAGTAATGCTTATATAGTTTTGATGAAACTATATTACACAACATTTTACAAGTAATGTTTAGCTTAACTGTGATCAAGAAAGATTTGAAATTGTCTAGTCATCATGACATCAGTTTCCTTAAAGAATCCAGAACGGACGTTGCAGTTGATGGTATTATTTTTGGTCATATTTTCTATACCAGAATGCTCTCCTTAAAAATTTTTGAGTGGCTATTTGCGCTAAAGTGTAATACCTCACTATAAGTTAAAACAATAGTGCCAATATGGCCCCATATTGCTCACCTGAGACCTTTAGAGTGTCCATTAATTTGACGGTGGACCCTATTTTTTTAACTCAGATGGCCCATGCTCGTAGTCGACTTACATTTAATCAAGGTGGTCATTCTAACCAAATTACGTAAAGATCCAGTAGAAAATGCATACACAAGGTTAAATGTGGACAGACAGATTCGGACTTGATATGGAACTAATCAAATTCCATAATGATTGGGTAATAAATGTGGCCTCTAGAGTGTTAAGAAGGCTTTTCACTGATTTGACAGTGTGATCTAATTTTTAACCCCAGGTGACCCAGATTCAAACTTTGCCTAAAAATCATTGAATAAAATATTCTGACTAGTTTTCATGATGACTGAGTGGTAAATGTCACCTCTATTGAATACGAAACGTTTTTTTATAATTATATCTCCTGGTCTAGTTTTAAGCCCCAGTTGACCAATATTCAAAGTTGACCTAGATGTCATCAAGGCAATCACTCTGATAAAGTTTCATGAAGATCAAATGAAAATAGCAACCTCAATTTCATACACAAGGTTTTCTATTATTTGACTTGGTTACCTAATTTTAAACCCTAGATGACCCATATTCAAACTTGACATAGAATTTATCAAGGCAGTCATTCTGATTAATTGTCATGAAGTTCCAGTAAAAAATGCAGACTGCATTGCATACACAAGGTTTTTTTTATGATTTGACTAGGTGACCTAGTTTTTTACCTAAATGACCCATATTCAAACTCGACCTAGATTTCATCAAGTTTCATGAAGAGCCGATGAAAAATGCAACCTCTATTACAAACACAAGGTTTTTCTATGACTTGACCCAGTGACCTAGTCTTGACCAAGATGACATGTATTTGAACTTGACCTAGATTTCATCAAGGCAGTCATTCTGACCAAGTTTCATGTAAATCTAGTGAAACATGCAGTCTCTATGGCATACACAAGGTAAGTGCGAACAGACGACGGACACCAGACGATCACAATAGCCCACTATGAGCACTTTGTGCTCAGATGAGCTAATAATCCAAAAGCAGTGTAAATTTTGTTTCTTTGACATATTTCGATTATCTCTGTAAATACATTGAGCTTCGAGTCCAACTCAGGTCACGAACATACCTCCTCATATGACACCAGTGCTGGTTTTTCCAGGAAGCGGACTGGAGAGTGACTCGATAAGCTCAAAGCTTTCTTCAGAATTGAGCTAAAATAAATTAGTTTAGACTAAACTAAACTTTAAACCCCTTAGAACTTTATCTACTATTTTATTTTTCGGCTATGTTTCTCTTTACATAGTTTACATATTTCCACAGTGTTAACTAACCTTCATTTCTTTAAGGATAATTTCTGTAAATTCTTAAAATCAATCTTTTCTTAGACCCTGATTGACATTTTCAAGGATTATTATTCTTATTATTCTTAACTGATATTTTCAATCTTAATCTCGTTATCTGCCTATAACATGTTTTTATCTTTAATAATTTGAGTCATCTATACCAGGTTTTCAGTGCAATTAAAAGAATTTCATAAAAACCCTGTTTTCCCCTTTGTTCTAAAAACTATGATACTTTTCATGTGCTTGACTTCTCCACATGACACTTTTTGAGGTTTAGTATTTTGCCAACTTATAGTGATTAGAACTTTGCAATTTGGCCAATCCTTCACGGCAATACTGATGTGAGACATGAGGAATACATTGTACTGCAAATAAAAAGCATTATGGGTAAAGTATTTTAGCAAAAGAAAGAGTATTCAATTATCATATTTCCAATTTCCATAATATCGTAAACATTTTGCTTTACACTTGATTCATATTTTCAATGCTCTGTCTTTTTTGGCAAATAGGAACAACAATGATAATATTGCAGCTAGGAAGTATCTGAACTGCTTGTAAAATATTCTTCCGGACATCAGAACATGCAGTTTTAAACCTGATAAAATTGTAAATAATTGATTTAAATATAAAATAGTATCTGCTTTAACAAAGATATGGACATGCATTTTGACACAAAAGTAATGAATTGTTGTTGAAGTCAAATAAAAAATGATGGTATCTTGCGGTTGCTGTTTGAATCAGTCATGACTGCATCATACTGCATTACAGTTTGCCCTACTTTCCTTTCCAATCAAATGCCCAAATTTCATTCAAAAAGCAAATTATATTTTCCATATTGACTCATTACCGCCAGTATGAAAATAATTATTTCACTTATTTTACCAATAAGAGAGACTGTGACATCACACAGCTAAGCTGTAAGACGATTAAAATTTCGTATTACAGGAATAAACATAATCTTGTTATCCCTCGCGGTAAATTTGCTTAATCCTGTAATACAGACCTATAACCTACAGTCGATCTCAAGTACATCTGCATAACCCAAAACTTCTACAGTCAGATTTTTTTATTTCCTAACTACCATATGAGGCTTTAGACTCAATATAAACAATTGATTAATTTCTGTTTCGTACAATACCGCTCCAAGTAGGGACAAACTACATAACGAGAGGTTCCCTTGTGTCAGAATTGCTTCAGTACCTGTAAAGTGAATGATTTATAGATCCAATTCGATATTCGTAACTGTTTCAAATGAGATCGTCATTAATTTTCTTCTTTATAACATTTCAAAGCAGAAAACTATAATTAAAGCATTGTAGCATATATTTAACTTCTTACATTGGTACCCGGTTACGAATTCATTCATGGGTGAAATCCACAACAATCAACCATTATATAAACATGAAACGCGCATAAATTGCGAATTTTAATTATAACATAATTATTTTACAATCTCATAATCGTTGTTATGCTTTACACTAATGCTTCTGATTTCAGCTTACAATTCACCCGTAAACTATTTGCGAACGTGAATTCAACAAAGGTAAAGGTCTGACCCATGAGTATGCATTTTGTATCGTTTGGTAAGAACTTGCTTCATATATTATATCTTTCACTTTGAAAAATGCATACATGTACCTATATTGACTGATTATCAGTTGCAACTAAACCTGAATGGTTAATAGAAACATGTCATTAGAAGTTGATTTTAGTATAAATGATTGCTTTTGACTGCAAAGTTATGTATCTGTGAAAAACAAAATCAAAGGCGCAATCTGTCACTTACCAGATCTAATCATCAACACATAATAACTCATGACACACATGAGGCAGGTTCTTAAAGATTTCTTTACTGTACAGTCCAAAAGTAGTCTGCACATTAACCAGCCTAATCATAGTCTGCACTAAATATCATTCAGCCCAAAGTGAAATGTAGACAGGATTGGTCCTTTTAACAAATACAGCAGCAGCAGCAATAATTGTATCATTTATCATAAAATTACTTCATGCTATCAAAGAGACAGGTTCATTATATTTAATATAGAAGTATGAAATTTACCTACATTAAACAAGTTTTACTGAATTCTATCCTTGTATGACAAACTGCCTCTGGTGTTTGTATCAGTTATACGGTCATTGGGTCACTAAGAGTTGCTTGATGTCTACATTTAATTGAACACAGCTTATCTCAAATAAGCCGGTCCGCTTCATTGTCATATAAAGGTGAACACTGCATGGAAAAGCAACAGTTAGAAGGCCCTCTGCCACTCACCTACAAGTCCAAATATGACTTGTATTTATAAAAGGCAAAAACCACTTGCCCAAAAGTCTGAACTGCGTAATCAAATCTGACCTAGCGATCCCTGCTTTTTCTCAACAAAAATTAGTATATATCTATGTGTGTTGTTTGAATAGGGGTGCAGAAACGTCAATCGAAATTCCCACGTAGTATTTACTAAAGCCTAGTTTAACAGCTTTGGACTAATGGATGAAAACAATTAAAACAGTATATCGACTTATTGAGTAAACAATGTTCTGTAATAAATGCTAAATGCATGGTGGCTACAAAGAACTATACGCAACTGATTTCCCTGAAGGTCTCTATTCTGTCATTTTACTATGTAAAAATATAACTGAGACTATTTAAGACATATGTTATTATATGTTTATTGTACTGATATAAATGTATGTACAACAGATTTACCTTTCATGACATCGCTGGTTAGTAAAAAAAATTACGAATCTTTCTTCGAACAATAAGGAAGACGTCATCTTTTGAAAACTATTTTTAGTACTTGGGACCTGAAAACAGATTGCGTAGGGATAACAGTATGTGTTTGAACTATAGTTCAAGTAACACGTTTTAATACGGAAAAAGAAAGACAAAATAATAACAGACGTTTTGAATTGTTCGACTCTTTCACTGCTCATCTCATTTCTTAAAGTCTATCCGAATTTTACTGCTCAAATAACCGAGGAAGCGTAAACATAGAAAAGATTTCAAAAGATAGCTAGTATATCAATAATTATTCATCACCGAACCATAGCTTCAACGTTAGTCAAGAGACAACGTCATCCGATCAAGACCCCATCCACATAAATCAAACCAGAACACTGCTTCGTGGATAAAAGATTTCAACGTAATGTCGTGAATCATAACATATTATCATACATATGATACGCTATTTTAGATGGTTAAATTGGGATTTTTCAAAGGTGTTTGTAACGCTTTATAATTTGGTAGTTTTACATATACAGATTTACTTTCCAGAAATTTATACTGGGACCGTTTTGGTATCAATGTAATATATCTTATTTTCAGAGAGTTTGAAGAACTTTATTTTTTCATCGAAATCTGAGAGCGAGGAGCTTTAAGGAATATACAATGTTTCGAAGCAACCTTTTTCGTCTTAACCGGTATTGAAGACGCAAGTTGGGCATTAGAATTGAAATGCATATTTAAGAATACTACGACATTCATTTTATTCGAATAAATTGAATGAACGTGACATTTGAACACGTCCAAAATCTCAATTTAATTCAACTGTCATATTTTCCCTTCATATTTTAAATACTAATAGAATTTAAAAATGCTTGGGCGGTATTGTGGATGCTAAAGTTCCCTTTTTAAGTTGTTGCACTTAGTTTAGACATGTGCTTGTGTGTAACTATTTAAGAATGTGTGAATCGCAACACTTACTTGTGTTTTATGTATTACATTTGTTACAAAAACTGAATACTTATTTCGTAATTACGGACGCATCCGCTGGAATGTAGATATATTAACATTAGAACCTCTTACATGATATTCTAATTATCTCAGATAATTTGAAGAAATAACTTAGATAGTTTATTCAATGACTTTTCATCTGACATATGTTTTACAAGAGTATAAAACATACCATCTTGGAAGCACTTGATTATGTTAAAGCGTGTACTTCAGCAATTGAACTTTATATAGATAATAGCACATCAATCTATTTATAGGCTAAAACTGAGATGGTAAAGTTATCTTTTATAGCTAAGCTATGTTGCCCTAAGGTACAGGTTCGAATCTGTCTTCTTTAAAATTCTAAAAGTTATTTCATTTAAATATCGTTTGCAGATGTTCGTTCTTCTAAGTATGAGTTAAAGCGGCACTTCCTACATCTAGTATATAATATTCTCCAAACAAAAAATATGTTCACTGACCTCAAAATGATAAATAAATACAATGTCAAAGAACAACATACATGTATATCGAAAAGTACCTCATTTTAGCACAAATAACTAACATAGAGGCATTCTGTAATGAATCGCTTTCCATCCATTAGTTGTACAACAACAACTTTACATAGATTATTGAATGTTTCATGGTACTGCGACAAACTTTTAAACGCATATGTCTTAGTTGTTTCGCTCACTTTGTTAAAGTGATAAGATTTATACGCCTTTTCCGACTTTTATATTGTTGCTTGTAACAAAATGATTGTCTAATTGTTTATTATGTTGCCTGTAGTTTGTGATTATTTTTGTCTTTTTATCATGCTGCTTAGAGCCAGTGTCACTGTTTTCCTCTGTTAACCACATCTTTTAGCCAGTTACTGTCTTCTTGTCTGTTCATTATCCTGCTTGTTGTCATTACTATTGTTTGATTATATACTGTTTATAGCCAGTGCCTTTGTTTATCACGTCACTCGTACCGTACCCATTGCCTTTGTTTATGCCTTTTGCAGTCAGAACTTTTATGAAAACAAGTAAGGTCAATACTTAAACATCGAATAATTAGCTTCAGGCTTATCATCTAACATCAAAACATTTTCTGCATGTTTGCCTTGTGTTGTAAGCAGTGTGCGACAAGTTTCTGGGCTAAACTCTTCCACAAACTGTTTTAGGGCTAATATTGCAGATTTCCAATGCAAATGTTTTCTATTCATTTTAAGTGAAACAAGTTACTTACGATATTCTCAATAAGAGCATCGCGTGTATCAATAACGGAAAACAATCTAAAACCTCACGATTTTTCAAACTCAAAGTGCCTCATTACATATAATTTCTGACTATTATTTCCCAGAGCAGAAGCATCTCAATAGGTGTAGTAAACTGTTGTCGTCATCGATATTATACTTAAAGAGTGCATCATTGAATTTGTACTCATCTATCTACTTTTATTTAGCTCCAAGACGGCTGCTACTTTAAGCCTACGCAATAGGTCATGTGCATTTATTTCAGATGGATGAACTTAGTACATTTGATATAAACATACAAAATGTAAAAATGTTACTATTTTCATAATTCATTTCCTCGAAAAATAAAGCAATGAATTACGTTTTCCTGTTGTCATCGTTTGTGTCGTCCTTCCTGATACTATTTTAAGTAATTAGTTTTTGGCGTGGGGACTGAAAGTCCCCTAGGCCTAAGTTAGTATACCACATTTCCCTGCAAGAATTTTAGCCGTGCTATGTGCGAATAACAACTGTAAACATGCGCTATGCGAAAGTAGTGTAAGACAGACCAGATCAATCTTCTGTTTGAATGCCGCATATGATAAGAACATGTTACAAATAAAAATAGTACATAAAACTTCAAACGACTGCAGGAAGGTATATAGCTTACGGGCTGCATTACACATTTTTTTCTGTTTTAGAAATTAATGCGCTGTTAGCTGATTACGGAAGATAATCATATGCATATCACGGAAAAGTACGGATATTTACGGAAATTTACGAAAACGTACGAAGCTCGATATAAGAGTTTGTAGTTTGATTTTCAAATTTCCGATGTTATTTCATTGACAACTTTGTTATTTACGAACGATAACATATATATTTACCTAAAAATAAATGTCTCTAAAAAAAGATATAATTTACGTACATTCCCAAGAAGGAACTAACGTGATTAAATTCACCCGCCATTTATCGAGGACGCTGCATGTCGAGGTCCAGTGAACGGTTTCACTGATTACAACTACAAGGTAACCCAGAATCATTTTTGGTTTTCTCTGTTATACACATTGTACAGTACTGTATTTATATTTCATTGCTGGTATTGCTTTGTTTATTTCTGTTTCAAGGTCTTGTCATTGGTACACAATAATTTTCGATCCACATCATCAGATCATATCGCTTGAAGTTGTACAAAGCGCAGATCGAATTATTTTTACTGGCTTAAACATTTTATAATGTTGACTATGTGATTATTTTTCATTTAACGTACATTTCATAATAAAACAAACTTCCCTGTCACCCATATATTTGTGAATCATTCATTCTGTGTCATATATTGAATTTCGTCCTCTGCACATTTCGACCCGCGCTTTAGGTAAGATTCAACGCAGAACACGTAGGTGAAAAGTTGTTTTTCGGGGAGTTAACCTATAGCCCCCAGGCCTTCAGCGCTCACAGCGCTTTGATTATATACGTCATTTGGATATGCCCGCCCTCAAGTTGCCTATATCAATTTGATGAACATTTCCTAAGTAATATTAACTAAAGCAGTTTCACTGCCTCAGATTGATGGAAGTTCAAGCTACAAAGTAGAGCGATGCATTAAGTAATTTAGCAAACACTATTTCGTAATAAAAGATAAATACCGGAAGGTTACAACGAGCTAAATATAACTGATTTCCCTGAAGGCTTATATTTATCAAATTATCATTTGTCATTCATTTTGTTCTGGTTCTGTAAAAATGTTATGATATATATGCTCTTACTAGCGTTTATTTCATAAAACAAAATTTCTCACTTTTTTGCATTGCTTTGACGTGCGTATAATATAAACTGAATATGTGTGAATTAAAGTAATTGCTTAAACTGAGTATTTATTTAACGTCGTAAAAAGTCAAATGAAATAAGGTAGGATATATGTTAAATGTCAAATATACAATATCCTTTACAATGAGGTATTGATTTGGCTAAACGATGCAGCGAGATAAAAGTAAAATAATAAATTTCAATGTCATTGCACTTTTGCTAACTGCCAGGCAACACAAAAACAAACTGCATTAATACGAAGCGAAGAGTCTGACTATTTAAAATCTACAAGATATTAATCATGAATGCTAAGCAGGGAATACCGTGTATTGTATCCAAACGATTATGAAAGCCTTAAGAATTTCATGAACCATTATAACTTTTAAAATGATTTAGAAATAATATACCCACTTTTGTATGTTGGCGGTCATTGGGGGCTCATTAGATTGATGTGGCCAACTCATGATACAATAATGAATTAATAAATTTACACAAAAAATGGTAAATCTAGGATAATTACGGAATAAATTCCAATACATCATAACACAACAATAAAAGAATTGCCAATTTTTCTAAATTGTAATATAAACAGTCTATGATGTCTTCTCTCTTGCAAGAACGGTTACCAAAACAATTATTTGCAATCATTTTATATTTTGTCTTGTGTACTTTCGATGTTGTGTCATCTAATAAAAAATAGATAATTTTCAATTAAAGTTTTCTCTGTCCAAAACTTCTTTGAAAAAAGACTTCTACGTAATGCAGGAAGCGTTTATTTACCATTTTGTAAGAACCTAAACTGCGTATTTTTATGGAAACAATGAGTAAGAAAGTATACAAAATTTCTTTATTTGTGCGCTTTTCATTCATGTCAGTACGTTCTTAAAAGGTGCCATACCGATGCTCAAATAAATTCTCAACAATATTTATTACAAATGTATATGGATGGTGCACTGTGCGTAAATGTAACTTAATGGTGAACTTATTTGCTTAATATAAAGAACATTTGAAGTACTAGACCGACGCATTAAAGTACATACTGACAGATGTTTTCTTTATCAATACATTTCTTCAAACAAAACGGCAGCATTTTGAATTAAGGATAACGCACTCTGGGTTTTCTATTATAGGAAAAGTGTCGTTGTTTTGACCATGTTCTGTAAACAAAATTATGTTGTCATTCAATCTGATTCATCAGATGCTCTGATAGATTTACATCCTTTAAGTGAAATTATGCGCATTTTTTTTCAAGTAAAAATCCAGCTGAAATAGGTGTGTGTACAAAAGGGTAGAGGAAATAATAGCTTTTAACCCAATACACCAAACTCTTCCGGCTACCAGTATGAAATAATAACTTTCCAAATATTGATTTTCTTATTTTGACTGGGAGAGTCTTTTTAGAAAAAAAAACAAGTGCATGCAGGAGTTGCTTCCCTTCCACTGCCGAAATCTCTACCAACAACACAACGACACAATCAACTATCATTTTATCAGTCCGACTTTTTTATATCTAAAGAACCAACTTCAAATACTAATGCGGCATTAAACATTAATTTAACACATTTCAATGCACAGCAACTAAAGATTGCTTTTATAAAACTGTCACCAAAATTACACTTTGTGCAGTAAGATGCGCATAATTTGACTTTAAATTTCTTTAATTGAAGAATCAAGACAGGAAAGTTTTCTATATACTTTTAAATGTCTATACCTCAAAATCAGCTGTCATGTCTTGTTAACAATAAACAGTCATCTTACACTGATATAAATGAGTATGACAACCATGTTGTGTTAATTAGGTTAAGCAGATGATTACACGTCTATGCTAATGTGATATGTGATTCCATTACTAGTATGTACGTTTATAGAAAATCCGGATCACCTAGATACTTCCCATTATTGAAAGTATATATTCAGTCTGACGTGAGTCTAAAATTCCATCACATTTTTCTTCTGTCTCTTTTTTCTATTCATACCATTATACGATTCATCAGTATGTAAATTTGTAGTTGTAAGCTGTAAGTAGATGGGTGCTTATAAATCAACGATCACGCAAGAGTAAATGTAATTGTGATGGAATGTGCTATATTCATAAAAGGCATTGATTTATTACCATTTATCATCGGTTTGGTTAGCTTGAGGTCGCTATATTGCTTTTTAACATATTACGTCATACATTTCTTTAATGTAAAATAAAATCAAAGACGTGCCCATTTCATCCCAACCAAGAGGAAGATAGCTAAATAATTTTCACATAGTACTGAGGTGGTAGAAAAGAGATCATCCATTAATAAGAAAGTGGTGAATTACGCAATATTTCTTGTTTATTGTTGATTGCTACCTAACCCTTTGTTTGTGTGAATGTTGTTTATTTGAATAAATGTAGTTTTTGCTTTGGAGGTTTCAAGAAAGATATAACATAACATTTTCTGGTCTTCTTCATAAATAAATGTTGAGTGATAAATGTAATACAAACTAATCGCAGCTGCAATCAATACTTAAGACCACTCAGAAGAATACGCCCATCAACAACCAGAAATGGCAGAAAACTACCATGACGACTGTATATTGGAAAACAACCAGAAAAGGCAGCAAACTACCATGTCGACTTTACATTGGAAATGCTTTCGCCACTGACAAAAAGTCAGAATTAACGTCCGACTAATAAAACTTTATCAGGTCTTAACAGCAAATTCCCGCTTGAAAGTATCATTAAATTTTTAAGCATACTGTGAAAGTTTAAACTTGTGTCCCCAATGCTAACAACGCCCAAACAAGTTACATTTAAACAGAAAGCTTTAGTTTAATTTCAAAAGATCTCAGCAGGCTCGAAATTTTAGATTCTCAATGCCACGGTGCAGCTATTTATTTGCAGGCAATTTGATCATCTTGCAATTAGCTTTTATGTTTCGTGTTACAAATTGCATGTCCTGGAAATGTTCTGAAATATTAAAAAAGATATTAAGATTTTAACGAAAGCACAGATATTGAAATAAATAAAGCAATCAATGAAGACACTATTAAATTAAGTATCAAGCTATTTGCCACTGCTACTTCTACTTTTGCTACCAATTCTACTGCTACGGCCACCGATCTAATCATGCAGCCGCTGCTACCACCGAGCCTGTTGCTGCTGTTACTGTTGCTGCAACTATATGCCAAACTCTTTATACATTCACATTTTTGAACAGACAACATTACATTTTATAACATTTAAATTACGTTTTATACCCTATTTTTAGTATGCAACTGCAAAGCATTTGTAGAACAAAGTGCAAAAAAACAACACTTGTAAAGCTGTATGCCATTTAGTAGGCTGTCAAAATATCTGGTACTTGATTGTGTCAAATATATAAACTTTTGTTTAAAAAGAACACATCAAAACTAATTGTATATTTATATAAACTTGCACATTTTGTAGTGTGATGTTTTATAACATGTCATTATTTATTTTTCTATTTGAGAAATCAATCTGAGATCTACTATAAATGAATCTGTTTCTCAATTTAATGAATTAGAACAGGCAGAAACACCAGCTATTGGGCACTTTGTTCATAAGTGGAAGTTTTATTACCAGAGTATATGTAACATATTGGCTAACGCCTGTTGATTTGATTACTGATCAGTAGAAGAACCACACATGCTGAACAGTATTCAAGACTGGGAAGCATAATATTAAGAATTGCAAGCGAAAGTTACTGGATACTCTACGTTTTATAATAACTTTGCAAGCAGGTTTCCTAAGTGCCGGACTATTAGGACTTTAGCTTTTCACTAATTTCTTTTGAAACTGAGTTTAGTTCTGGCTAGAGAAAAAAGACTTTTTCACCATAATGTCAAAAGCAATGTCAATGAGAAATATACTATTTAATACAGCTGACATATCGTCTATAATATTCGATATTCTATTTATTAAATAGGTCGCGACACAAATGCAAATTACTAACAAAATCAACATTTACTACATAAGCACGCCCGGTAACCATCTATATTATGTTATTCAAATTGACATCATCTATATCATAGTAAAGCAGAAATTGAAATGTAATAGGTTACTACTATAGCAAAGAATACATGATGCATACTTATACGTATTTCTGTATAATTAACTGGTTTCGTTGCTATGCTATATAAAATTCAAGTATGCTTTTTTAAATCAATGCAATACAATGCAATAAAACTTGTATTTTCAATGTGTGTTGAATATGAGCATAGTTGATGAAAGAATCTTTAAACTCACACATTAATATAACTTCGTTCAACATTTAACTTTTCAAAATCAAAGTATAGCTGTGTCCGCATGTTCTTTACCTGCAATGATGTGTACCACTTCTTTTTTATTTTAATTTAAGAGTATATATGGCAATAAATGAAGCAGCAAAGATTACATGAATGCAGGAGTACTCTTGCACTTTTTATGCCAAGTACCATTTTGTGTTTAAAAAATAACGAAAGATATAATTGACAATATACTACTTTATTAAATCCAATACAATATGGCTATTTCTCATGGAAATAAAAAAATCCACAAGCTATTTAAAGCCAAATTCAGGCAAAGACATAATCAAGTAAAAGGAACAGTTAGAATTATAAAAGCACACTTACCGCATGTGAGTTTACAATAAACCCGTAAAACAAGCTGCATACAATTCCAGAGATTTCTGCGAGAATTGTTTTTCAATTATGGATCATAGTTAGTAAATGTTATTACTTCGCCGAAACTAAAGACTTTGCACACATTTCGTTAACCCACTTTATTCAGAAAATATGCATGTACGAAGTTAAAGGCATATCGGAGAGAAGAAGAAAACCTAGCCACACATTTAAATAGATTTTGATGAAATTTTGAATATTATTTTCATTATTCCATGCCGCTTTCTTAATTGTTCATTTGACCGCAATAGCGCAGTCCACAGATATACTCGTATATTTCAACCGGGTAACATTCGGACTAATATATATATACACGTGATTGCATTGTAATTTAATCTGCTCCTTTCTTAGACCATTACACAGGATGGGCGTCAGTTATTTATGTTTTATCATTTAAATTCCATAGAACCGTAATTGTAAAAGTAAACACGGAAACGGATGTGTGTTTGTCAGGGCATAGAAATATTTGACAAATGGGAAATAACATCATTATTCCATTAATTATTTTGCATCGTTTCAAACAACTTCAACAATGAACAATACACAGTTGAATTTAGAAAGATCGGTTTATATCTTAATGCAGGGTGCAGTAAGCGTAATTCTATAGTTCCTGGCAGTTCACTATAATTCTTATTACTTTAGTTAAAAACAACTTAAGAAAGGTTTATACAAAATGAAGCGGGATGGACGCTTGGAACATTATCAAAGGATGGGAATGTTTACAAACTGACGGTCTTGTTTTCTGGATTATAATCTGTTTTGTTGATGCTGAATTGCGTTTTTGCTGAATAGTCTTATGAGGATGAAAACACTATGAATACGAATATCAACACTGTTATTTGATCATTCAATATGTCGTAATGGATATATTTATTTAGTGTCAATTCCCTACAACAGGTAGGATTACAATTAATAGCTTCATTGAGCTGCTTTTAAGACAAACTTTACAGATTGACGTCTCATTTTAATTAACGAATTATTATACGATTTTGTACATAGTCAATGCTTATGGTTCTAATACTGACATTTGTATATTTTCTATCAAATGATAAGGTCTATTTCGGGGTGAAAAATTAGATATACAAATCAAAGTACAAGATAATATTGAACATAGTTGTGACCGTCAATTTCATACTAGATATGAAACTCACAGTTCTAGTTCTTACTGTCAAAATAGAAGATTACCCTTAACGTGCCAATAGTTTAACTGTTAACCATTGTCTGTTGTTTCGTTGTGTTTGTTATTGAAATTACTCGTGTGTAAAGAGGTCTTGAAAAATTGAAAATATTAAACGTTACCCTATACGTATATATAAATATTCATGTTGAGCAATTCATCAATTTACAATTTATGTATGACTAAGCATTCACTGACAAAGAAAAAGATCTAGCCTCATTAATTGCCCTGGTGTTATTTAATATCTGTAAAGTCAGAGGTTAAAGGTATATAAGCCATTTGACACGGTTACGTAATAGTTCAAGATGTTCATCCACGAATACCTAGAAGCACAGACACAATACATAACTAATCATGAAGCTATGGTTGAGATATAGAGTTGCATGTCTGCTTTGTATCAGGTGCCTGTATTTCCAGTAG
This sequence comes from Saxidomus purpurata, assembly GCA_022818135.1. Lineage (NCBI taxonomy): Eukaryota > Metazoa > Mollusca > Bivalvia > Venerida > Veneridae > Saxidomus > Saxidomus purpurata. The sequence continues at coordinate 52,185,425 of JAFMSR010000005.1, read as the reverse complement.
GTAACCAATATAAGTTATACTATGCATTATTTCTATCTATATAAGTAAAGTATTTCTTCCTATCTGTTAAACAGTAAAAAGGTCGTCTACTAAATCGAAATCGATAATATATCAACTTTTAGATAATAACTGTGATAAATAGTCGAATTAAACACGAGTTAGCCACATACCTCTTCATTATGTTAAAGAGAATGCAACAAGTATGCAATTAATATGCCAAACGATGAAACACAACGTAGGCCTATTATTCTGACAAATGAAAGCTGCCTCAGGAGCTGCGTGCTGTATGCCATAGAACTTGACAGCAAACTTGGAGTGCTGCGTTCTATAGTGCTCTTTTCGACTCGGTAACCCGACCACAGTATATAGTAGAACAAGAAAAACTGTGATACAAAGTATTACAGCGAGCCAAGAAACAAAACTGACATGTAAGTATTTTGGAAATCGGTGATGGTTTATGTTGAGGCATGGCCCCAAAAGAAGTCAAGGAAACCAATTCTGGTTAAACAAGTAAAACCTTACACGACACAACATCTATTAACTGACCTGTACTGTTATCGAATAATATGTATACAGTATGTCTTAATTTTTCACTGCCAATATCCATATTAGTTTGACATGAATGAAGATATTTATGATTATTTGCCATAAAACATTTAAAAATGGTTTAAAAGCTGAAAATGATAAGTAAACCAGAAAGAAAAGTTTCAAAAAATAGTTTATAGACGGTTCCTGGTAAAAGTGCAGGTGCAGACGCCATAGTATATTATTTTGGTATTTTGTTAAAATTACAGGGCAGTTCAGCACTCTGGTGCCAGTGATTCAAACGGTGCAACACTTCAATTTAGTATTTAAACATCTGACTTTAAAAGTCAACTTTTTCAGCAAATTTAACTCGACAATACTAAACAACATTTAAACAGTTAGTATGCTTACTGATCAAATCGTAAATGATAACTCATATAAACCATAAACAATATCAGTCTGAAATATAATGTATATAGAATGTAAAGTCTATTGACTGGAGCTTTATGTGCAACATTTTGTTACGAAGAGAAGTCAGCCAATAACCTAGTACTTTACAACAACATCTGCTTTTGCGTCACTATGTTTTAATGGCTAAATCGAAAGCATACGGACGCAAGATGTTAGTATGTTTAATTGTTTCAGCAAAACAGAACACTGCTATTCACATTCAAGTTGTTTTGATTCTTTTCATGAAGCAACAAGTGTTATGCAACTGTAAAATTGTATTTACTTTTTCACTTTTATGAAAGAGTTAGAAGGTAGAACTATATTTACAGTAAAACCTAAATGCGGGTTTGCAGATAAAATAAATTTGAATACGGAGCATAACCTGTTGAAATAGAATTTTACTGGTATATCTACTACCTAGGTTTAATATTACCAAGCGCTTATTCATTTATGCATCAGATATTACATAGGAAATAGATGCACTTTTTTCTATTACTTAGGCAAGGAAAATGTCAGTAAAAGTAAGTAAGTGTCCTCTAAATCTAAACATTTAAGCATGAATTGATACTCATTATATATTCAGGCAAGTCTGAAACATTTTTTCAACATACAGTAAGAATTGCTCTATTAGAAAGTCTAACAAATGTTACAAAAACGTCTAAATAAAAACATAATTCATCAAAAGTATGAGTTATTTTACAGAATCCTATATTTTGAGACGTATAGTTATTGAAAACTCATTAAGTTGATACTTTAAAATTGGTGACATTACTGTAAATCATGAAATATTCGCGAGAACTTTATTTTGCGTTTTTTCGCAAGAAATCATTTCGCTATTTCAAAGCTAATTCAACGTTTTCCGGAAATGATCGATATTGTTTTAACAGTGTGAACAGCGGGTCCGCTTGTTCGCGAATTCATGGTCTCATGAATTGACCCGCAGATCAAAAATTGCGAACGTTTTGTCTTTCAAATTCAAATTCAAATCTCTTTATTACACTCATTTCATGTTCTGCATGAATAAATGAGGTTACATATACAATACAATATATATGAGGCTCATAGTGGTCCAAACAATTTTCATATTGATGTTACATTATAGTACAAATGTTTAACATAACAAGGGTGTCGTAATTTTATATCAAAATCCTAAATATGCCGGAGAGTCAGCATTATTTGTAAGTATAACAATGGTTACGTACTATAAGACAATATATTAGTATCATGTTCGATTTTGTCAAAACATATTATATAAGTGTAGCATGTATATATGTCTTGCGAATTCAAAGGGATTAACAGTGTATTGATTCAAATATATCACTCCTATGACAATTCGTAGAGAAAACAAACTAAACATTTAGATGTCTAATTACATTCTATTATAACATAAACAATCTTACTAGATGATTTTTAAGTAACATTTGTGTTATAATATTTGAAAGGAGATATTTGTTGTATGTTAAGCAAACGACCATCTGTGCGGGACCATGTTTTCCCCATGGGTATGACTAGAAGAAACTTCGTAGAGCACAGCCAGTGTTACACATCAAATACCTAAGCTATGGTCCATGGGTTTAAGGGCAAAACCTTTTTTTCCATTCGGTTACTATGAACCAGAGTTCTGCATGGAGTTGAATTCTTTTAAAAACTTGCGTTACAGAGAAAATGTTGAAGAAACTGATGGACGTACGATTGACATCGGATGCCGTCACATCCTGCGACTGAGAGCTAAAACATGAAATGCAATAATGACAAAAAATGCGAAGGAGGAAATTGTACCATCAAATGCTACATCACATGCTACATTTTTGACATCCCATTAAAACAGGTTTTCGTATCTCAGATATGAAAAGGAATACGTTTAATTAGTCACTAGCACCTATATAATCATGTTAATTCAATCACAACTGATTCGGTTTCATTCAATAAATCAGTTCTTGTATCATATGTGCATAATGTAACAGTAAAGCAATACGTGACATTCAGACTTCAGGAATTGAATGTCAACGACTTCCGCTTCTATATCTCTTACAAGAAAATAATATTTGCATTTGAAATTGAAAATGAGCCCTTTGCAAATAAGCCAGGACCAGATTGTAATCTAACCATCAAAACAATTATCTAAAGTAGAAATAATTATTTGCAGTGAAAAGCGGCTCTGTTTACTTTGACTACATTATCATGTTAGAAACAGAGTGCAAAATTAGCACTAACTGATTGAAAAAGTAAGATAGTATTATTATTTCTCATAGTATCATAAGCGTTTCAGCTTGCGGTGCATTCTCACATATAAAATCTTGTCAGACTGCAAGTAACCATCTTATTAAATCAGCCGCGCGCGAATAATTTTGAAATTCCAACCTCTTAGGTGTTAGAAATAACAGATGAAAAAGACAAATTTTGTTGCACGAAATAATTAGAATTGCCACTTAAATCATTAGCAAAATTTGATCGGCATCTGTAGCAGTAAGCGGTTGGAACATTTCTCAAGCGAACTTTGTTTGTCCTCTGTTGCTTTCAAAAAAATAAATTTCAAAGATAATATTAATTTATTTCAGTTCAACAGCAAAATACGTTAGCACAATTTTAGCGTAATTACCCAGGAGACACCGACCGTAATCAGAACAACTACACTCAACAGGTTTAGAAACGCAAAAGTGGCAAAATATTTATTCTAACAGTGTTATTGTGTTTCAAATTTATTCAACTTTCATGCACAACAAAAACAATATAAAATTGAATTCTTGTAAAAGTTTCAATATTTCATCGCAAACATGACTTAAATAGAAATAAAAACAATAGCGTCATTCAAATAAAAATGTTCAACAGCGAAAATCTTTGCGTTTCTAATATCGGTTAAGTGTACTTATACTGGTAAGAAAGAAAGTGCAAGGAAATTTCTTACTGGCAGTATTTTAAATGCATGTGTGGTTATCAAAGAGCAAGGTAACCAATACACTACTAAGACAAATCAAAAACATTGTATAAGTTTACAAAACGTGTGCTTATATATAAATATATTATTTAAAAATGGCCTTACAGGTCGTACCATAGCTACCTTAGTTTATACTAATTTTTTTTAGGTCGATTGTGAAGCAAGTTATCCAACTTATATTAATCACTCTCGACACCTCATTCCTGATCGTATCCATCGCCGTGAGGGTATGGGAGAAGAGAAGCCAGTTTCCCTTTTAAAGCAGAGCGCCAAGCAAGGGAGCTACAGGTACCATTTTTGTATGACGCGGCCAGGGAGCGAATTCATGACCTCCCGCACTCGAAGCGGACGCTCTACCACTAGGCTATCGAGGCGGTACTTACGCGTGGTGTTTTTCGCACCTCTGACAGCAGACGACAATTGAGCGAATACAATCGCGTGCAGCTTTTCGCACCTTGTTTGGCAGGTGATAAATGTCAAATCGAGATATCGGATGTCAAAATAGAGGAAATTTCATAGTTTGGGATCAAAAATTTAGTCGAAATAACGAACAAATAGAGATAAACAAGTCGAGATATCCGTAGTTGATTTATATAGAACAAGAAGGGGAAAAATCGGGACCGAAAAAATCCAGTCGAGATATCGCAAAATCGAGATAACCGAAGTCGAGATAACGAGAGTCGACTGTATAATTTTTAAGATAGTCATGTGTCTGCAGACAAGAAGATTTTCAAACGCTTGGTATAGGCATATTAGAAAGTCTAGCACAGATTCTGGCGGCCATATAATTTAGACGTACTAAAATAATCTGAAGAAATTAAGTGGAGTGTCACCAAGAGATCAGGTTTGCAGTAAGTTTTTAAATATGGCCTATAATATATCTAAAGTTTATATGGTTGACACAACATCAAGAATTAAAAACGATTTATCTTTAGTTGAAGACTAAACTAGTTTTATGGATAGCAATGATCTAGGCGTTATATCTCAGGAAATGTCGCTCAATGCAAAGTGCTTAAACAAAGGTTCATTCTAAGCACTTTGTTCTGTTGTGTTTAAAGCAAGGATAATGGTGGAATATTAAAAGATAAAAAGAATAAAGTAATCCCATGGGAATTATTACCTAACAGGTTTTTAACCTCTTTTCACCGTTCTCTAGAAGTATTATAGTTTTCAGATATTAATGCTATCAGCGAAGAAACCATTGTACTGTATTGTTAATATAGGGCCTAATGATATAAGCACTGATAATCAGATTCATGTAAAAGCTTTTTTATATGGCTTTGCTATGATTATTTCATACAGAAGAAAATGCAACTACAGTCCTTTGTCAATATACTTCTTATTCTCACACACGATTAGGTCAAACGAATAAAACTAGATACGTTAATGAGTGTCGGTTCGATGATAAATATTCCAAAATGTATTAAAGAAATTATCTTGTTTATGCTTAGAGCATTCATGAATATTGTCAAACATTCAATGTATAAGTATCCTTGGAGTCTTAGGTTTGAAATTAACAATTAAAACTTGCTACATTACACACACCTAAATGGAGTAAGTAAATCATAAAAGTGTAAGATTTAACTGTAACAGCTATACTAGTTTCGGTGTACTAGAACTCTGTACAGAAGTTTCATAAAACAAATATTCATTAATAAAAACATACCAGAGAACCTATTTCGCAGAGCTCTACTGAATTAATCATTTTCATTTCATAATTCATGAACCAAACCCAATGTACATATAAAATGCACCATGTTCACCCAATTGTGATGTAAGTAGATCTGATATTCAAGAAACACAAGGTCAACCAGACAAAATTTGTTCATTCAAATGTCACTAAACTTCTGCCTACTTATTACGTTTTTTTTATGTGAGGTGGGTGTAAAACATTTAAACCTACTTTTCTCAAATTTTGTCTCAAAACTGTTTAGATGGATAGAAAATATTCTTACAACAAAAGTTTTTGCTTCTTATATGGATTTATGAGGGGTGATCCAGAATTAACCGGCCTTTTTCTGTTTAAAACTATATATCATTCGTACAAATAAAATTTAGGGTAATATACGGACCCTGGTGGCAGTGATGGTATTTGTACAATCCTTTGAAATTGACACACAAGAAAGATATCTTATGACCATAGCTATATTAAATATGATCAGAGCGCAAGAAAACTCTTACCCCTAAATTACCCCCAAAGTATGTTTATTCATGTATATTTAAGAAATATGCACTAACTGCAAAGCAAAATAGCGTATTGTGCTGTTAAATACCCTTCTGAGTTTTCTGATGAAATTATACATCATTCCTAGATAAATGTTTTCTAATGCGCTGAATAAGGTATCATTACAGCATATAATCTTGATCAATTACCTTCAGATATCGGATTCCATTGAAGATAATAGAAGATAATTGAAAATAAGTGAAGATAATATCATCGTTTTTGGTTTGGGTCTTTCCTCAAATGCCAGCTGCACAATACATTCCGCAAATTTTTCTATAAAGATCATTTTAATAGTGCATTGCAAACAAACTAAGCTTTCCCTCTATTTCTCTATATCTTAAACCATTTTCGAGTATTTTACACATGCATATATTGGAAACCGCGCCTATAAAGACGTTTGATTGGTCAAATAGGGCAGCTTAATCAAAAAATATATTATGTCAAAATACATGTAGCGATAGGACACAATCAAATTTTCAGTTCTTTATTAATCAGAAAATGTGAAATGATAAATATCTAGTTATTAGACGGCAAAAACTTTTAAACAGTCTTTACAGGCAAGGTATTGTTACGGGTCTTGCTATATTTTTGTAAGAATATCCAGTTACACTGGCAATTCAATCTATTATCAGCAAATGAAACTTTCAGATATCAAATTGATTTCAGGATTAAGTGTAAAATTACATTTTCAGAGGGATACTTAACAAGTGGTCAAGTTACGTAACCCAATTTACATAACTATATATTATTCGCGTTCTAATTCTCTCAATATCGAATTTGCAAAACAAAACGGACACATTTTAGGAGAAAGTCATAACGGAACTACTAAGGAAAATATTAAACTCAGGTAACACTAGGTTAGTCCTTAGTGGAAGGCGATTTTGTATTAATTGGATTTGTTCAGCATTTTACTGAATTTACCTAATATATTTTCTGTTAAATAGTTTAGTACATTTTGTCACCTCATAAGCGAAAGTTTATTCTTCAAACTTTATTTCATCCACAGGCGTTACAAATGCATACGCAAACATGATTTTGGTGATAAAATCCATTAACGTTTTTCTTAGTCAACTGTTCAAAGACAGTTTTTGGCCTGGGGACTGAAGGTCCCCTAGGCCTAAGTTAGTATACCACATTTCAAACACTGCAAGAAATTTAACTGTGCTATGTGCGAATAACAACTGTAAACATGCGCTATGCGAAAGTAGTGCAAGATAGACCAGATTAATCTTCTGTTTGAATGTCGCATATGATAAGAAAATATTACAAATAAAAAGAGTACATACAACTTCAAACGATTGCAGGAAGGTATATAGCTTACGGGCTGCATTACACATTTTTTTCTGTTTTAGAAATTAATGCGCTGTTAGCTGATTACGGAAGATAATCATATGCATATCACGGAAAAGTACGGATATTTACGGAAACGTACGGAGCTCGATATAAGAGTTTGTAGTTTGATTTTCAAATTTCCGATGTTATTTCATTGACAACTTTGTTATTTACGAACGATTACATATATATTTACCTAAAAATTAAATTTCTCTAAAAAAAGATATAATTTACGTACATTCCCGAGAAGGAACTTACGTGATCAAAATCGCCCGCCATTTATCGAGGACGCTGCATGTCAAGGCCCAGTGAACGGTTTCACCGATTACAACTACAAGGTAACCCAGAATCATTTTTGGTTTTCTCTGTTATACACATTGTACAGTACTGTATTTATATTTCATTGCTGGTATTGCTTTGTTTATTCTGTTTCAAGGTCTTGTCCTTGGTACACAATACTTTTCGATCCACATCATCAGATCATATCGCTTGAAGTTGTACAAAGCGCAGATCGAATTATTTGTATTGGCTTAAACAATTTATAATGTTGACTATGTGATTATTTTTCATTTAACGTACGTTTTATAATAAAACAAACTTCCCTGCCACCCATATATTTGTGAATCATTCATTCTGTGTCATATATTGAATTTCGTCCTCTGCACATTTCGACCCGCGCTTTAGGTAAGGTTCAGCGCAAAACACGTAGGTCAAAAGTTGTTTTTCGGGGAGTTAACCTATAGCCCCCAGGCCTTCAGCGCTCACAGCGCTTTGATTATATAACTGTATACTACGGATGCGTATAATGGTCGCCAGTTGATAGATATTAATGTAATGTTTGAACCTTATGGGGAAAATGAAAGATAATAATTGCATGATGATTGTGGCATTCAGCAAGTAAAATCATTTTTAATGGTATAGTTTTTGCATGAAATATTTATCTTGTTTGTGTAAGATCATTTATTACTAAAGATGAGTTCATATTTAGCTCCAACATCAGTGACACTAAAATAGATGACTTATGAAGATGTTCTCTCTTTAGCTCTACCCAGCCTGCCTGTCTGCCTGTCTGTCTAACTGTCCTCACTTACGTTTGAACACATTCAATTGTCATGAAAAATTGGTCAGAATATTTCTCTTGATGATCTCTCGACAAAGATTGAAACCAGGTCACACGGGGTCAAATCCTAGATCACCTTGTCACATAATAGACATTGTAGAAGCCACATTTTGTACCCGATCATCTGTAAAATTGGTTAGAATGTTTGTCTTGATGAAATATAGTTCAAGATAGAAACTGTAATACGTGTGATCAAAACCTAGGTCACCAGGTAAAATAATAAAGACCCTGTGATCACTCCAGAAGCTTAACTTGCACCTATTCGTCCTGGAAATGTCTTGATAAATGGTACGTCAAGTTTGAATTTGGGTCACATGGGATCAACATCTAGCTCACATGGTGAATTCATAGAACATCAGCATTCTAGAATTTACATTTTGGACCAAATCTTCTTGAAAATTAGTCAGAATGTTTGTTTTGATAAACACTAAGTTAAGTTTGAAACTGGGTCTCGTGGGGTCAAAATTAAGACTTCGGGCCAAATTATTAAAAAGCCTACGGACATTCTAGAAGCCAGATTTGACACACATTAACGAAAGTTTATCTTGATGAACTTTAGTGAAGACAAAAACTGAGTTACATCTGGTCGAAAGTACATTGATGTTCGACCCATGTTTGGACTGTGTGTACCGTTTCGCGAAAAGATTTTAAAAATTGTCAGCGGTTGGCTTTGATCATGACTTTAGACCTACATTTTGTCTTTTTGGGCAATAGTTTTAGGTGAGCGATATAGGACCATCTTGGCCCTCTTGTCATTAATTACAGTCGAGAGCTGCAGAGTAACATGGTGTTTAGTTTCAGCTTTGCGCGAGAAAACAACGAATTTACGTCAGATAAGAATTTGATTTGCCAAACAATATGTGTCGGACTCGGAAAAAAGTCTGTTTAGTAATTGTTTTAGTAAGATATGATATCGTGATTGCTATTTGACGTCTAACGTGTTACGAAAACAAACAGCTCTGTTTTTAATCAATTGTTTTATTTTATCATGACATAACGCACAATTGCAAAATATTATCAAGCAAAGTCAACATATTACCACACACATGTCGAGTTGATATCAACAGTAACTGTCGACCATTATACGCTTCCGTATAACGGAGACAGAATAAATCTGCATTCTAGGTTCATGTAAAGCAAATACTTGACTATCTGGTTTGTGCATTTACAATTTAGTAACTCTTTCTCATTTCCAGTGTATCATTTATGATTTAAAAAGAAACAAAATCATATTCATGAAAAAGCTTTAAATAGTCTTTATGCTAATAAACCGAGTGTCTATTAATGAATATCGATTTTTTATTATTTTTTAATTACATCTTTCTTTGAAAGTCATCAGGATAAATTGTTGTCTTACATTAAAAGCTATAAAATACATTGTATTCAGAAAAGCTTTTACAACTTGCAGAGGTAACAGATAGCACACGCATCTATAATGGATGCAACATATTTTCAATGACATTGTACTGTTGAGCTAGTACATCGTTTCTATTTTTGTAACTGTTAAACAGTTGCAGCACATTTTATTACTCTTAACATTGATTCTGAAGTACAAAATGTTCGTAAGTAACATGGATGCGACAGCTGTGTGATAAAACTAACATTACGCATTTTAACTGCGATGTGTCATTTGCGCAGATGGATAGAATAAATGTATATGTTGGTCTGTACCTATTCGGGATCCCAGAATAGTTGGGGTCTCGAATTTGAGCAGTCGCCACGCGACCCAAAACAGCGACGAATGCAACATATTATTATTAAGATACGCAGCAGATCTATTAATTTGATTGTTAAAATAACGTTGGTTGTGGAAAACTTACCCCTTTTCAACTATAAACGTCTTAACATGTGTTTTCTGGGTTGAGATATCTGAAATGTATTATATATTTTCACAGACATAATTATACAGATCAAGTGATTTATGAGTTTATAGGTGTCGTCAAAATAAAATGTCTTTAAAATATACATTTATTCGTATTTTCTCAGGCTGAGTTTTCGGATGTTTTGCATGACAATAGCCCTGCCCAACAATATGTTTTAATATAGACATCAAAGATTCAAAAGTGGTATGAAAGAAAATCTTTCCGGAAAATGTTTTATGTGCTTGGCCCTTGATAGACAATATTATAACAAATATCCTTATAAATACTTTGAATAAAATCAGTCCTGGTTTAAACCGTATCAATTCTGTTTTTAAGGGGGGGTCACTGCTGAAATTCAAAATAACAAGAAATTTTATTGACCCTGTTTTTCATGGAGGCTAACGTATTGCTAGTTAATTTCTGGAAAAAATAATGATGGGTCAATGACTTAACTTTTTCGCAATATTAATCTTAAGTGATACACTATCAGATCAAGGTGCTAAATGCAAAATTAGCTAGAATTTTGGTATTGTAAACGTTTATGTATGTGATGTCTTTTTCAGAATAGGTATCAATTTTTAATCTTTTCTCATGTAGTATGTCATACTTTAGGATGAAAAATTAGAGATAGTGGTATTTCTATCATCACCTGATTAAATAAAATGCTCCTTAATATTACCCCAACCACTTAACTAAAATTCATTTTTTCAATTTTCGATATATGAATATTTTCATGATAAAGGAATAACAAGTTTTTTTTAGATATTTTGCCTACAGTTTGATTATAACCTTTGTTTTAGAATGCAAAAATAAACAAGAGGGCCATGATGGCCCTTTATCGCTCACCCGAGTACAACTGCTTTTAACAAAGTTGCTAGAAATCATCGAAACAACCTTTCTGACATATTTCAAGGATATTTGGGCTGAAAATGTTACCTCTAGAGTGTTAACAAGGTTTTTTCATATTTGGGCTCTGTGACCTAGTTTTTGACCCAAGATGACCCATATTCGAACTTGAGCTAGAAATCATAGAAACAACCTTTCTGACAAATTTCCAGGATATTTGGGCTGAAAATGTTACCTCTAGAGTATTAACAAGGTTTTTCCATATTTGGGCTCTGTGACCTAGTTTTTGACCCCAGATGACCCATATTCGAACTTGAGCTAGAAATCGTTAAAACAACCTTTCCGACAAATTTCCAGGATATTTGCGCTGAAAATGTTACCTCTAGAGTGTTAACAAGGTTTTTCCATATTTGGGCTCTGTGACCTAGTTTTTGACCCCAGATGACCCATATTCGAACTAGAAATCATCGAAATAACCTTTCTGACAAATTTCCAGGATATTTGCGCTGAAAATGTTACCTCTAGAGTGTTAACAAGGTTTTTCCATATTTGGACTCTGTGACCTAGTTTTTGACCCCAGATGACCCATATTTGAACTTGAGCTAGAAATCATCAAAACAACCTTTCCGACAAATTTCCAGGATATTTGGGCTGAAAATGTAACATCTAGAGTGTTAACAAGGTTTTTCCATATTTGGGCTCTGTGACCTAGTTTTTGACTCCAGATGACCCATATACGAACTTGGGCTAGAAATTATCTTAACAACCTATCTGACTTATTTCCAGGATATTTGGGCTGAAAATGTTACCTCTAGAGTGTTAACAAGGTTTTTCCATATTCAGGCTTAGTGACCTAGTTTTTGACCCCAGAATACCCATATTCCAACTAATGCTAGAAATCATCTTAACAACTTTTCTGACATATTTCCAGGATATTTGGGCTGAAAATGTTACCTCTAGAGTGTTAACAAGGTTTTTCCATATTCAGGTTGTGTGACCTAGTTTTTGACCCCAGATGACCCATATTCGAACTTGAGCTAGAAATCGTCGAAACAACCTTTCTGAAAAATTTTCAGGATATTTGCGCTGAAAATGTTACCTCTAGAGTGTTAACAAGGTTTTTCCATATTTGGGCTGTGTGACCTAGTTTTTGACCCCAGGTGACCCATATTAAAACTTGAGCTAGAAATCAACCAAACAACCTTTCTGACAAATTGCCAGGATATTTGGACTGAAACAGTAGCCTCTAGAGCCTTAACAAGATTTTTCTATTTTTTGGGTCATGTGACCTAGTTTTTCATCCGAGATGACCCATATTCGAACTCGTCCGAGTAATTACTGGGACAAACATCCTGACCAAGTTTCGTGACAATTGAGGCGAAAATGTGACCACTAAAGTGTTAACGAACTAAAGTGGACGGACGACGGACGACGGACATTCATCGATCCTAATAGCTCACCCTGAGCCAGCTCAGGTGAGTTAAAAATGGGGGTCAATGTGCATATAAGAAAGAAATTCAATAAAAGCTGACAAAAATGTGTTATTAAGATTTCGACGAACCTTAAGATATGACAGCATAGGTCTGTAACAAAGAACTATGAAAGGAAATTGTTATCAATGTATATATATATATATCCTAACAATTCTTCTTGTAATAAAGTTTGAATGAAAGTAAATATCTTAAACGGTTTTTGAGAAATGACTATTTTGTACCCCTACCCCCATTTTGGCATATAACAAAATTTGTCAATTTAGTCACCAAATGTGAGGTCAAAATATTTTTTCTCAAAATTGTTCATTTTTTGCACTAAAATATTCCTATGGTGCCTAAGTTTACTACTGCATAATTGTTTTTTCCAGTTAAATCATCATTTTTGAAATGTAACAAATGTAAATTTCCTGAAGTGCTAAAATCAAATCCTCAACAGTGACCCCCTTAAGGCAACATTTTAATATCCGCTACAAAATTTCGGTAATGTTAATGTCAGATAACTGACTAGGCCAGTATTCTGATCCGGTCAATGCATCGTGTTATACCAATGACTTCTCTGTAAAGAATTAGGGTAAAGCCAGTCACAAATTGTTGTTCAAAACACGTATTGTAGTTGTACAGTCGATCCAACGTCAACTCTGAGAGTGTAGCAACATAACTAAAGGTTTGAAAGTCTCAACACATCGCCGACATACCAGCTCGTTGGGTTTGGTCTGATTCAGCCTGACATATACAGGTCTGTACTTGTCCGTGGTCATGAAACAAATAGGAAAATGTCAAGCCTGCATTTTAGCAGTAAAGCAATAAAGCTGACGGGTAAACTTAAGTAAGTTATCTCCCATTGCCAATATATGAAGGTAAGTAGGTCATTTCATTTGGATTACTCTGCATTTTGTTTTGTCTATATGGTAGATAGGAAACTGTGAACTATTTGTAATCATGATTATCATATTATATAATGAGTTTGCAAAGACGTTGTTTAATACCAAATTCCTGATTTGTTTAGTTTTTACTGTCTACTTGTCACAGAAGTAAGAAATTTCACGCATAGTTACTTGGATACCTCCATGAAAACAACGATAAAGTCAAATTAATCCAACTGACAGAACATTATCCAATAAGGGAGATTATTTGTCACTCACTAAAGTCTCTTATCTGTTTCATATCTGTGGAAAAATGCAATGCATTAATCAAATAGAAGCAAAGGTAGGTCACGTGCTAGGTATAGATACCGAATTTAGCGCAGTCAATCCTTTGGATATTCATCAGGAAATATTTGAAGCATCTGCTGTTACGTTTTCTTTCCTGGCTCCTGCCTCTGGGTGAAAGTATCTAAGACTAAGACTAAGTTAAACTCAACTGTTGAAATTAACCATATCTTTCCTTCAGATATAATAATATTAGATATATTCTATAATTCTTGTATCTTTTCAATAATGATATATTTTCAAAAGATTCACTGTGCACCTTAGCCTCGTTTTATCTGTTGGCAATGATCGGTCTGCTTGGTACGTTTCTAGATTCAGCGCGTGCTTTGCCTATTATTTGTTGATTTCATGTCTTTTTTATTCGCAAATTATCTTAGTTTGAACACCTAATTGTTATATTTTCTCGTGAAGCGTAAAGTGCTTTATCAAGTGTTTTTTGTTAACAAAAGAAATACAGATATCATGATAATGATATACTGGCTTTTACTTGTTATGGAGTTAAACCTTTCCTTACAATATGCTGTCTTCCCCGTTGTGTGTATGCTTGATTCTTGGTGTTTACTCTGTTTGATGGTGGTAGGCATTATTTCACCCTTTTATATTGTGATTTTGCTGTTGTTATTATCCTCGTACAGTGCTGCATACCTCTTATGATTCATCTGAATGTTTTATTTAACAAATCCATTGGAATCTAAGGGTCTGATCTAGCTAATTCTTAGCATCATGTGCGACGTGTTTCCTTAAATACGAACATATAATGTACAAAATTAAACATTTTCTAGACTTATAGCCTTGTCTGATATGAATATATTATCCTATTTGCCATTTAATATTCTTAGTTGCCCTTGTCGTAATAAAATTGAGCATATGTAATTGCTATATAAATGATGTATAAAATACAAACAACTATTAAACAATTGAACCTACGTACACATATATGCTAAGAACTACACGTAACTAGATTCACCGAGTTGTTCTATTCTGTCATTTTACCCTGTAAAATTAAACTTAGAATATCTATAATATATATGTTTTAGGGTCTATTGCGCTGATACAATCCATGTAAAACATATTTACATTTTTGGCATCGCTTTCCGTGTTTATATGACCGATTTATCTATACAAAACAAGTGGATTGAGTACA
Organism: Saxidomus purpurata; assembly: GCA_022818135.1. Taxonomy (NCBI): domain Eukaryota; kingdom Metazoa; phylum Mollusca; class Bivalvia; order Venerida; family Veneridae; genus Saxidomus; species Saxidomus purpurata. The sequence goes on along the minus strand of JAFMSR010000005.1, from coordinate 52,170,286 downwards.
ACATGCAACACAATGTCCCCAACCGAATATGACGGCATGATATTATGATAATAATAATAATAATAATAATAAAAAAAATAATGATAATAATAATAATAATAATATGATTAAAGTTTCATGAAATCCTTTTAAGGGTTTGGGCTATACAGTCATGTGACATTTGACCCCAAGAATGAGCTTGACCTTTTAGCTATGAGGAGATTAACATTCGACCCAAGTTTAAGGAAAATTCTCCGAATGGTTAATGAGATATATTCTGGTTACCTTTGATTCAGCTTGGGTCTAAAACGGATTCTTCACATTCTCTCCATCACTACTCACCATTACCTAACATTTCAAAGAGATCAATTAAAGGGGACATAGAGACGTGACCTTTGACCCTGAATGTGACCTTGACCTTGAGCAGGCTTGGTTGAAATATTGCTATTGCATGTAGTCTCTATGAGGTGAACAGTTGGCTCAATTTTCAAAGAAAATCCTTCAAGGGATTGAGTAGATATAACCTTTTGGCCTTTGGGCCTGAAATATGACATCGAGCAGGCAAGGTATTGGCAATAACCAAGAAGTGATTTCAAAATTAGTTTATACATGTAGCCACAGCCCAGTCGCAAAATACCAAAACATTACCCTAAGTTAAAGGTTTGAGCCCTAAGTGAAACAATTCAAAAGTTACTCTTTACTGAATATTTCGGCCTATGTCAATAACGTTATATGTGAAAATGTAAAACGATTTATGTATTTCATCTACTGAAGAAGGTCAGTAGGCCGCAATATTTAGTAAAGAGTGAACTTTTGAATTCTTTCAAAATCTGTCACTACATCTTGATTTTACAGCAGGGGAATCTAATTCTATTGCAATAAGAAAGACGTTGACCTTCAAAGTTGCTTGCCGGGTGTGGTGCATGTTAATGGGCAACCATTTTATGATGTTCAGAAAGTATGTATTTGAAACGGTGTTCAAGAAACAAGTGATGTGCGAACGTTTGCAGTTTCTAACGGGGGTATAGAAGTCTATTACTGGTTCTATCCAGAAAGATGGTTAGGTAAACGTCTCGGTTGAAGAGTGACCAAAAACATTTGGAACTGGCGTTAAATTAAATAAAAAATAACAAGGATAGATAAAACAATTACAGACATTTTGACCTGTTCGTCTCTTTCACTATGCTTCTCATCAGTTTCAGTCTGTCCGAAATTTACAGTTAATTTAACCGATGAAGCGTAGACGTGTTTGATAACGTAGTTAATGCAATGAGAAGTCTTTTAAAAAACATACTCCATTGAACGACAGCTTAAACTTGGCCGAACGTCTACGTCTTTGGTCAAAAGGCATGTGGCAATGGGTAATGGATAATGGTAATGGGCATTATTATTTTTTCAGTAATGGGTAATGGAGCTATTTTCTCAATACATGTAATGGTAATGCAATGCATTATTTTAAAACATTAGGGTAATGGTCAATTACTTTTCCATTACTTGTCATTACTTATCTATATATTGAGGAAATCCATGCTTTTATGGTCTTTAAAACAAATGTTTCAATGAATTAATTTACTCTCTGATCACAATGTAGGTGTTGAACAGTCCATTGTTTGACCTAATATAAGGTGTGAAGGATAAGCTATACAAAAAGTGAAATGATATATATATATCCTGTGAATTTGGTATACATGTAGTAAAGTTTGTAAGCAGGTGTGAAGGATCAAAAGTCACATTTCAGCATTTTAATCCTAAATCCTATGCAAAATGTACCCTTATACTGTACAGCACAGAATATTTTAAATGTCATGTTTTATTGTTAACAAAACTCAAGATAATTATTCTATTAAATCAAGAATAGTATGTTCATTGTACAGCCCTGTCACTGTATAGATTAGTATCTCATTCGCATCTAGTTTGAACTTTGGAGTATAGTCCAGATGTATACACTGAAAACCCATTTTAAGATTCCTTCTGATACATCTAGAAACTTTAAGGCCAAATGCTGCCATTGTCAAGCAAAGCAAGCTAAGATGTATCTGGCTGTGCCAGCCACATCTGCTCCTGTGGAAAGATTGTTTTCTGATTCAAGGAAAATCTTTAAGCCAGACAGATGCAGGCTTAGTGACCTAAACTTTGAGGCTTTGATGATGATCAAATATAATCAAGACAACTAAGACATTTTTATCAAACATTTGACATACATGTATCAGTATACATTTACAATGTACATTTAGTAGTAGTTATTTACTGTGTGCACTCATTACATGTGACAATTTTCAGAATAAAAGTATCGATTAGTTATGAAATAATATGTATCCATGTTTGGTTTATCGTAGAATAACCCGAGTTTGGAGTTTTTATGCGCAAGAATATATCACGAAGGCCGAAGTAGTGTGCATCATTATTGATGCATTTCCTTTTCGCATCTCATCATCTGAATGTTCTTATATGACTTGAACTGTATAGGGATCTTAGAGTTTGCTCAACTCACACGTGAATATATTCTAAACTTAAAATACCGCAGCAGACATATAATGAAAAAACTGTTGTCGTCGCTGTCCCTCTGTTGTTGCTATTTTACATAATTTGTACTCCTATGTAATAAATGTTTGCCCTCCAGTTACATATATGAATGTGATTAAAGGAGCGTAGAATCGTCAATCCGAAAATACATACGTTATATCACATAAAACAGTTTCGTTATAAATGACGAGGCTACAAAGTGATACATTAAGTAATGAAGCATACAATGTTTCGTGATAAATGATAAAAACCGGGAGGTTACAACGAGCTAAACATAACTGATTTCCCTGAAGGCTTATATTTATCAAATAATTATTTGTCATTCATTTGTTCTGTAAAAATGTAACTGAGAATAGTTATGATATATATGCTCTACTATTTTATTGTGCTGTACGGAAGCCTTGAAGGGACCTTCTAACTTCTGACTTTTGACTTCTCATGGCTTCCGTAGTGCTGAGATAAATTCACCAAAAACATATTCCTATTTATGCCATTGGTTTGACGTACGTACAATACAGACTGAGTTAAACAATCTGCTAAAGCTGAGTATGTACACCAGCATAATAGTTACAATAAACGAAGAAAAGATGTTTCGACTATCTACAGTCAGGCTATCAATATCAAATTTAAAAAAAAAAAATTGACGAAACTGTAAAGATTGAACTTGGAATAATAGAGAGAACTCTTTTTTTAAATAAAGATTAAATATGTACAACCATATACATGTTTCAGATTGCATGCGTAACTACAATTTTAGTGCAAAGTAACCATCTTTAATGCTCAAAGTATATAGTACATACTATTAAAGTTCTTCTTCATCAATACACATAAATACAGCGTTATCACTATCTTCAAATAAAAAGGAAGCATTTTAAAAAAGGATAATGTGTGTCTGATTTCCTGACTTTATGTTTTAATAATTTCTTTTATGAAGGAAAAGTGTCGGTGTGTTTGGCCATGTTCTGTAAACAAAATGTGTTGCCAAGTCAATTCGATTCATCGGATAATTCCATACATGTTTTTTTCATTCTCTACAAGGTTCCAGTTTAGTACAGAACCTAAACGGAAACGCTTTCCATGTATTGTTAAAACTTTCCACACCGCAAAGTCAAAAACTATATTAAATTACAGTAAGCAGTCATCTAACACTGGTATAAATGATTATGACAAAAATGTGGATGATTTCATGGCCATCTAAATGTGATATAGGATATCATAAAATGTTTATCGAAAATCACCTAGGTCCTTCCCATCACTGAATCAGTCAGATGTGATTCTAAAATAACGTCAAAACATAAGATAAAAATGTTGTTTAACATGGTAATGTCTTTTTTATATTTTCGTTCGTGTAGATATTCAGTAATTCTGTATCAACATTTACATTGATCAGTTTCGTGAACATCTTACTTCACTGACATAGCGTGTGATATAAATGTGAATGTATTTATATTTTATGAAAAAGGTATACAATACTGAGTAGGGCCGTTTATATTTGTAAAACGTCAAAAGTCCCAAGCTCTCCGATGACTGCTGTACTATGTTGCCTTTAAACAGTTTATAAATTGACTAATTTATGGTTAGAAATCGTTACCATTATCGTTTTTTGTTGCATAAAATTTTTTGCTTTCTTCGTCTGAAAATACAGCCTTCCATTTTTTAGAATTTTACTGAGCGCGCAGTCTAGACGTAAGATGTGGTCCTTACATTTAGCATTCAGACCAGCGAAAACAGCTGTTGACACAAGTGATGGAACGTATGAACATGAGTAGCTTTTCGGAGATTGCCCTCAATTTCTAGGAATAAATCTCATAAAAGAAAACAGCAGATAAAAAATTGGCATGATTCGTTTTCTAGGTCAGCTTCATGTCTCTAAGAAATATAACATGGTGCAAATGCCTTATCAGTGCCTTGGGCATACCTAAACAAGGTTAGTCTCAAGATAATAAAGTTTTCCTTTTTCTAATTTATAGGAATAATTGAGCAACTAAATGTCCTGTGAGAGCCGTTGATGGACTCACCAATGGTGCCCATCAATAAAAATCCTAATTTGATTTGTATAATAATATTGCTACATAAAAGTGTTGATAGAATGGATGATGAAACAACTCCGAGTCTCGTATTAACAACATTTTCTCTTCGGTCTTTTTTCTATTCATACAATTATATGATCCGCTAGTATGCAAATTTGTAGTGTAAACTGTAAGTAAATGAGTGCTTATAAATCAACGATCACGCAATAGTCAATGTAACCTAGATAAATTGCGATGTATATTCGTAAAAGGCATTGATTTCTTACCATTATTTACGGTCTCTATATAGTTTTATACACACAAGTTCACGTAACATCAATCAAAAGGTTTATATTTATATTTCTATTCAGACGACTTTACAAATTATGTCGGTTTATTATAAGTTTTATTTGCATCACGTTTCTTTTCTTTATCGCATTTCTTTAAAATGAAAAACATTATAAAGAAGACTTGTCTGTTTTTTGTTTCTTTTAGGGATGGCAACGAATATCCGGATATCCGAATATTCGTTCAGCTTCCGAATATTCGGATACAATAAAGGTATCCGAGTATTCGGTTAATTCTTAAAAAAAACGAATTTCAATTAAAAACTTAAATATTTACGTGTTGTTTCAGGAGAATAATTAATTTTCAATTACGGCCGATAAAGTGTCAGTTTACAATATCCGGTTGCTCTGGTGATGACACTTTCTATAGTCAATCTTTAGCGATAGACAAAGAGATTATGCAAACAAAAGAGTTTCAATTTCTAGGTGTGAATTGTTGAACAAACATTTAGATTAAGGAAAATTATGATGCATGTGTTTTAAAGCTTTGTTGAGGCCGATACATATTGAGAGGCGCTTACTTTAGCCATTGCAATTATGAAGTATCTTTTTGTACAGCGCCCCGTTTTACAAACATTAAACAAATTTATTAAATAATTTTACATTTTATAATTAAAATGAAAATCTTTTCAGGTTGTTATTAATTGAAGCTTTTCTTTCTCAGTCCTATTAAGCCTCCTGCAGATCTATAAGGACTGAAGCAGCAGAAAAAGAAAATAAATGTCCGTGTAACGACTCGGTCACGGAGAAAACGAAACCAAAAGTACAACAGTCCTTACAGAGTTAGCTCCCGTAATATCAACGTATATGAAATTTATTTTATCCTAATTTTATGACATGAATGATTGAATCTTATAGCCATTAATTGTCTGACTTAAACGATATAAAGTAAGTTCTCAGGATAGAATATTCGCCTGGCTAGGGTAACTGTAAGCTATAAATTTTAAATCGCGAAAATATGTGACAAATTGATCAACAACGTATTAGATTTAGTACATTAAACGACCGAATATCCGGATATTCGTTCGGAAGGCTGACCGAATATCCGAATACCAATTTGGGTATTCGTTGACACCCCTAGAAACTTTCTTTAAAAAGTTTCCCCAGCAGAACAAATTCATAATCAGTATTTCATATTCCTGAGAAATGGACCCACTTCATCGGAAGATAACTGGATAATTTCCCACTTAGAACAGAAATGGAAGAAGACACATCATTTGCAAATTAGAAAATGACAGAACCAGGAATTGAAATAACCACATCTCATTCCATTTTTTGTGATTTCAAACCTTCCCAGTCCTTTGGTTTACTCACAAAAAAAAATGTTCCTTGCTCCATAACTTAAAACAATTCTATCTAGGATCTGTTGTTATTTAAGTTTTCAATAATTTAATACAGTGGCGGAGTGACGCATCTTTGATGAACATAAACAAGTATCTTGTTTCAACCTTAAATACCCTTATATATTTTGTATTTAAAACAACTTTTTGTTTATTATTGTAAACCGACTAAAGACTAGGAACAGTAAATCATTTTGTGAAAAATTTAACCTTTCTCTTTGCCCAGCTTCATGACTTTTACTCCAGACTGGATAGAACTGAAATTGAGTTATATATTCAAGTCATTACCGATAAAATCAGCGTTTCAAAATATGTTGGAGTACCATAAACCATTCAATACTCTATGTAAAGTTGTTATTGTACAATTAATTAATTGGGAGATAGCGGGCTCTATGTTGGTTATTTGTGGGGAAATGGAGCATTTGTCAATATAAGTTGTTCTTTAAAATGGTAAAGATTTATCATTTTACGTTCATTGAACACATTATTTCTACTGATAGATATATAGAGTGCTCCTTAAAGATCAGCTTCCATATAGGTTTTATAATTTTAGGCTATTGAATAGAGACTTGGTGTGTGTGTGTGTGTGTGGGGGGGTGGGTGGTGGTGTGCACTCTGGGCTGTGGGGTTCGTTTGGGGAGGCTGCGTTTTTGGTACGTGGCATTCCCTGTTTGATATTATTTTTGTTTTGATAACTCGGATAGTGTATTTGTATTAACTGACAAGTTCAGTATAAAGTCAATCCACAGATGTTAACTATATCCTGACACTAAGAGCAATGCAGCAGTGGAAGCAAAGAATAGTTATTTATAGCACTTCATCTAAAAATGATATTTTGAAAGGAGAACTATTTTCAATATTTTCGTAACAATATAAAATTAGTGCCAATGAGCGATATGCTATCTGATACAGTTGACATATCGTCAATAAACAAAAAACATTCCGGCTAAAGAGGTTTTTGGGTCAACTGCAAATTACTGACTTTATCACTCTTTTGTAACAAGATCACTCCTACTAGCCATCTCTTTGGTGTTACTCTTCGAACATTTACTGCACGAGAAATATATTCGAGAGAAACTGATACCATTTTAAGTGATGTAGCTTAAAATGCAGAAACAGAAGACAAAAAAGATAATTTATTATGTATGTCATATGTCTGCCTAAATATTTGTCTATAATTAATAAATCTTACAATTGTCAATTAGCAATGTAAACTGCTTTTTCCTACAATCTAATGTAAATCTACTCTAATGGTATGTGGTTAATATTCCAATGTGAATAGAAAACAAGCCCTAATTTCACAAAATACTGGGTGAAATCAGTCTCAAGTAAAGATATAACTTCTTTCAATATTCAACAGTTCGTTGTCAGTAAGTCAACAAGTCGCTGATTATGTACATTCTCTATTGCAAATTATGTGTATTGCATATTAACCTGCAATCGAGTATATTACTGTCTGCATATTTTTGCTACAGCCCTGTAACATTTCCTGCTGACTTCTGCTTTTATTTACAAATTAAGCATTAAAATATATTGTTTAGGGTTGGAATACAAGAACCGTTTAGACTGTTTTAGTTCAGCTTTGAACAGAACTCGTTACTCAGTACAAATTTCGGCAGTCTACCTGATAATGATAAACCGTCATACAATGAGGGTTAAAAATGAGAAAAATTGCCAAGCCTATCCACGCCTTCTCGAAATTACGTCATTATTCTCGCAATCAGTACTCTATCTATCATTTACCGCATTCTACTTTACGTTCAACATGTAAATAATTAATTATCAATATGTAATTCCATAAATTTCCTGGCGTGGCGATGTTTTAACAATTGGTCATTTAATATCCCTTCTTAACTTTCCTACGATAGAAATTTATTTTGTTTTTATTTCGAAAACTCGTTCTTTAATAACATACCTAATATCTTAACAAAACAGTGTAAACCAAAAGTATAAATCAAACGATTAACTATACAAGTGATTTTTATATTTTATAATGCATGTACGTTAATCATGGCATAACTAGAGAGCAAACGGCTATAAATGAAGCACCAAATATTACAAACTTTCACGTTTTATGACAGGTACAATTTTTGTGACTGACAGAATAAAAGAAATACAGCTTTGATACATAATATTTCTCTTTACTTTTTATAAAATCATCATGGCTATTACTGCTAGAGATGAAAATGCACTCAGACATATATATGTACCTCATTCTGCTTGTAAATAGGTAATTGTCAATATGTAATTTTAGAAATATCATGGTAATGTGTATATGAATAAGGCCTGTATACACTCTGAAGGTAAATAGCCAATAGAACACGAGTATATAAATAAGGGCCTATATACACGCCAATAGTACAAGTGTATATAATTAAGAGCCCGAACCACTCTGAAGGTAAAACGCCAATGGTACGAGAGCATATAAATAAGGACTTTTAAGGGATGATTTTAATTTTAGTATTGTAAATTTTCCCCCATTTGGATGGGGATGTACCTCAAGCTACATCTTATGGGGTATACATTTCTCAGTTAATTCGGTTTGCCAGAGCGTGTAGTCATGTTGAGGATTTCAATGAACGTAATCAATATATTACAAATAAACTTCTTCAACAGGGCTACCGTTATTACAAATTGCGTAAATATTTTGCTAAATTTTACTATCGTAATTCTGATTTGGTTTTGAAATTCAATAGTAATCTAAAGACTCTTCTGCGAGAAGGTATTTCAAAACCCGATTTTTATGGGGATGTGGTTTACATGTGGCTCGTTTTGGGGAGGCTGCGTTTTTGGTATGTGGCATTCCCTGTTTGATATTATTTTTGTTGTTTTTTTTACAAACTTCGTAAGATTTTGGGTCATGGCAATTTTCCAACTGTATTTGCTAAAATTATAAAACGTTTTGTTAAAAGAGGTTACGACCCAACTGTTTTGAGACACACCGCATGTTTGGTGTTCAACCCGTTTACAGTTGGACGCTATGCTTCCCTCTTTGATTGCATCTGACGGAAGAGGGGGAGGACTCTGTGATGGGCAGTTTTTAAATCCCACTGGGACGAAACTGTTTTGATTTCTGTCCTCTAGCCTGTTTCGTCGGGCCCTTAAGAGTGTTTCTCTTGGTGCTCTGCCTTCTGCAAAGGCATTGAGTACATACGTTTTTTGGTTCTCAAGGTTTGCTTTTTATATATTTATACACGAGCTTTTTTGTGTTTTACATACCATGCCTTTTGTTTCCATTGCGTGTGTTAGAGATTCACCTAGCAGGGATTACTTTTATTTACACTGTCCTGTGACTTTGGAACATGGTGGGGGTAAGAGTGAGGTTGGGTGCGCACCATAAACCGGTTTAAGCTCCCCAGCGGTGTTTTTGCCACTGACCGTTCCAAGGCGGTGCCCCACTGTGTTCCTTTAATTGTTCGTTTTGTCCTCGTGTGTTTGCTTTGTATGCTAGTGTGTGTGTGTGTGTGTGTGTGTGTGTGTGTGTGTGTGTGTGTGTGTGTGTGTGTGTGTGTGTGTGCGTGCTGCGCGTGCGTGCGTGCGTGCTCGGCGTGCGTGGGCGCTGCGGTGCGGCGTGGGGCGGCGGCGTGCGTGCGTGCGTGGTGGTGGGGGTGGTGGTGTGTGTGTTGTGTGTGTGTGCCTTCTGGGCCTTCGGGTGCTGTGGGGCTCGTTTTGGGGAGGCTGCGTTTTTGGTACGTGGCATTCCCTGTTTGATATTATTTTTGTTTTTATACATTATAAAGGTTAAACAGCCAATTATTCTAGTGTATGTAAATAAGGGCCTGTATATTGATACACATTTCAGCATTACAATTCAACCTGTTCCTTTGTAAGACGAAATTTTTCAGATTAATATTACACATAATGTCCATCAGCTTTCAAATTATTTCAATCAGTTTTCATATGTTAAAAGTGACTTGATGGAATCAACATTAATGTTTTGTCATTATAACATTCCATGGAAACGTGATCGTTATAGAAATACTAAACATGGAAATGGCCGTTTTGTCTGTCAAGATATAGAAATATTGTTACATAAATCGAAAACAACATCATTAATTATGTTTATAGAAGTATAAATAACATTAACTCTTAACATTAACACTTAATTGTACACAACGGAATGAAAAGTCTAAACCTTTACTGCAAGTATTCTTATTTTCAATTTGTTCAATATAATTATTACAGATTTTGCATTTTACCATGAGTTATTATTGTCAAAAGTATTACGTGCTCTGTAGGATAACCTGTCAACAATTTGAGTGACATCGTCAAAAGTACTACGTGCTATGGTGCTCTTTATGGTAACTTGTCAACAATATGAGTGACATCGTCAAAAGAACTACGTGCTTTGGTGCTCTATATGGTAACTTGTCACCAATTTGGGTGACATCGTCAAAAGAACTTCGTGATATGGTGCTCTATATGGTAACTTGTCAACAATTTTGGTGACATCGTCAAAAGTATTCGTGCTGTGGTTAAATATAGAAACTTGTCAACAATTTGGATGACATCGTCAAAAGAACTTCGTGCTATGGTGCTCTGAACGAGAACTTGTAAAAAAAAGTTGACATCGTCAAAAGTACTACGTGCTGTGGTGTTATTATATAGTACATGTAACTTGTCAACATTTTGTGTGACATCGTAAAATGTACTACGTACTTTGTTGCTGTGTACGATAACTTGTTAACAATTTTGGTGACATCGTCAAAAGAACTACATAACTTTCAACAGTGGAAGCACATTCAATAACACAGATGCTTACAATATCCTTCGAAAAAGGAAACAATGAGTGCCAGTTTTTCTTTCAGATATATTAACATTTTGTTGGATTACATTACATTGTTTCCTGTGAGCAACCCTAATTTTGAAAATGAACAAAATTCATGTTATTGAATAAAAAGACAAAACTTTATACGGAAATGACAACTTTATGGAATAACGCATTGTTTTATGCATAAAGCCCTTGGGAAATTTCTGCAGTGTATTATAAAATAGAAATTATGTTCGGTTCTTTATTCAAACTGAATAGCATGATCTCGTTGCATCCAGCTATAAGGTAAACATCCATTTAAACTGGTTATCATGAAATGCTTTTTCTTGTCGTGCAAAAAGAATCGTTGACATTCAGAAATACGTTTGTGATGTTATTGTATTTCGATTTTATTTAAATCAAACAAGCTGAAAAACAACACCAGTTGCTGCAATTTATGCATAGATGTACCATATCTTTTAATCGATGTTTGTCAAAGTAATCCTTAATCATGACACTTCAAACGCGAGCAATAATAGCTAAATAAACGTGTGCCCTATGCCATTAGGAGCGAACTCGCTTTGAAAAACACCTTTTATATAAATTGGAATATCGTGTAAAAATCCCAAACAAAATGTGCCCGTCAATACGATGCTAATAAAAGGTGGTCCGAGGTATAGAAACAGACCGTGCCTATATGGAAATGTAGTCGGTCATACTTTGGCAAATTAAAGGCTCCAACTCTATTGTGGTAGCGTGGCTGACTTTCAAGACTTTTATGCCCGTAAACTTAAATAATGGTGAAGATTTAATAAACACTTCAACAGATAAATACTTTTTAAGACAATGTCAAAATTTAAGCCAGTGTACTATCATCATTGATTATATGAGGACTGTCCTGGCGGTTATTGAACTTACTCAAGATTATTATGCCTATAAACATGGTTTTGGTCACTAACCAATATATAGGTCCGTGGTTCTGATCTACGCATTGATGTTATAATGTTCAATTAATTGGCAAACTTTTTTAAACGTTATTAATTGCAACATTTCGGGCTGCACAAACTGCCATTCCCACTAATTTCTACACTTGAGGTGCTTCATTTACTATTCAAACATCGTAATAGTATCTCAGAGAACTTTTCTGTAAAACTAATGGAATTTTCTTTGAGTATTTCTTCTTAGCAGTTAATTTAGCTTTGCAGACATTCTAAGACAGCCCATTAGTATGTAAACACTTCAGCAGGATTACAGGTAGGGCAAAATATTAAGAAGGGCAAAAAACGAAAATGAAACCTTTCCTTGAAATATTTACTAGGCGTTTAAGTAGATAGAACACTTTTGTTATTTGCAATATAAAGTTTTGAAATAGTTTGCCAGCAGGCTCACTTGAAAAGCCTATAATTACTAAACACAGAACACGTTCAGATATATAGTACATTAATATCTATAAGGATGTTAATACGGTCAATTATAGCCCATGCTATTTTTCTAGTTTTTCGTTTAGTAAAGTTGGCGGTAAAGTATGCCACGATAGAAACATATCAGAAACATATCATCCTGAGTAGTACGTCGGAAAGTCTTGAAAATAAGATGTTGCCGAGATAGATAGATCTATATGTCAATGAAATTATTGTACAGTTTTGTGTTTTCATGTCACATAACTTCTGACTTTGTATACATGTTATTTTGTATCTGGAGATTATTTTGGTATCACTGAAAACAAGTATTGTGTTGTGTTCCGTATGTGATTTTAAAGAATACAAGAATCATATTACTAGTTTACTTTGCGTTCACTTATATTTCCCCTTTCAAAAAATCAACAGAACTGGAATCTTAGAAATGTAAAAAGGACCATACTGGTAGTTTCAAAGAAAATTACGATGATTTCACCACTTACTGTTCCATTACTGTATTATTCTCATTTAAATCATCTGCCGCGTTCCAGTATTTATTAATTCTTCTTACTGATTTATAACGCTATTAAATTAATTTATCTCAAATAGTTAATGCATTTTAACTTGCATGATGTATAAATTTCTTTTGACATTATTCAACCATGATCATAAATAATAGCTACTCGTCATGCAATTCTGAATTAATTAAGTGGTAAATTACATACTACAAGAACATAAAGTAATTTCATCTTCGCCGAGCTTGATTTGGAGAATTCTAACAGCAAAAGAAGTAATTAGTCGTCAATTTTCGTTCAAACATCGAGATAGGAGCTCGTACATTAAGATTTTGTACAACAACGTTTTCAGTTGCTCCCTTATTTTCTCTTTATTTACACCAGAAGATTTTTATAATTTGGGTTACATTACCCAGAAAAAAGGTGATATGAATTTCTGTACCTTTATGATGTGTAAATAATTTTAAACAAGAAATACAGTTGCCAATGCAGTTGCTGACACAGCTGCTTCAGCGACTCAAGGGGTGGCGCAGACATGAGGCTTGGCCAGGGTGGGTACGTGCGGGATGTAGGTTTCAGATGGCAAACATTAAGATTTTTGTCTATGAAATGGAGCAAAATCATGAATCTACTTTACAGCATGTAATTTGGACTGTTCCAATAGCAGTTTTATGATATGCGAATACTGGCATTTTAGATTTTGTTAGTTCAACTCCATTTCAAAATAGTTACCAACAAAAAATAAAACTAAAAATAGAATGAGACTGAAATAACGAATATTTAACTGTACTTTGTAAAGAGTTTAAACACGATAAAAAGATAACCATATAAAATATCTCACCAAAACATGCTTCGTATTTTGTTGCAAAACAATAATCGGAACTACAATGCATGAATTATATCTTTACAGAATAAAAAATATATAGATCTATACAACTTTTCTTTGCAACTTTATATTTTATTCAAGTGTCACATGTAAAACAGTTCATATAAAAGTATACATACAGTACTCAAAACAGGTTAAGTTTTACACCCAGCCAATATTGGCTTATGTGACAATAAGTGCTATTATGCCATCTTTATATAGATCTATAGAGTCTTATAGTAAAAAAAATACCAGATAAGAACACTTATTTTCTGGCCATGACGTTGGAAAAAGTTTGTCTAAAAGCATTTACTTAATATATGACTACTAAATATATATGACTGTTCTGTCCATGTACCGAACTGCGATAAATTACTGAAATGATGAAACACCTTTATCGCTGTTTCAGTAATTCCTCATTTCTTAAGAAATTAAAATTCTAATAGGTATATAGGCATTTAACATAATAATGCGTCATACCCTAAAATAAATGCATGCTTTTTTATAATATTTTGTATTATATTTTATATACGTGTCTGCTTTCAGCGCATACATTCAATTAATATTTCGGACCTATAACAAAGCTTTCTAGTGTTCTAAAGCACTGATTCAATTGCATAAACTTCGTCCTAAGAGAAGAGTTTTGCAGATGATAATGAATGTCACATTGTCAGTCTGTTTGATATCGTTTGTCTATTATCTCCGTAAAAGTATTTTCCTATTTGCAAACTCTGGCATTGTGTCAGTCAAACTTCAAATCATTGGTGCAAATTGTAGAAATATGGCGCACGTCGTGGTAGTTAGCCATATAACTCGGTGAAAAGTAAGCGGACAATCTGCAAATCTGAGAAATAGTCCGGAAACGAATGCGGGACGGACGGACAAATAGGCGTCTTTATGCTGCTCCAACCGGGAAGCATAAAACATAGCATAGAAAGCGGTCCGTTTACAAATGCATTACCTGTCAATAGATAAAGACTAGCGATAATGTGTAGCTTTTGAAGTGCGGGTGGTTCAAACAAGCATCACTTGAACAATTATTTGATTGATAATTTGTAGTATTTTGCTTCAGGATCAACTGACGAAGACTCAGATTTATATGTTTCTATCGCGGCATACCTTACTGCATTCTAAGGATTGGCAACTGTTTGAAAAAGAAAGTCAAGAAAAATAACATAAGCTAAAATATACCAAATTGATATCCTTAACGTGTTCTGCTTTAATAATTATACGATTCTCAAGTCAGCCTTGTAGTAAACCATTTCAAAAACTTTATATTGCTAATAACAAAAAAGCTCTACCTACTTACACACTTAGTTAATATTACATAAAATGCTTCATTTTTGTTCTTTGCCATTTTTACTATTTCACCCTACCTGTAATCCTGCTGACGTGTTTACATACTAATAGATTTGCTACCTGTCTGCATAGCTAAATTAACTACTAAAACCACACCATCAAGGAATGTCCTATTAGTTTCATAGAAAAGCTCTCCGGATACAATTACATTCATTGAATTGTAAATGAAGCAAATCAAGAATGTAAATTTGAGGGAATCATTCTCTGTTGTATTCGCAGACAATCATTAATGATAGTATATTGAGCTTAATTTTATGAAATTACACATTTGAGTGTCAAAAATTGTGTCATGATTCGCAAATTTACGGTCATTACATTTTTGAAAATCAGCCATGTGATCACACAATAGAGTTGCAGCATTTATTTACCAACGTATGACCACCTTTCCATATAAGCATTGTCTGTTCTATACAATCAGTTGATTTCATCATCATCGTATTGACGGGTATACTTTCTTTGTGATTTGTGTTGTTTTCCAAACACGATATTCTAATTTATATTAAAGGTGTATTTCAAAGACCCCTCAAATGCCCTTGACTATATTGTCTCTTCGTTCCTGATGGCATTGGGTGGTTGACACGACACAGACGTGAATTATAGTATTATATTATAGCAGAGTGTCATTAATCCTTTTACAAACATCGGCTAAAAGCCTAAAAGATCTGATATGCATTTATTGCAGAAATTGTTGACGTTTTTTCAGCTTGTTTGATTCAAATCAAATCGAGAAAACACTAAAAACACACACGCAATTCAGAATGTCAATTATTCTACTTGTCCGACAAGTTAAAGTATTACTTTATAATCAAATTAAATTGATGTTAACATTATAGCTGGGTGCAACGCGATTATTCAATTAAGTTTGAATGAAAAACTGACTTTAATTTCTATTTCATAATGCATCGCTCAAAACGGGAGACACTCAAAATCCCCTTGGTCATAATCCCCTTGGTCCAAAAATGGCAGAGTAGTCATAATCCCCTTAATGGATTTTACATTTTAATTTCAATAATTTTTTTCGATCATTCGCTATAGTAATGTTAAACTAGAGACAAATGAAACATACAGTCATTTTTTTATTCAATATATTATTTTTCACTTGTAAAATTTATTAAGGGGATTATGACTACTATGCCATTTTTGGACCAAGGGGATTTCGACTAAGGGGATTTTGAAGTACACTCCTCAAAACAGTATACCGAAGGCATTATGCATAAAACAGGGCCTTATTCATCGAAGTCGTCATTCTATAAAGTTATGTCTACTTATTCAATACCATCGTCAAAATGTTGCTTAAATACCTCAATGCCCCAGAAAACAATGCAATGTAATGCAACAAAATGCTAATATATCTGAAGGAAATACTGAAACCTTATCTTCCTTTATCGAAAGATGTTGCAAGCATTTGTGTGCACAACTAACCATAACTGAAAGTGTTACCGCTGTTGACGGTTACCCAGTTAACTGATACATTACCGTATGAAGCTCCAAAGCACAGGGTTACCAAAATTGCTGACAAGTTATCGGACACCCAAGCAGGCAATACTTTTGACGGTATGACGGATTGAAGCAATATAAAAAACAAAGTATTGTTGACTGCTGACAAGATATCATATAGAACGCCACAGCAAGTAGTACTGCTGATGGTTACCGAGTTTGATGACAAGGTACCGGATGAAGTGCAAAATAAAGAAGTACTGCTGATGGTTATATTAAGTGTACTCGACATAAACATGGTTCTGGTTTATGCATTGATATTAAAATGTTCAGTTAAATGGCAAAATGTAATTAATTACAATATTTCGGGCTACAAAAACTGCGAATGCAACAGAGAATGATTCCCTCAAATTTACATTCTTGATTTGCTTCATTTACAGTTCAATGAATGTAATTGTATCCGGAGAACAATGAATACAAATACACTTCTTCGACCAACTTTGTCGCACACATATACATGTAGTACACAAAATTGTGAAATAATGAAGAACACAACGTGTAAAGTGCTTGAGTGTACCGATCGTCCGTTTTTGCATGTAGTTAAAGTAAATAAGTTTTCATTCATCTTTTATACACAAGCAAATTATCAGACAACAGCAACATGCCGTCGTTGACAGTAAAACTATCAGCTCGTTTGGAGTAATCTTCTATTTATGACGCTAAAATATTCTCCTCATAGGTGTGTGGCAGTTTTGTATTGAGAATGAAATTGAGGTACACACCAATGTCCTTTATGTCTGCCGATTACTTGTTGGTTGATTTCAAGGGATACAAAAAACATATAATTCAATTGAAGTGAAATATGTGTATGTCCTTTTTAAAAAATGACAATTTAACTGAAAACTGTTTAAAATGTATCAAGATACATCATGTATAATATTTATCATTATCAACATAAAACGCAAACAATACATATATTGGAAAGAAAATTCATACATTTTTCGGTAACTTCTAGTATTATGCATGCTATTTTGAAGGAAAAAAAAACCCAATAAATGAGTTTTGCATTAATAACTAAATTCCGTAAATTATGTCGGCTCTTCCATGTATCTAGTATAGGTGATAATTACTCTTTCTATTTAAAAAGTGATCATTTTCTTAGAATATGAACCTAGGATCAGTCAGTTTGGTCGCCGTGGGCGGGAATAATTTCATGGACTTAGGGAGGACTCTTTAACATCAAAGAGCACTTTAACAGCAGGCAGTACATCAAAATGGCATACAATGAAGCCGACAAAACACATGACTTAGATCAAAAAGAGGACACGACAGAGCCCAGTTCGTATGTTAATAAAAACTCAAAATGCCCGATGAGATTTATTAGGAAATACATCTCAAAACTTTACCAGAATATCCCAATTTCCGTAAAAAATGTATTATCCCTAGATGCACAAATCCTTGTTTACGAACGTTTGTTAGCTCCCACCGCCGAGCAATAATGTCTTCGATACAGCAACGAAAAGTGTCCATCTTAAATTCTTACATCAAACCATCCAGTAATGACTTAAGCAAGGGATTTAAATTATGTCGGATACAAAAGGGATAAAGAAATGATATTTTTTGTTTTCCCTTAGGCCAAAAGGCGTAATATTTATGTTGTGGTAGTCTGATCGAATGATCGAAGTTTTCATCAGTATTATATTAAGTTATATGTTCTAAATATTGAATGCCAAACTGAAGATGTTTGGTTTTCGGGCAAATTTATTAGCAAACTGACTATTTTTATTGTATAATTTCAAGTAGGTGTTTAACGATATTATTATTGGCTTCACTGTGAGGTCATACTGATCAAATTCATTTATTGTATTCAGTTAAAGGTGAAAACCTGAACTATATGGTTAACTGTTATACGAGTTTAAATTCATTTTAAACGAAGCGAACGATTTTAATTATAAGATACTTTGAAGAATTCAAATTTACGATTATAAGCTAATAGTTAACAATTGTCTTTGTTTTTTCTTTATTGTTTATATTTGTTTGTACTTTATAGAATTAAAGATATATCTATAAACAAATGATGAAAGCCGAGGAATCGTCTTTCCCGAATACTGTGCGTACACTAACGTTGTCTTGTATATATATCTGAACTGTGCGTACACTAACGTTTTGTACATACATTTGTACTGTGCGTGCACTCATTTGAACTGTGCGTACACTAAATTTGTTTTGTACATGGGTCTAAGACCTTCTGGAAGAAATTAAATAAAACTTGAAACATATATACAATCGTTTACACCACATCTGCTTTGATATGGTCACATGATAAGTTCGCACCAATACTTCCAGCACAATATTAGCATATTTCTACGCTATGCAAACGATATGTAAATTAACATTCATTTCAGCTATTTGTCAAACTAGCAATGCAAAATCAAACGCATTGTCGGACGATTTCTGCAAGTTTTCACTTATAACGGAAACACAACGAAAAACGGCTTCCGGTATGCATTGTTCAGTCAAGTGTGTCTGTACAATTCCAAATGTTCCTACCTGGGAAGGAACAATAAGTAATCCCTTAAAAGCACTCACCAACTTTACGTAAGGGACAATGAATCCATCAGCTATGAGAAAAAGGAAGCGGAAATGTACTAACTCCAACCTGAAAACATATATTAAAACATATATCAACTACAAGTATATTAGCCTTGAAACGGTCAGTTTCTCGCTATATTGGGAACTGGGGGCTTTAACCAATTTGTAGTATGCCAACCTTACTCTTCCTATGACTTTACCTCAAAACCTCAATTTTTTATTTAATTATACATTATGGTTGATTATTACAAATACCAGTCCCTATATCAATACTGTGTATGAGTCGCACATTACTATATATTACATCAACGTCTGTTTTAATATAGCACGCTGGCTCAATAAATGCTTTAGATATGCATCCCTACTGCTTTACTCACAAATCATGAAAATAGATCTTAACTTTGATGTCTTACGGATGAAGCTTTTTGCAAACAAAACGTGTTCTTGTAAAAATCAACCTGTCACAATGAACATAACCCAAGGGTCATCAATCAGTCCGTTGTTTTCTGAAAAAACGGAGTACGTAGTTAAGTACGTCCTCTAAGCAAAATATGTTCGTTAACGTGTCAAAGGTTCGTAATGTAATAGCATTGTGGGACGCAACTCTATGATTTACAATCGTGAATGGAAATTTCATTGACGTCACATCAAGAGTACTGAGAGTTAAATAGCGAATAGCAAGGTATCAGTGACATTCCTTATCTTATATTTCGGTAATACTAATTAGGGAAATACTTCGTTAAGTGTCTGGGTTTCTTTTTAATGTAAGCAGGGTTATCGTGGTTGTTATATTTTCATCCTTCAGGGATTGTTATTCGTTCTAAACCCTCGGCCTCTGTCAAGATGAGGAGTATTTTATACCGTGTTGAAGGTTCTGTGTTCACTGGCATTCGGGTCCATGCTAGTTATCCCGTCCTATTGTATTGTGCGACCTCCAGCGCGATTAACCAGGTTGTGTTTAATTGTCGCTTAACATTTTCACTTGACGAATTGATACTGATGACTTTTCTACCCGAACGCCACTTTTCACAGAATGGTATGGGGCTCGTTTTGGGGAAGCTGCGTTTTTGGTATGTGGCATTCCCTGTTTGATATTATTTTTGTTTTGATACGGTGGTTGTACTCGTGGTCATATTATTTTTGGTAACGCTTCATGATAAAAGTTTTACATATGTCACGTCAAACATATATTCAATAGATGCCTTACAAACTCAGTAGACATAGTTCTTCTTTAATAAGCAGCTTTTAAAAATGACTGATGTCGTAAATGCAATGTAATTGGTAGCTGTGTGCCAGCTTGAGCAATTTCTGACAGTTTAATATCTCGATTATACACAGAAAGCGCATTTTGTTAAATTTACGCGGCTATTACTATTTTGACTTCGTTTCTTTGAGAGCAGTTTGAAAAGGTCAGTAGTATAAAAAAAATACAGCTAAATTGAACTGGGTACATGTAACAAATTCAGAAGTTTATTTTCTTATTCTTTGGAGAGAGGCCAAAAGCGCAAAAGCCATATGGCATTTGGTTTTCAAATACAAACAGTAGTCAAGATTGATCGGAAATGATTTTGATGGCTTTGACCGTATTTGACAAAAACATTTAAATATACATATGCAATTCGTAATTAAACACGCATAAGTCATATTACAATATAATTCACAGATGTTAATATGTGTATGTTTTATAAGATATCTATAAAATAACTGTGGTCAGTTACTGAGTCATGTGGTAGCATGTTAAGCAGAATATAGTGCTGAAGACAGGTGGGTTTTTAAAAGTAAAACAAACAAAAAAGGAATTGTGAACACAAGAAGTTACACAAATTTAGAGACCAAAATAGCTATTACAGTTAAAAGTCTTGTAATGATCACAGACTCTTGGAGTTTGGAATGTGACCATCTGGTCGGTATGATTTTATCACCATCTACCTAATACATAATAACTGCACTTTGAAGTCAAAAAAGTAAAATTATTTACATCTACATCTACATGGTATACCCGAACAATCAGTAATGGTTGTAACTGGGAGGCGCAAGACAGGGAAAACAATGCTAATCTATATGTTAAGTGCAATATAAAAGACAGAAAGTAATAGACATAAGAGTAAAAGGAATAGTACACAGAGTGCTTGGTTAAGTTAAAAGATAAAAACATAGTGGTGACCGTACCAAGTCTCGAGACTGGAGGTCGATTCAAGACTTAATGAGGTAGGCTATTCAAATATCTAATTGTTCTGGGGGGGATGAATTCACGTGATGGTGGGTGCGTGATTGGGATATTAGAAAATTCAGGTTTCTAGAAGGGGCCAGGTTACATTGGTCCACATAGACTAACTGGTGCTTAATTTTGTATAACATTGTTATAGAGTTATGAATTCTACTATGAGCTGGGTGTTCCATTGGGGGTGTTGACCATTTGAGTTACACTACTGGTGTTATCATAACTGTTAAAATGTAGCGTGCAGCTGTAATAGGCATTTAGAAGTCAAAAAGTATTATTATAAGTGTCAAGTACCTGTGGATCTATCAATGTGGCATTACTTACTTGGTCTTACTTGATCTGTGTAGAGTTGTTGAGATCTAATAAACTCATCTTCTACATCAATATGTTGTCAAACAAATTTAACAGGGCTTTTAATTTTAGTATTGTAAATTTCCCCCATTTGGATGGGGATGTACCTCATGCTACATCTTATGGGGTATACATTTCTCAGTTAATTCGGTTTGCCAGAGCGTGTAGTTATGTTGAGGATTTCAATGAACGTAATCAATATATTACAAATAAACTTCTTCAACAGGGCTACCGTTATTACAAATTGCGTAAATATTTTGCTAAATTTTACTATCGTAATTCTGATTTGGTTTTGAAATTCAATAGTAATCTAAAGACTCTTCTGCGAGAAGGTATTTCAAAACCCGATTTTTATGGGGATGTGGTTTACAAACTTCGTAAGATTTTGGGTCATGGCAATTTTCCAACTGTATTTGCTAAAATTATAAAACGTTTTGTTAAAAGAGGTTACGACCCAACTGTTTTGAGACACACCGCATGTTTGGTGTTCAACCCGTTTACAGTTGGACGCTATGCTTCCCTCTTTGATTGTGTCTGACGGAAGAGGGGGAGGACTCTGTGATGGGCAGTTTTTAAATCCCACTGGGACGAAACTGTTTTGATTTCTGTCCTCTGGCCTGTTTCGTCGGGCCCTTAAGGGTGTTTCTCTTGGTGCTCTGCCTTCTGCAAAGGCATTGAGTACATACGTTTTTTGGTTCTCAAGGTTTGCTTTTTATATATTTATACACGAGCATTTTTGTGTTTTACATACCATGCCTTTTGTTTCCATTGCGTGTGTTAGAGATTCACCTAGCAGGGATTACTTTTATTTACACTGTCCTGTGACTTTGGAACATGGTGGGGGTAAGAGTGAGGTTGGGTGCGCACCATAAACCGGTTTAAGCTCCCCAGTGGTGTTTTTGCCACTGACCGTTCCAAGGCGGTGCCCCACTGTGTTCCTTTAATTGTTCGTTTTGTCCTCGTGTGTTTGCTTTGTATGCTAGTGTGTGTTGGTAGTGTATATATGTGTGTGTACATGATTGTGTGTGTGTGTGTCGTGTGTGTGTGCGTGTGCGCGTGTGTGTGTGTTGGTGGTGTGCACTTCTGGGTGATGTGGGGTTCGTTTTGGGGAGGCTGCGTTTTTGGTACGTGGCATTCCCTGTTTGATATTATTTTTGTTTTTTTTCCGGTGTATAAATCCTTTCAAACTGAATTCCTTTACAACCTGGCTTAATAAATGTCACTGGTGTCATATTTTAAACATGAAAAGTACTTGTCATATTGAACTGAAGGACTGACTTTGCACTAGCCATGGTCTCCGGTCCAAGTGTCATTGGTAGGCCTACGTACACATAAATATGTCAATTTGAAAATTCGAACATTCCATCTATTGAAATATTGTCGATACCATTCACATTTTGAATAACTGGATTTACGACGGTAAACCAATGTAGTAAGTTTTAATTCTTTTAGACGTTCTTCATATGACAGCATAGAAAGTTCAGGCAGTAACTTTGTTGTTCTTCTTTGAACATATGTCTTTCTTCATTACACCCACTTCTTCAATTTGCTGGAAATTAATCAATCCTCCTTGTAGAGAGACGTAGGGGCCTACGTAAATGAGATACCTTTTCAAAATTTCTAATTTGTCAAATTTATTTGACATATTATGGATTATAATGCAACTATATAGTTAAACTAAAATAGACATCTATTGCTTTTTAGTTCTGATCTTATTACTCCGAGTTATTTTGTATCTTTCTCGCGCACAGGTTTCTCGCGAGAAAACAAAATGGCAGCCCCCAGTAGGCGTAGGAGAGCAAGTATACTTAACTCATTTGTTGTCATGTTGTGGTTGATATGTCTTAATGCGATGTATGCAAAAACTATTCATTAGTGCAGACTTATTTTCTTTTCGTTTACTGGACTCGGTAATGCAGTAGCAAAAGAATTCTAAAAAAAACAACCCTCCGGCCGACCGGGAAACGACATTGTGAAAGTCTGATACGCGCTAAAATTTAAACATTTAAATGAAAGAGAGGATATAACAGTGCGAGACTGAAACACATATGAAATATGCCACCACAGTTCTTCTTGTAACTGTAGTGGATACCAGATATTTATTCCAACAGCATGGTTAATTATTGGTGAATGGGCAGCTTTATTTGTCGTCAAATGAAATAGTTTTTGTTCATCATTTGCTCAATTGAACATCTGTAAACTTTGGATCAGATTCTTGGTTAAATGGTAAAATGCTGGACTGGTTATACAATTTGGCCTGCCACTTATCCTGGAAAGGGCGGTATTACTGATTACCGAAAACAACTTTTTACAGGAAACAACCAAAAACAAATGAGATTACCGTAAACAAGTCATAATTTAATAGGAGAGATCGCCGTGACGTCACACGGCAATTTTGATGTGATTGCTGGTGGGCAATAACAGTTGTGTTTACAATGTTTATGTATCGGAAAGGAATTTTTGAATTTTCATTACTTTTTTGCTTTGTGAAGGATTTTTAAAATTCAAAAAGTTAAGAAATGCTCTTGTTACTCATATTTTCACATCAAAATATCTCTTTTGAAAAAAATACTGTTTTCAATGACACCCGATTTTTCAAAACGGCTTGTTGCTGCTGTAACCATTTACGAAAACAGTGTAAGTTAAGAGCTTGTTCATTTTTCATTTTGAATCTTAACAAAAATTGAAAATAATGAATAAAGTGTATGTTTTATTAGCTTTCCAGTGACATAAAACATTTTAAAATATCATTTGTTTTAAAAAAGTTACGGCCGTTAAAAAACACCCCTAACAATACAAAAACACAGACTTCCGGCTGCTGCCCACCGCATTGGTCTCTTATCAGAAGAAAATATTGCGTAATATAGGGTTTTGTTTGCAAACACGATCTCTCCTATAGTTTTGTTATGTTAAATACACTTTTTATTATTCTAAATGATAAGAGTTGATGTATTTAGTTTATACGAATTTATTTTAGTTCGATTGCGAAGAAAGCTCAGTAGCTTATTTAAACACTTTCGAACACTCATTCCAGATGTCATCACATTCGCGAGAGAGAGGCAGTGAGTTTTTCATCGCTGCTACCCATTTACAGCTGGGTAGACTGAGGCACATGTGGTTTCAGTGTCTTTGCCCAAAGGACACACCTCGTGCTCCGGCTGGGATTCGAACCCGGGACCTCCCGTTCCGGAGGCGAACGCCCTAACCAATGAGCTATTGAGGCCCACTTGATGTATTTGTTGAATATATGTAATTTTAGAACGATAGGTTAGATTTTAAGCGAATTAGTTCGATGTAACTTAGTGTGTACTGTATGTTGTAACGATTACCTCCCTTAGACTGTATTAAAACCCAAAATCATTGAAATGAAAGATCTTTATCAGAATAAAAAGTATTACTTTTTTTGTATTTAAATATTGACTTTAATAGTGATTTTGCATACCACTGTTCCCTGAAAATAATGTATGAACTGTATTATATCGTTGTTAATTTTGTTTTATGTTGGTATTCATCCTTGTAATGATCTATGCAAAAAAAGAATTATTAAATGTTTTTCTAGTTTCCGTTTTTATTTCATTCACTCATGGGAATTTTCGTAACTGGAAATGCAGATAAGCCGTAGACACGCTCATAAAATCAGTTAATTTGCTTCCTGTTTTATTTGTGTACCGATTTATGTACAAACAATTTCTGTGTGAATTTATTTATCAAGGCAAGGAATTTCTGATCAAGTAACAATTAACTGAATTTTGAGGAATAATGATAAATTCCAACCTTTGATTACATATCAGTACCTTTTGTTCCTGGTTGAAAATATAAGTTTTGAAATAAAAGGTAGATGAAATGTAATTTTTGAAACAAAAGGTACGAGTTGACTACAAAGGGTATGAGTTGGCTTTTTGAACTGTACAAGTTGACCAATTCGGGTACGAGATGACTAAGGTACGAGTTGACTTAGGTACGAGTTGACCCGGAAGCCAGACACATGGATTTGCAAATGTCGTATTTTCCTACACAACTCAACCTTTTTGTTGCAGGATATGAGATTTTTGCAATCAAGGTTATCAGAGTGGCTTCCAACTGTCGTCGGCCATATTGAAATGAATCAAGGAAAATTGCTTTTAAAAAAGAAATCATTTTTAATTGTGTATTTCTCAATATCTATTGCTCAATTGTTTGTAATGTTCTTTCTTTATGTACTTTATGTATTCAAATCTGTATCGTTCATCATTATACAAAACTTTCATTGATTTTATTTGTTGAAAATTTGTGAAAATACTGGGATTTTTCACCATCAACGAAAACAAAGCTATTCCAATACATTTTAACACAGTGAATGTCTTATTAAGCTATTGTCAGATAAATAAATAGATTTGTATAACAAAAAGTATCTTTAAAATTGAAAAGATACACGGCCTTTGTATGAAAAAATCAAATATCCCATTTTTTCCATTTTTTAAATTAAGTCTAGCAACAAATGCAAGATGTCATAGCTGTCGCTGATCACATGTAAAGTATTTTTGATAACTTCTTTCCATTGATTTTTGGTAGTTTAAAAGCCAATCCATGTCCTGTGTATAAAACTGTATATATAGGTGTGTGATTGTATTTACATTTTTCAAATTGGATATATATAATACAATTATTGATTGAGGGAAGTTCAACTATTTGAATTGAAATTAATTGATTAAGTAAATGTTAAAAAATGGGAAATAATAGTCAATTAAACTCCATTACATGTATTTACAATTACAGAAAGCTTAAGGTTGAGTGTATTTTAATTTGATTTGAAGCAAATTTTATAAAGGTCCGTCCGTAAGAGCAAATATGTTAGCTTGAATTTGTGGATGAGACCTCAAGGTTGAGTGTAACCATAAACAGCTATATATTTATGTAGCCTAAAGCCAAATCTGGAAGCAAAGTGAAATACAAAGAAGTGTGAAGTCAGGGCTTTATCTAGCTCTTTTGGGAAAAGGCCCCTGGCCTAAATTGGGAAAAAGTGCAGCATTTTACAAACAAATTGAAAAAGCGATTTTTGCAAATATAGGCGTCTTTACTAGGATCATGTTTCTGATACTCCATGACATCAAATGGACCTCTGATCAAGCTTAATTTTTTTTGCAGAACTATCAATATAAGAACAACAAGAGTCTGAATCACAGAGATTTTCACTGCTTGTTTCTGATATATTAGCATCAAATAACTGGGGTTGAGATATACTAGGAATAATTTTTTTTCTCTCAGAATTATGGTCTCTTTTTTTGACTTGGAAAATAGATTATATTTGGTAAAAATCGACTTATTGACTTGACCCTTGGAGACATTGCTGTGAAACTTGGAACACTTGTTTGCATCATGAACCCTATCTGTAAGCAAGAGAAGACAACTCTGTCAAGGTATTTTTAAAAAATCAAGGCCCTTTATTGTATTAGAATTTTGGTTAAGTTTTTTGTACCAGACCACTTTTTTGACTTAACTATTTGAGATTTTACTTTGAAAGTTAGAATATTTGTTTACCATCATAATCCCCAAACGAAGGCAAGAGAAGGTAACTGTGTCAAGGATTTCATTTGAATTATGGCCCTTTTTGACTTACAAACGCAGTTAAATTTTTCGTACTTGTCTACTTGTTGACTTAACCATTTGAGATATTACTTTGAAAGTAGAAATAATTATGTACGATTATGACACCTATCTGTAAGAAAGAGTAGATAACTCTGTGAAAAAGTTTTTTTGATTGTACATAGAAATTCCTAGTTGAAGTCTTCAACTTGTGTGCAACTGGCACTGTCATGCACATAATATCAATAACCACTTAAAGTATTAATTTAAAACTTTCCTCTTAACTTAATATCTTGCTACTAATGGCCTTTATTATAACCCCCCCCCCCCCCTTGAACACAAAGTGTAAGGGGGGATATACTGGATTCAGCTTGTCTGTCCGTCTGTCTGTAGACGAATCTTGTGGACACTAATTCTCCAAAACCCCTGGTCAGAATTTAATGATACTTCACAGAAGTGATAAGTACAATGCCTTGTTGTGCATGGTCCATGTTTCGGGTCACTAGATCAGTAGATCTTGCCATAATGTGCGTATTTTGACAAAAAGTATGACTACAGGGAAGGGTCATTTCTAATGTTGAAGCAACTTCTGGCCCAACCCTTTTGCTTTGTTGCAACAAAATATTTGCACAATGTTCTATATGACACAACTGTTAAGGTAGTAGACTCCTAATAAAAACCTTCATTTGAAACTCTTCAATTTTAACGCTCTAGCCTAGGCTGTTAAGCATTGGACTGAAGATCTTTTGAGTTTTTGGGGGGCGTAGGTTCATATTCAGCCAGAGCCAAATATTTTTTTTTTACTTTTTCTTCTATGTTTTCATTATTTTGCATTTTTCTGCATATGTTTATATCGTTTTTAGGCTAAAATGAAATTAAATATTTTTTTACACATAACTATTAGCTTATTTGAAGATTTTATTACTTGCAGACACGTCTAAAATCGCCGATAGAGATTTTCAAACTCTAATTATTTTAGATAGAGACGGTAAAACTTTTTGAATTTGTGAAAATGTTATAGATATTAAAAATATACAAAAAGTCATGTCCCATTTCTAGAAATTGGTAGTTTTTCTTAAAAACTTTGATGTTCAAAATTGAACATGGTCAAAAAAGTACATGAAAATTGTAAAACTATATGATAATTTCGTAAAAGTTTATAAATCTTGTTGATAATATAGTAAATGGTGTATAATTTATGAAAGATAATATAGTTCTTGTTACTCTCATACCAAATCTGTACCAAATTATTGAATAATAAATGAAGTACGTGTATTTTCTTATCTCTCGTATGATGTCATTTTATAGATAATTCCAAAATGGGGGTAGGGTTATCAAAATTCCTATAACTTTGTTTTTTTCGCGGTAAATTTCTTCCAAATTTGTTTTTAAATCCTGAAAATATTATGCCTATAATAATTTGAATTGGTGCCCATTAGGGGTCTACTACCTTAAATAATATGCATGTATATGTATTTTCACAATTGTACATAAACAATATAATATGATTAAACTAATAGATCATAGGTCACAGGGGTTAGTAAAGATAGTAAAATCTTGTGTGCTTTTAATCTCGAAAACACCTGGTCAGAATTTATTATCCCCCCCGCCTTGGTGGAGGGGATATAGTAACAGCCCGAACTAACAGGCCCCATCTGTCTGTCACACTGTTGTCCTGAGCATAACTCCAAAAGCATTCAAGGGAATTTATTCAAACTTTACACACAGGCAAAGGACATTGAGAGGAAGTGCAGTGTCCAAGAACCATAACTCTACCTTGCCTAATTTTTGAATAATTCCCCTTTGTTACATTTTCTTGAATTTTCTTGTCCGGAGCATAACTCAAAAAGTACTGAAGGGAATTACTTGAAACTTAATACAGTGATAGAGTACAATAAGGGAAAGTACAGTATCCAGTAACCATAGCTCTATTTTGTCTTCTTTTTTTATTAGCCCCCTTTGTAACATGTTCTTGATTTATCTTGTCTCAGTGGAGCATATCTCTACAAGTACTGAAGGGTATTACTTGAAACTTTATACAGTTACAGTGCACAATGAAAGGGAAGTGCAGTACCCAAGAATCTTAATTGTACCTGGCTTAATTTTTTAATTATCCCCCTTTATTACATTTTCTTGTCTTCAGCATAACTTGAAAAGTGCAGAAAGAAATTCCTTCAAATTGCAAATAATGAAAGAGGACACATAGGGGAAGTGCAGTGCCCAAGGAGAATAACTCTGTGTTTTTTTTAATTGTCTCCCTTTATTGATTTGTCTTGTACAGATCATAATCTTGTCCATAGCATAACTTCAAAAGTACTGAAGGGAAGTACTTGAAACTTAATACAGTGATAGAGCACAATGATGGGAAGAACATGCCCAAGAACCATAACTCTTATCTCCCGCCAAATACTAATATTTTAGTAAATTAGAATCTATACCAATATCCTTTCCTCTTACCTCAAATTTCTTGGTCATAGAAAGAGCACTTGGTGGGGGGGATGGCCATGTGTAACATGGCTCTTGTTTATACTTCACAGAAGGGGGGGTATTCATCACATTCAGTGACAGTTCTAAATTATACAGATCCTTTGTTTGCTTTTTTCTCTCAACGTTTTGTTTTATTGGCAAGCACTGTACAAGTCGAGCGCTCTGTCCTACTGACAGGTCTTGTTTATTTGGAAGTTAATACTACCAATAAAGATATTTATTTGAAACTAACCAGACCTGTCAATAAGGTAGTATAGTAAGGCATTTCCATTATTAATAACAAATAAAGCTCCTCATTAAGCATGTTAGTATTCATCCATATTTGTCATCAGACAGAGCTATCACTGGCTTTTGGGGGAAAGGGGCCAGGGCCCTTGGAGGTGGGGAAAATGCGTTATTTAAAAGTCAGAGGGGAATTTTTTAAAGTGATAAACTTAGGGAAAATGATAAAACTTCAGCATAAAATACACTTTGGACATGCTTCTGGTTGCAGACTGCTTTGCGATTGTACTTCCTTACCTAAACAAATTAACCCTTTTGCAAAATTGTTAAGATATTGATGTCATCTTAATATATTACTTATACCTTCATTGACCTTTACAAAAAAAGAACCAAGCAGGGGGGAATTTAGGTCTGAGTGCGGGGGAAAAAATATTCTATTTTGGGGGGGGGATGGGGCCGACATTCGGCCCCAAAACAGCCGATTGACAGCCCTGCATCATATCTGTCATTAAGCTTCATTCAATCTTTCTATTTTCCAGCTAAACATATGCACAAAACAAGACATGAAAATGAAATTTCCAAAGAAAGGAATACCTAGTGCAGCAAAGTATACTTAAGATATGATATCCGTTTTAGCTGCTAAGTGTCCATTGGTTAAGAAATGAGTTGGAGTTCAAATTCGTGTAATAAGAACTGAGTGGTTTATAACTAAGCAGCTGAATGGTAAAGAGTTGTTTATAAGACAATGAATAATTCTTAAAGTATGTGGACATTAAAATTTTATTAGTAGGTCAGAAGACAAAATTTGATCTTGGTTAGGATGTCATGATGGCTCGCTCATCAAAACATGGTTTATTGCAGATTTTACGATAATTGCTTATATTGCAAGGGAAAAGACTTCCAATATTGAAAACTCTTAATTTTCTATATGGTTTACTCCCTTAGGTCATCCTTAGCATGAAAATACTACTAGACTGGCAATTATCCAACATATGATGTGATCAGTCCTGTGCCAAAATTATTCAAGACTCAGGTGAGTGATATAGGTCATCATGAACCATTAGTTTAGTAAATGATTAAATGATCAATTGCTAAAATCAATGTTAATTATAAAGTAGTGTAATATCTAGAGTGTTTTAGCAGAGTGCTGCTCCCTGCCCTTTTTTGCCTACCTGCTGCCCTTAAGGGGCTCTCTGCTGCCCTGTTGTTGTATCCCATATAACAGAAGATATATAGAAATCTGATTAAATAATTGAGGAAATATTTTTCAGGAATTTTATAATAACGCTCGTGATATAATGCTTTTGCATCATTTATAGGAAGAAATAAATTCTATAGGACTTTTTATGATTTTGAAGTCCTCAAACCTGTCCCAAACTTAATGTTTCTAATGTTCCTTTTTGAGGGCACACTGCCTTTTTTGTTGTCTAGATATAACACTTAAAAGTATGGCTTCTTATGCCGTATATTATAGCAAAAAGCCCTGGCGCACAATTAGATGGGCTACACATCTGGTGACCTATGGCAATTGATTCAGAACCATTTATAATGTATGGAATGCATGTAGTATGCAGGGTTTGCACATTGGATAGTAACATTATACAGTTGACTCTCAATATCTCAAAAACTTGCTTACCGCAAAGTTTTCGTTTACCGTAAGTGTAACACACACTTTTTCTCGAAATGCAGCTCTAAAAATTCCCAGGGGGTTATACACCATATATTAGAAAGTAATAACATTCAAACTCTTAACTCATAACCATTGAAATTTACTTGGAACGTAATATTTCTTCTTGAGAACATCCGTTAGCAATGTAAGGCAGTAGTTCCTTGATGACATGTTGTAATAAGACAAGTTTGAGAAGGTGTTGACAGGTTATTGGCAAACATGTTGTAACAAAAAATAACACTTGTTACAGATTATCAAAGCTCTTTGATAACAAAACAATAAGACTGAATCGGTGCACACAATTTCGTCGAAAGACATTTCGTCAACTACGACACTTTGCCGAATAAGATAGTTGGTCTAATACGACAGTTTGTCGAAGACAAGACTATGACAAGTGGTCGAAAGTTAGTTTTAATACTACGACATTTGGTCGAAAACTGTCAACTGCAAAATAATCCCTTTGTTATTGACTTACTTTCCACAAAATTTGCACAAATACAGAAATATGATTTTGATTCTGAAATCATCTCAAGGTAAGTTTTCGATTTTCTACATTCAAAAACCATCATTAGGATCATACTTCATTTAGTTGAAGAAGATTAACGAGAAACTCTTTATGGTTGTGTGTGACTTAGAAAACCGTGCGACTTTGGACTTCCTGAGGAGAATAGCTTACAACATTCGCTATTGACAGTACACATGATTTATTACAGTGTTAAACTTACTGTAAATAAAGTATACCTGTTTGACATTTCTGTTACATGTACTGTTTTTTTGTGTTACTAATATTATTTTCGGTGAATTTTCGACGAGTTTGGTTGATAAAAGTATTAGACTAATTGTCGCATTTGACCAAATGCTCAGTTCAGCCAAATATCGTATTTCGGCAAAGTGTCGTAGTTGGCGAAATGTCTTTCGACAAAATGTTTTGGGCCCGACTGAATATGGTAAGTGATTTCAACAACTTAATTGGTTTAGAATTTTAACAAAAATGAGTTCAAGGGTTTTTAAGGTTTTTTTTGTGCATAAGAAATGGTGTCACAAAACGGCTGTATTTATCGATTTTGTTGATTTATTTTGCCTCAATTCTAAATGTGTTATTTACAACAGATGACAGTTTATCTCCAGACTGTCTCAGATTTTTTCCCTGTGTATTATACATACATGCGATCTATACACACATGATTACGGTAAGTCAAAGAAATTCTAAAGTCCCGTCAAATTTCCTTCTGTATATGTGTACTTTAATTCAAATTTGACATACTGAGACAAGGAATGTTTGGTCACGTCAATCAAAATTCTGATGTTTTGTCACCTTCTTTAGTTTAAGTGTGAAAGTCACCGACGGATCAAAGGTGTGGAGGGTCAAAGCGAAGGAAAGATACTGTCCTGCCAATTCACACGTGTCATAATGATTGTTGTTTGCTTTGCATGGATTTATTTTAATTGCCTGTGAGTCTGTGACTAAGTTTAATTAACACGAGGTAACATGCTGCACCTCGACAGTGAATCAATTGAATTCTCTATCTCTGAAAAACTTCTAGGTGTACAAGTTGACAGAAATTTAAATTTCAATGACCATATCAATAATGTCTTTCAAAAAATGCAATTCAA
Organism: Saxidomus purpurata; assembly: GCA_022818135.1. NCBI lineage: Eukaryota > Metazoa > Mollusca > Bivalvia > Venerida > Veneridae > Saxidomus > Saxidomus purpurata. The sequence goes on along the minus strand of JAFMSR010000005.1, from coordinate 52,137,047 downwards.
AACTTTGCCTCTTGCATAGAATAAAATACCTTTTATACATTGATTATTGCTGTTCTATCTGGGGAAACTGTAACTCTGATCAAGTTGACTTCGTATTAGATTTCAGAAGAGAGCAGCTAGTATTATCCTAGACAAAGAATAGAACTAAACTGAACCTATATCAACAAAAACTAAGATTAGAATTTTTAGCTCACCAGGTGTCTGTTGTCTGTCCTCTGCCCACACTTAACCTTGTGTATGCAATAGAGGCTGCATTTTTCACTGGATTTTTATGAAACTTGGTCAGAATGACTACCTTGATGAAAAATAGGTTGAATTTAAACATGGGTCAACTGGGAACAAAAACTAGGTCACAAGGTCAAATGATAGAAAAACCTTGCGTATGTAATAGAGGTGGCATTTTTCATTGGACTTTCATTAAATTTGGTCTGTATGATTGCATTAATGAAATCTAGGTCAAGTTTGAACATAGGTCATCTAGGGTAAAAAAACAAGGTCACCCAGTCAAATGATAGAAAAACCTGGTGTATGCTATAGAGGTTGCATTTTTCGTTCTATCTTTATGAAACTTGGTCAGTATGATTGCCTTGATAAAAACTAGGTTAAGTTCAAACATGGATTATCTAGGGTCAAAAACTAGGTCACAGGGTCAGATCATAGAAAAACCTTGTGTATGCTATAGAGGTTGCACTTTTTATTGGACCTTCATAAAATTTGGTCAGTATGATTGCCTTGATAAAATCTACTTGATAAAATCTAGGTCGAGTTTGAATATTGGTCATCTAGGGTTAAAAACTAGGTCATGGGGTCAAATCGTAGAAAAACCTTGTGTATGCTATAGAGGTTGCATTTTTCATTCTGTCTTCATGAAACTTGGTCAGTATGATTGCCTTGATAAAATCTAGGTCGAGTTTGAACATCTAGGGTCAAAAACTAGGTCACTCGGTTAAAAACCTTGTGTATGCCATACAGGTGACATTTACAACCCAATCATTATGTTAATTGGTCAAAAGGTTTGCATTGTCAAGTTCGAACAGAATGTTTGTGTTAATGATATATATAGTTTACGGTTGAAGTTTGGTCACATAAATTCGTAAGTCGCAGGTGAGCGATATAGGGCCATCTTGGCCCTCTTGTTCCATAAAAGCCTGGACTATACAGAAACCAAAATTTGGAATGCATTACCTGTTGAGGTCCTCGAAGCAGAAAATCTCCAAAGTTTTAAACGTAAATACTTGGCTTATTCGAGAACATGTTCTTCTTGACAACCAAAATTTGTTGTTTTCTTTTTTTGTAGTGATTGCTATGTATATGTATTGAACCTTTTTGTCTGTTTGATTGTAAAGCCCAATGTCAAGTCTAAAAGAGGCTGGCAGGGAAGATTTGGCTAAACTCAATAATAATAGGGTTTTATAAAAAAGTTTAGTTTCTGAACAAATTTATCAATCTGTAAAATGTCACAATTGAATGGCATGACTCCTTCGGGAGAAAAACATGGTTCATCAAGAAAACTAGATGCTAAAATCTTTGAGGTATGTGCCATTTTATTACAAATGAGCGACAACAAAAAGGAAATCGCCAAGGCTCCTCAGCCTCGCCCTACAATTGAGTCTGTCTTTAAAGGGTTGGGCTTTGTATCTCAGTTCTTAGAAACATATGACAAATCTGAGAATCTTATTGCTGATATTGCTAGGGTGAATAACTTTGTAACAAATGCTCATTTGCACAAATAGTTCACGAAGCCTTACACACTCTTTCAAGCCAGTGCGAGAAATGTTAGTTTGATACTGATTTTCAGTAACTGATGATGCCATTGTAACACTTTTAATGCTGTTCAAATAATGATAATTAGTTTGTAGTACTTGTAAGATACTGTCAGTGATTTTTTTTGCACCGATTTGACTCCGAAATTCGGCGTCTTCCCAATTGACAAAAATGGTCAAAATTCCCAAAAAGGCTTAAAAATTCCCCAAAATGAGAAGATTTTTCCCAATTAGATTGATTTCTTGTGAAAGTTGAACTAAAACGATGCAAATAATCATGAAAATCCGACTCTGATTATGGTTTATTCGCAGAATTTTGTTGCCAATTCGACGCGCGTTGTTTACATAAAACGGGTCACGGCATAGTACGGCATTTAGTATGACTTTCATCACGGTCGCTAAACGCTTTTTCATGCGTCAAAATGTGTCGGTAAAAAATTGTTAGAAAATTACCCTAATTATCGAAAAATGTCGAATATTTCCAAATATTATAATAGGAAAATAAAACTTAAACACCCCATCGGTACTGCGGACATTCGAACCTCTTTTTGTTAAGTTAAATCGTCTTACTCAACTTAGTTTGGATGCTGTAATGCGTTTATGTCACCAAAAAAAATTGAACTGAATAATGAGAAACGAATGTTTAGTGGACAGCTTTAAAGGAATGAAACATAGAAAGTTGTAAATTAAAGAAGCAAGGACATTAAAATGACATAAATTTACCTTAAAATAAAACTTTTCAAAATGATTTTTTTTTTAGTTTTGTTACTTTTTCCCAATTTTGAGGTTTATCGCGCTAAAAATTCCCAATTTGAAAGGCATGGGCTGTTGCCAAAAAAAGTAAAAAAATCACTGACTGTTCTTATGTTTAGAATGAAGGAATGTTCTGACTTCCTGGTCAGCTGACATTAAAAGCTTTCAGGCATTTTAATTTGAGAATGAATTTAGATAAATATTTCCATTGGTTAATTTAATATTATAGAGTACAACCCATTAGTCTTGGATTGGCTATTTTTTCTTTCAGTAACTTTTACAAAATGTTTTGATATTTAATTTTTAAAAAAAGAAGAATTTTATACTTTGAGGTGAAAGGATCAAAATAATGTTTTAGTGGCATAACTAGCCACAGTGGCATAATATAAGACTTAAGTTAATTAGTCAGCCACATAGAAACATTTAAACTTTCACAAACAAAATTATTACAATAGAAATATAACAGAACTTTTTATATACAGTTGGATTTAAAATAACTCCCTTGCAATTGGACCTGTTGTTATTGTTGAAAATATTTAATGTGGAGTGAATAAACATCAGAAAACTATTGGAAGTGTTTTATGCTTTTCAGTAAATGCTTAAGCCCAAACCACTGGGCTGACCCTCTGTCATTGGGGTACATTAGCGTCACACTGGGTGACACCGCAGGGACTCTACCGGAGCTATACATAATTCCCCCCTTTATGAAAATAAGCGAGCGAGTACCCTGTAGAAGCTGGAGCGCTGCGGCCCCCTAGGATAACTGATGAGGTGGGTCGACTGTGCCCTAACACCCTGGAACCCCCTATGTTAAATGTGAATTGTGTAAATGCAAAAATAAACTTTGTAGTTTACAAGAATTGATTGTATATTATTTGCTCTTTTGAAGTGGTATATGGGGATATATTACCTGCCTAGATTTATATTACGTGAGCAGTCAGGGGTAATATATCCCCATATACCACGTAAAAAGCAAATAACAATAATTTCATTACCCTTCCCTTAAATTTCATTTTAAATTCATTTAACAGCTGACTGCATAAACAGACCTTGGAATGTCCTTGTGATACCTTAATGTCACATCATGACATCACTTAACAACTTCACAAAGGTTATTGAACTTGCCGTCCGCCATCTGGCTTTGAAACTGTACTTTGAAATTTGAATAAATCATTTTCATATACATTCCTGAAAATGTTTTCCTTTTCTTATGAATCCATACAAAATGTCATTCTTCTTCGTTGATATACGCATCAATAATTCTAGTAACCAGGGCCATTATTGCGTATCTTAAAAATTTCTAACCGCTTAGCACGGGGTACAATGACAGGGTATGTCAAGTGTATACAAGACGAAACAGTAATGCAGACATATAAGACGCCGCCATGAAAGATGTTTTTCCATTTTAATAGCTCTCTGTATGACCAACTGTTTTACAGGAGTTGCCATGACAGATTCGTTCATGATCATTTGAAATATAAGACAAACAGCATATTAACTATTATCCCTTTGTATCGCATAGAGGCAGTTTTAATTACATTTATTCATAAAATCTAACTTTACATCACAAAAACATACATTTTTTATAAGCTATTTCAAGTTATATGAACAATCTATAAAACAAAATCAAAACATTTCCTCTGGGCTGCACTTTCCGTTATAGAACTACAATATAAGACCATCATGTGAGCAGTATTTTAAACATGTCCGACACAGGTGCACTGTTGCTTTGCAACTGTTGTATTAATTGAATGTGTAATAGAATGCAAAATTCTATTAATAATTTATTTGCAGACAGAATGGATTTCTGTTAACGAAATTTATATTTATCTTTATTTATAAGAACGGTAAATGATATTCTTTACAAATATCAATATAACTTACATGAATTAAATAAATTATAAAAAATATAACACCTGGGGTTATTTTTATTGAATTTATACAGTTGTAAGTACTAATTTATGTTTCAACTCTTCAGAAAAATCTATTCAATGTGATTTTCATCTTGTCGTTTAATTTTTCTTATTTTATGTATTAAGGAGTTAAGTTTGTGGACATGGTTTTGATTTACGTATCTTTTCTTGAAGTGTGTGTACAAATCAAAGTTCAAGCCCTGGAGACCTCGAATGTAGAAAAATTATGTGTTTATGTTAATTTTTGACGAAGCTATTTATAGACTTGCGCCCATGGATCAAGTTATTTTGCATTCCAAATGATCTGTTAATATCAGTTTCAATTTATGGATCATTGGCCATTCAAACAGCTGGAAAAGACCGGGCGGGGGAAGGGTAATAAAAGTAACTATTGAGCAGTTTCTTAAGAATTGTAACATACTGAAACCATTTCTTATCAGCAAATCTGCTAATTTCAGTTTTGAATTTTTAAAGTTATCCTTGCAGCTTACAAACAAAAAATCAATGGCTTAATTAAGCTTTTTAGATTGAAAATAAAACAGGTTTTTAGGACTAAAAAAAGATTCAGTTACAGTAAGTTCAAAGCAGAAATTTGGCCACATCGCGAAACCCTGTTATGATATTTTGATGATGTAAACATTCTGAAAAGCCCACTATTTTAGCAAGGACATGACTGTGTAATCAAACCTTGATGGAAATGTGTATGGGCTTAAAATCTAAATCAAGATCAGTGCTAGGCCTAATCAGACCAGAAATTTAGCCACACCCTGGAAGAAAACCTGTTATACAATGTATTTAAACTTTAAAGCAGCATTGTTTTAGTAATCATAATCAAATCTTGTAATAAGAGCAGAAATTAGGCCATGCTGAGGGAAATCTGCTATATTTGGGGGTTTTCACACTGCCATGGGATCTTGAACAAGTGGTGTGATTATGGGACTAATTGGAATATAAGGTCAAGAGTTATGGGCCATTGATTTATGAAAATGTCTTAAAAGAAATGTGTAACATTCTAAACACCTTAATTTTTTCTGTAATCCATTATCAATTTGCAGGCGTGACTGTGAAAGACAAATGACTGTGGTTAAAGGTGGTCTTAAAGGGACTAACGCATGCGAATGTTACTGTTACTGAAATATATTAAACAAGGGACATACAAACTTGATTAATTTTGTTACCTAGTACAAGATGCAGAGATTACAAACTAAATGATATTCAGTGGATTGTTTCCTGGAAGTAATTTCAAACAGCTTAAAATTCTTCAATAATGCTTTGATAATTTGTGCAAAGTGGATACATGCAGGATGACTGGAGACATTTAAAGTTGGTTTTATGCTTTGCGTCATTTATCTTGAATTTTTAATTGAAGTAAATTTTCCATAATGATACTGGTCTGTTTATTAATTAAATCCATAAAAAGATCTTTGCTATAATTTGGTACTTGGCATTTACTGCACTAACACACCATGCCTCAAATTTCCTTACACTGGTTACAGAAATCAATGAAGAAATGGTTTGTTTCTAGAACAAAGAATCGGAAAGCACAGGAATTAAATGTACATCTAATGCCTGTTTGTAGCTCTGGTGTTTTTTTCTTTTCAGAATATCTTAATCAAGTAACTCTTGAAGAATGCAGAAAAATACATGTTGGAGATGCAGAGATATGACAGATAGCAGTTGATCACATGCTGCCCACAATAAAGTATGGAGAAAAATGACAATAGCTGCATTTAGAGGTATATATTAAAATACAGTCAAACCTATCTTAAATGACCATACAGGGGATGTTGAAATTGTGGTATCTTAAGAGAGGTGGTCACTAACTCAGGATAATTAATTACCGGTATTGCTTGAAATTTCAAGGTAGGAGTTTAAAGTGGTCACATACTGGTCAGGATGTTGCTTAACTCAGGTGGTTGTAAGGGCAGGTCTGACTGTATGCATAATTAATTATGTGAGTTATTTTTAATTCTTTATAAACGTTATGTACTCGTTGTGAACTTCACTTGGATGTTTCCCAGTTACTGTACCAATACATGTAGCATACAATAGGGTCGTACATTTGATTGTCAGAGGATGATGTGAGTTTGATTCTTGACTTAGCGACTCTTTCACTGACTGATGGAAGAAGGGATTCGTTGTTAAATGCAGGGCTTGACATGAATACTTGTTTGGACTGCCAGAAACATTTGGTATGTTCATTTACTGCCTATACATTACTGAGGTCTGTTTTGTATTGTCTGCGTTGAGTCTGTAATTTGGTTTTGGAACATGTTCAGTTCTTTTTGTTTCATTTACAAAAATGTACCTTGGTTTATGGTCAAGGTCACATGTTGAAGATAAAATGTCATGTGGTTTTATTTCATTTTCAGTCGTATCTCTTGAAGAATCAGTTGCAGGATTCCGAAATAATGTGTAGATCACGTTTCTGACAGCTCATTATGTTCAAGACCAATGATTGATGCGGCAGAAATTTTCAAAGTATTGTTGATACACGAAGTACATTAGTTTTAAACTCACCTTCGTACATCTGTAGATATCTCCCCATACTTTTTCAAGAATTTAATTCAGGTAATATCTTTTCCAAAACCTTTGAGCCAAACTTCACAGGGTCCTCTGCCAAATTTGTTTAAAGAGTTTCATTTCAACAACAAGAAGAATCTTTCTTTCTAAGAATTAAAAGCCCACGGCTTAGATATTTGATATTAGCATTTTTGAACGTCCTCAACCAACTTTGTTCAAATCATGGCCATTGGGTCAAATTTGCCCTGCCTCCGTTTTTTTTTCACAAAGACATTTATATAAGAAAAACTTAGAGAATCTGCGGGTCTTAGGTATTTGCTTTGTAGAATTGTGTTGTGGTCCTCAACCATGTGTGTAAAAATCTTGCCCCTAGGGTACTTTTCTCACAATTACATAATTATAAGTAATTTTTTAAAAGTCGGAAACTGCAAGTTTATGGATTACATTTATCATACAGTACTCAAGGAACACAACAAATATTAATCTCCATTGAGAAATTATTCAAAGAAAATAAAATTAGTAAGTAACAATATTCATTTGGCTGAGGAAATCATTCATTTTCTGTTAAGTGGGGTATCAATTTATCCTACTCACCCCGGCGTTGGCGTTGGTGTCACACCTTGGTTAAGTTTTTTGTACCACCCCACTTTATTTCAAAAGTATTAGAGGTATGGCTTTGAAACTTACCATACTTGCTAACCATCATAACCTCCATCTACAGACAAGAGTACATAACTCTGTCAAGGTTTTTGACAGAATTATGGCCCTTTTTGGACTTAGAAAGTGTATTGAGCTTGGTTAAGTTTTTCGTACCACCTCACTTTATTTCAAAACCATTGGAGGTATTGCTTTGAAACTAACCATACTTGTTAACCATCATGACCTACATCAACAGACAAGAGTTCAAAACTCTGTCAAAGTTTTTGACAGAATTATGCCCCTTTTTGACTTAGAAAATACATTGAATATGGGTAAAATCCACTTATTGCCTTAACCCTTTGAGATATTGCTTTGAAACTTTAAATGCATGTTAACATCATTACCCCCATCTGTAGGCAAGAGGAGGTAACTCTGTCGGGGATTTGTTTTAAAAATTAAGGCCCTTTATAGACTTAGAATCTTGTTTAAGTTTTTCGTACCAGTCCACTTTTTGACTAAACTGTTCGAGATATTAATTTGAAAGTTGGAATGCTTGTAAACCATCATGATCCCAAAACATGGGCAGGAGAAGGTAATTCTGTCAAGGATTTTATATGAATTATGGCCCTTTTTGACTTAGAAACTCAGTTAAAATTTTCATTCTTGTCCACTTGTTGACTTAACCATTTGAGATATTACTTTGGAAGTTGGAGTACTTATGTACCATCATGAGACCTATCTGTAAGCAAGAGAAGATAACTCTGTGAAAATGTTTCTTTATTTGTACTTAGAAATTCCTAGTTAAAGTCTTGTGTGCCCTTAACTGTCAAAGTTTTGTTTTATAGGCAAGCACTAAAAAGTCGAGCGCGCTGTCCAACTGACAGCTCTTGTTTACTTAGAAAGTGTATTGAGCTTGGATAAGTTTTTCGTACCACCTCACTTTATTTCAAAACCATTGGAGGTATTGCTTTGAAACTAACCATACTTGTTTACCATCATGACCTACATCAACAGACAACTGTCAAGGTTTTTGACAGAATTATGCCCCTTTTTTACTTAGAAAATACATTGAATATGGGTAAAATCCACTTATTGCCTTAACCCTTTGAGATATTGCTTTGAAACTTTGAATGCTTGTTTACCCCCCATCTGTAGGCAAGAGAAGGTAACTCTGTCAAGGATTTGTTTTAAAAATTAAGGCCCTTTATCGACTTAGAATCTTGGTTAAGTTTTTCGTACCAGTCCACTTTTTGACTAAACTGTTTGAGATATTAATTTGAAAGTTGGAACACTTGTAAACCACCATGATCCCAAAACATGGGCAGGAGAAGGTAATTCTGTCATGGATTTTATTTGAATTGTTGGCCTTTTTGACTTAGAAACTCAGTTAAAATTTTCATTCTTGTCCACTTGTTGACTTAACCATTTGAGATATTACTTTGAAAGTTGGAGTACTTATGTACCATCATGAGACCTATCTGTAAGCAAGAGAAGATAACTCTGTGAAAATGTTTCTTGATTTGTACTTAGAAATTCCTGGTTAAAGTCTTGTGTGCCCTTAACTGTCAAAGTTTTGTTTTATAGGCAAGCACTAAAAAGTCGAGCGCGCTGTCCTACTAACAGCTCTTGTACTAAGTGTTGTACATACTTCAATGCAAAATGGCCAGTCGAATAAATGTCTGGTATGGTTGTAATTGGACATCATTTTTATAACTCATTCACTTTTCAAACTATTGAAGAAAATTTGTGTTTGATTTCAACAGCCACTGTTTTCCAATAACTCATTTCCTCAATAGCTGAAATAGTCAACAGAAATTATGCTTATTGTCATTTATTTGGCTTATAAAAATGGCAGTAATCTGTCTTTATTAAAAATTATAGCATTTAGAGTCTGTTGTTTACTTAAATAGTAATTTTATTACGGTTGTGTCTGCATAAAGTATTCCTTCTGGCACAAAACATTGGAATGCTTAATTTTCAAAAGCACTTCAAGCCATAGATAATGTTTGGTTTTCAAGTTATGAAAAGAAATACAACACTGCTTAATACCTAATCATTGATATACTGGTGCCAAAGTTATTAACAGTAATCACATAATATTCTTGTTAGCTTTCATACTCACGATGAGCTTTTATAATGGTTGGATATCAGTCGTCCGACATTCACATTTGCTTCGAATGACATCTCCTCTGAATCCACATTGATGAAGCGTAGTAGGAATATTCCTTGTGTTCAAATAATTCCATTCCATAGAGAACCCATGGCAATGGAAAGGAAAAACTTGCTGAATTGGAAACCACAAGGCCCAGAGCAAAGATATTTGGCATGTAGCATTCTCTAGTGGACGTCTACCAAGTGTTTGTTCAAACCATGCCAATCAGGGTCAAAATTACAAGTTAAAATTGAGCTCAACTGGTGTCGCTTGATACATGTGTAGCTCAGTGAGCTATAAGGATTGCATTCAGTCAGGCGTACGGTGTACATCTGCTAACATTTTCTTTCAAATGACATCTTCTCTGAAGCCACTAAGCCAATAATATCACTTTACAGGGATGTTCCTTGCATAAAGCTTTTTCAAAGTTGTTCAAATAGTTCCATTCCATGCAGAACTTTGGTTGCCATAGCAACAGAATGGAAAAACTTTAAAAGTCTTCTTTTCAAGGACAGAAAGGTCTAGAGCCTAGATATTTGGCATGTGACTTTACCTAGTAGACCTCTATCAAGATTGTTCAAATTATAACCCCGATTCAATGCTTTTACAAAGGCTTATATAAGAAATACTTAAATCAAAGCGCTGTGAGCGCTGAAGGCCTGGGGGCTATAGGTTAACTCCCCGAAAAACAACTTTTGACCTACGTGTTTGAGCTGAATCTTACCTAAAGCGCGGGTCGAAATGTGCAGAGGACGAAATTCAATATGTGACACAGAATGAATGATTCACACATATATGACTGGCAGGGAAGTTTGTTTTGTTATAAAACGTATGTTAAATGAAAAATAATCACATAGTCAACTTTATAAAATGTTTAAGCCAATAAAAATAATTTGATCTGCGCTTTGTACAACTTCAAGTGATATGATCTAATGATGTGGATCAAAAATTACTGTGTACCAAGAAAAAGACATTGAAACAGAAATAAACAAAGCAATACCAACAATGAAATATAAATACAGTACTGTACAATGTGTATAACAGAGAAAACCAAAAATGATTCTGGGTTACCTTGTAGTTGTAATCGGTGAAACCGTTCACTGGGCCTTGACATGCAGCGTCCTCGATAAATGACGGGTGACTTTGATCACGTGAGTTCCTTCTCGGGAATGTACGTAAATTATATCTTTTTTTAGAGACATTTATTTTTAGGTAAATATATATGTAATCGTTCGTAAATAACAAAGTTGTCAATGAAATAACATCGGAAATTTGAAAATCAAACTCTTATATCGAGCTCCGTATATTCGTAAATTTCCGTACATATCCGTACTTTTCCGTGATATGCATATGATTATCTTCCGTAATCGGCTAACAGCGCATTAATTTCTAAAACAGAAAAAAATGTGTAATGCAACCAGTAAGCTATACACTGAAAGACTTTAATAACGCAACACTTTTATATGTTAATATTTTTTGGAGCAAAACAAAAAAAAACTATTTTCAACATTCTCATTTACTTCCCATACATAAAACCTACTATCGGAATGCATTTTAAATGAAATTCACTCGACTGTCAAAACAGTGAGTAGTAATAAGGCAGAAACCACGTTCTGCACGTGCGCTTTACGGGTAAGTAATTTTTAAATATTAAATCGATATAAGTTGGTTCAGTAGGTCCCTGTTGATTAAAAACTCAAAGAAAATATATTTTTAGGAAGCGTTTTCAGCATTTAAAATGCCTCGCCTTTCAGATGATAATGGGTAACAAGCCGTTTGCATGTTACGCGCTGGATTATCACAGACTTTCGGCAGAGGTGGCGGCAAATTTCAGTATGAAAATGTGAGTCCGTATGTCGCCAACATCACATTTCAGCATCTTCACCAAAAGGTCATGGACTGGACGGCCATTTAGTCCGATATGGAACCAATCGAGAATGTATCGGCTGAGCTTAAAGGATGTGTACATACAGTCGTCAGCCACCCCCTGCCAACGTCACTGATTTACGTCAGGGCTTGACTGGGGAATGGGCAAATATTCCACAACTTTATGACTGCTTCTTTAATCCAGTCAATGCGAAGAAGATGCATGGCCTCCATTCACGCTTAGATTGGCTATACCAACTATTTAATATTTGTGATTTTAGACTTGGAGGGCGATACATTTTGAAGCAATGAAATTGGTGTTTATCATGGTTGGATGTTTGTTAAATTTGGTCAAAACAGTAATTCTAGATTAAATTTCTATGCTAAATAAGTTTTCCTTTAATATCATTTAATAGAACATTTTTACAGAGGTTTTTCAAGGTGTTGCGTTATTAAAGTCTTTGGGTGTATACCTTCCTGCAATCGTTTGAAGTTTTATGTACTGTTTTTATTTGTAATATGTTCTTATCATATGCGACATTCAAACAGACGATTGATCTGGTCTGTCTTGCACTACTTTCGCATAGCGCATGTTTACAGTTGTTATTCGCACATAGCACAGTTAAATTTCTTGCAGTGTTTGAAATGTGGTATACTGACTTAGGCCTAGGGGACTTTCAGTCCCCAGTCCAAAAATCTTCTTCTCTGAAACTACAAGGCCTAAAACTTAGATATTTAGCATGTGGCATAGCCAAGTAGACCTTTACCAAGATTGTTCAAATTATGACATTTGGGTCAAAATTGACCACACGTGGTTGTCACTTGTTTTTACATAGACTTATGTAGGAAAAACTTTAGAAATCTTCTTCTTTAAAACCTAAAAGCCTAGAGCTTAGATATTTAGGAGTGGGATAACCTAGTGTACCTCTATTAAGATTGTTAAAATAGCCAAGGTCCGTCGTACGTTTGGCAGCCCACCGGCAATGGGTCAACATAGTTGTCCCTTTTGCGGTTCGGTGTATTAAAGGTACTGTAGCACAGATATGCGGTCAGGTACTGTTAAGCGCAGATACGTGGCTAAGCTTGGCTAAAGTCACCAGACTATATTTCCTTAACCGTTTTAAGGGTTTTCATCCAATTTGGGTCAGATGTTCATCTCCTCATGATGACAAATATGTCATGTGACTGTATCTTCCAAACCTTTTGAAGAAGTTTCATAAAACTTTAGTCATAATGTTCATCTCATTCTTTCATATCCTGTTGGGGGACTTTGTAGGGGTGTAACGATAGTCGATACTATCGACTTATTGCGATTGTATCAGACCCGATAGTCAATAGTCGATAGCAATTTCACACTATCGATACTATCGCCGATAGTCTGGACAGCTATCGACTTTTCTCGATAGTTTTTTTTTCATTTTTGAATGCGTTATTTACATAAAATGTAGTACAGTTTCCTTTGCCATAAAACTTGTGTTTACATTACGGGCTAGCTTAAGTTATATATACGACGAGGTTTCCGTTGCTAAAACGTCGTCGTCTGACCATCCATCAATCCATGACTTTGCATAGTGAAAAATTTTAATGACGCGTATCTGTTTAATAAAAATGGTTTAGCATTCTTAATTAAAATAGTAACGATTATATTTATACTGAATTCAAGTTAATTACAGGTATTGATACAACCAAATTGAATATATAGTATGTAATAATGTAAACTATCGTGATAGTATCGCGATAGTGAAGCCAACTATTGATAGTACTTTTAACTATCGATAACTATCGTGATAGTTAAGTTGGCTGCAATAGTCAGCCCTAGGACTTTGTATTGCATGGCAATATTCTATCCACTTGTTGATTTGATTTTGATACGTCCGCCATACTGGTCCGTATTATGGGCGGCTGATGGCAGGCGGGCATCCGGCACCCACAAAGTTGTCTGCTTGCAAATTGTCAAAGTCACTCCAGAGTTGTTGCCCTTTAATTGCCAAAATTGGACAAATTTATAGTTTTCCAGTCTCTAAACTTAAACAATTCCTAACCAATCTTCACTTAACTTTCTGTAATGCTTCTCGACCTAATTGGCCATGTTTAATAATCAGCCATAACGCCCAAGTTACAGCAGACTTATTGTCCTTTTTTTCGCATAGAGTTGTCTTGTCTAAAAATCCTACCCAGCTTCTCTAAACGCAATGTTTATTAACCAGGTTCATTGAAAATCCTGGTTATTAGATTGGGGGGGGGGGGGGGGGGGGGGGGGACAGCAGACTTATTGTCCCTTTTTAACTTTCGTCTCGCGTGCAGAACGCAGTTGTCTTAAGTCTAAAAGTGACATTAACCTTGATCCGTCCGTCTTCAACTTTAAAATTTTGTGAAACTTGCTGACAAATGTTTACCCCAAAAAAAGAGAGGGCAAAAAATTTTTTTTTTTGTTTGGTTCAAAGTTAAGGTCACAATTAAATTAAAATTAAAATTTTAATATTGATAGGCAAAACATATCATTTGGGGGGGTATTTAAAAAAGATATGATATATTATCTCATGCCACTTTGTAATTTTTTAATGTATAAATGGGGGGTGGAAAGGGGGGGGGGGACCGCATTTCTTGTTGGCCTATGTCTCAGCCAAGTTCAGTAATCAGTCAAATCACCCTAGTCACTGCGGAGTACTTGCCCTTTAATTGCAAATATTGGAACTGTAAGATTTGTCCCCTGACAGGAGCATTTTTGAAAGTTTGGCACTTTTGATGTAAGTCATGTTTTATTTTTTTCTCTACTGTTGTAACCTCATGTTTATCAGAATCTAGTTGAGTTACTGTCTTCCAAGCAATTCGGTTGAAAGATATGTTCAGATATGTTCTTAATCATCAGTATAAAGGTGCAGTTTGGTCAAACATAACTTGGTGAGTATTAAGGTATCTGTTTTACATCCCAACAAACAACTGTATAGTCATTCAGCTAAAGGTCTGAACCTTGATCCCTAGTCTGAATGACTGAAAAATGTCAATGTTGATGTTTCAAGTTTATCTGTTGATCTGAGGATGCAGTAATCAAATGCATTTTTGATTAGGTAATTGGATTGGCCAAAAACGCAACAACAGGGTAGCGCAACATTATACACAAATAATGATAACAGCAGTATATCTGTCATACATACAGGAGCCAATCCACTCTTATTTATAAATATTTGATGACTGAGTGAGTACCTTGTTTTGATGTACTTATTCAGGTTGTTTTATTTATTTCTGGCTTCAGTTTGAAATAAACTGGTATGTTTTATTATCCTACAATACAGACATTCAATACAGATCATGAATGTTGCAGGCACAAGATAATATTGTTTAATACAAGTAGCCTTGGATGGGTACCATAATTTAAAAAAGCAATTAATTAATTACAATCAAATTGAAAACTTCCCAATTAAATTACAATAACATGAATTTTCAGTTTGTAATTTAATTATAATTATTTTGAGCAAAATATTTAATTATAATTCATTATTTTCAAAATGAAATTGCTTTTATAACATAGTCACAAGAAAAACACTAGATCTAGAACATTTATTTTCAACATCAAAACATTAAAACAAACCCAGTCTCACTGAAAATTGTTCACATGGTCTTGTTACATAGCTTCAAAAACTGTATGGTCAGAATGTTGAAACTTCTTTATACCAAAGTTGCAATTTGAGTGAATACAGTGTGAACCTTTAATTATACAAAATTGTCAGAAAAGGGTTTACTTTAAGCAAGTTTCATTTTTACAAATTTCTGATTGAACATTAATCAATCAAACACTTATGGCCAGTTTCTTTTCTGTGACTTGAAACCTGGTTTGAAACCTAGATTGAACAAGCCGAGTTTCAATTCAGGATTGAATCCAAGCTTCTTTTCTCTGTCTTGGTCAAACCACTGTCCGTTTCTTTTGTACTGATTTCAATCCTAGTTTGGGGAAAAATTGAACGGGTATTACGTGAAACATGCTATTAATGGTACCGTGATAGTTGGTCATTAAACCGCAATGACTGACGGAATATATATTAATTAAATCTATAAAATTATTAAAAATTAGGCAAATAAAAACCGGATGCGCTAAATGTCTCATAAAACATAATGAATGCATTTATTGAGAGTAAAACTTTTAAAGTGTGAGTGAATGAGTGGCGGACGGACAAAATGGGGAGAACGAGCAAATAAGGAAGGTTTGATGCTGCAGGCAGGCAGGACAGTGTGAGGTGGTGGATAAGAAAAGATAGGGGAAAGGTACATTAAAGTTCTATTCCAGTAACTTAGTTTTTTTTTCCTATTAATGTAACATTGAAATGAAAAATAAACGTACATTAATATTATATTTTTTGCATATTTTTTAATTTATTCAGGACTACACAGTCAAATGTATCACTTATCTTTCCAAACAAACTCACTACATACATAAAAAATGCAGTAGTGTCAATGACATAATTATAAGGATTTACGGACAGACGAACAGTTGAATAACTGGCCTTCTTTTTGATAGGTTGTGAGCATAACAGAGAGCGGAACGTAAATACTTAGGAAAATATATATATTTTATTTTGAATTTTATCATTTGCATCATTGTAATGAAATATCAAACACCATCAAATTAGTGTAAATATGCCGCTTCACGAGAAAACCAGACTCAATAAAAAAAGCGCTCTAAATCAATGCGATTTCATATGCAACTTTATGTAAATGTTTTTTTTCCAAAATTTTTAGAACACTACCTGAAAGTTCAATATATCTGACAACATTAAAAAACGTAAAGACAGTCGCAAATATCAAAATTACAAAACAGTTTACCATTTATTTAACAGTCACAAAGTTAAATGACGTAACCAATCAGGATCGACGTTACGATAGTAGTGCATTGTTACTTCAATTTGGAAACTTTCGTAAGTTAAATATTTAAACATTTGGCATAAGGCAACAGTTTACTGTTACATTGGTCAGAAGAGTCTGGCAAAGAACTTAACATCACTGTTGATATGCTTCCATGGAAACATTCGATATTTCTTACTGTTTTTCTTCAAAATATACATGGATAATACACAATTCTTTGACAGGCATGCACTGATGAGTTCTCCATGTACATTATGTGACGTTCTTGAAATGTATTATTATTCTTTTAATAATTCATCACAGCTAGTAGTGAATTTTTTTGTGCACAAACTTTTTAGAAATAAAAAGCAGCAAACGTGACAGTTCTGACATTTTTGTACTGTACAACTACAGAGAAAAGTAATTATTCTAAATAAATGATATCAGCACCTTTTTCGTAAGAATAAAAAGATGAGAGCCAGAGAGCGGGACACAGAGTGCAGGGTATGGGGGATGGGGCGGGGGTAGGGGAGGAGTATGAGTGCGGGCTGTGTAAGATAAAGAACAAATAATTTGATCATGAAGACAACAGTTACTGCTTAATACGAAAAGGCGGTCGTACAATGAAGGACTTTTTTTCTTCCTATTTTTTTTATGAAATGCAATACTGATTTCAAAGTAGTCCTTTCCAATTTATTATTTTCTAGATTATATTTTTAGCTCACCTGGCTACGCCAGGGTGAGCTTTTCTTATCGATGATTGTCCGTCGTCCGTCAACATTTTGATTCAAATGACATCTCCTCTGAAACCTCTAGGCCAATGTTGATAAAACTATGCAGGAATGTTCCTTGCATGAAGCTCTACCAAAATTGTTCAAAGAATTCCATTCCATGCAGAACTCTGGTTGCTATGGCAACAAATAGGAAAAACTTTAAAAATCTTCTCCTCTGAAACCACAAGGCCTAGAGCTTAGATATTTGGCATGTAGCATTGTCTAGTGGACCTCTACCAAGATTGTTCAAATTATGACCCCCGGGTAAAAATTGACCCCGCACCGGTGGGCCCTTAGTTTTTGCATAGGAATATATAGGGAAAACTTTAAAAATCTTCTTCTCTGAAACCACAAGGCCTAGAGCTAAGATATTTGGCATGTAGCATTGTCTAGTAGACCTCTACCAATATTTTTCAAATTATGACCCCCGGGTCAAAATTGACCCCGCACCGGGGGTCACTTAGTTTTGCATAGGAAAGGAAAAAAAAAAAAATTTTCTTCTCTGAAACCACAAGAGTAGATGGCTGTAGCATTGGCTGTGGGACCTCTACCAATATATTTTTTGGGGGGAAAAAAAAAAATTCCCCCCCGGGGGTCCCTTATTTTTCATAGGAATATATAGGGAAAACTTAAAAAATCTTCTTCTCTGAAACCACAAGGCCTAGAGCTTAGATATTTGGCATGTAGCATTGGCTAGTGGACCTCTACCAAGATTGTTCAAATTATGAGCCCCGGATCAAAATTGACCCCGCACTGGGGGTCACTTAGTTTTACATAGGCTTATATAGTAAAAACTTAAAAAATCTTCTTCTCTGAAACCACAAGGCCTAGAGCTTAGATATTTGGCATGTAGCATTGGCTAGTGGACCTCTACCAATGTTGTTCAAATTATGACCACCGGGTCAAAATTGACCCCACACTGGGGGTCACTTAGTTTTGCATAGGAATATATAGTAAAAACTTTAAAAATCTTCTCTGAAACCACAAGGCCTAGAGCTAAGATATTTGGCATGTAGCATTGCCTAGTAGACCTCTTTAAAGTTTGTTCAAATTATGCCCCTGGGGTCAAAATTGACCTTGCCGGGGGAGGGGGGGGATCATTTGTTTTACAAAGGCGTATATAGGAAAACTTATTTGGTATATAACATTATCTAGTGATCTTCCACCAGGCAAGTGGACTTGTACCAAGGTGAGCGATATAGGGCCATCTTGGCCCTCTTGTAAATCTTCTTCTCTGAAACCACAAGGCCTAGAGCTTAGATATTTGGCATGTAGCATTGGCTAGTGGACCTCTACCAAGATTGTTCAAATTATGACCCCCGGGTCAAAATTGACCCCGCACCGGGGGTCACTTAGTTTTGCATAGGAATATATAGGAAAAACTTAAAAAATCTTCTTCTCTGAAACCACAAGGCCTAGAGCTTAGATATTTGGCATGTAGCATTGGCTAGTGGACCTCTACCAAGATTGTTCAAATTATGAGCCCCGGGTCAAAATTGACCCCGCACCGGGGGTCACTTAGTTTTACATAGGCTTATATAGTAAAAACTTTAAAAATCTTCTTTGAAACCACAGGGCCTAGAGCTTAGATATTTGGCATGTATAATTGGCTAGTGGACCTCTACCAATATTGTTCAAATTATGACCCCCGGGTCAAAATTGACCCCGCCCCGGGGGTCACTTAGTTTGCATAGGAATATATAGGAAAAACTTAAAAAATCTTCTTCTCTGAAACCACAAGGCCTAGAGCTTAGATATTTGGCATGTAGCATTGGCTAGTGGACCTCTACCAAAATTGTTCAAATTATGAGCCCCGGATCAAAATTGACCCCGCACCGGGGGTCACTTAGTTTTACATAGGCTTATATAGTAAAAACTTAAAAAATCTTCTTCTCTGAAACCACAAGGCCTAGAGCTTAGATATTTGGCATGTAGCATTGGCTAGTGGACCTCTACCAAGATTGTTCAAATTATGACCCCCGGGTCAAAATTGACCCCGCACTGGGGGTCACTTAGTTTTGCATAGGAATATATAGTAAAAACTTTAAAAATCTTCTTCTCTGAAACCACAAGGCCTAGAGCTTAGATATTTGGCATGTAGCATTGCCTAGTAGACCTCTTTAAAGTTTGTTCAAATTATGCCCCTGGGGTCAAAATTGACCTTGCCCGGGGGTGGGGGGGATCATTTGTTTTACAAAGGCGTATATAGGAAAACTTATTTGGTATATAACATTATCTAGTGATCTTCCACCAGGCAAGTGGACTTGTACCAAGGTGAGCGATATAGGGCCATCTTGGCCCTCTTGTTGAGAAATTGTGTTTTTGAAATAGTATATTATAAAATCCTTAGTATAAAACAAAATGAGTTGGACAAACATATATATAAAACTATCATAGTATATGTATTCTTAATTTGTACATTAATATAGTAAAACATGTGAGGAACAAAATGCAGAAAAATACAACGAAATATGTCCTTTACATGTATTTTGCTGCGACGATTCACGTATTTACTGATAATAACAATCGTTCAAGCCTACCCAATAAGTGGTTTGAAAGTACAATGGCCACGTGCACGTTTCCAATCCTGGATTAGAGAAAAGAAATCGGTCATCAAAAGCTGGAAAAGAAACCCATCAGTGGCTTGAAACCAAGATTAAGCTTCAAGCCAGGGAAAAGAAATTGGCCATTAATTCTAAATCATTTATGTACCTTAAGGCTATATCAGTAGATACTGTTAGAAATCAGTGGAAGGTGTGTTATCAATTATCACCTCTTCAAAAATGATCAATAAATGTGAATATTTATGTAATTTCATTGAGATTGTTGTAATGAGCCTCTTGTAACATTGTGTCATGTGTTTCCCTCATTTGTTCATGTTTGCATGAAATGAGTGTAATAAAGGTTTTTGACTTGACTTGAAAAGGGAAGCATTAAATTGTGTGTCTATTTGGGATCGAAGTGTCTATGATCAATGTACAAATAATTGAGATTAATTAAATTCAGTTGACAATTACATGTCAAACTTTACTTTGTAATTGATTAATTACAATAAAATATTGATTAATTACAATAAAATTGATTGAGTTCTTGCTTAATTAATAATTATTTCAATTATTTGCAAAAGTGTAATTAATTAAATGATAATTGTAATTGTACCCATACTGCAAGTAGCCCTGACTGCAAGGTTCCAGAGGATAACAGTGAAACATTGTATACCAAATGTGATCGTTACATAGAGACGACAAGTGTGACATACTTTTTCTCTGTTGTTTGAGTTGCTGCTCAAAGTGGTCAAGATGAGTTATTGTGATTGCCTGGTGTTCGTCATTTGTCTGTCTGTCCACATATAACCTTGTGTATGCTATACAGGCTGCATTTTTCACTGGAACTTAACGAAACTTTGTCAGAATGACTGTCTTGATGAACTCTAGGCTGAATATGAGACATCTCGGATCAACTACTAGGTCACTGGGTCAAATCATAAAAAAACATGTGTATGCAATAGAGGTTGCATTTTTCAATGGATCTTCATGAAACTTGGTCAGTGTGATTGCCATGATGAAATCAAAGTCAAGTTTAAATATGGGTTATCTGAGGTAAAAAAACTAAGTCACCCAGTTAAAAACTTTGTGTATGCTGTACAGGTGACATTTACAACCCAATCATCATGAAAATGGGTCAGAATGATTGTGTGGATCACCTGTAATATAAAACTAATTCAGCAGGTCAATTTTTATAGGCTGGCAGTTTTCCTTACCTTCATTCATGGAAAGGACCTGAGAACCTAACACTAACCTCTGTAAGGAATTGCCAGTTTTATCTCGGAATAGAGACATGGTTGGTAGCAAGGCTGGAACCCATGACCACCAATCTAAAAGAGGCTACAGTGATTTTAAGTCAGTGACTGAACCACTCAAGCATATGTGACAGCATAATGCTGCGCCAGTTTCAGGTTATCCCAGAGAAAACAGTAATTCTTCAAAGATGCTATCAGGGGAGTTTAACTGCTGACATTATGTTAGTATTACTGATTGTTCTAGTGTCAGACATACACAGGGGTGTTGTTTCTAGTTTTGTATGTGCAGAATATTTGTTCTTTTAACACCAGTGCTGAAATATTTATTTATGTGTCTGAATAGCTGCTCTGGATGCAAACAGCTTGCCAAATGTACCAGGGTGCTGCAGGAACTTACTTTTAGACACATTTGATTGAAATTTGGACTATAGACTTTATTGAACAAATTCAAGCTGTAAGTATAAGTACCTTTAAGTGATTTTCAAAACATTGTCTTTAAGCTCATGCAGTATTGGAGAATAATTTCACCTGCAAAATGTATGGCTGTTGTTTTATTTTGTGTGTTTCAGAACCTGTGAAACTAGGTCACATGGGGTAAAAACTTGATCTCCAGGTCAAATAAAAGAAAAATGTGGTGAATACTCTTATGGCCGGTTGTTGAACAAATATAATCGGCGCTTAACCCTCGATTATAATAAGCCAGTTGCACGACACTGATTTAATGAACACCGACTTATCTTTCAGCAACTGATTTGATAAGCGCCTCTTATTATAATCGAGTTGCTTGAACATATTTTTCACGGTTATGATTTCGATTAACGCGCAATTATCCAAACCTGCTAGTGGGGTGGTTTATACGGCAATTTATCGTTGAACATGGAAATTATAAACTCATTTATGCGTGACTAATTAGTGTTAAGATTAATTAAGAAGAGACATGGCTATTATAGATACGGGCAATATTGTAGAAGAATATTTTTGTTAGAATCAGATACCGCTTTTCCGTAGAATGTGTGTTTTTAGTCTTTGATATGATTAAAAACCACAGGATTGCACTGAACAGATACTGCTAGTGATACAACTACTGGTATGCCTTTGTTTTTATGGCAACTAACGCTTATTAATCCCTTGTATAGTTTTGTCGTTGTCCGCCCGTCGGTTCGTCCCTCAGGCTGTCGTGTGAGATATATGCGACGTTATCTATATGTGGCAGACATGCGCCTTGATCCAGCCTCAAGCTCTCACTTTGTTTAAAATGTACATGTATATATATTCTGTTTAAATTACATCCATATTTTGTTTAATGATAGTGATGAAGTAAAAGAAAGCAAGCCGATGTATGAAAGTCCATATACATGACTGTATATGACACATATATCTGAATATCGTTTGTTTTTATTATGAAAATGCATTATTTCGATAAGATTGCATTTAGAAATCTACTTTATAGTGCAAGACGGTATTTAAAAAAAAGTATTTATCACGAGCCACTTTGTTCAGATGGAAGTATCCGTCACCTTGGGTAACTGTCTCTGGAAGCGGTTGTTTCAATTATTGTTGGTATAAATATTAACGTCTGTGAATCTACGTTCCTGCTGGAAGATGGGTATTAGGTATGAGGTATTCAATACCTAGGTAGATTTGAATATCTAGCCAGCTAGGAGTTTGGTTTTTTGCATAAGTTAAGGCCAATACCCAGCATGATTCGTATACCCGGCCAGCTGGGAGCTGGGGATACGCTAAAAAATGCGTTTTGCGAATACCCAGCTAGCTTCAAATAACCTGCAAGCTGAAATGAATACCTAGCTAAACTCGAATATCCAGCCAGCTATGAGTTGGGTTTTTGCATAAGTTACGGCCAATACCAAGTTAGCTTCGAATAACCCAACTCCCAGCTGGCCGGGTATTCGAATCTAGCTGGGTATGCGCCTTTTTAAATACCCAGTGGTCAGAATGTGATTTAATTAAATGTAATTACAATTTACAAAAATGCCGTATTAAGATTCGCTATTATCTGATATACTTTCCCCAGTTTTCACATATCATTTATAATTTACATTACAAGAAACTTATAATGAAATAATTAAAACACAACAAGTTCTTTCAGTTTAAAGCTGGCTGTTCCACAATGATGTTTATGAACAGATCACAGCAGATATTTATATCATTTACATAAATTAAAAATGTCACTGGGCTAAATTCCTTTTCCGCTTAAAAATTATGATGATGATGATGATGATGATGATGATGATGATGATAATAATAATACAAATTATAATAATTATGATAATGAATAAAAAATAAAATGCATTAACTGTTACTATCATTAGTTCATTACTAATATTATTATTAATGATCATGAATTATCATTACTTAAGTTTAATCATATTTTATTGCTTATGTATAATTTGTGTAAATACATATACATGCATATTATTTAACAGTTGTGTGATTAATATCATTATTATTATTGTATTTAAAGATAAAAATGTATATTTTAATTGTATTCTGATGTGATACGTCCGTGCAGTTTTTCTTTTCGGAAATTCTTAAAGTAAGATCTACTTTCTTTTTGCTTTATTTAGCTTATTCTACAACATCATTGTATTTGTCAACTATTTCTTATACAATTTCTCTTTTAAATGGCAAAAACACCGTACCTCGTTTTTAACAGATTCCTACCAATAGCAGTACATTAGTATAACATCAGCTTGTATAGGCCTAGATTGGATAACTCCTTTGCATGAACGTCGGATATTTTAAGTCGTATTTAAAAAATCGTCCAGCAAACGAAGATAGTCGGAATATAACTCAGGATTAACTCCGTGTTCGATAACTCTCTATTATGGCATAATAGCTGCTTGGATAATCGTGTGTTGTGCAACGGGCCATTAGAAGCCCAATCATCAAGAAAATTAGTCCGGAATTTTTAGGCCAATTTTGAAACTGGGTCATGTGTGGTTAAAAATAGGTAACTTGGTCAAATCAAAGAAAAAAACTTGTGAACATGTATAATCCACATTTCATACCCAGTTTTCTTGAAAATAAGTCGGAATGTTTGTTTTGGTAAGCTTTGGGTCAAATATGGAACTGGGTTATGTGGGTTCCATAGTTAGGCCACTAGTTGTTAAATCTGGTGAACATTCTAAAGGCCACATTTGATCCTGAATCATCAAAAAAATTGACTAGAATGTTTGTCTTGATGATATCTATGTCATATTTGAAACTGGGTCACATGGAGTCAAAAACTAGGTTAACTAGTTAAATTATAGAAAAATCCAGTGAACAGTTTTGTTGAGGAACATTTCTGAATATAGCTTTAAGACAAAGTGACAGAGAAACTTTAAAATTTAATTTTCTTTTAAAGATGTGGTCAGAATGAAATTTGATATAAGTAAACACCTAAAAGTAGGGGCCTGGACCCTGTGACTATTCTTTAAATATAATCTATTAAAAAAATGGCATGTCCGTGTCTTTTAAGAGGTTATTTCATAGAACTTGAATGCCATGAGTTGTTAAAGACTGTTTTATAGCTCACCTGACCACACAGTGCTCAAATGTGAGCCATTGTGATCGTCTGGTGTCTGTAGTCTGTCTGTCTCTACTTTACCTTGTGTATGCAATAGAGACTGCATTTTTCACTGGATCTTCATGAAACTTGGTCAGTATGACCAAAGTTTTGTTTAATTGGCAAAGCACTAAAAAAGTCGTGCACGCTGTCCTACTGACAGCTCTTGTTCATTCTATCTTTAATAAACTTTGTCAGTATGATTGTTTTGATGAAAACTAGGCCAAGTATGAATATGGATAATCTGAGGTCAAAAACTAGGTCAGCCGGTTGAAAACATTGTGTATGCCATACAGGTGACATTTGTAACCCAATCATCATGTAAGTTGGTCAAAAGGTTTGCCTTGTCAAGGTCAAACAGAATGTTTCTGTTTATGATAATAGTTTAGAGTTGAAGTTTGGTCACATATTGTTATAAGTTGTAGGTGAGCAATATAGGGCCATGTTTGCCCTCCTGTATTTTGTTACAACCCCACAAACAAAGTTGGAGGGGGAGGGGACTGGTATATAGGAGTCAGCTTGTCGTTTGGTGGGTTGGATTTCCTGGCAGCCCCATATCTCTTAAAGTTAAACCCCTTGGGTCAAATGTTCATATTATCAAAACAGCGTGCACAACCCTTGTTTCAACCTTGTCACCTAAAGGTCAGAGTCACATTTAGGTCATTAGGCCAGTGTTTTTTTATTTGTCGTTACTCGAACCCGCCGCCCCTATTTTTTTGTATTTTCAACAAACAAAATATTTTTTTTTTCAATTTTTTTTTTTTTCAAAATTTTAAAATCGCGAAATTAGAGGTCCGTTTATACAAATTATAACGGCCAGAAGCTGCATTTTTCAAGTGAATTTTTTTTTGACCGATTTGGGACCGAAACCTCCGAACATATGATGTATATTTCCCCCATTTTTGATAAAAATTCCCCTCGAAATGAATGCTGACAACAGTTCTTGATAAAATTAATCAAATACTTGCCCAAATTGCTATAAATGTAAATTTACATCAATAAAAACATTTCATAATCACTTCTTGCAATTATTTGATACCTTACAACTGAAATAGTCGGCTGAAAATCGCCGATTTTTCGTTTGTCACCTATTTTTGCGACCCTGATTTTTGTTATATTTTCAAAGAAAATGGTGAACACAAGACTCAAAAATGACAATGTAAACAATGTTTTCAATTGAAAATAGCAGTATTCGTTTTATTCATGTGTGTTTTAACAACAGTGCCTGTTGCTTTGTTACTGACACCAGTATTTTTTATCTGAAAACAGTATGTTAAATTTCTGTTTCTTCTCTATATAATTGGGCAAAGAATAATGTAATTAAGCCAACAAATTTTCAAGGGCATGTTGCTCGGGGAGGGGGGTGTTCTTATGTCGGATTTTAGAAGAGAAAGCAGGTCCATGATGAAACAGTTTGTCAAAATCTCTTCTTTTTTTTTTCCCCCCCCTCCTCCGTACGGAGCTTTTTAATTTCAAACTTCGAGTAACAAGAAATAAAAAAATTCTGGCCTTAGCTTTTTGTGTCAGCTCCGTATCTTTTGTACATCGTAGAAGAATTTGATGAAACTCTGGTCAAAATTTGATGTTCACCTTATCAAGACAAAGTGCAGAACCCATGTCCAAACCCTATCACCTCAAGTTGAAGGTCACACATAGGGGTCAGTGGCTTTTTGTGTCCACGCAATATCTCTCGATCCCAATGAAAGATTTTCATGAAAGTTTGGTCCAATGTCCAAGGTCAAGAATGACACACTTAGGGGCCATTGGTTTCATTTGTGTCCACTTTGTATTTTCTATACCCTTTGAAGGATATTCAGATAGTCAGGTCAAGGTCAAAGTCAGGAATCATTCCTTTTTTTGTCTGCTCTATATCTTTTTAACCCCTTTGAAGGATTTAAATAAACCTTGGGAAAATGTCTAACCAAGACGATGTGCAGCATCCTTGTGCCAACCCTTCAGCTCAAGTTTAACCAAGACGATGTGCAGCATCCTTGTGCCAACCATTCAGCTCAAGTTTAACACATTTGGGTCAAAGGTCATGAGAAAATATATCTCCCAAGCCCTTTGAAGAGTTTTCATGAAACTTGGGTTAAATTTTCACCATATCAAGATGATGAGCATAATGTGAATCTCTGCTGTCTTAGTTAATCATATACTTATTGATTTTACATTAATGAAAGAAGCCATTTCTTGTGAAAAGTGTTTTAAGTATCACATTCAGTGATAGCTGTATTGAAATGACATGTATAGGTTTACATACTAGATTTTGACAATAAGGTTATGTGCTACAATCAGTAATAAACAGGGAACAACAAAGCTGGTAATCTTGAATGCTTGACCAATCATTAATGCT
The DNA here is from genome assembly GCA_022818135.1 of Saxidomus purpurata. Lineage (NCBI taxonomy): Eukaryota > Metazoa > Mollusca > Bivalvia > Venerida > Veneridae > Saxidomus > Saxidomus purpurata. The sequence continues at coordinate 52,110,109 of JAFMSR010000005.1, read as the reverse complement.
TATTTCAAAATAGCATACAGTGTAACTATATCATGCAACTTTATTTTATATGAATTTATGTATCCTTATTTACATATTACATGTACTTTAAAAAGAGATGAAAAGCCACTTATTGATCAATGAGGTAAAATTTAAGTAATATAAATAAATAAGACACACTAAAGAAGTTGCTATGCAAAGCCATAATCCTCAGTTATCTAAGGACATAAATCCTGTCACTACTATGGTGGCATATTTCTGCCTTTACATAACCACTTAAGGTTTGTGAATTAATTCATGTTAACCACATAATTATGTGATGAATATCAGGTTGCACAAAGTGCTCTGAGCGATTTATCCCTCTTGTCAACTTTTTGCTTCAAACACCTAAACCACAGCCAATTTTTATCAAACTTCACAGGAATGATCATTGGATGGTCCTCTACAAAAATTGTTTAAAGAAATGTGGAAAATGTTAAAAATCTTCTTATCAAAATCCACTCAGGCCAAGGTTTAAACAACATCTCCTCCTTATACTAAGTTCCCACTGCCAATCGGATCATCTCGATCAAGCCCGATCAAGTGATCGAGGACTGGTCTGGGTCGCTCGGCAGGTTGATCTACATTGCTAAGCATCGCTCTGGCTTCCTACCCAAAAGTCAAGTAAAATAAATTCAAGTAGGGAACGAGAAACCAAGCCCTTGAGAAGCAATCTGGTAATGGTCGAGTAGAGGTCGAGTTGATCGGAAATCAATCATGTAGAGATCAACTTGTTTGAGTTGATCCAGTAGACATGTGTAGGGATTGAGTATGGGTCGAGATGATCGAGTAAAGATCAGAGTGGTTGTCGGGTTGAAGTTGTGGAGGAGTCATGAATGGTCATGTGGGTGTCATGAACGATCGAGTAGCGGTCAGGAAGAAGTCGTGTACAAGCCTCATCAAGCAGTTGGTTGAATTTGATAGGGGAATTTGGGCGATCGGGACTATCATGGTGATCTGATCAGCAGTGGGAGCCCACCATAAACACATGATTAGATTTAAGAAATAATTTCACACAAATGTTCCTTGGATGACCCTGTACCAAACTTCTACTCCATTGCACAAGATGTCTGCTAGAGCTAAAATTAGAAAAAAACTTTAAAAGATATTTCCTCCTAAATGACTTGTTTGAATTTTCTGATCTTTTGACCAACTTTATGTCCTTTGAAGCTGTGGTTCTCAGATAAGTGATATAGGGCCATGGTGGCCCTCTTGTCTAGTTAACTTTCTTGATGAAAAATTATCGTAAGATAAATATTACCGTAGCCATGATAGTGCCCAGAACTGCCATCAGGTAAGATACTTTAGTTTTTAAAATGTTAACCATTAACAGGGTAACTAGATAATATTTGTGTTTACACATAATAAGTAACATAATAAGTGGCTAATGTAGTTATGGTTTTAGTTGCCTCTTAGTGTGTGACTTTCGTGTTGCCAATTATCAAACATTAACAGGTTAACTAGGTAATATTTGTGTTAACACATATAATATTAGTAACAATAGTTATAATTTTAGTTACAACTTGGTATGTTACTTTCAAATAGTGTTTATCTAGATAAAATTTGTGTTGCTAGCCACTAGCAGGTTAACAGATAACTTTTATGTTGACACATAATTAGTAACAAAATACATGTATGTGGGTAACTAGATATAATTACTGTACTGTAAACCAATTAATTTTTGCGCCAGTTAATGTTCACGTTTTGCCGATGTTAGACTGATTGGCAGATATTTAAATTAGGGTTTTTAGAAAACAATGAAAAACTGTAAAGTAAGGATTAATTGTTCGTGTATTCTAAAGTTCTTAAGAAAACTGGTCCGTGAATAAAGTGAAAATAAATTACATGCAAAATTTAGTTGGTTTACATTACCACTTAGAAATTGTTACTTCAAAGTAAAATTCATGTTGCTTGTTATCATAACATTTAAGTAACATATAGTAAGTGGCTAATTAGTTATGATTTTAATAATCACTTAGTACATGTTAATAGTATTGTGACAACGCAAACATTATCTAGTTAACCTGTTGATGTTGATGTTGATGTTGATGTTTGAATTTATTTTTAGCTAGACTATTCGAGGAATAAGGAGGCTATTGCACTCACGTCGGCGTCGGCATCTGCGTTGGTTAAAGTTTTTTATAAAGTCAAATATCTTGAATACTATCAAACGTATTGACTTGAAACTCAAACTATATGTTTACCAGCAACATCTACACCTGAGGAACTAATCTCCATAACTCTGTTTTGATTTTTGACAGATTTATGCCCCTTTTTAACTTAGAATTTTTGGTTAAAGTTTTTTATAAAGTCAAATATCTTGAATACTATCAAAGGTATTGACTTGAAACTCAAAGAATGTGTCTACCATCAACATCTTCACCTGAGGAAACAATCCCCATAACTCTGTTTTGATTTTTGACAGATTTATGCCCCTTTTTAACTTAGAATTTTTGGTTAAAGATTTTTATAAAGTCAAATATCTTGAATACTATCAAAGGTATTGACTTGAAACTCAAAGTATGTGTCTACCATCAACATCTACACCTGAGGAAACAATCCCCATAACTCTGTTTTGATTTTTGACAGATTTATGCCCCTTTTTAACTTAGAAATTTTGGTTAAAGATTTTTTATCCCCCGCCAAAGGCGAAGGGGATATTAGAAATGGTCTTCGTCCGTCCGTCTGTCTGTCCGTTCGTCCGTCCGTGCGTCCGTCCCAGTTTTGTCCGGAGCATAACTCCAAAAGTACTTGAGTGATTTTCTTCAAACTTCATACACTGACAGAGCACATTGGGAGGAAGTGCAGTGTGTAAGAACAATAACTCTACCTTGCCTACTTTTAGAGTTTTCCCCTTCATCAGATTTACTTGAAAAACTTTGTCCGGAGCATAACTCCAAAAGTACTTGAGGGATTTTCTTCAAACTTAATACACTGACATAGCACATTGGTAGGAAGTGCAGTGTGCAAGAACAATAACTCTACCTTGCCTACTTTTAGAGTTATTCCCCTTTATCAGATTTACTTTAAAAGTTTTGTCCAGAGCATAACTCCAAAAGTACTTGAGGGATTTACTTCAAACTTAATACACTGACATAGCACATTGGTAGGAAGTGCAGTGTGTAAGAACAATAACTCTACCTTGCCTACTTTTAGAGTTATTTCCCTTTATCAGAAAAGTTTTGTCCAGAGCATAACTCCAAAAGTACTTGAGGGATTTTCTTCAAACTTAATACACTGACATAGCACATTGGTAGGAAGTGCAGTGTGCAAGAACAATAACTCTACCTTGCCTACTTTTAGAGTTATTCCCCTTTATCAGATTTACTTTAAAAGTTTTGTCCAGAGCATAACTCCAAAGTACTTGAGGGATTTTCTTCAAACTTAATACACTGACATAGCACATTGGTAGGAAGTGCAGTGTGCAAGAACAATAACTCTACCTTGCCTACTTTTAGAGTTATTCCCCTTTATCAGATTTACTTTAAAAGTTTTGTCCAGAGCATAACTCCAAAGTACTTGAGGGATTTTCTTCAAACTTAATACACTGACATAGCACATTGGTAGGAAGTGCAGTGTGCAAGAATAATAACTCTACCTTGCCTACTTTTAGAGTTATTCCCCTTTATCAGATTTACTTGTCCGAAGCATAACTCCAAAAGCACTGGAGCGATTTTCTTCAAACTTAATACACTGACATAGCACATTGGTAGGAAGTGCAGTGTGCAAGAACAATAACTCTACCTTGCCTACTTTTAGAGTTATTCCCCTTTATCAGATTTACTTTAAAAGTTTTGTCCAGAGCATAACTCCAAAAGTACTTGAGGGATTTACTTCAAACTTAATACACTGACATAGCACATTGGTAGGAAGTGCAGTGTGCAAGAACAATAACTCTACCTTGCCTACTTTTAGAGTTATTCCCCTTTATCAGATTTACTTGAAAAAAAAATTCCAGAGCATAAGTACTTGAGGGATTTTCTTCAAACTTAATACACTGACATAGCACATTGGTAGGAAGTGCAGTGTGCAAGAACAATAACTCTACCTTGCCTACTTTTAGTTTAATAGAAAAATATCATACCTATACTGATAATGAACATTAATATAATTTTGCAAACCTTCTCTTCATTGCCTTATTCTTTTTCCACTTACTTGAAAACTGTACTCAGCATGACCATAACTATATGGCTTTTTAAGGATTTCCTCTCACCAAGTAAAATGTACGAAAGTACAACCTTCAGGTAACTTCTTCCTGGCCGGGGGATTAACCATGTGTAACATGGCTCTTGTTATAAATTCAAATATCTTGAATACTATCAAACGTATTGACTTGAAACTCAAAATATATGTCTAGCATCAACATTTACACCAGAGAAAACAATCCCTATAACTCTGTTTTGATTTTTGACAGATTTATGCCCTTTTTTAACTTAGAATTTTTGGTAAAAGATTTTATAAATTCAAATATTTTGAATACTTTCAAAGGTATTGACTTGAAACTCAAATTATGTGTCCACCATCAACATCTTCACCTGAGGAAACAATCCCCATAACTCTGTTTTGATTTTTGTTAGATTTATGCCCCTTTTTAACTTAGAATTTTTAGTGAAAGATTTTTATAAAGTCAAATATCTTGAATACTATCAAAACTCAAAATGGCTTACTTTTGAAATGTCATAGAATAATTATGCAGCATGCAGCAGTCATGCTTTTTTAATTTTATACATATCAATTTTGAAATGTTACAAAGTTATTCATGATCAAATATACAAGGTGATGTATTTCTTTGAAATTATTCCCCCCCCCCCCTCTCCGCAGTTGGCTTACATAATCCAGAGTAAGCTGCAAGTAAGTTCATTTACAAAGGTCTGAACAAGTTTCATATCTTTACCAATTCTATGGACAATTACACAAACACCTGTTCTTACAAAAAAAACATTTTACCGACAAGCTTTCGAATAGTCGAGCGTGCTGTCATGAGACAGCTCTTGTTAGATAACTGGCAGCACCAATTTTATCTGGATATAACCACTTATTAAGTAACATACTAAGTGGCAACTAAAATCATAACTAGATCCACACTTATTATGTGTTACTTCATTTAATTAAACCTGTTACTAGTCAGCATTTTAAAGACTAAAATAAGTTAACTGGTGGCAGTTCTGGGCACAATCATGGCTATTATTTCTGTTAAAAGATATTTCATCAAGAATGTTAACTGCAGATAAATTGATATTTATTGGAAAATTGTGGTCAACACAAATTACTTATGAACCATTAGTGATTATCTTACACAGCAAGATTATCTTACGGCAGCAATATGCCACCATACATTATTAATATTACATGCAATATGTAGAGCATTATATTTTAATGTAAAAGCATATATGTCAAAAATGATTTGTAATTTATGAGTGGTATGTTAATGTATAATAGATTGTTGCAAGATTGTCGTAAAGTGGCAACCAATTTCATATTTCCGGGCCATAAATGGATAACAATGAAGATAAAGTTGACAGGGTATTGTTATTGATGTTGTGATGGCTGAATTAGATGCATATTTACTAGGTAATTTGAACATATTACAGTGTCTGTTATATATTTCAACATGATCTACTCATCTAGTGTGTTAAATGTATTTAGCAAACCATCTCATCCTCTTTAAAGAAGAAGGGATAAAAATATGAAATAAGGGTATGTCAATACTGTTAAAAATAAAGCAAAATGAAGATTGCAAACCCAATGTAGCTCGCAGTAAATAGAGCTCAAAAGAAATTTAATTTCTCAGAAATATAATGACAATTGTAAAGCAATGAAAAAAACGAACAAAAACTATTTCTTCCATGAGTCTGTGAGAGAACTGAGAGTCATTGTGCTAATGTGCAAGTTTGTATATTAACCAAAATAATGTCTTTCTATGTACTCAGAGATTAGTAATCATACATTTTGTTGATCTGGATGAACAGGCAGTGGCAGTTCACCCAGTTGCTCCATCCTGCAGTACCGGGTTTTGTTAAGCTAACTGGGCAAAAAGCATATAATTATACAAACATTAAAAGTACCTTTTGAGTTTTAGTACAGTGATGCAAATCAGCATTTGTCAGTTATGTACTTTTGTAAAACAGAGGTTGAATTTTACTGTGTCTGTTGTGGACATAAAGTACTTGGTCAAGTTTGTCACATTTTGTAGAGAAAGCTTTCAGACAGCATATTAATCAGTCCCATTATATACTTGCTGAGTTTCCGTAATAAGTCTTTGGAGACTAAAACATACTCTGTTTTCCATTATGGCATATATCTCTGTGAGATATATTTTCATTAAATACAGCCTTAATGTTATGGTAATGAAACCTATGTCGAATAATGGAAGTAAAATTTATTGTTTTCCCGATATTTATGTGTTTTGGAGGCTAGTGCAGTGTCTCCTTTTCTACAATAGTCTTTCATTATTTCATCTCATCTCTTTATTAAGTATGACCATTACCGTAAATAAGCATGCAATTGTATCTTATTTTCTGTATTATTTTCACTTGTCTTCTGCTTTATTACCAAGTTCACCTACTAAATGTCTGTGGACTTCTTGCTTTTATTCAGGCAATAAACAGAGTTCTGTTCTGATTTTTACATAAAATTTGTTCTCTTTGCATAAAGTCCACTTAGAATGCTGATGAATGAAAGAAAACAGATTTAAACTGACATTTTCTCTCAATGGAAAACCCAGGCAACATTTCAAACATTTTTGTGAATAAATATATTACTGCTTAGTTTTGGTGCCTTTGAGATTGTCAGCCAGTGGCCTTCTACAGCATTTACATTTGGAAGCAATCTTAATGAAGCAATCTTAGACTGATTTAGATTATGAGCAAGATTGTACAAGTTTGTCCAGAACAAATGCCCTTAACTTAAAAGCAATCTCTGTGTTATGTTTTTGCACTTTAGACACCAGTACTAACTTGGCAGAACTATTCATAGACAATTAAGGAACTATGAGTTACAGGCCCTTGATTTGTAAAAGTTTGATAATTATATATTACCTTGTTCAAACTCTCAAAGTAACATTTCTTTTACCTAAACTTAGTATGTATGACTTAGAGAAATTTTGATTATGAGAAGTCACATGGGCCCGACTAAAATGCTCAAGATATCGAAGGTCGAAGGTCTCGAGTTATCAAAATATTCAGGCATTTGCAAGGGAAAATATCTCCAACTATGGGTCTTATTAATAAAGTGCACTGATTTTTCTACCTGTTTCATGCAGTTATATTGTGGTTTGTCATGAGTAACCAACATGTACTAGATGAATTTATTTAATGAAAAAAAAATGGCAATGTTTATTTCCGCTGGTGACTGTTATAATAATATAACTGTAATATAACACTAAAGACATTTTAAATGAAAATATTTACAAACGTCATATTTACAAACGTCATCAACAATAACCCTTTCAATATGTAATTTATTCCAGTCATCGAAAAAACAAATGAAAATAATTTTAATTTCTTTTTAAGATTGTTCACAAAAGCATTAAAATTTTAATTTAATTACTTCACAAAAAAAACTAAACTCGCCATTAAAGTGCATTTATTTGCATTTTCGTCGTAGTAAGTGTTTTAGTTGGAGACAATTAAAATGTGTGTATAATATTTTATGCAGTTGAGCCACTAAATCGACAATTGAATGGCATTAAACAAACACTCGATGATAATTAACAATAAAAGCTTTTCTTGGGATGTGTCAAAAATATAGTTGTGCTGGCAAAAGTGTGAATAGATCTATTTTATCAGCGACTTCCAGTTTGCTGCAGGTAAATTTATAAGAACTACCCGGCAAGACCACAGGTGTTCCTTGAGTTACCTCAAAGTTTGACTGTATCAAGATGATGTAAATGTGTATGCTGGAATATCAATTTCTGATGGGAGAATTAATTAGATTTTGTGATAGCTCTAGTTTTCACAGTTGAGCATTCTCAGATCTCACCGAAGATAATTCAGTCACATATGGAATAAAATAAGAGAATATTATAAGGAATTAAATTGCTTAACAAACATCGAAATAAAATAATTGAAATCTGACATTGAGGGATATGTCACAAACAGTGGCAAACATTTAATGATCTTACAATGAATGTAATGTCAGTGAGGAGAAGACTTGTGTTCAACTCAGCAAACTACCTGTATGCTTTTTATGCCCCCGAAGGGTGGCATATTAAAATCGCACTGTCTGTCTGTCTGTCCGTCCGTCCGTCCGTCCGTCTGTGCGTCCCCACTTACAAATTCGTGTCCGGACTGTAACTCTGTCATGCATTGAAGGATTTTAAAATAACTTGGCACACATGTGTAGCACATCAAGACGACGTGTCGCGTGCAAGACCCACATCCATACCTCAAAGGTCAAGGTCACACTTAGTATATGAAGGTTATGGAATCCTCTTTATATGCACACATTCGTGCCCGGGCTGTAACTTTGTCATGCATTGAAGGATTTTAAAATAACTTTGCACAAATGTCTAGCACATCAAGATGACGTGTCGCGTGCAAGACCCACGTCCCTAGCTCAAAGGTCGAGGTCATATTTAGAGTTTGAAGGTAATGGATTCCTATATATATGCATATATATGCACACATTCGTGTCCGGACTGTAACTTTGTCATGCATTGAAGGATTTTAAAATAACTTGGCACAAATGTCTAGCACATCAAGATGACGTGTCGCGTGCAAGACCCACGTCCCTAGCTCAAAGGTCGAGGTCAAACTTTGAGTTTGAAGGTAATGGATTCCTCTATATATGCATATATGCACACATTCGTGTCCGGACTGTAACTTTGTCATGCATTGAAGGATTTTAAAATAATTTGGCACAAATGTCTAGCACATCAAGATGACATGTCACGTGCAAGACCCACATCCCTACCACAAAGGTCAAGGTCACACTTAGAGTTTATAGGTAATGGAATCCTGTATATATGCATGCATTTGTGTCCGGACTGTAACTTTATTGTGCTTTGAAGGATTTTTAAATAACTTGGCACAAATGTCTAGCACATCAAGCGGATGTGTCGCGTGCAAGACTCAAGTCCCTAGCTCAAAGGTCAAGGTCACACTTAGTGTTTAAAGTAATGGAAAACTGTATGCATGGTTACTCTGTCATGCATGGAAAGATTTTAAAATTACTTAGCACATTTATTGAGCACATGGAGAGGACACAGACTGTGAGGCACCTCTTTCGGGGGCATTCTTCACTTTTGAGGGACAGCTCTTGTTATGCCACCTACTTTTCCTCTTCAAAGAAGTGGGGATATGTTTGTGGGGGATGCCAGATAAATAGGTATTTCAACAGCCTTCTTTAGTGACATGGTTAGAATCCATGGAAGCTGTTAAGCTAGTTAAGAAACGCTTAGTTTGGCTAGTGCCTGGATGGGTGACCCCACTGGAGGGTCAGTGGCCAACTACAACATACTGCTTTGTATAATGTTGGTGTGTCTGACAGAAGACTCCATTGTGGTTTCCAATCAATAACTCTGGGCCAAGGATCCTCAAATTTGTCGTGGAATCAGTGAGTCTGAAATAATACTCTGTTTATGACATTATCATAGTGAGATTGCACATTAGGGCGCATTTATTGTTTTTTGTCCCATCTCTTCCAAAACTTTTTGGAAAGGGAAGCATATAGATATGCACTTGCCCATCAATGTTTGGGGGGTATATAGGAGTCACCCTGTGATGGTCTGGCAGTTGTTGCATTTGTCAGTTGCCTTTTTTTTGTCCAGAGCATAACTTGGAATTCCACACAACTTCATACAATGGTCAAGCACAATGAGAGGAAGTGCAGTGTACAAGAACCATAACTCTATCTTGACTCGTTATAAAGTTACAGCCAAGAACCATAACTCTATTTTAGTTTTTAGCTCTACTGGACAAAGTCCAGCAGAGCTTATGCCATGGTGGTTTGTCCATTGTCTGTCTGTCCGTAAACTTTTCCTTGATAACACTCAACAGGCCGCAATTTTAATTTGATTTTGATGAAACTTGCTGATAAGGATCCCTGCAACTTGTTCTCTATTGTTTTTGGGGTTAGTGTGTCAAAGGACAAGGTCACAGTGACCCAAACTTTGAAAATCTTTCCGTTCAATATATTGAGATCTTCATCACCGACAGTTTTCAAACATTATAGGATGCTTGGTCTTATTGAGTAAATGATCCCTACTGTTTTGGGGTCAGTGGGTCAAGGTCACAGTGAACTCTGTTAGCATTTCCTTTATAACATTGCAAAAGATTTGGTGATACAGTACTTGATCTAAAAAAGCAAATTACACAAAAGTTAAATCAATTTTTGCACTCAATTTGTCAGTTTACCGCTATCAATCACATCTTTGATCCTGTCAGAGACTGTATGAATATGATTATTGTCCTGATCAGTCCATCGCCAGTAGTTGACACTATCTTAATGCAAAATTCATTAAAACTAAGGAAGAAGGAATTTTGTCTGGATACTGTAGAAGCTTAAGTATTTATATTTTTATTACACACAAAGCAGTGGATATAGATTTAATGATGTCTTTGGGTGCCACAGTGTCCATGTTTGCATATGCAATAGTGATTTGTCAAACTACCATTTTGCGGTCCATTTAGGAAATGAAAAATGTATATTATATTTGAAGAATAATTTAAGGAGGGCTATTTCAGTCACTTTTGTATTGGTGTCTGCAGCCTTGGTTAAAGTTTACTTGCAAGCTGCTATCATAGACATATCTCCGTAACTATTTACATGATTGATTTGAAACCATACATGCCGTTTAGGGTTGGATCATTAACGGGAGATTTGTGAAAAATCGCCGGGTTTTTGGACATCACAACCGGGTAAAAACGAAAACCAAAAAACATGCGTTTCTGACGTCATACATGACGATTATGTTTATTCAACTTAATGTAAACACATGCAGTCGCCATTTTAAGCACATTTAAACCTTGATTCTCAATTTCTCATATGCAAAATTATTACTCAAACAAAATTCCCTGAATTTTAATGAAACAAGAATAATGTCGTACTTACGTTGGATCTGGATACAAAGCAAAAAAAACCAAACAAAAGCAACAATTTTATTTCTTTCAACTGGCGGTACATAATCTTTAATCAACTAGTACATTAAAAGTATCATATAATCATATTTAATAATCCTGACCAAGGTCTTTCAAATAGTATGGTCCGGAAACGAGCGTAATACGATAAATAACTTGCCTCGGATCACGTGACAAACATCCGGGTACCTGCAATTTTGGAAAAATTAAGAAAATATTGAAACTTTATATCTACGTATATATTGATATTTTACCAATCAATTTGACCAACAAAGAGATCCTTAATACAATATATACTATTTGAAAGACCTTGTCCAGACGTGTCATCTTGTTGCAAACATCAATTACGTCAATCAGGCGATAAGTATTACCCCGGGCAATGACCAGATGTTACCGACAATTAACACTAACGAGCGTAATAAAGAGCCGACTTTCTTCACCTAATCAACCAATTATCGATCTCGCGTGTCAAGGTTTTGACTTTGTATATTCAAACTTGGACTTAAGTGGGTATTTAACGAATTTTATGGATTTTCTTTTCTTTCAAGACAAAATTTTGATTTATCGGGAGATTTGGGTGTTTTTGCGAGCTTTGCCGGGGCGCCGGGGTAAGGGTCTAAATATCGGGAGAACCCGGCGAGTAACGGGAGAACGGCATGTATGTTTGAAACTTGTGTGTGTGTGTGTGTGTGTGTGTGTTGGTGGTGTGCACTTCTGGGTGCTGTGGGGCTCGTTTTGGGGAGGCTGCGTTTTTGGTACGTGGCATTCCCTGTTTGATATTATTTTTGTTTTTTTTACTAGAGTGTCCAGTGTATCAGACAAGTAAGTTAGCTAACTCTTAAACTGAATTTAATGCAAGTTATGGCCCTTGTTTGAATGTTGGTTAATGTTTTGCATCCAAACTGAGTAACTGTCATGCACGTATGTCAGGAACCATTGATTGGATTGATTTGACACTTCATTAAAGTCTTCAGGGGTGTCAGATTACTGAATTTATTGCAGTTGGACTCAGACAGCCTGGTTAAGGTTTTGCATACAAGCAGAATTTGGTTCACTTTTATATGCAATAGCTACTATTAGGCATATTTCTAAGTTACCATTGCTGAAATTTATTTAAAACTTTTTCCAATGTTCAGGGGTCTCAAACAATCAAGTAAGGTAACTCTTGTATGAATGTAAATTCAAATTTTGACCCTTGTTTGACTTAGAAAATATGATTAAAGTTTTGTATGCAAGGTACTGTCATGCACATACAGCGGTGGCCATTGATCTGCAGCATTTCATATTAGTTTAACTATGCGTATACACCTTTCTTTCTGACAAAAAACCGATACATCTGTCGATACATAAAGTGGGAGAATCCATTATAAAATTACCGCTTAAAATAGGGGTGTCGTTAGTACATTCACGTCGTTAGTACATGTGCTTAAATTTAAACATTACTTTACGTCATTTAATACAAAATGAAGACGAGTAAATGTGGCAGATCTTATGTACAAGGTAAAAAGTTTTCAGCGGGTTTAAAATTGCTAGTGATTGACAATTTAGTCAAATACTTCATCCTCCGAAAGACAGTGTCGTCTTTCTCAACTATATACGTTATTAGCGTGACATAAAAAACAAGAGCACCGCAAAGCGCAGCAATATACGCCCAAAGTGTTGTATCAGAGAATGGCAGCAAAATTTAGGCTGTTGAAGCCCAATGGACAGGAACAAGAATAAAAAATTAAAGTTATATAAAAAAATCTAAGTCCCCAACCAGAAAATCCTAACCAGGCACAAAAATGTCAAAAAACACCAAAAAATTGGAGGTACCATTCATGTTGTACCACAGAAAAGTGGTCTCGGTTTTTCCGTACTGCCAATAATAAAAAAGTTACAAAATATGCTAAGTTTGACCTTGACCTTGAATCCAGCCATCCGGAACATTGCTTCTGCACGTAGTCTCAGTCTGGTAAACATTTGTGTCAGGTTTCTTCGAAATCCTTCAAGGGGTTCAAGAGTTACAGAGCGGAAGGGAAACAAAATCATATGACCTTTGACCCCTAAGTATGACCTTGACCTTGAATCCAGCCATCCGGAACATTGCTTCTGCACGTCGTCTCAGTCTGGTTTACATTTGTGTCAGGTTTCTTCAAAATCCTTCAAGGGGTTCAACAGTTACAGAGCGGAAGGGAAACAAAATCATATGACCTTTGACCGCTAAGTATGACCTTGACCTTGAATCCAGCCATCCGGAACATTGCTTCTGCACGTCGTCTCAGTCTGGTTAACATTTGTGTCAGGTTTCTTCGAAATCCTTCAAGGGGTTCAACAGTTACAGAGCGGAAGGGAAACAAAATCATATGACCTTTGACCGCTAAGTATGACCTTGACCTTGAATCCAGCCATCCGGAACATTGCTTCTGCACGTCGTCTCAGTCTGGTTAACATTTGTGTCAGGTTTCTTTGAAGTCCTTCAAGGGGTTCAAGAGTTACAGAGCGGAAGGGAAATTGCTAACGGACAGACGGACACGGAGGCGATAACATAATACGTCCCTTCGGGCGTATAAAAACTCTGACCGGCGATCTTAATCACTCAACTATTTTAGTGGACTTGTCAAGAATTCATGATTCAAAAAAAAAAATCTGAACAAGTGCTACCTTAAATCTCTATCTCAGCCAATTTGCATTTACTGTACATGACCCAGAAAGTAACTACATGTGGCAGTTTATGCACTGTCCAATCACCAGTCCATTGGCTACGTCCGAATATTCTGATACTCGAAAGTAACAGAACCAGAAAATGATCTGCATGAATGAGAACAAAACGATACTTTTACCTAAATTTGACATAAAATGTTTTCTGTAAAATTGGCGTAGCGGCATAGAGTTTTGAAAGTTTTTAAGCAACAGATCATTGGAGTCGGAGTAATTTATTACCAAACGACAGCTTCTCCAAGCCATGACACACAAAGTTGAGAGGTTACACCTCAGTTTATCCCGAGAGGTCAGAAAAGCCTAGCTTGTACCCAATTCAAGATCAGTATGAAATATCCGTGGAGATGTTGTTTTTATATGTGTAGTATTCCTGTGGTGATTCAGGGGCAGGGTTCATTTCTTTGTGAATGATTCATTGATATCTAAATAGGAGATCATCTAAAACGCTACCGCAAGTTCATGAATTATTATTAATGTATTATGTTCCCGGAACTTTACGCTAGAACTAGTATCTAATGAAATCATGATATACTGTTTTTAAATAAAACCGAAAAGCACAGTTTTGGGTGCATATTCTCAAGCTTTGTTTGAATTGTCTTTATGCGTATGACAATATTTGTACATGTATGTACAATTCAGTGCTTTAAGATATCACGAATAGTACTACTGTTCAACCCCGATTATTCAACAACCTATTATTCATATACCTGGGGTAATCCGAAGACAATATTCGGTCCCGAAATGTTTTATACATGTATATAAATGTATATAAAAATAAACGGGTTATTCGAAATGGATTTTACGAATACCTGGTGTTATTCGAAGTGTTTTTTCAGTCCAATTGACAATGTTTGTAAGGAATTTCACACCCATTATTCGAAATGCATTCCAATCAAACCAATAATTGCTGACACGCTCAACTTGTGAAAAACGACACGCAGTCAGTGCGTTATATGTGCTAAGGTGTAATAAATACATACTCGCTTTAATATTGTTTGTTTAATACCAAAGGAACAACTTTTGTTTGAAAGTCGGTTAATTTAAAGATGTCCACCTTTAATTTCGAATAACAAACTACCAAACTACCATGCCTATTTAAAGCATGACTTTTAATTTAACTGTCAGAAGAAAAATGACTTCTACGTGTGCAAAAGTAATTTTGGTTGAGCAATCTGGCAAAGGACCCAGTAACGGGGAGATACCCAGATCAGCTGATATCTTCCTTTCCATTCATACTGAGCAATCTGGCAATAGCCCTGGCCCGTTGGGATACCTAGATCAGCAACGAGTGGAAAGGGTTAAAAAAGGAAAAAATGAATTAAACATTTGATATGATTTATTTCTGTTTTCCTTTTCCTTTCATCTAAATGATATACGCAATGTATATTACGATTTACATAACAATCAGCTGGCCATCTTCGGAACTTGGATTATTCGAACCCATGGATTATTCGAAGTAAAATCTTGGTCCCCGGCAATTCGAACAATCGAGACTCGACTGTAGCTGCTTAATTTTCATTAAAAGTGCAGTACGCCATCCTACATAATTGATGATCATATGATACTTCTTTCATAAAATGCCTTTTTCACATCGTCCTGTCCATGTTTTGCCAAAATGAGAAGAAAATGTTTTTCCGAAATTGATTATTTAAACCGCAGCACTTGTTATCTATTCAAACACTTATGTCGTATTGGCTTCTGACAAATTTACCTGCCTGCCGAAATCTTTATTTGTTCAAAATTGAAATTTCTTTTCTGTGAAATTAATATTTCCAGTCTACATGTAATGCCAGCCGGACAGTGAACACGAAATTTTTCGTTTTACTTTGAAAGTCTACGGTTTCTCCTATCCTAATTTGATCTCGTATACAATTTGTTTATGTATTATACATGATAAAAATATGTAAATTTGTGAATGTTCATTGACCAAACTTGATAGCATCATGATGTGCAGCGAGACCATGTAATCACGCTTTAACTAACTATATATTTTTGCTTTACGTTTTGATGTAAAAACATACAATCAATGATAAAGAAAACATATACTAACGAATTTAATTACAACAAAACGACGGGAAAACGACAAACTGTGAGTGATTATTAAAACTGAATACTTTTGACACGGACATTTTGTTTTGAAAGAATAACTTTTGTATTCTTTCGATCACATTCCGGGAAGCTGCATATGAAAGTCTCGGGAAAATTTCTGTACACTCATTGATGTCACTCTTTTTGTATAAGGGATACCTGTTCACACCATGCTCGTAAAATACCTGTACAGATCTATTTAAATATGTCCATTTTACATTGACACCGTAAGAATAGGATTGTAATATTATCGTTTTAAAATAATGTTTGAAGTTAGATTCTAAATTTTCAAGATGTGCGATCGTATTCTATTCAGTCATGGAGAGAGTACCTATATTTCCATTTCAACTTTGTTACGAATTTTGTTAAATTAAACAGCATTGAGATGTATTTATTTAATTACAAACTTTGAATGTAAATACTTTCTTTTAAAACAATGCAACTCACAATAGAGGTCGGGTAGTACATGTTGTATTTATCGATCGATACCTGGCTACTTAGGTATATGGTACACCCCTATGTTGAGCGGTTATTTATAATAGAAGTTGTATCAGGTTTTAGCTAGTGTAAAAGGTCTCTGTATGAAACTATACTATCGAGAAATGCTGTACAATTATTGCCACGGCTGTATCTCGGTAAACTACATGATTTAAAACTTCAATACAGGCTTCAGGGTTATCAAGCAGTCAGGTCCTGGTTGAAGTTAGAAACTTTGGTTAAAGTTTAGCATGCAAGGTACTATCATGTACATACTCTGTAACCAATTATGGGAGATATTTGAAACTTACCAATAGTGTTCAGGGTATTGTTTCAGACAATTAAGTTAGATAACTCCTGACTGAATTTGCTACAAATTATGGCCCTTAATTGTTGAAATTATAACTTTGGTTACTGTAGTCATCCAAAGAAAAGTCAAAAGTTATCTGATTGATACCCCTGAACACTATTATTACACTTCAAATAACTCCCAAAAGAGGTTACTGAAGTATGTGTATGGACTAGTACCTTGCAACAGAATTGTGTTTTGCTATTTTCTGACAAAAGTTTTGTTTTATAGTCAAGCACTCAGAGAATAGTCAAGCATGCTGTCTTATGGACAGCTCTTGTTAGCTTTTAGAGCTACAATGTACTGTACTTGCACTTTGTTTTTGTTGTTGACCTTCTATTTTTGCCAATGGTAGAAATATCCAAAAATTGACATTTCCAAATTTATTTCCATCAATATCTGCATGTTGGATACACATATTTATACCCAGATTTGCTCTGTAGACCCTTGAATTGACCCCTCTCAAAAATCAGAAATTGTTCTGGTCCAGTGCACAAGGGACAGCGGTAACTTAATATAGATAAACATTTAAATGGCTTGTTCTCATTCATCCAATGGATGGAATGTCAGCAAACTTGCTCTGAAGCATCCTTGCATTGTCCCTTTTTAAAAACAGGAAATGATCCGGTACAGGTCCAGTGCATACATGGATCACTATTACTAAAGATAGGAAAACCCTAAAATACATAATAATGTAGTACTACATTACAATAATTAACAGAATACTTATAACTCTCTACATATTATGGAGTACTAAGTACTAACAAGAAAAACTGTGATACAAAGTATCACAGTGGGCTAACAAACAATAATGCCATGTAAATATTTTGGAAATTGCATGGTAAAACTCGAGGAAATCAATTCTGGTTGAACAAGCAAAACCTGGCACGACACCACATCTACTGACTGACGTGTAGTATCGAAACTTTACTGTTATCAAATAATATTTATACAGTATGTCCAGGAATGCTCTATAGACTGTTCCTGGTATGTCTCAATTTTTCATTACCATTATCCTTATTAATTTGACATTAATGAAGATTTTTATGATTATTTGCCGTAAAATATTCTAAAATGGTTTATAAAGCTAAAAATGCAGCAAAAAAAAGTAAAAAAAAAAAAAATTGGGTGTTGATGGGATACGAACTCGTGGATTCGTAAAAGTACACTTACACAAAAGTGTATGAGCTAACGGCTAATATCATATATATTTGAAAAGTGCCATCAAAGAATATTCAGTCGACTGCACCTCGTTTCTATAATGTCAAAGGCTGTGTAAGTGGAAAAAGCAATCATATATCCATTTTTCTCAGCGTAGATTGCACCTGAAACGTGAAAAGCGCTTTTTTCTATTTTTATCAGCATAGATTGCACCCTCTATGAAACGAACGACAACTCAATTACAAACGACAACTCTTGCTTTTCCAAAAAAATTGACTGTGTCTACAGTTTTCATCTCAGAAGTACCTCAATTTTATAATGAAGAGAGACGCATATGTTCGATCTAGTGCTTAAGTCTCCATGCATCTTTTACTCACCACGTATTAAATATAGCGGGCCCTGCAATGAGAAATATAGAGTAGTACAGTACTTTATAGTACTACAGTATTTTACAGTACCATGGAGTACTATAGTGCCATATTGGCTAGTGCATAAGTGGGTATTAATCACTTTCAATGACAACCCTATTTATTATTCTCCTATCTCCAAAGAGACTTTCCACTTGACCTATTCAAGTCACAGCTAATATTAAGGGGTAGCCCTTTTTTGAGTCAAAATTAAGAAAGTCATAAATTTGTAAAGGAAGTCTTGTCCTTAACTGTTAGGCCCTAGTTGTTCCATCTTGTATGTAGTATTAACAGTTTATTTAGAAATATCTTTTAAAATCTGATTGTGAGAAAACATAATAATTTTGCAGAAATGTTACCATCTGCCAAGATTGTTCAATTCATGTTGATTAATAAAAATTGTGGCTGTAAGCAGACATGGATAATTTTCATCTTGCAATTGAAGGGCAATGACATCTGATTGCCTAGGATGATCTTATTAAGTATCAAACTTCACCATGTTTTATAATAGTTTGATTAATATTATTTGACTTATGGAGGGTAAAACGTCAGTGTACCCCACCCACCACAGTAGATCTCATAACAGTAAAACATCCTCAGAGATGACAGGCGTATAACAAAATCAAAAGTAAACATTGTCTAACTTGAAGTCATGATTCTGTCATTTACTGTAATTTTCTCGGAATGCAAAAACTAAAAGCACCCAATTTATGCTTCAGTATAATAACTATAATCAAGTTTTCAGTCATTCTGTGTCTGTACAGATCTAAAAACCATGCCAGCCATTATTTTCCCCCATCTGTAGATGTCAAAACAAGTCAAACATAAAAGGCCTCGAGAATTAAGCAGAATTTACATATGGAGATGAGAATGCAATGACTCAAATCTTTTTCTTCTTTTCCACTGTTTTAATTTTCCCTGGATTCGGAAATTTGAAGGAAAACAAATAATGAGTTTTATCAAGAAATTGTGATGAATGCTCAAGGGATATAGATATGCTATAGGAGACTGACGACATTATTATTAGTATTTCTAAAGCATCATGAGAACTTTTTAAAAATAAATTTGTTTAAAACCAGTCTTAACATGCTATGCATACAGAATGGAAAATGATTATTTTGTTCTATATTAAAGGTCCTTTTTATAAGTCTGAAAAGACGTATTATGGGAATGCCAGCATTGGGTGCCATCCACACTTTGTCCGCTCTTAGTCAAACAGTTATCATCTGGTCTTCACCAAACTTGCAAAACATATCTCGGCCAAGTTCGATAACCAGACAAATTGCCATAATATTATGCACTTTTGGATTATGGCCCTTGAATTATCTAAAATTGGCCAAATTGGCCTTGTCCCCTCTCTAAGTCTAATAGTTTTCATCTGATCATTACCAAACTTGCTGAAAATATTTGTGGGCATAATGTCTAGACTAAGTTCGATAACCAGCCAAATCACCAAAGGCACTTTTGGATTATGGCCCTTGAATTATCCAAAATTTGCTTAATTAGCCTTGTCTGCCCTCTAAGTTGAACAGTTTTCATCCAATCTTCACCAAACATGGTGAAAACATTTGTGGGCATAATGTCTAGGCCAAGTATTTTGTGACAATTTGGCACTCTCGTTTAAATTCTCATAGAGCATTTTAGGATTAGCTATTCGGGTAATCCAAGTAAACAGAGCTCTAAACCGCACTTTTTGGAAATGCCTTGGTGCAGTTGTAGTGCATTCGCCTCAGGATGGAAGGGTCCCAGATTCGATCATCACCAGTGCCCAAGAAGTGATAGTGTCCTTGGGCAAGACACAGATAATTTCACATTGCCCCTCATTTTCTTTGAGAGTGATTCCATTTGGAGTGAGTCTGGAGAGTGATTAATATAAGTTTTTATAACTTGTTTCGAAAACGAGAGTGAACAAATTAATATAAATTAAACTAAACAGTAGTATTTTGAGCAAGACAATTGCGCATGTGCATGATTTCTTATCTACTCGACCATTGTAATCCGCAGTTGATCACGGGTAGGCTATAGTTCAAAATGGTGGGCTACATTAGAGTTTATCTGCAGATCAATTGTACTTATTTACATCCCTAGACATTATTTTATCAATTTGTCATGGAAAATCATAAAGAAATTAACAAAATAACGTCAAGTTTCAGTTCCTGAAAGTCAAATAAAGCTTTATGCATTGAAAATAATACAAGTTGACAAAAAGACAACTCAATACCTACTGATGATATATTATAAAAGGTTGAGTTATGCCACTGTGTATGCGCCAATACTTTACGCAAGACAAGAGTAGTTAATCCGAAAATGTTCATAATTATACATGAAAAAGAAACCTTTTTAGTCATTTCAGAATTGACTGGTTCTTTCAAATAAAAGTACTGTCCACTCTCCAGTTTTTATTTCTAAACCTAGTAACAGTCTTCATGGGCATACATGTTATGTTCAGCCTTGATAACCAGCCAGATCATCCCAGCCCACCCCCATGATAGGCTGATGTTGAAGCCTTTCAAATGTCTGATTAAACAAATTCATAAAATTAGCACTGTCTGCTCTTATACTCAAACTAATACTTTCTTGTTAGCTAATCTGAGCCAAAGGCTCTGGATGAGCTATTAATATGGGTGGGTGGTCTGGCGTCCTTTGTCTGTCGTCGTTTGTCAACATTTTCACTTAAAGCTCTTCTTTTAAGAAACTGATAATTGGATTTATACCAAATTCAATCTGTAGCATCCTTGGCCCCTTTCAAACAGTACGAAATAGTTCCAGTCTAGTGCACACAGGGACTCCTGTTACTAAAAAAGGAAAAACCTTTAAACTGCTTCTTGTGAACCACTTGCAGAGTGTCACCAAACTTGCTCTGTAGCATCCTTGCATTGTCCCCTTTTAAATAATGGGAAATGGTTCTTGCCCAGTCCACACTATAGGGCCACTGTTACTAAAATTAGAAAACCTTTAAACAGCTTCTCATGAACCAGTGGATGGAATGTCACCAAACTTGCACTGTAGCATCCTTGCATTGCCCCTTTTCAAAAATAGCTCAGTGCACACAGGGGCTGCAGTTACATGTTGTAGAATGCTTTAAACTTCTTATTTAGCCATTTTAAAGGGATGCACAACAAACAATGAACAGAACTCAATGGCCATCAGCCCCTTCAAGCTCAAGCAAACTAAGTTTGTCTGTATTTTGGCAAATTCGATTAATTTGAGAAAAAAAGAGATATATATTTTTTATTTTATGTTTTCCAATGAATTATAGAGTTTTCTCAGTGAAATAAAAGTGATAATCCACAGTTTTGAAACAGTGGATTACCATTTTTATTTTCAGTTTTTGCAAGCATTAACCTGGATCAAAGTCAAAAAGTATGCTGAGCGTAATTAATGCTAGAAACCAGGCGACAATGACATCTATAAAATGATGTCATTTGTACTATGTTTTCTGATGTTTCCCGCGATTTTTAATATTGTATAGTTTAACAAACTCAACAAAAGTGGAGTTTTAACCATAAAATAAACAGAAAAATTGTTGATATTTGTGAACACCGAAAGTACATATTTTCACTCGTGGCTGCGCCATTCATGAACATATCACTTTTGGTGCCCACTTGGTGAAATTATAACATGAACAAAACACCAAAACCAACAATTATCCTCTATTTCATAAAATCTTTAAACCAAATTTTAAACTTTGGACGTCGAAGAAGCTTATCAATAATGTCTGCTTGATATGCAAAATTGTGCTAATTGTATTCTGATTTAAATATTGATTAATGATTTTACAGCAATTGTGAATTCAATTTTATTCTTTATGATTTACATGTTCTTCTTTATTTATGATTGTCTTTTGAACAGATATAGCACTGACAGGAGACTCTAGTTGGTAACATATTTTGTACTTTTACATGGCTCAGATGAAATGATAACAGTTTTTTGCTGGCCTTCCATTGTCCGGCCTGACAGCTGTTTGTTTTACTATATCGGCCTGAGGTAGTATTTGAAGGAGGAGTCACTCCAGCCAACACTTTGTATACACAGGACCTCACAGTTTTGTATAGACATTATATGCATCACTGATTTCCTGAGGGCATATTACTTCATCTGTGACACAGTCAAATTTTATACATTTTCAAACTCATATGAATCGAGTCTTTAAAAAGTGCAAACAAATGGTTAAAGCACTGTGATTCTTGATCTGGATTTAAACAACATTTTTATGGTAAATATTAACTAATAATACAAGGAAAGTGTTGGATACGTTATCAGATTATTGCACCAAAACTGGTCGATAAGTAGATGGGTATTTATTCTGTATGAAATTTATTGGTTACAGTATTTTACAAGCTAGACATAAAGTCACGGACTGTTGTAACAGTTTATCAAATGACCTGACTTAGTTTTGTTGCACTGTAGTTTTAAAATTAGTTCAATATCGGCATGTTACATTTAAACTAGGACAAGCAGACATAAACAGGACTTTATTCCCATATCTACTGCAGTGTAAGTGTAGAAATATTTATTTTGCTTGCTACTTCACTTCACATGAAGTATGTTTGTAGTTTAAATTTTAACACAGACACGTAATTGATGATTATTTTGTGATTCTTCAGTAAAATCACATACATGTATCTTGATTCAGTAAGATGTAGTAAAGCATAGAGAAGACTGCTCACAATTCAGCTACTGTATTTTAGTGTACCAGTTTTGACTGCTTTAAATGTGAGTCCTTTCACATATTTCACATACATGTATGCACTGATACACTTTGGTAGAAACTATGCCAACTGGCAGTTGTACTACTGGCACCATTATTCAGACCAAATAAATCTCCGGATCCGGCTAAAATAGCCTGATTGACCTAAAAAATAAACAGTAGAAAAGTACATTGTCATTATAATAACTTTTTTCTAAGAAAAAGCGCAAGTTAATTTTTTGACAGAATATCTATTTCATCTATACAGGCCTAATAAAAAAATTACTTTTTGGATCGATTGCATTTTCAATCGGTCCAATGTTAACAGAGTATAACAAGGGGTCTAAGCAAAACTAGTCTAAGTGTATATGAAAAAAGAAGCAGATAGGATAGTCCTCGAAACGCTTCCTTACGGCTGAATGCTTTACATACAAACAAGTAGTTCCATATATTCAGTTGTTTCGAATTAAACTGTCTTCTGTTTTAAAAATTATATAGTAACATATCTAAATAATATCAAAACATTTCAGAATAGCATAATATTATATTGTTGTTTTTCTTGTAATTTGTAACTAAAAATCAACGAGGTATCAGTTCTGTATAGAACTATTTTCCTATGCGGTTTTGATCACAACAGTTTTCTAGTTAGACCAGAGACACTAGAAGACAACTAGTCATGCTGAATAATGATATGTCTTTTATCCGATATTGTGTTCGTGAATATAAACTATCGGCGCATCGTAATACGTTATCGAACTACTAGGTACTCTTGAATTTTAAATTACAAAACTCGGAATTCAACATAAAAAACAAAGATTGTTTTGTAACTTGCCAACGCCTCTGTCATCAAAAGTGCTCGGACTAACCAGTTGTCATTTAGTGTCTCTAAAGATTTGCCTAAAAACTAGTCTAAAATACGCCTTTATGCGTTTAGGTATAAAACTGAAACTTATCAGCAAATTAACTTTACAGAGGCACTTGTGAAATATGACAACATACATATTTTTATGCTTTAAACACGTTGTAATTGTTGTATTTTATGTAAATGCGTGGTTCGAAAATGGTACGAAAATGTCTGCATTTTGCCAAAGTCTGTTTGTACCCGGGTACGAATAACTGTAAGAAATCACGTAGATCTACATGTCTTAAATACGATTTTTAAATGTAGACAGAAATACAATAATCTAAAGGGAAAATCAAATTCATTTCTCTGGATCATGCTGTCATTTACAAAGAACAGATATTAACTCAATATAAATACTAATAGAAATTATTGTATTGTAACTAAAACTTTCAAACTTTACCATGATTCTTTTGCTACACTAAATTTTGGTGGGTACATTCATACATACATTAATTATATTGTATCATATTAATCATCATCATCATCATCATAATCATTAATATTACTTGTTACGAAATACTACTAGAGCCTAGTATATGTTAAATATGAAGGATAGTAGCCTGCTATTAAAACATTCAGTAGTTGTTTTGGACAAGTTATGAAAATTTTTAACAGTATGGTAGAAAGGCTGGTAATAACTAGGGGTGCACAATAGACCTGGTATGTTGCAATTCGCAGTATTTTGGAACCACTCAATGGGATAGTTAATGTAAACTGCAAGCACTAATGTTCTACAATAGGTATATATACTGAATCAATTTATAACAAAAGATTATTCTTTCAATTTTTAGCTTTTCTTTGAAAATCAGAAGAGCCATTGTCATAACCTTCTTGACGTGAGTCGGCACCGTCTTCTTGAATCTGGTTAAGCTTTCTTAAAATTGACTTTCTCGGTAACCATTAAAGCCTTAAAACTTCAGACTATTGCTTGGCATCATACAATGGCATCTGTGGCCGAGTATAAGGTCACTGACTGATGTTTACTTGTCCCTCACCGCTGTAGGTTCGTGCCCTACTTGGGTCGAATTCTTTTATGTCTTGGGAGCTATCTAGGTTCTACCCAGGTGCCAGCATTTGACTGAAATAATGCCAGAATTGGCACCCAGGGTCTTCCTCCTCCATGAAAGCTGGACGTTGCAATATGACCTTAGCTGTTGAGTGCGACGTTAAATCCGAATCAATCAATTGGCACAATACAATCAACCCTATGGGCATATCCCATAACTTTTGAATGACATTAAAAGTTGTTCAAACTATGAATTTTCAGTTCTGTTTTTAAAAATCCATTTCTCAGTTACCATTTACAGCTTAATACTTCATAGGGAAGTTGAACATTATAGTCACTGAATTCAAAATGTAAGCACATGGTTTCCTATCTCAAAAGTAAAGTTTACACAAATGGTTAAAGGTCAAAATTTGTGGACAGTTGTGTCTCCAGTTTATAACTTTACTGGTACAAGGGTTGTCCTGATATTTACACATGTGTGTGTACAGTCTGTGTTGTCCTGATAATTTACACATGTATGTGTGCAGACTGTTTTTCAGAGACAATTGATCCTCCCAACACTTTCAGTCCTTTCATTGGTTTTGCAGTTGGTTTGCTTACTCTTATTGCTAACAATAATACTAACAACACTACAAAAATTTACTTGGGCTTGTTCCTTAAGTTACTTTTTTATTGTTTATATGTCTTATCTGGATCAGCTAATATTTACCTGATTGTGAGATGTACTAGGCCTGGTACATGTATTAATCAACAAATTGTTACATTAACATTTTGTGTATAAAGCAATGATTGATGTTAACTTCAGCTGTATGTATCAGGTTGTTTATAGTACTATATTTAGTAAAGGTAAACATAACTAAATAAGTTACATGAATATGAAGAATAACCGGATTTCACCTTTTTTAATTATCATATGGCGGACATTATTATTATAAATACATTGACAGGTTTGATTTATAATGAATATATTTCACATTGCTTGTTGAAAATAAGAATTTCACAATTGCGTTGTTTTGCAAATTCACGAAATTGTTTTTTTAAAGTTTACACTTTATTTTATGCCAGCTAATGAAATACTGTGTTATATCAGTGAAATATAGAGTAATAGATCTCATATCAGTCTCAGTGTGGGTGATATAGGTCTGCCGGAACTACTTTTTTAAGTAGTGCATATACATAATTTTGCTTTTGTTTCAATAGTTACCATAAAATAAAAAGAAAACTTGTTTGTTTTTAGTGGATATGGAATATGTCTCAGCTCAAAGTGATACAATTTTCACATTTTAACTTGCTCATGAAAATATTACAATTGTTTCACGTCTCGGTGAGATATATTCAATATCCACTCAAAACAAACACCCCTAGTCCTTTCACCTCCCAAAATCGTAGATGATTTAACTTCTTTGACTGAATGAAGTGCTTGCATTTCTACATAGGAGGATTATTTAATTTGTCACATTTTGTACTGTATTTACATATTAATGTATTTATACCCCCGAAACGAGGTTTAGGGGGGGTATCTAGGAGTCACCTGGTGGTTGGACGGGCGGTTAGGCGAGCGGTCAGGCGGTCTGTTGCATTTTTCTTGTCCGGAGCATATCTTGAAAACTACCAGTTGGAATTCAATACAACTTCATACAATGGTCAAGCACATTGAGAGGAAGTGCAGTGCACAAGAACCATAACTCCATCTTAACTAATTATAGAGTTATTGCCCTTTGTTACTTTTCCTTGTCCGGAGCATAACTTGTAAATGCTGGTTGGAATTCAATACAACTTCATACAATGGTCGAGTACATTGAGAGGAAGTGCAATGCATAGGAACCTTAACTCTATCTTGACTCATTACAGAATTATTGCCCTTTGTTACTTTTCCTTGTCCAGGGCATGACTTGAAAACTACAGGTTGGAATTCAATACAACTTCATACAATGGTCAAATACATTGAGAGGAAGTGCAATGCATAGGAACCTTAACTCTATCTTGACTCATTACAGAGTTATTGCCCTTTGTAACTTTTGCTTGTTCAGAGCATAATTTGAAAACTGTTTGTCAGAATTCAATACAACTTCATACAATGGTCAAGCACAATGGAAGGAAGTGCAGTGCACAAGAACCATAACTCCATCTTGACTAATTACACAGTTATTGCCCTTTGTTACTTTTCCTTGTCCAGAGCATGACTTGAAAACTACTGGTTGGAATTCAATACAACTTCATGCAATGGTCAATGTTCAAAAACGATAATGCTACAGAGTTATTGCCAAGAACCATATCTTGTTTTTAGTTTTTTCTTGCAAGGTATTCTGTTACTACGAACTTCCTCAGTTTATAAAGCAGCCTATGGGGGTATTAATCACATTTAGTGATAGCTCTAGTTACATATTTATTTTTCTACAAAACTATTTCTCTTGATGTTTGATGTCCACTGTCAATCATAAATTATGTAAAACAACAGCACATTGTGCACAGTCATACTTAGATGGGAGGTGAAATCATCAGACTAGAGGTGAAATGTGTAGGGGGTGAAAAGTCTTGACACCTTGGCATTAGTGCTTTTGTAAATTTCAATAAATTGAAACCTATGTAGAAATTTATGTACTATCAGTTACTGGGAGTTGGTATTGTGTATCTAAATCTGTAAATATGAGAACACAAGCTGGTTAAAAACAATATTGACCTACCGAAAATTGGTGAAACAATAACATACCAGAATTTACCTACAATAAATCCATTGAGTGTTTTGTTATTTTCTGAAGTTGCGGCCTGCCTTGTTCTTGTATTATGAAAAAAATATGTAGGTTGGAATATGACAAACATTACATGTATAAATAAAAGTAAAAATCGATAAACCAATGGAATGATAAATATTGACAAAAACATGATTAAAAATGATTTCTTTTAAGCAATTTTCCTCTGGTGAGTTCAACATGGACATATCGGTCGGAAGCCACAGACATAACTTAGAAAACCTTGCCGTTACCAAGAACTCAATGTTGTATAATAGGAAAATATGAGAGCTGCCAATCTATCATCCATTGTGTATATACAGGTTCATGTTTTGACTGACTAGAATATACGTATTGAAGTCGCTGATGGGATTTTCTGAATGGTTCTTTTTTTGACAGAATTAGCATATAAATAGTAGGAAAAACATGTTTTTGGATATCCTTTGCGCAGTCGGCACATTTTGAAACACAATCGACAGATATGCATGTGTTTTGGTAAACACTGTACATCATGTTATGCTACTTTCGGTTTACTGTGCGTGTTGTATACGTCAGCAAATAGATTGAGCTGTAACATGAAAGTAAAATTTCCATTGGCCCACCTACAGAGGTCACGCGCAGGGGTCACCCTGTCTGCTAACCTGTGCATTGACTTCTTTCTTTTTCTTTTTTGCTAACGAGAGGTCAATTTTAAGCGTTCTCATAAGATGCCAAACCTGTCTTAACCCGCGTACATGGTTTATTACGTTATGGCTGTTCAAAGGATATAAGATATGCTTATAAAAGATTAATAGAGAACTGCAATTATAACCCAGTGCCTGTGTATGTGATGACTGTTCTTGTTTTTGCATTTTTTTGTATTTTTCTTTATTTCATTTTCTGAACATATCAGTGGTTAATTTGTACTGACAAAATATTACAGAAAAGTTGAAACAGAAATTAGATTTTTTCTTCATATCAAACTTTTCATTGTTTTTCACTGTATAGTTTATTAAAAATCCAAAATTCATATACTCCTTGCAAATCAGTGATTTGTAATTGAATAGCATATTTGTTAAACCAAGCGTAAGTTGCCATAACCTTCAAAAGAAGAGGCCTTTTATCCAATTGTAAATCTTGAAATTTAAATAGGTGAGGTTAAGAAAACTAGGTAAAGTATTATGTTACCATGCAAAGCGGTTGTATTTAAGCCAAAAATTGTATGGGAGTCAGATTTTGAAGGTAAACAACACAGTCATACCTCACTATAACAAATTTCATTGCAATATTTTAACTAATTATATACATAAAGTAAGTCCCCATTTGAAAAATCATTAAGTAGGCTTAATATAGTTATGTTTATAAACCTGGTTGTATTTTCATTATGATTAAATTAGATCACAGGACTGGTGTGATATTTTCACATTTAATTCTCCTTTGCTCCAAACTTTACTCCAAACTTAAATTGTACATAAAAACATAGATGTCAGAGGTGGAAAGAGGAACAACAAGTCAAACACTGGGGTGGGTTATGTCTACGTTTTAATGTTCTACCAGTTTCGGTCCTATATCCTTTGAACACCTGTAACGTAATAAACCGTATACGCGGGTTAAGACAGGTTTGGCCTTCCATAGAAGTGACAGTGACCGTATGGAACACGTTTTGTCTGTATGAATTTAAAGGCTATGCCGACAGCTCCTGACTGTTGAAAACTCAGACGTCCGAGGCAAATGCTGACACTTTAAGACGACCTTGAAAATGACCTTGGACACAATTTTACCAGCTTTGAAAATTTTCATTTTACCAACGTTCGCGTACAGGCCCCTGTGGGATAGTGTTTTGAGCGCGTACAAATATTTTTTCACAGACATAAAGCTAACATGTCGTACTCAAACCTAGGTATATTGACATTTTATGGGAACGCTTGAAATTGACCTCCCGTTAGCAAAAAAAAAAAAAAAAAAAAAAAAGTCCATGCGCAGGTTAGCAGACAGGGTGACCCCTGCGCGTGACCTCTGTAGGTGGGCCAATGGAAATTTTACTTTCATGTTACAGCTCAATCTATTTGCTGACGTATACAACACGCGCAGTAAACCGAAAGTAGCCAAAACGTGATGTACAGTGTTTACAAAAACGCATGCATGTCTGTCGAGTGTGTAACAAAATATGCCGGTGTCCAAAGGATATGGACCTTCATCAGGATACAGGTCATACAAAATTATAACTGAAGAATACAAAATCAAGAGTCAGCAAGGACTAATTTCAGTAACCACTTATGGGAGTGATTTGAAACTTTGTTAGTCTTCAGTGGTGTCAAGACTGTCAAGTTAGATTACTATTGTATGAATTAAGTACAATTTATGGCCCTTGTTTCACTTAGAATTTGGTTAAAGTTTTGCATGCAAGGCATTACAATGCACATACTACAGTAACCAGGCGCGTAGCCAGGCATACTCCCATACTCACGGGAGTACTTTGAATTTCAAAAATGAAAAATTTAAATGGCCTAAAAATGATGTTAAACTTGTGCCTAAGGGGGGTTCATGTCCACTCGGGTATACTAACAGTATCGGTTTATTTTTAATCACAAATTTTAAACTTGTGTTTCATAAATGCAATAAATAAGTTTTATACGTCCTAATTATTTACAGTATAATTGGCTTCAAAAAAAAATTGCGGGGGGGCTCTTGATGAGTGAGCTCAGTGTAACTCATTTAAGTATGTTAATCGATATCAGTTTTAGTGAAATACAAGAAAAACTGTGATACAAACTGTCACAGCAGGCCCACAAACAAAACTGTCATGTAAATATTTTGGAAAATGGTGATAATTGATGTTGAGGCATGGCCCCAAAAGAACTCAAGGAAACCAATTCTGGTTGAACAAGCAAAACCTAACACAAGCTACATCTACTGACTGACCTGTAGTATTGACACTTTACTGTTATCAAATAATAAAACAGTATGTCTTAATTTTTCATCGCCATTATCCTTATTAGTTTGACATTAATGAAGATTTTTATGATCATTTGCCGTAAAGCATTTAAAAATGGTTTAAAAGCTGAAAATGATAAGTAAACCAGAAAGAAAAGTTTTTAAAAAATAGGTTTGGATGGGATTCGAACTCATTCGTAAAAGTATGCCTGTATAGTTACAGATGCAGTAGCCTTTACCAATTACGCCACGGAGACAGACTACACGTAGGGAGGAAAAAAGGAATTTAATATAACATTGCATCTAATTTGAAAAAGGCAATCTAAGATTATTCAGTTGAATGTGCTTCGTTACTTTAACATCAAAAGCTGTGTAAGGAGAAAAGGAAATCATGTTTATATTTATCTCAGCGAAGATGGTGCCTGAAACATGAAACACGCTTTTCTCTATGATACGAAAGATCATTCAATGAGGAACGACAACTCTTGCATTTTCAAAAAAATAGACAGTGTCTACATTTTTCATCTCAGAAGTACCTTAATTTTTAAATGAAGGGAGTCTCCATGCATCTTTTCGTACCCCGTATTAAATATTGCGGGCTGCTGCTGTGGCCTGCAATAAGCATTTCAGAGAAGTTTCAGGAGTAAGTTTGTTTTTCTGGGGGAAATAGGCAAAACTGCCATTTAATAGGGCACACTATGTGGTTATCTCCTGCACATGTGCAAATCCCTCACATGTTGACATGTAACATATTCACTGATAGAGGTAAAATGTAGAATTTCTTTGTCAGCACTTCTCTTTAGAAAATGAAATTTTGCTGGATGCTTGTTTAGATGACAGTGTTTTTAGAATTTCATCTAAGCAAGCGCCATACAAAGTTTCATCGGACGCCCATACTAAAGAGTTACGGGAATGCTATAATGCTATCGGGTAGTCTGATACTGGTACGATTTGGATACTGTTCTCATACCAGTATATAGCTAAATCAAATAGGACATCACCTTAAATTCTGCTTTTCCCTTTTAAATCAAATTAAAATTGTACTTGTTACATTAGCTAAATCAAATAAGATGGTCAGTATTGATGAAATGGTGATTAAAACTACTTTTTAGCTCGACTTTTCTATGAAAAGGGGAGCTATCCTACTCGCCTCGGCGTTGGCGTCACACCTTGGTTAAGTTTTTCGTACCACCCCACTTTATTTCAAAAGTATTAGAGGTATGGCTTTGAAACTTACCATACTTGTTTACCATCATAACCTCCATCTACAGACAAGAGTACATAACTCTGTCAAGGTTTTTGACAGAATTATGGCCCTTGTTTTACTTAGAAAGTGTATTGAGCTTGGTTAAGTTTTTCGTACCACCTCACTTTATTTCAAAACCATTGGAGGTATTGCTTTGAAACTAACCATACTTGTTTACCATCATGACCTTCATCAACAGACAAGAGGACATAACTCTGTCAATGTTTTTGACAGAATTATGCCCCTTTTTGACTTAGAAAATACATTGAATATGGGTAAAATCCACTTATTGCCTTAACCCTTTGAGATATTGCTTTGAAACTTTGAATGCTATTTCACATCATTACCCCCATCTGTACGCAAGAGAAGGTAACTCTGTCAGGGATTTGTTTTAAAAATTAAGGCCTTTTATCGACTTAGAATCTTGGTTAAGTTTTTCGTACCAGTCCACTTTTTGACTAAACGTTTGAGATATTAATTTGAAAGTTGGAATACTTGTTTACCATCATGATTCCCAAACATGGGCAGGAGAAGGTAATTCTGTCAAGGATTTTATTTGAATTATGGCCCTTTTTGACTTAGAAACTCAGTTAAAATTTTCATTCTTGTCCACTTGTTAACTTAACCATTTGAGATATTACTTTGAAAGTTGGAGTACTTATGTACCATCGTAAGACCTATCTGTAAGCAAAAGAAGATAACTATGTGAAAAAATTTCTTAATTTGTACTTGGAAATTCCTAGTTAAAGTCTTGTGTGCCCTTAACTGTCAAAGTTTTGTTTTATTGGCAAGCACTAAAAAAGTCGAGCACGCTGTCCTACTGACAGCTCTTGTTAGCTCACCTGGCTACGCCATGGTGAGCTTTTCTGATTGATGATTGTCCGTCGTCCGTCAACAATTTGATTCAAATGACATCTCCTCTGAAACCTCTAGGCCAATGTTGATAAAACTATGCAGGAATGTTCCTTGCATGAAGCTCTACCAAAATTGTTCAAAGAATTCCATTCCATGCAGAACTCTGGTTGCTATGGCAACAAATAGGAAAAACTTTAAAAATCTTCTTCTCTGAAACCACAAGGCCTAGAGCTTAGATATTTAGCATGTAGCATTGTCTAGTGGACCTCTACCAAGATTGTTCAAATTATGACCCCCGGGTCAAAATTGACCCCGAGCGGGTGGGCACTTAGTTTTTGCATAGGCATATATAGGAAAAACTTTAAAAATCTTCTTCTCTGAAACCACAAGGCCTAGAGCTAAGATATTTGGCATGTAGCATTGTCTAGTGGACCTCTACCAAGATTGTTCAAATTATGACCCCCGGGTCAAAATTGACCCCACGGGGTGGTCACTTAGTTTTGCATAGGAATATATAGGAAAAACTTTAAAAATCTTCTTCTCTGAAACCACAAGGCCTAGAGCTTAGATATTTGGCATGTAGCATTTGCTAGTGGACCTCTACCAAGATTTTTCAAATTATGAGCCCCTGATCAAAATTGACCCTGCACGGGGGTCACTTAGTTTTACATAGGCTTATGTAGGAAAAACTTAAAAAATCTTCTTCTCTGAAACCACAAGGCCTAGAGCTTAGATATTTGGCAGGTAACATTGGCTAGTGGACCTCTACCAAGATTGTTCGAATTATGACCCTCGGATCAAAATTGACCCCGCACCGGGGGTCACTTAGTTTTACATAGGCTTATATAGTAAAAACTTTAAAAACTTTCTTCTTTGAAACCACAGGGCCTAGAGCTTAGATATTGGCATGTAGCATTGGCTAGTGGACCTCTACCAAGTTTCTTTAAATTATGACCCCCAGGTCAAAATTGACCCCGCACCGGGGGTCACTTAGTTTTACATAGGCTTAAAATATTATAGGGAAAACTTTAAAAATATTTTTCTCTGAAACCACAAGGCCTAAAGCTTAGATATTTGGCATGTAGCATTGCCTAGTAGACCTCTTCAAAGTTTGTTCAAATTATGCCCCTGGGGTCAAAATTGACCTTGCCCGGTGGGGGGGTCATTTGTTTTACAAAGGCGTATATAGGAAAACTTATTTGGTATATAACATTATCTAGTGATCTTGCACCAGGCAAGTGGACTTGTACCAAGGTTAGCGATATAGGGCCATCTTGGCCCTCTTGTTAAGATAAAAAAGCAAGTCTGGAGTGTACCCAGTAAAATTTTATCACAAGTGTCTTTTATCTTTTGATATATAAGTTCAATGTATTATTTAGTAATGTATTTACATTGACAGTAAAAATTAATTTAAAAAGACCACAGAATAGGAACAAGCCCATCTTACCATAGTTCCTTTAAATGTTAAATCTTCTTTTTGCCACTAATTGTAAAAACTTGGAATGATACGCCCATTTCTTCATTAAGGAGACCACCACTGGGTGTCAATGCAAGAGTAACTTTGATCTCCCAGCAGGTCATTTGTTCTACGTGACAATTTCGACTTAACACATGTATGAGGACCTCTTCCTCACTGACAACTGTTACAAGCTGGGAGAACTTCATAACCACTGAAATACTGGGACAAAGTTTGACACCTACATTACTTACATTTAACAGGACTTCATTATAGTGTATTTGTTGTTCACAGAATGAAGTAGTTATGCAGGTTTGGGGAAATATGGCTCTATACTGTAGCTACAGAAATGTAATGATGAGATGGCCAAATTTCAGAGAAGCAGGGGTGTATTGGTTGAGCTTGAGAGAATCATTGCAGTGCTCTATAGAATTGTTTTAGAGTGTAGGAGAATGATGCAGTAGTGTAATGGTAGAGCTCAGGTCATGCTTGGGGTGTAGTGATTCTGTGGTGAATTGATAGAGCTCAGGAGATGCCATGGTGTGATGATGGAGCTCAGGAGGTGCTGTGGTGTGATGATAGAGCTCATGAGATGCCATGGTGTGATGATGGAGCTCAGGAGGTGGTGTGATGATAGAGCTCATGAGATGCCATGGTGTGATGATGGAGCTCAGTGCAGGGAGGTGCTGTGGTATAATGATAGAGCTAAGGACATGCAGCTGTGTAATGATAGTGCTTAGGTGTAATAGTAGAGCTTAGCATGTGCAGTGATGTAACGACTGTAGAGCTCAGATGGTGAAGTGGTGTAATGGTAGAGCTGAGGAAGAGCTTTGGTGTAGTCATGTGGCAAAATCATTTATAACAGACTTAAGTGAAACAAATTGCCATGGACAAAGCACAGGTGGAAGGAACATACCTTTGACTTTTTTTTCTTAAGCTAATGCTTTTTTCTATGCATTTTAAAATTGATATCAGAATAAATAAAAAAAAAAATTGAAAAAAATTTTTTTTTCTTCATAGCTCTTTACTATAGACAACTTGTAATTGAAATTTTTTTTTTTATTTATTCTGATATCAATTTTAAAATGCATAGAAAAAAGCATTAGCTTAAGAAAAAAAGTCAAAGGTATGTTCCTTCCACCTGTGGGACAAAGGACCTCTCTTTCAGTTGATATTTTTGTGCACATGCAGGACTTTGCACTATTACTCAACACTAAGATGTAGTTTAAGTCATGTGAAGTACATTGCAGTGCATTAATGAGACCAATTTGCATCCTGTAATCTTTGACTCAGACTTCAAATATCACTGCAATAGTGTTCAAGGTTTCATATAACTGCCTTGACACACTGCAGTATTCTGAGTTCAGTCCTGGAGATTATAACAAATTGTCAAACCATTTTAGTAAATATTTAAAGACTGCATGCTATATTGTTTAAATACTGAAAAATTCTTTTGTTGGGTATGAGAAGAATTATATATTGCAATTTTAATTTCAATTTTTTTTTAAGGAGTCTCGATCTACACCAAAATTCATTTGTAGAGTAGAAATGTTTTTAATCATTTATCATATTCTTAAGTTCAGTGAAATGGAAGATTAACAAGGATTAATAGATTAATGAGGGATTAAAGATGCTCAGGTGAAGTCAAATAATCAGTTTGCAGTGTGAATTTAATGATCCCCTGAAACATTGCATAGTATACCTGTGCTATTTAATGATGGACCAGTCATGAACAAGAAAATTATAACTTAACAGTTATATGAGACGATTACTGTATTACATTACAGTGTACAGAATAATGGCCACGGCTGTTCTTCAACAGACTGAGCATATCACCCGATTGGGGTATATACCCCGAATGAGCTAAAACAGCCCGAAAAACAAACGAAAAAGTACAATTTTTTAAATAATGTTTTCACAGAATATTTATCTGATCTATACAGACCTGATAAAAACATTACTTTCTGGTTTTCCAGCTTGTAAAAAAAAAAAAATTTCACCAACAAGATATTGACATAATTTGCCTTACAATAATTTAAACATACTCGGTACACTGAAAAAAATAACATGCGTTTTTTCCTAACAAAAGATATTAAAAAAAATTGTATTTTTCTATTGTTCTTTCATGCATATTCATTATTTAAAAATGACGCCATCTTACGTATACCACCGCTCTATCTCCCATAACTAACTCACTGTTACTGCATGGAAAATCCAGACTAAAAATTATGTAGTGTGACAGGGATTTAATTTTTCGTAACTACCACCATTTTGGCTTTTTTGTACATGTCAACATGTTTGGTTCGGACTGAATTCTTTCATTGTCCGGCTGATTTTGTTTATAATTATGAGTGAAAACATTAAATTATACCTTTCAAATAAAACCTGAAAACCAAGCGAAATCGACCGATTAACGGAAAATCAACAGACACTTGTTTTTGTACTGATAAATTACGGCTTTCGGATAATTTGCGGGTTTTCCACGAGGTATAAAGGTCTTAATTAAATATTCAAATTAGACTGTTTTCCGGCAATTCCATTTTTAATCATTCTAAAGCAAAATAAATCGGCACCATTCTTGGGCTGATTTAGCGCTTCATAAATATTCATTAGATTCATTCAAGGGACGCAACTCTAATTGATTTTGCATTGCTAATGTAGGTCATCACCGTGGTCGCTATTATAAAGCCCAAAAATCGTTAATACAAACAGGCTATACTCTGTAGCCACAACGCTATCAATATATCAATAATATAGTTTCTTCGGCCATTCATAAAAATACAACAACTCGATAGAACGAATTCCAGTGGAACTCCGGTTCCAAAATGGCGACTGTTCCACAGCAAAATAATAACAAAAGCGCGAAACTGACGTCATACTCCATACGTGCTATAACATTGTAGCGACTAACTACTGGCTTCGGCAGATAACACTTCATTGCATCGAACAAATAAAATAGAAACACGCATGTGCTACACTGATGTCATATATATCAGTGCTACAGCATTGTGACTGCTTCTATTACCTTATCCACATAACGCTTTGTTGTATCGTACTAAAGTTTAAAGGTCATTTTGTCCGTTTTAGTAATACAAAAGACGTATATTCATAGTAATTAATGTTAATAAATATCCAAAAATAACTTTCGTCTCGAAAAATGCCACAGAAAACAATTCACACAGCAACTTGAAGTCCAATGGTTTATCTGACTTTGGTGTGTGTAATATTTTTTAATTTACTGTACATGTTTTAATAGTTAAAGTGGAATTATACACATTTTTTCAAGTAAAAATCCAGCTGAAAAAAGTGTATGTAAAAAGGGTGGAGGAAAAATAGCTTTTAACCCAATACACCAAACTCTTCATGCTACCAGTACAAAATAATAACTTTCCAAACATTACTTTTCCTATTTTGACTGGGAGAGTCAATTAAAATAAAACCAACTGCATGCAGGAGTTGCTTCCCTTCCACTTCCAAAATCTCTACCAACAACAACTTAAACACAAGGAAGATCACTGTGAAGAAAGGAACTATTATTTTCACTATGTGCAGTAAGCTTCGCATAATGTCACTTAAATGTATGCATTTCTTGTCAAAATAAATTTATCTATTGTGGGGTGTAAATGTAATTGGATTGTGACAGAAACTGTGGCACATTACCTGATGATGTGATTCCTTTAATTTTTTACATATCTTTGAATGACTTTAAAATAAAGTCTATCACTCAAAATACGAAGTCAGGACTGGTGGTGTTTTAGAAGCCACGGTGGAATTATTGTGAACCATATTAGACTATCTTGCCTGTCCTATTCTTCCATTTTTTGTTTGTCCAAATCTCTTTCAATGTTTCTTTATCTTTCTTTCAGATATGTCTGTAAAGTTTGAGCTATGTTAAAACATGTTTCAATGTCATCTTCAAAGAGAAAGAATCACTGTTCATTCAATTGTCTTTTTCAGGTGTGAATGTGCTAACTATCACTGACCAAGAGCAGTAAAGGTAAGGATTTTTAAGTTACACCCAGGTATCATCCTTTTAACTAAATTTGCATGAAGTGACTCCAAATAGCTTTCCCCACATGGCAGCAAAATATCAATCAGCAATAATTAAATAAAAATAAATTGAATCTGGAGTTGAATTTGATTAAATTTTGCAAGTAATTTAGACCCAAAATCATATTGCAATTACTGCAACTCTTACTTAATTAGTGAAAGCAAAAAGGAGTTGGAACTTGCATCTTAAATAGGTCTGTGATTGTCTTAATTTCTTGCAAGTTGTAGTTTATTGCTTTAATATTCTAGGGTTACAAGATGTGACCGTGGTGATGTAAAATTAATTGGAATAGAAAGTCAGAACAAGAAAACAAGAAATGTTAGCTGAAATAAACATAACTACTATTAGGAAATTAGAGGACAAGTATTCTGCAGAAGTTAGGGGAAGGGAACACTTTCATGTAGACAGGCCAAACATTTTAGGTCGCTCTAGCATGTGCTGAGGATAAGCAGTTGGGACCACTAGCAGTCTGTCATTCTTCCCCTCTGGAACTGTAAAATTACATTTGATAAGATTATAGAACACTTCTTACAGAAATAATTCTAGTGAAGCTCTGTGCCACCTTTTAAATATTCAAGAGATACTGATTTTTGAAAAGAAACATGGCTGTTGAAGGTAGTGGCTCTTGGGTATCTAAACATGGCTGTTAAACGTAGTGGCTCTTGGGAATCTAAACATGGCTGTTAAAGGTAGTGGCTCTTGGGAATCTAAACATGGCTGTTAAACGTAGTGGCTCTTGGGAATCTAAACATGTCTGTTAAAGGTAGTGGCTCTTGGGCATCTAAACATGGCTGTTAAACGTAGTGGCTCTTGGGCATCTAAACATGGCTGTTAAAGGTAGTGGCTCTTGGGCATCTAAACATGGCTGTTAAACATAGTGGCTCTTGGGCATCTAAACATGGCTGTTAAACATAGTGGCTCTTGGGAATCTAAACATGGCTGTTAAACATAGTGGCTCTTGGGTATCTAAACATGGCTGTTAAAGGTAGTGGCTCTTGGGAATCTAAACATGGCTGTTAAACGTAGTGGCTCTTGGGAATCTAAACATGTCTGTTAAAGGTAGTGGCTCTTGGGCATCTAAACATGGCTGTTAAAGGTAGTGGCTCTTGGGCATCTAAACATGGCTGTTAAACGTAGTGGCTCTTGGAAATCTAAACATGGCTGTTAAAGGTAGAGGCTCTTGGGAATCTAAACATGGCTGTTAAACATAGTGGCTCTTGGGCATCTAAACATGGCTGTTAAATATAGTGGCTCTTGGGAATCTAAACATGGCTGTTAAACATAGTGGCTCTTGGGTATCTAAACATGGCTGTTAAAGGTAGTGGCTCTTGGGTATCTAAACATGGCTATTAAAGGTAGTGGCTCTTGGGTATCTAAACATGGCTATTAAAGGTAGTGGCTCTTGGGTATCTAAACATGGCTGTTAAAGGTAGTGGCTCTTGGGAATCTAAACATGGCTCTTAAAGGTAGTGGCTCTTGGGAATCTAAACATGGCTGTTAAAGGTAGTGGCTCTTGGGAATCTAATCATGGCTATTAAAGGTAGTGGCTCTTGGGAATCTAAACATGGCTATTAAAGGTAGTGGCTCTTGGGAATCTAAACATGGCTATTAAAGGTAGTGGCTCTTGGGAATCTAAACATGGCTGTTAAAGGTAGTGGCTCTTGGGAATCTAAACATGGCTATTAAAGGTAGTGGCTCTTGGGAATCTAAACATGGCTATTAAAGGTACTGGCTCTTGGGAATCTAAACATGGCTGTTAAAGGTAGTGGCTCTTGGGTATCTAAACATGGCTATTAAAGGTAGTGGCTCTTGGGTATCTAAACATGGCTATTAAAGGTAGTGGCTCTTGGGAATCTAAACATGGCTATTAAAGGTAGTGGCTCTTGGGAATCTAAACATGGCTATTAAAGGTAGTGGCTCTTGGGAATCTAAACATGGCT
Source organism: Saxidomus purpurata (assembly GCA_022818135.1). Classification (NCBI taxonomy): domain Eukaryota; kingdom Metazoa; phylum Mollusca; class Bivalvia; order Venerida; family Veneridae; genus Saxidomus; species Saxidomus purpurata. The sequence goes on along the minus strand of JAFMSR010000005.1, from coordinate 52,070,041 downwards.
ATTAAAGGTAGTGGCTCTTGGGAATCTAAACATGGCTGTTAAAGGTAGTGGCTCTTGGGAATCTAAACATGGCTGTTAAAGGTAGTGGCTCTTGGGAATCTAAACATGGCTGTTAAAGGTAGTGGCTCTTGGGAATCTAAACATGGCTGTTAAAGGTAGTGGCTCTTGGGTATCTAAACATGGCTATTAAAGGTAGTGGTTCTTGGGTATCTAAACATGGCTATTAAAGGTAGTGGCTCTTGGGTATCTAAACATGGCTATTAAAGGTAGTGGCTCTTGGGAATCTAAACATGGCTATTAAAGGTAGTGGCTCTTGGGAATCTAAACATGGCTATTAAAGGTAGTGGCTCTTGGGAATCTAAACATGGCTATTAAAGGTAGTGGCTCTTGGGAATCTAAACATGGCTGTTAAAGGTAGTGGCTCTTGGGTATCTAAACATGGCTGTTAAAGGTAGTGGCTCTTGGGTATCTAAACATGGCTGTTAAACGTAGTGGCTCTTGGGAATCTAAACATGTCTGTTAAAGGTAGTGGCTCTTGGGTATTTAAACATGGCGTTAAGGAGGGGGGGGCGTGGTGGCTCTTGGGAATCTAAACATGTCTGTTAAACGTAGTGGCTCTTGGGAGTTGGCTGTTAAAGGTAGTGGCTCTTGGGAATCTAAACATGGCTGTTAAACGTAGTGGCTCTTGGGCATCTAAACATGGCTGTTAAAGGTAGTGGCTCTTGGGCATCTAAACATGGCTGTTAAAGGTAGTGGCTCTTGGGAATCTAAACATGGCTGTTAAAGGTAGTGGCTCTTGGGTATCTAAACATGGCTGTTAAAGGTAGTGGCTCTTGGAAATCTAAACATGGCTGTTAAAGGTAGTGGCTCTTGGGTATCTAAACATGGCTGTTAAAGGTAGTGGCTCTTGGAAATCTAAACATGGCTGTTAAAGGTAGTGGCTCTTGGGCATCTAAACATGGCTGTTAAACGTAGTGGCTCTTGGGAATCTAAACATGGCTGTTAAAGGTAGTGGCTCTTGGGCATTAAAGGTAGTGGCTCTTGGAAATCTAAACATGGCTGTTAAAGGTAGTGGCTCTTGGGTATCTAAACATGGCTGTTAAAGGTAGTGGCTCTTGGAAATCTAAACATGGCTGTTAAAGGTAGTGGCTCTTGGGCATCTAAACATGGCTGTTAAACGTGTAGTGGCTCTTGGGAATCTAAACATGGCTGTTAAAGGTAGTGGCTCTTGGGCATCTAAACATGGCTGTTAAAGGTAGTGGCTCTTGGGCATCTAAACATGGCTGTTAAACGTAGTGGCTCTTGGGAATCTAAACATGGCTGTTCAAGGTAGTGGCTCTTGGGCATCTAAACATGGCTATTAAAGGTAGTGGCTCTTGGGAGTTGGCTGTTAAAGGTAGTGGCTCTTGGGCATCTAAACATGGCTATTAAAGGTAGTGGCTCTTGGGAGTTGGCTGTTAAAGGTAGTGGCTCTTGGGAATCTAAACATGGCTGTTAAATGTAGTGGCTCTTGGGAATCTAAACATGGCTGTTCAAGGTAGTGGCTCTTGGGCATCTAAACATGGCTATTGAACGTAGTGGCTCTTGGGCATCTAAACATGGCTGTTAAACGTAGTGGCTCTTGGGAATCTAAACATGGCTGTTAAAGGTAGTGGCTCTTGGGAATTTAAACATGGCTGTTAAAGGTAGTGGCTCTTGGGAATCTAAACATGGCTGTTAAAGGTAGTGGCTCTTGGGCATCTAAACATGGCTGTTAAAGGTAGTGGCTCTTGGGAATCTAAACATGGCTGTTAAAGGTTAAGTGGCTCTTGGGAATCTAAACATGGCTATTGAACGTAGTGGCTCTTGGGCATCTAAACATGGCTGTTAAAGGTAGTGGCTCTTGGGAATTTAAACATGGCTGTTAAAGGTAGTGGCTCTTGGGAATCTAAACATGGCTATTAAAGGTAGTGGCTCTTGGGTATCTAAACATGGCTGTTTAAGGTAGTGGCTCTTGGGAATCTAAACATGGCTGTTAAACGTAGTGGCTCTTGGGAATCTAAACATGGCTGGTCAAGGTAGTGGCTCTTGGGAATCTAAACATGGCTGTTAAACGTAGTGGCTCTTGGGAATCTAAACATGGCTATTAAAGGTAGTGGCTCTTGGGAATCTAAACATGGCTGTTAAACGTAGTGGCTCTTGGGAATCTAAACATGGCTGTTAAACGTAGTGGCTCTTGGGAATCTAAACATGGCTATTAAAGGTAGTGGCTCTTGGGAATCTAAACATGGCTGGTCAAGGTAGTGGCTCTTGGGAATCTAAACATGGCTGTTAAACGTAGTGGCTCTTGGGAATCTAAACATGGCTATTAAAGGTAGTGGCTCTTGGGAATCTAAACATGGCTGTTAAATGTAGTGGCTCTTGGGAATCTAAACATGGCTGGTCAAGGTAGTGGCTCTTGGGTATCTAAACATGGCTCTTGGGCATCTAAACATGGCTGTTAAAGGTAGTGGCTCTTGGGCATCTAAACATGGCTGTTAAACATAGTGGCTCTTGGGAATCTAAACATGGCTGTTGAACGTAGTGGCTCTTGGGTATCTAAACATGTCTGTTAAAGGTAGTGGCTCTTGGGAATCTAAACATGGCTGTTAAAGGTAGTGGCTCTTGGGCATCTAAACATGGCTGTTAAACGTAGTGGCTCTTGGGAATCTAAACATGGCTGTTAAGGTAGTGGCCTTGGGAATCTAAACATGGCGTTAAAGTAGTGGCTCTTGGGAATCTAAACATGGCTGGTCAAGGTAGTGGCTCTTGGGTATCTAAACATGGCTCTTGGGCATCTAAACATGGCTGTTAAAGGTAGTGGCTCTTGGGCATCTAAACATGGCTGTTAAACATAGTGGCTCTTGGGAATCTAAACATGGCTGTTGAACGTAGTGGCTCTTGGGTATCTAAACATGTCTGTTAAAGGTAGTGGCTCTTGGGAATCTAAACATGGCTGTTAAAGGTAGTGGCTCTTGGGCATCTAAACATGGCTGTTAAACGTAGTGGCTCTTGGGAATCTAAACATGGCTGTTGAAGGTAGTGGCTCTTGGGAATCTAAACATGGCTGTTAAAGGTAGTGGCTCTTGGGAATCTAAACATGGCTGTTAAACGTAGTGGCTCTTGGGCATCTAAACATGGCTGTTAAACGTAGTGGCTCTTGGGAATCTAAACATGGCTGTTGAAGGTAGTGGCTCTTGGGAATCTAAACATGGCTGTTAAAGGTAGTGGCTCTTGGGAATCTAAACATGGCTGTTAAACGTAGTGGCTCTTGGGAATCTAAACATGGCTGTTAAAGGTAGTGGCTCTTGGGTATCTAAACATGGCTGTTAAACGTAGTGGCTCTTGGGAATCTAAACATGGCTGTTAAAGGTAGTGGCTCTTGGGAATCTAAACATGGCTGTTAAAGGTAGTGGCTCTTGGGTATCTAAACATGGCTGTTAAAGGTAGTGGCTCTTGGGAATCTAAACATGGCTGTTAAACGTAGTGGCTCTTGGGAATCTAAACATGGCTGTTAAACGTAGTGGCTCTTGGGAATCTAAACATGGCTGTTAAACGTAGTGGCTCTTGGGAATCTAAACATGGCTGTTAAACGTAGTGGCTCTTGGGTATCTAAACATGGCTGTTAAACGTAGTGGCTCTTGGGAATCTAAACATGGCTGTTAAAGGTAGTGGCTCTTGGGAATCTAAACATGGCTGTTAAATGTAGTGGCTCTTGGGAATCTAAACATGGCTGTTGAAGGTAGTGGCTCTTGGGTATCTAAACATGTCTGTTAAAGGTAGTGGCTCTTGGGAATCTAAACATGGCTGTTAAAGGTAGTGGCTCTTGGGAATCTAAACATGGCTGTTAAAGGTAGTGGCTCTTGGGAATCTAAACATGGCTGTTAAAGGTAGTGGCTCTTGGGAATCTAAACATGGCTGGTCAAGGTAGTGGCTCTTGGGAATCTAAACATGGCTGTTAAAGGTAGTGGCTCTTGGGAATCTAAACATGGCTGTTAAACGTAGTGGCTCTTGGGAATCTAAACATGGCTGGTCAAGGTAGTGGCTCTTGGGAATCTAAACATGGCTGTTAAAGGTAGTGGCTCTTGGGCATCTAAATATGGCTGTTGAACATAGTGGCTCTTGGGAATCTAAACATGTCTGTTAAAGGTAGTGGCTCTTGGGCATCTAAACATGGCTGTTAAACGTAGTGGCTCTTGGGAGTTGGCTGTTAAAGGTAGTGGCTCTTGGGAATCTAAACATGGCTGGTCAAGGTAGTGGCTCTTGGGCATCTAAACATGGCTGTTAAAGGTAGTGGCTCTTGGGAATCTAAACATGGCTGTTAAAGGTAGTGGCTCTTGGGAATCTAAACATGGCTGTTAAACGTAGTGGCTCTTGGGTATCTAAACATGGCTGTTAAAGGTAGTGGCTCTTGGGTATCTAAACATGGCTGTTAAAGGTAGTGGCTCTTGGGCATCTAGTCTTCATTAGTTAAGCAATGATTACCTATCTTATTGGTACAATGTATATGTACTGGGTAGGAAAGTAACTCATTTAGCCAAGAAATCATTTCAGAAAAAACAACATCAGAGTGTTGTAGATTTTGTCTACCCTTCCTTAAACATCCTTGCTTATAGAAGGTTTATACGGAACAAAACAGACATTAAAGTGTGTCCTGCAGCCTTTGAAATGCATTATGAACACTGATAAACATGTACCAAAAGCTGTTACAAGAAATTATCAAACATTTGGACTTTGGGTGTTCTCTATTTTTGAGACATCTTAAATACTGTGAAGCTTTAACAGACTATTTTCATAAATGTAGATTGGTTCTAGTGTTACATAGTTTCATTAGATTGACTTTGAAAGTTGTGTGATAATCTGAACAATGATGGTAATCACATTCCGTAAATTAGATTTAATTTCTCATTTGAGAGCAAATTGAAGGGAACCAGTATTGATGAGGTAATCATCTGCACCATGTGAAAGACATTATATCACTTCATTATTCCCAGTCCTCCCATATATAGTAACAGTCTGGTTGCAGAGACTGCTGGAAGTATTTTGGAGAGTGTGTTACTTTCTGATGTTTCTGTAACTGCTCATGCTTGTTGGAGATTATTTTTCAAGTCCGGTCCTGTTATGGCAAACTTGTTTGATACCTGGACTGATTCTCAATTATTTTAGACTCTGACTTTGCAAACAAACAGCATCTTAAGCAAGATTTATGGTCCAAAATTATAAATATTCTAATCTTGTATTTGCTTCATTTCATCAGTATGGCCTACAAGATAAAATGTTACACAGTGACATAATCCAGATTTTCAGTTTGAAAGATCAAAGTAAAAGTCAAGCTTGTAAAATGATGAAATTTTGTGATGCTACCCATACTCCTGACACTAATGTAACACCCTGTTCTTAAACAGGAGATTTCCTCTGCTTCAAGCAACTTCAGTAAAGTCATAAGATTTCTCATGGTTGGGAGATTGAGCCAGCCTGATGCTGATGCAAAAGATTTCAGTAATGATGAGTCATTTACTTCAAAGGTATTGATTGTAGCATCACTTAATCTTAGCTCAACCTCTGACTCACTGACTGGAGGTATCACACTACCTGATTCGGATTTTGCATGACAGGTAAGCTGTCATTAGTTCTGCCGTGGTCAAGTATTCTGTTTGTGGTAGCTCTGTCCACTATAAAAGCGAAAATGTGGGGGAAAAAATCTTTGCATGCAACTTAACTGTGTCCAAAAAACATCAGAATAACTTTAAACACTTTCCTCATTTAAATTCCAGCTTGTCATGGAATCTGATGTTAGAATGTTTCCATGTTTTCCAATCCAATCAGACCTGCCATTTTAGTGATTCAGAAAACTGTCTAGGGAGGTATTCTGTTCTCGAGACCATTGCCAGAGGACAGAAGTTCAGGAATTTACTATTGCATGAAACATTAATGAAATACTCATAAAATGCATCATTTCTTGAGAAAAAAGCTTGACAGATGAAGTTTTATGGCAATCATTACTCTGATTAACATTTTCCGTCATCTGTCTGCATGAGCCATCTCTAATTAAGCCAATGTACTGCTAGTGCTTCTCTCTGTGAACTGGAAATAATAGGCAACACACAAACTGTAATCACAGAGAAAGTATCAGCAATTTAAAGACAAAAAAAACATACCATTATCATTGTATAGTAACCATATACATTTTGGTGTCTACCTCCCCCCACCCCCCAACCGGCCCGTCTGCTATATAGTCAGCAATTTTTTCCGATGTCTATGAGCCTGTGTTAACTTGTCTAGTCATCATAACAACAGTACTGTAACTCTAATACTTTGTTTATACAGTCTCTCTCATCAAATGTTTTTCATCAATATACATAATATGACAACAAAGAGAATATATTGGTATGTATAATTAAATGATAAGTAGCCATAGGATGCCTTTTCATGATATTTATATATTTGGCTCTGTTCAGTCATGTATAGTGATATGAGTTATAATATGTAACTGTTTTGTGCTGTTTTGTTGAACCATGAAGAGAGGGATATTGTATTTGAAACAAGATGGATTATATATAGTTACATATAGAATCATCATGCGACCTGACATTATAAGAAATAAATTTAATTCAGTATCCAAATATAACATCTATTGTTCTGTAGATAAAAGGTTTTGTCTTAAAATGACAGTCTTGCATTACAGTTTTGACTAATGCTTTTTCACGCTGAATTATTCCAGCCACTAATTATTGTGTTTTCAGAGTTTTACTGCCTTCAGTCATGAATAATATTAAGAAGTGAGTGGGGAGGTGTTGCCATAGTTACAGGATTTCAGCATCTTATTTTCCTTGTGCCTGTATTAAGTATAACAGTCTCATCTTAATTTCTTTGTTCTGATTAAAAGTTATCCTCATTCCTTTCAAATAATTGTGTGCCATATTTGGTCAATACAGGAGGGGGTCTTTTTATTCTTTTGTTGTGAATCGACATGGCAGAACTTGCGTTTTGAGTTAGTCTGAGTGGGCTTTTGTTACAACTCTGGCAGATAATGGTCACTTAGCCTTATTGAAATATAAATATATATTGTTTCACTCAATCTTGAATTAATATTGATTGATGTGTTACTGAAGTTAATCGATCTTAAACTGTGAGTGAGTCTAAATGTATAATGAATTTTGTTCTTTTACAACAGCAGAAGAAGTAAACAGTTACTCAAACTTGTCAGTGTTGAAGTCTTACTTATGTCTCCATTGAAGATGCTTTTAAGTAAAATATTTCGTAATAGCATTTTCCATTAAATTCCATTAAATTTACTCTGTTACTTAGTGCAGTCCTGCAATTAGAAAAACTTTCCACCATTTATTGTTCCATTAGTGCTATATGGCTTCAAGCAGTTTCCCCACTCAGGCCTATTTTAGTAGTTTTCACAGATATTTCACCCTGCCTCTCCGCCTGAGTGCAAACAGTGGGACTTTTGAGGTTGATTTGTGGGAGAAAAAGAAGGCCTGTTGTATTCAATCTGGTGTAAAACCTTTTTAATCTCTTCTGGGGTATCAGGCAGTCAAGTTAAGTAACTCTTGACTGAATTTAATTTAAATTTATAATGGCCCTTGTTTCACTTAGACACTTTGGTTTAAGTTTTGTATGCAATTACTAACAGACTAGCATGCATAACCAGTAAATGGATTATTTGAAACTTAAATGAGTTTTTCAGGGGTACCAGACAGTCAAGTAAATAACTCTTGACCAAATTTGATTCAGATAATGGCCCTTGTTCAAGATGCAAATTTTGGTTAAAGTTTTGCATGCAAGGAACTATGAACATTATATCTCAGTAACATATGACTGGAATTATCTGAAACTGTAAGAAAGTGTTGACTGGTATCAGACTGATATTAAAGTCCCAGCAGCAAAATTACAAATATCCCTTGTTTTACCAGGAACCATGTCTTACTGGCAGATAGGACCTTTATTTGTATCAAAAACATTCCTAACTTTTGCTTTTTAAATTGATAAGTACATGTTAGAAATATAGCGCAGTGTTTTGTTCAACGATATTACAAGTAAGAAAATGCTTTCTGGCAACTCTTTCTGGTGAAGAAACGACTTTGATACAAAGTATGGCATAATTTTGTCATCATTGTTAAGTGAATAGAATATAAATCTATCATTATCCAATCAGTAAATTTAGTTTACAACATCAGTAAAGTTGGAAGTGATCCTGGGCCTTTAAGAAATGGCAACTTGTAATTTAAATAATATGAAAATGTTTTAAATGTAATATCAAAGTGTGTGCGTGCGTGTGTGTGTGTGTGTGTGTGTGTTGGTGGTGTGCACTTCTGGGTGCTGTGGGGTTCGTTTTGGGGAGGCTGCGTTTTTGGTACGTGGCATTCCCTGTTTGATATTATTTTTGTTTTTTTGAATAGTGGATAGTGGTGTCATCTGTCACTGCTCTAAATGTTTGTGTCTCAATTAACTGATTGACATCATAATTACACTGGCGGCCATGTAAACTGCATTATAACCACTGAACAATGTTGAAATCACACTTTGTACCCTATTTGACTACCATGTACATGTATTATAACTAAATACACTTATTACACTAGTGCATGAAGTGGTGTATTTTGGACAATTTCATAAAATCTTGAGGCATCTTTGGTGACAGTTTTGGCACAATTCTTCACTCACACTTGTAGAATTGCCTAGTCATCAAGCATACTTGATAAAAGTCATATGAAAAGATATAAACTGGTAAAACACAAAATTTATTACTTGATAACCTCATTCTTGATAACCACATTTTGTGACCTTTTCCCAGTCGAACTGGAACCCATTAAAACTAACAAAATTTTGTGTGTCATGGTGCAGAGGGTCATAAGTTGATCATTGATTTGTTTTCAGGTTTTAATCAGTAAACTTGAGTAGAAACAAACAGTAACAGCTTACTGTGTAACTGAGTACCCGGTGATAATTTTATTATTATATGACCTTGACTAACCATATGATGTGACATAACATGCATTATTTTGATGTAAACAAATACAGTACCTTTACACTTGGTGTATATGATATTACACAAAAGAATACCTTGTGCAATTATTATATTCATTTCATGAAGCCACTAGTTGAGTGGTCAAGGTCACTGGCTTGAAATCACTAAACCTCTCACTGATTGAGGGTCGTGGGTTTGAGCTGTGCTACTTACCTGACTAGGACAAAGTTGGCATTTTATAACGAAGCATGGAGATCTAGCACTGGTCCTGCCCAGGAATGCTGGTCAAGTAAAACTAGCTGCCTGCAAATATTTAGTTTAGTTTATACTTATTTATTTTAGCTCGATTGTGAAGAAAGTTTGTAACTTATCGAGTCCGCTTCCTGGAAAAACCAGTACTGGTGTCATATGAAGAGGTACGGTGGTGACCCCAGTGGGGCACGAATCCGCAACCTCCGGGATGAGCAGCAGAAACCTTAACCTCTACACCACCGCTACCCTTGACGAATGTAATGTGCTATTAAATTAAAGTTGATAAAAATGCAAATATTTAACCAACAGTTGTGGTTACATTTTGTGTTTAGTCTATTAGCACTGTTACAGACACAACAAAATGATGAAAATCAGCTGTAAAAGTATTTGAGTATATAAGAAGCACTTTGTTTCTTTGTAATGTGCTTACACCCATACATGCCAGGGTTTCCAAATCACTGTGATATTTGACTTTAGAAATTAGCAGATTGTTGTACTAAGAAAAGTCAGTAAATCAGTTAAAAATGCCAAAAAGTTTCAAGAAAAATGGGCAGAATATAAATCACAGTATTATTTAAACCTTAATTCCAGGAGATTTGACTGGGCACCAGAGACTAGGCAAAATTGTATGTACACCAGCGAATACTTATTATGTCTGCTTAGTACTACAGCACCACCCGGTAATAATAAAGTAAGAAACCGTCCTATATAATACAGAAAATGACACCCTTATAAACAAGACATTCCACTGTTCCTAATTTCCTTTCTTCTCAAGTGAGCTATGTTATAGATTATTTGTTTTCTGTCAATCAGCTCCTAATATATGACCTACATTAATCTTTTGTTTAATGGCAGGGTGTTTTCTCTGTTTAATAGCCTATTACATTCTAAAAGTCAGTTGTTTATGCCAGGTTGAAGAGAGGTAACACTGTCTGTTTCCTCATTCAAATATAATAATTGTATAGCCATAACTGCCATCTACATGTATGCACTGGTTTCAATGTTGAAAGCGCATAAATTATTAAATTATCTTCCTTTATTAGCTCACCTAGGACACAGTGTGTTCATTCAGGACATCTCCTCTGTAGGGCAATGTTGATGAAACTTGGCATGGATGTTCCTTGTATGAACCTCTACCAAAGGTGCTCAAAAACAGCAAATAGGAAACCTAGAACTTAGATATTTCTTGCACTGTCTAGTTGACCTCCATCAAGATTGTTCGCCCAGGGTGGGTGCTTTGCTTTACACAGAAACATAGTGAAACTAAATAGCTTCTTAATAGCTCACCTGTCACTTGATTTTACATAGCCTGAAGTATTGCCTAGTGGACTTTTTCTAATATTGTTCAAATCATGATGCCCCTGAGAAAATTGACCTCGCCTGAATGGTCACTTCATTTAACATGGATTTCTACAGGGAAATCTTCAAAATCTTCTTGTTTGAACTGCTAGGCCAACAACTTAGGTATTTGGAATATAGCATCACTAAGTGGACTTCTTTGAAGACTTCAAAGCAGAACGACCAGTTCTGTTATTAATAACCTTGTATTAAAGCCAATGGTAGCCAGATGAGCTATGTAGGGCATCTTGGCCCTCTTGTTTTATGTACAATTGCACAGAAATGATGAACACAAAGAGTGACAGTAACAAAAACATAACTGATTTAAGTTTATACCAATTTATCTTACTTGGTTGTTGCAAAAGCTTCAAGTACACTCAAATTGACATATTGCCGACTGTTTCTTTGTTAAACCAATGCTGCTGCATGTAAATTCTAATTAGGTGTAATTCAGTGTAATTTTCCAGAGTTAAGAGACTTTAAATTTCAAATTTTCGAATACATTTAAAAGTAATTCAAAATTTATTCCATTAGTTCCGCAGAGAGGGTGTGAAGCGTCACTTACTGTAAGACTTTCAGGGACCAGTTTTCAGTAGACTGTCTTAGAATAGAATGGCAATATGTTAGTTTGGGATATATTTGTAAAAATGACTGCATTTACTTCTTTTTGATTGTTGTCGGGAGGACACCAAAGTACACTGTTGATATGAAACCATTATCACAGTAATCATGGCCTAAACCAAACAGTATTGCTTCTATAAAGTCATTATTATCAGCTAATTATCATAAATAATAATGAGCATAAAAATAGTAATTATTATTATATAATAATCATCAAAGTCTTTTACAGTCTTTGTCACACCTATGACTTAGCAGTTGTTCACTGTCTCAAGTTTTACATCAGATTTTCAGTGAAATAAAGTAACTATATATAGCAGCTTCATGGATAATAATTGTGAACTACCTGCAAGTTACAGGTGTGAAGTGTCACATGTAGCAACAAGACGAATTTTGATGCAAAGCATCAAAGACGCCGCGCATGTTTTAGAAGCATGACTTGGACAGGTTTCTCTATAAAATCAGCGAACCCTTTTTACTACATAAAATGATCATTACCTCTGTGTACTTTTTGTTTATGTAACTGATTCATAAAAATAAACTTTTTATTAGTTACTAGCATAATGCTAAATCCTTGTGTAACTTCCATATTGTTAAATACCTCTTTTTTCACAACATTAATTATTTTCGGATGCTAATTTTACACTGGCTATTTTTAGATAGACAAAACTATTTATAACCATGGCTCCTCCCACAATTTCACTGACTACAGGTCGGTTTATAGGATGCAGAGGCAAAAAAACCTGTGCAAGTATAATTTACACCGGGTCCAAATATTGTGAAAATAACTATTTGTAAAACAGATATACCAGCCCCTCCCTCCCTGTAGCTGGTAATGTGGATTATTCTTTCTTTCTATTCCCAGCGTATACACTCTAGCAATATGGCGGAAAGAGATGAAATCCACATGATTAATTATGCTGTGACGTATACATTTTACAGAACTTCCATTGGCTGAGTATTGTTTTTATTTACAAATGATGGAATGGAATTCCGTTAGGGCCCTACGTATTGCATAGTTTGGTGAACGGGTTTTCTTTTACAGTTTCAATATTATAGTCTAATATGTAGTAATTAAAATGGGTTGTCATTGATTTTTCGCGTTGGCGCCATGTATTCTATTATTTGAGTGGTTTAAGATAGCAAAACATCTTCCGAATCTTTTTTTCTGAGCTTTGATGAATCGGGTCGTAAGGTCCGTAAACAAAGCTATAAAAAACCCGTAGTCTGCGAGTTTGTGGAAAAGTTATTAAATACTCATTAAATGTGTCCAAAGTTTTGTAATAAGGGAAGAAGACGTAAATATTTTGTACTTTATTATTTTTTTAATGACTTAATACAATTTAATGATTCATAAAAGTCATTTTTCATACATATAGAATATAGTTTAGATTTACAATAATAATGTTGGCTGCTCCCTATTTGATTATGCAACCCCATGGTCCAAAATTGAAACCTATTCAATACTGACGCCGCGATCCCTCGCGGCGTCAATAACTGGAAAGGTAATGATATAGCTAACAATTTCATTATGAAATAAATGACAAATGTTCTGCTGTTTCTCTTATTGCTACTTAGGCCAGTGTTTTTCGACGTAGCCGTATACTTTTGATTTGAACTTCCGTTGGTATGGACGCGTTGCTAACCAACTTCGTTATAATGTGACCAATCAGAATCTGCAAATTATTGGCTAGCGTTGGTACGGAATAAGCAGTGTACTGCCCGGGAGCCTTCTGAAACACAAAATGTGTATATTTTTTTATATTATAGTTATTTATAATAAATCATGTTGCAAAAAAAGAAAAAACAGAACACGTTATGTCAAGGTTTCTGGACAGTACGAAGATCAACTTTTGTATTCAACGAGGTGTTGTCCGGGGCCAGACATCTAGTGTCATTGATTATTGGCTAGCGTTTTTGTACCGGAATTAGCAGTGTACTGCCCGGGAGCCTTCTGAAACACAAAATGTGTTTATTACGTCACCTACGTCGACCATCTTTTTTTTTTAAAGATATTACTTGTTTTATTTGTCGTTACTCGAACCCGCCACCCCTATTTTTTCGTATTTAAAAAAAAAAAAAAAAAAAAATTTAAAAGTTGAAAATTTTAAAATCGCGAAATTAGAGATCCGTTTATAAAAATGATAACGTCCAGAAGCTGCATTCGTCTAACAATTTTTTTCAGACCAATTTGGGACCAAAATTCGGACCCATTCCCCTCCTGAAATGTTGTATATTTCCCCCTGTTTTTGACAAAAATAATCCCCTCAAAATGAATGCTGACGAAAGTTTTTGATTTATTTAATCAAATGTTTGCAAAAATAGTTACAAAATGTAAGTCTCCATCAATAAAAATGTTTCATAATCATTTCTTGCAATTATTTGATACCTTACAATTGAAATAGTCCGCCAAAAATTGCCGATTTTTCGTTTGTCAACTATTTTCGGGACCCCGATTTTTGTTAATTTTTAAAAAGAAAACAGTGTTCAGAAGACTCAAAAAAGAGAACAATACATTTTTTTCATGTGTTTTATCCCAAATGCTTGCTGCTTTGTTACTGACACCAGTATTTTTTATCTGAAAATTTGGTTAATCTTTCAGTGCGATTTTGGGCCGAAATTCGGCCCCATTCCCCTCCTAAAATGATATAAGATTATCCCCCAATTTCTGACAAAAAATTCCCTCAAAATATTGACAAAATTTTTTGACTTACCTAAAATGCTGATAAATGTTTTTATGCCCCCGAAGGGTGGCATATTAAAATCGCACCGTCTGTCCGTCTGACCGTCTGTCCGTCTGTCCGTCCGTCCGTCTGTCCGTCCGTCCGTGCGTCCCCACTTACAAATTCGTGTCCGGACTGTAACTTTGTCATGCATTGAAGGATTTTAAAATAACTTGGCACACATGTCTAGCACATCAAGACGACGTGTCGCGTGCAAGACCCACTTCCCTACCTCAAAGGTGAAGGTCACACTTGGAGTATGAAGGTTATGGAATCCTCTATATATGCACACATTCGTGTCCGGACTGTAACTTTGTCATGCATTGAAGGATTTTAAAATAACTAGGTACACATGTCTAGCACATCAAGACGACGTGTCGCGTGCAAGACCCACGTCCCTAGCTCAAAGGTCAAGGTCATACTTAGAGTTTGAAGGTAATGGATTCCTCCATATAAGCATATATGCACACATTCGTGTCCGGACTGTAACTTTGTCATGCATTGAAGGATTTTAAAATAACTTGGCACAAATGTCTAGCACATCAAACGACATGTCGTGTGCAAGACCCACGTCCCTAGCTCAAAGGTCAAGGTCATACTTAGAGTTTGAAGGTAATGGATTCCTCTATATAAGCATATATGCACACATTCGTGTCCGGACTGTAACTTTGTCATGCCTTGAAGGATTTTAAAATAACTTGGCACAAATGTCTAGCACATCAAGACGACGTGTCGCGTGCATGACCCACATCCCTACCACAAAGGTCAAGGTCACACTTAGAGTTTATAGGTAATGGAATCCTGTATATATGCATACATTTGTGTCCGGACTATAACTTTATTATGCTTTGAAGGATTTTAAAATAACTGTGCACAAATGTCTAGCACATCAAGCGGATGTGTCGCGTGCAAGACCCACGTCCCTACCTCAAAGGTCAAGGTCACACTTAGTGTTTAAAGTAATGGAATACTGTATGCATGATTACTCTGTCATGCATGGAAGGATTTTAAAATTACATAGCACATTTATTGAGCACATGGAGAGGACACAGACTGTGAGGCACCTCTTTCGGGGGCATTCGTCACTTGGGAGGGACAGCTCTTGTTGATTAATTTAATCAAATGTTGGCCATATGTTTTATAAAAATGCAACTTCCCATCAATCAAAAAGTTTCAGAATCAATTCTTGCAATCACTTGATACCTTACATGTGAAGAAGTCAGCTGAAAATCGCCGATGTTTGGTTTGTCACCTATTTTCGCGACCCGATTTTTGTTATTTTTTTCAAAGAAAATGGTGAACAGAAGACTCAAAAAAGATAATATATACAATGTTTTCAACTGAAAATAGCAGTATTTGTTTTATTCGTGTGTGTTTTAACACCAGTGCCTGTTGCTTTGTTACTGACACCAGTATTTTTTCAAAGAAATACTAGGCCATCATTAAAAAATTGTTTGCCGTAACGCGACCCAAACTTTTTTGTGTGGGTAGGTAGGTAGGGTTTTTTTTTTTTAATTTTTTTTTTTCTGCTTTGTAACATGTGTGTATAAGTGGGGGACTTCACATTATCATTTTAGCCATTTACCAGATAACCATAGTGTCAGATATGGAAATATGACCAGAACAACTTGTTGTCCTGCGGGCCAGTGTAAGTTTTTCTCTTCATCAACTGCAACTAATGCATCAAAACAGAAAAGAATTTCGCAAGAAAAACATTCCATTTTCTGGTTTCCCCCATAAATATTATCCTCTAGAATTTTCCAACGTACATGATTTACATGTATTTCCATCAAATTTGTTGTCAAGACAAACTGGTTAAATACTCAGCGCCCATAGCTAATACACTTATAAATGTCTCACAGCCTGGTTAATAAATATGTCTGTTCCGTCCAGAAGTGGCATTTCAAATCCAATCATAAATGCTTCTTACATCAAAGCTTTAAATTGCCATGCATACCAGGCATGTATTACCACCTTACCAGTGAACTGAGGTCTACCTTGGGAGATTTTTGCAGGTTACTTTATGTGAATGGGTGCCATAAGCATCTCATGATCTGTATTTGAAGGTTCACATACTAGTTGGACATCACTATTATTTTATTGTTACATGTTTTAAAGACTTATCAAAGTCTGTTAAAACTGACAGTCTGTCATATGGATCCGAATTAAAGGTGAGAACATCAGTTCCTGACTTGGAAACTTTAACGTTTGCACATTTTTGAAAGTGCTCATTCACATCTGGGGGGATGCTGCAATTCTCGGTTAATACTGCCTAGAATACATCAAACCAACTTTGGTTGGTTTGAAACTTTATTATAGCGTTTGACGCTATAGATTTGGTTTTTTCACCCGAAGCATGGAGCAACACGGTGATAGAAAACGTGACTGTTTCAAAAGTTTTACAGTCGGCCATTTTCGGACAGCACACTACCTTTGATACTCGCTTAATATAAGTCCAGGTTTTGAGAACCTCAGTCACCCAGTCGTCTGATACGCAGTGCAAAGGCGGGAGACACTCAAAATCCCCTTGGTCTTAAAATGGCATCGTAGTCATAATCCCCTCAATGGATTTTACATTGTAATTTCAATAATGTTATTTTTTGTTCAATCATTCGCTAATTAGTAAAGTAAAACTTGAGACAAATAAAACATTTAGTAACATTTTTTCATTCAATTATATTTTTCCATTTGTAAAATCCTTGAGGGGATTACGACTTCAATGCCATTTTTGGACTGGTGTCAAGGGGATTTGAAGTACACTCTGGACAGCCACCCCCAGAATTTTTAGCCGGTCAATTGTACACTTAACCGATATTAGAAACGCAAAGATTTCCCCTGTCGAACATTTTTATTTGAATGACGCTATTGTTTTTTATTTCCATTTTAGTCATTTTTTTGCGATGAATTATTGAAACGTTTACAAGAATTCAATTTTATATTGTTTTTGTTGTGTATGAATTTGAATAATTTTGAAACACGATAGCACTGTTGAAATAAATATTTTGCAACTTTTGCGTTTCTAAACCTGTCGAGTGTATATATATTAAATTCAAAGAAATATTTGCCGACCGACGTACATTTGTACAGGAACGGTCTATACCGGGGTTATAGAGTATTCCTGATTTGTATAGCGTGATATATTGCATCATCCAAAATACTTGCTCATATCAGGAACCGTCTTATAGAGTATTCCTGCAGGCTGCTCGTATTAAACATCGTCAATTCCAAACAAGTATTTTAAAATCCAAAATTATCAGACTGTTGTCTAGAGCTACTTGTCAAAATAGTGCGGTCTTTTTAATGCCACGTGCTTCGCTAAGATCAAAGCGTCGGCTTACGTTCTTTGATCTCGCGACACCTGCGGCTTTATCTTTATGAAGTAAAAATATTTATATTTTTGATCAGCAAAGGTCATATATTAAAATGAATAGAAGAAAATTGTTGACAGTTACTGAAAAAATAGCTCAATAAATGACACGCTGAAACGCCGCGATTTTATTATAAACATAACGTTTGGTTTTTAATAAAGAACAGTTGGGACTTTTTATATGTAAATTTAGAAGTGCTTTTCGCATTCACAATTTAAAAAATATTACTCAATCAGTGGTGTCTCATAGCTTGGACTTTCAAACAATTTCAAAATGGTGTTAGATTATGACAGGCCGTATTTTACACACCTACCGCGAGTGACAAATGCCAAGATAAACATTGACCAATTACAGCGGATTTTTAACGGTAGTAATATTTTGGTGATCAATATTTACGGTTCTGAAAATTAGCAGTAATGCAGCCGGTGATACCGGTTGCGGTTTATTACCGAAAAGAACAACAGAAAAGAAACGAAATGGCAAAAAACGTCCGCGCTCACCCACGAAAAAATTTTTTTTTCCAAAGTTTGGCCAAAAAAAAATTTGGGTCGCGGCGATTTTCACGGGTCGGTCGCATTACAGCAAACAAACAATTTTTTAATGATGGCCTTATGTTAAATTTCTGTTTCTTCTCTATATCCTTTGAACGCCGATAACGTAATAAACCGTATACACAGGTTAAGACAGGTTTGGCCTTCCATAGAAGTGACAGTTACCGTATGGAACACGTTTTGTCTGTATGAATTTAAAGGCTATGCCGACAGCTTCTGAATGTTGAAAACAGACGTCCGAGGCAAATGCTGACACTTTAAGACAACCTTGAAAATGACCTTGGACACAATTTTACCAGCTTTGAAAATTTTCATTTTACCAACGTTCGCGTACAGGCCCCTGTGGGATAGTGTTTTGAGTGCGTGCAAATATTTTTTCACAGACATAACGCAGACATGTACTCAAACCTAGGTATATTGACAGCTTATGAGAACGAAAATTGTGAAAAAAATTGACCTCATTAGCAAAAAAAAAAAAAAAAAAAGAAGTCTATGCGCAGGTTAGCAGACAGGGTGACCCCTGCGCGTGACCTCTGTAGGTGGGCCAATGGAAATTTTACTTTCATGTTACAGCTCAATCTATTTGCTGACGTATACAACACCCGCAGTAAACTGAAAGTAGCATAACATGATGTACAGTGTGTACAAAAACACATGCATGTCTGTCGATATGCCGGTGTGCAAAGGTTATAATTGGGAAAAGAATAATGAAATAAGTCAACAAATTTTCAAGGGCATTTTGCTCTAGGATTGGGTGTTCTTATGTCGTATTTTAGAAGAGAAAGCAGGTCCACGATGAAACAAAGTTTGTCATGTATAAAAAAAAATCTTTTTTTTTTTTTTTTTTTTTTTTTCCCCCTCCGTAGTATGGAGCTTTTTAATTTCAAACTTCGAGTAACAAGAATTAAAAAAATTCTGGCCTTATATGCACTAAGCAAAATTATTGCACTTGCAACAAAATGTCAGAGCTGAGAAAAAGAGCACCAGGCGGTTACAGAATCACTTCAGTACACTTGTAACAGTTTTTTAATTTTTAGCTCACCTTAGCATAAAGTGCTCAAAGGTGAGCTATTGTGATCGCCTGGTGAACGTCGTCAGTCTGTATGTTGGTCGATCAGTTGGTTGGTCGGTCATTCCTTCTTCCGTCCGTCCACACTTAATCTTGTGTATGCAATAGGGGCTGCATTTTTCACTAGATCTTCATGAAACTTGGTCAGTATGACTGCCTTGATGAAATCTAGGTCGATTTCGAATATGGCTCTTCTGGGGTCAAAAGCTTAAGGTCACAAGGTCAACCTTGTGTATGCAACATTGTCTGTACTTTTCAGTGGAACTACATGAAACTTAGTCAGAATTACTGCCTTGATGAAATGTAGGTTGAGTTTGATTATTGGTCATCTGAGGTCAAAAAGTAGGTTATGGGGTCAAATCATAGAGAAACCTCGTGTGTGCAATAGAGGTTGCATTTTTCATTGGATCTTTATGAAGCTTGGTCAGTATGATTTTTGCCCTGATGAAATCTAGTTTGAGTTAGCCAGGTGAGCAATAAAGGGCCATCTAGGCCCTCTTGTTAAATCAAGAAATAAGAAATATATTCAGCAATGAAATGCAGTCAGAGTTTTTGTGTGGCCCTTTCGGAGAAAAGGCGATACATAGGGATCGCTTTGTGCGTCCATCGGTCCGTCCGTCACATAAACTTAACGTTGGATATAACTGCCATTTCTTCAGATTTCTTCATCAAACATTACAATTGTATTGCTTATGACAAAAGGGTCATGATGGCACTAAATTTAGTAGGTCAAGTTCATATTTGACAGAGTTATGCCCCTTTTTGTACTTAGATTTTGTCACGAAAACTTAACATTGGCTATAACTTTGCCGCCAAATTTTGTATGTCAAGTTCATATTTGACAGAGTTATGCCCCTTTTTATACTTAGATTTTTGCTATAACTTTGCCATTTCTTAAGATTTCTTTATCAAACTTTCAAATTGTATTTTTTATGTCAAAAGGGTTGTGATGCAGCACACAATTTGTAGGTCTAGGTCATGTTTGACAGAGTTATGCCCCTTTGTTACTTAAATTTTGTCACAAAAACTTAATGTTGGCTATAACTTTGCCATTTCTTAAGATTTCTTCATCAAACTTTCAAATTGTATTGCTTATGCCATTAGCCTCATGATGCCGCCAAATTTTGTTGGTCAAGGACATATTTAACAGAGTTATGCCCCTTTTTAGCTCGACTATTCGAAGAATAAGGAGACTATTGCACTCGCGTCGGCGTCGGCGTCTGCGTTGGTTAAAGTTTTTCATAAAGTCAAATATCTTGAATACTATCAAAGGTATTGACTTGAAACTCAAACTATATGTTTACCATCAACATCTTCACCTGAGGAAACAATCCCCATAACTCTGTTTTGATTTTTGACAGATTTATGCCCCTTTTTAACTTAGAAATTTTGGTTAAAGTTTTTTATAAATTCAAATATCTTGAATACTGTCAAAGGTATTGACTTGAAACTCAAAGTATGTGTCTACCATCAACATCTTCACCTGAGGAAACAATCCCCATAACTCTGTTTTGATTTTTGACAGATTTATGCCCCTTTTTAACTTAGAATTTTTGGTTAAAGTTTTTTATAAATTCAAATATCTTGAATACTATCAAAGGTATTGACTTGAAACTCAAAGTATGTGTCTACCATCAACATCTTCGCCTGAAGAAACAATCCCCATAACTCTGTTTTGATTTTTGACAGATTTATGCCCCTTTTTGAATTAGAATTTTTGGTTACATTTTTTTATAAAGTCAAATATCTATAGGTATTGACTTGAAACTCAAACTATATGTTTACCATCAACATTTACACCAGAGGAAACAATCCCCATAACTCTGTTTTGATTTTTGACAGATTTATGCCCCTTTTTACCTAAGAATTTTTGATAAAAGATTTTATAAAGGCAAATATTTTGAATACTTTCAAAGGTATTGACTTGAAACTCAAATTATGTGTCCACCATCAACATCTTCACCTGAGGAAACAATCCCCATAACTCTGTTTTGATTTTGGTAGATTTATGCCCCTTTTTAACTTAGAATTTTAGTTAAAGATTTTTATAAAGTCAAATATCTTGAATACTATCAAACGTATTGACTTGAAACTTAAAACGTATGTTTACTATCAACATCTTCACCAATGTTTTTGATTTTTGACATATTTATGCTCCTTTTTAACTTAGAATTTTGTCACAGTTTTTACCAGACATTATTAGAAATACTCGAAATGGCTTACTTTTGAAATGTCATAGAATAATTATGCAGCATGCAGCGGGCATGCTTTTTTAATTTTAAACATATCAATTTTGATATGTTACAAAGTTATTCATGATCAAATATACAAGGTCGTGTATTTCTTTGAAATTATCCCCCCCCCCCTTCTCCCCCCAGTTGGCTTACAGAATCCAGAGTAAGGCAACGCATGTATTGTACATTTACATAGGTCTTTGAACAAGTTTCATATCTTTGACCTTAATTCTGATAGACAATTACACAAAACACCTGTTCTTAGACAAAAAAAAACATTTTACCGACAAGCTTTCGAATAGTCGAGCGTGCTGTCATGAGACAGCTCTTGTTGTACTTAGATTTTGTCACGAAAACTTAACATTGACTATAACTTTGCCATTTCTTAAGATTTCTTCATCTAACTTTCAAATTGCATTGCTTATGACATAAGGGTTGTGATGCCGCCAAATTTTGTAAGTCAAGGTCATATTTGACAGAGTTATGCCCCTTTTTGTACTTAGATTTTGTCACAAAATTATTGGTTATTCTGACAAAGCGTAAGAGGGCGACACAAGTGTTCTACTGAACACCCATCTAGTCTTTAAAAACAGGGTCCGTATATTACAGGGTTATGAATCTCTACTATATATGGTAAGTTAGCTAAAATATGATGTCGCGCTATCGATTTTTTCCGAGCCGATTTACCTGTATTTATGAACCTGACGGCTTTATCAAGCGGAAGCGTGTTTACACGTGAAATATTGTACCCTACTGATACTAATGTCGTTACTGTAAAGGCATTTTTTCTTCGATTTTGATACGATTTTCACGTAGTTTTCGGCAATAAAATTCAGATTCTAGCAATATAAATATCAAAATGATAATATATAAAATTCACTATGAAAAAACGAGTTAAACGCAAACAGGCGCGATGAAAACGGTATATTTTATGCTGAAAAAAAATAATATATGTGCGAACAAAATACACGATAGTTGCTTTGTTTTTAAAACATTTTTCCTCTTCTTTTCCATAATATTTTCAAAGTGAAAGGTGAATACAATGAACACTTTTTAATACATTGTACACTGTGTAGATCTCTGTTAAAGTGTGTTTATTTCTTCCTCGGGGTTTTCTCCGACATTTCTAAGATGGTACATGTAATTCGAATAAATTAATAGAAAGTGGAATTCTGTCCATTGTTTTAACTTTTTAAAATAGCCTTCGTATTTTTGACTTCATGTTCTAGCGTCTTCTAATTAAAAGATTGTTGTTTTCAGAATTCTTCACACATTAATTACGCTAATAAAATAATTGCCTGTTTGTGTTTGATCGTTATTTGTGTAGTAACAGTAGTTTTAAAGGATCGAAAAATGTCAACAAAGCAATTATTTAATGAATGTCACGTTCGAAACTGTGAATTCTCTTTAGTTTAGTTTTTCTGTGAAACTTCATTTAAATCCATTGAGAATAAAAAATCATATCAAACAACTAAATTTTAGACTAGACTGCATAAGCGAATACAAAAAGCACGAACATAATTTCACACTTCCGCAATCTGAAAAATTGCTATTTTAAACCATTTATACTAAAACTTTACACAAAATCGAGCTAAATTTTCATGTTATCACATTTTTTCAACTTACTTTCTTTTTAAAACAATGATTATTTTGACGATATCGTCACGATTTATGGAGTATATGTAATCACAAATCATAAGTAAAATGATTATCGCCGCCTAAATATGCCGCCATTTTGGATAACTTGTCAATAACATCAATTTCAGTCGCTCGAAAATGCATTTTTGAAAATTAAAACTCGATTTGGTGATCACTACGGAGCAATCTTTGAACTATCTCTATCATCAGAAAAAAAATAAGATAATACTCAATCACAAAGAGTTTAGCTTCACATAACATACCCATTTACACTGTGTATCAACAACAGCATCTCTACTGCTTCAAAATCTCCAAACAATCATCCATTTATAACAGCTTATTTTGACCATTTGGTAATAGAAAACAAAACGTAAAGATAAAAAAATAAACTTAAACACTTACCTCACATTTCAATATCACGATTAAATGAAAAATCGCTCAAATAACAAGTTTATACGTGTTTTGTTGATAGGCTTTCCCGATCAAAATTTTCAAAAACATTCCATATCTCGGACAAGGGTCACGTGACCCGGGACATCATATTTTCATATTTGGCCGTTTCGTAACCCTGTAATATACGGACCCTGTTAAAAACTATCATGAACTTTATAAGGTGTGCAACAGTACATAATTGTAACACAAATTATAAAAACACGATATGCATTTGGATGCGTTTTGCTTACACATGTCTCATCATTATTTCATTTACCGCACAACATTCTATATTTAATACAGGTTGCTCCCTATTTGTTTTATATGGGAAACATAGCAACATGTGTAAGAATAAAATTAAATGTTTTGAAGCATATGAGATGCATAGATAGATTGATTTATTCGTGCAATATCATAAAGATTACTTATAATATACATAAATACTAAATTACAACTCACATAATAATTATATAACAATTGTTTCATTCTAACCTCAGACTTAGCTTGAGCACAGACTAAGCCTGAGCACAGACTAAACTTGAGCACAGATTAAGCTTAAGAACAAACTATAAGCTTGAGCACAGACTTAGCTTGAGCACATATTACTTAGCTGGAGCACAGACTACTCTTGAACACAGACTAAGCTTGAGCACAGACTTAGCTTGAACACAGACTAAGCTTGAGCACAAACTGAGCTTGGGCACAGACTGAGCTTGGGCACGGACTTAGCTTGAGCACAGACTAAGCTTGAGTCGAACTTAGCTTGGGCTTAGACTTCGTTGGCTTAGGCACAGACTAAGCTTTGGCACAGTCTAAACTTGGGCACATACTTAACATAATACAATATATGTTATAAATATGCATATGGTATTACATTGACAATGTACTATATATAACCATAATATACTTTACAACTTTAAAAATGCAACCTATTTAATAAGTCATACATTTTGAGCAGTAAGTAAAATTGCTCTTTTTCCATTATAAAATCATGTTTCGTTTGAATTAGGCTTGAATTTTGTAATGAACTTGTTGTATAAAAAGAAGGAATAGCAAAAAGCATGGTGTTCTTGAATTTTCCAAAATACACTTGCAATTAAGACAAACTACCCATCAAATCACTGGTTGCGTTTTTAAAGTCATTAAGTACATATGTTAAATATGCATACCTTCATAGTATTACATTGACTATGTACTGACCATAATATATGTTAAATATGCAAACCTTCATGGTATTACATTTACAATGTTCTATAAGAAAAACAGAAGCTAGTCTATATATAGGCTACAGACCTCTCCATGTGGCCACATATCTCACAATCCTGTTCAATTGTCTTTAAGTTCACATGGAGAGTCTTTTAACTTAAAAAGTATGGGAAGCTTACTTAATTAGAAGCTTCAAATGTCAATTTACCTGCTATATACATTTTGTAAGTAGGCAGAGTGACTAACCTGACATTTTAGTTTCAACAATGACCTAGATAGTGCATCAGCATTGATCCAGTATCTCTAATTACATGTAGGAACTTTCTGTGATTATAGTGTCTCCTATCCTATAAATGATTATAATTTTAAAAGCCTGTTAATGGAAAACTGTCTCAGGAAATCTGTTGGCATTTAGTTTCTATGGCAGTTGTAATTGCCTGTATCATCTTACTGCAGTTGTTTTTTCTTGAGATTTATATTCTGTGTTAAGCTGGAAATAACAGTGTTTGGTGAAAGGCACTTTCAGTGTTTTGCAAAATGCTAGAATTTAAAATGTTGAAGAAGTGCATTACTGTGCATACTGTATTATATCATAAGTTTATGTATTATAATTTGTTTTAGCTCAGTTGCAACTGCACTTTTTTATTAGCTCACCTGGCACAAAGTGCCAGAGTGAGCTATTAGGATCGCATTCCGTCTAGCGTCCGTCGTACGTGGTACGTTGTACGTCCATCCGTCCGTCCACCATTTCCTTCAAACGACATCTCCTCTGAAACCACTGGGCCAATGTTGATGAAACTCTGCAGGGATGTTCCTTGCATGAAGCTCTATCAAAGTTGTTCAAAGAATTCCATTCCATGCAGAACTCTGGTTGCTATGGCAACAAATAAGAAAAACTTAAAAATTCTTCTTCTCTGAAACCACAAGGTCTAAAGCTTAGATATTTGGCATGTAGCATTGTCTAGTGGACCTCTACCAAGATTGTTCAAATTATGACCCCCGGGTCAAAATTGACCCCGCGCGGGTGGTCACTTAGTTTTGCATAGGCTTTATATAGGAAAACCTTAAAAAATCTTCTTCTTTGAAACGACAAGGCCTTGAGCTGAGATAATTGGCATGTAGCATTGTCTAGTGGACCTCTACCAAGATTGATCAAATTATGACCCCCAGGTCAAAATTGACCCGCACCGATGGTCACTTAGTTTTGCATAAGCTTTATATAGGAAAAACTTTAAAAATCTTCTTCTGAAACCACAAGGCCTAGAGCTTAGATATTTGGCATGTAGCATTTGCTAGTGGACCTCTAGCAAAATTGTTCAAATCATGACCCCGCCCGGAGGGATGGGGGGGGGTCACTTGGTTTTGCATAGGCTTATATAGGAAAAACTTTAATAATCTTCTTCCCTGAAACTACAAGGCCTAGAGATTAGATATTTGGCATGTAAAAATGCCTATTGGACTTCTACCAAGATTGTTCAAATCATGACCCCCAGGTCAAAATTAACCCTTCCCGGGAAGGGGGCATAGAGGGGGGTGACTTGATTTTAAATAGGCTTATATAGGGAAAACTTAAAAAAAACAAGAAGGCCGACAGGCAGAGAATAGATATTTGGAATGTTACTTAGCATTGTGTAGTGGACCTCTATGAATTATGTTAGAATCATGAGCCCTTGTATTATAGCCAATGGTAGTCAGGTGAGCGATATAGGGCCATCATGGCCCTCTTGTTATCTTTTAAGCCAGCAAAACATGATGGAAAAAATGCTTAGTTTCATAATAGCTAATTGATAGGAGAGGAACATGTTAAATCAGGTGTCTGGGTCATGGACACACCTGAAATGACCTGAATTTGGTTACAGTAACCAGCCTCTGTGCACTGGTTAAGACTGTCTTTGTAATTGGTATAATGAGATGGAATTGATTCATTAATCAGTAAATAGATTATTGATAATTAACGATGAGTTTTGTAAAAAAAAAATTCAAAATAGACAATTCATGGACATGACAGAATTACATCTAATACAGTTAGGGGCTTATATATTGAAAAATTGGGAAATGAAAGAGAAATTGTGATAGCTTGGAGTCAATATAATCAAATAGCTGAGTCATTAATAGTGATAAAGTATTCCAAATCATCCTTTGATTGAATGTTAACTAGATAATGAAATTACCAATTTACTTTCATGTACTGACCTTTAATGGAAATGAAGTGGCCATTAAGGTGACTCTAACTGTATCACCCTTTCTGTAATTTGAGGGTAGACAGTCTCATAAAGATTGCAATCCTGCATCAATGTTATACACCTTTATAGTATTTACTTTACAGCATGAAAATGATGGTTACTTCATTATGTGGTAATAAGTAATTGCCTTAGGTCTTTGTGAACTATTAAAATGAATATATTGTGAACTATAATTTTAGATCTTTTGTAGTACAGAAATTTATCATTCTGCATAAGTTAAAGTAAGAAAAAAACAAGAAGCTAAATGTTTACTCTGTTCTGTAGGAGGTACATGTTTTTGGATTTTCAGTTTTGATAAAATGTCAAATTTCTAGATTGATTATTGATTTTAAAACTTATCAATAAATGATTATGATCTACTGTTATTTGATAAAAAAATATTTTCAAGTGGCAGGCATTTCCTTTCCTTAAAGCTCAATATCTACTATAATATAATATGCTTGTCAAAAATCTTTATTATTTGCTCACATTCACTCTTTTCATCTTTTAAGAGCTTTTTGAATTTATATGTTTAACTCTAGGTGTCAAGCATAAACAAAAAGGTATATAAGCCAAGGTTTTACAAGTCATAGACAGAGAGAGAATTTGTTGTAAAAGGATGAATAGAATAGTTAGTCTTTGTGTAAGAAAATAAAATATAAAAAATAGGTATAAAAGCCAAGGCTTTTACAAGTCATAGACAGAGAGAGAATTTGTAACAATGAAAAAGGATTGTGAATAGCAATAGTTAGGTCATTGTAAGAAAATAAAATATAAAAAATATTAAAAATGACTTTTATGCTATAAAAAATAATGCTTTAATTGTTGGGACAATGACAATATAAGTCTGATGGGCAGCTTAATCTTTTAGGTCATTGATGTAAGTGCTGAAATATAGAGCTTTAATTGTTAGGTCATTGATGTAAGTGCTGAAATATAGAGCTTTAATTGTTAGGTCATTGATGTAAGTGCTGAAATATAGAGCTTTAATTGTTAGGTCATTGATGTAAGTGCTGAAATATAGAGCTTTAATTGTTATGTTCATATAATCATGATTTTATACTTATTGTTGGACTAAATGAAGTATAAACTTGTCAGCAGTGGTCCTCCGTGCTGTAGTAAGCTCACACATATAATAACAACTCAGTCATTGCGAACTATAATTTTAGATCTTTAGTGTTACAGAAACTTCTCATTCTTCATAAGTTAAAGTCAGAAAAAAAGATCTAAGATTAAATATGGCTTGAAATCATGTGGTTTTGGATTTGTGGTTTACAGTTTAGATGGGGTAACAGAATAGATGAATTAGTATTCTGTAATTTTTAGCTCAACTATTTGAAGAATAAGGAGGCCTATTACAGGCATTTTTGTGGGGGTGTTGTGGCTTTGGTTAAAGTTTTGCATGCAACGAAGTTTCTATAATAATCCTGGACAATTATTTCAGTAACTTCTGATCGATTGGCTTGATTTGAAACTTTACCAAAGCATTCAGGGGTATTGGACTAGCAAGTTAGATAACTGTTGATTGAATTTAATGCAAATTATGGCCCTTGTTGGAATTTTGGTTAAAGTTTTGCATGCAAGCTATTATAGACATATATCAGTAACTACTTATAGGATTGATTTGAAACTTTACTAAAGTGTTCAAGGATAGCAGGACCATACTTTAGTTGCCATGGCTGAAAATGATTTGAAACACCTTTATATTGTTCAGGGGTCTCAAACAATCAAGTTGAATCACTCTTGTATGCATTTAATTAAAATTATGGCCCTTAGTCTTAGAAAATCGGGTTAAAGTTTTAAGTGCAAGGTACTATGATGAACACATCTCAGGAAACAACTAATGTGATATGTTTAAAACTTCAGTGCAGTCTTCGGGGTTATCAAACAATCAGGTTAAATAACTCCTGACTGAATTTACTACAAATTATATATGATCCTTTTTGGGTCGATTGTTAAAATCGAGCCAATGTTAACAGAGTATATCGGCCTTACGGCCGAACGCACAACATACAAACAAGTAGTTCCATATAAACAGTTGTTAGGCATTATAGCGATTTCTGTTTTCAAAATTATATAGTAATAAATCTAAATAATTTAAAAACATTTCAGAATAGAATAATATTATTTCGTTATTGTTCTTTAAATGTGTAATTAATCGTAAATACTATTAATGCGCGAACGAACGACTTAGACATAAAAATTTATAAGAACTCGTTTTTTAACAATGACTCTATTGTCGGCGGACGTAGAGCAGTTGGTAGAGATGCTGGAAATTGAATATGCGGTAACTTACTGCGGCGGACGCGAGTTCGAAACTCATCTAATACAGTTGTTGTTCTTTTTTAACATTTTTCTCCTGTTTTACTTATAATTTTAAGACTTTAAACCATTTTAAATGTTTTACAGCAAATAATCATAAAAAACTTCATTCATGTCAAACTTATAAGGATAATGTAAATAAGACATACTGTATACATATCATTCGATAACAGTAAAGTTCAGTCAGTAGTCGTGTCAGGTTTTGCTTGTACAACCAGAATTGGTTTCCTTGGGTTCTTTTTGGGCCATGCCTCGACATCAATCATCACCAATTTCTAGAATATTTACATGTCAGTTTTGTTTGTGGGCCCGCTGTGATACTTTGTATCACTGTTTTTCTTGTTCAGTTATTAATTTACTCTGTGTCTTCTTTGATCTTGCTCATTGTTCAGTTTTTGCCTACAATTTAGGATAGGAATTTATTTTGTATAATTGACACAATACAATCAACCCTATGGGCAAATCCCATAACTTTTGAATGACATTAAAAGTTGTGCAAACTTTGAATTTTCAGTTCAGGTTTGTAAAAATCCACTTCTCAGTTACCATTCACAGCTATGATACTTTATAGGGTAGTTGAACATACATGTAGTCACTGAATGCAAAAGGTAAGCACATGGGTTCCTATCAAAAGTAAAGTTTACACATATGGTTAAAGGTCAAACTCTGTGGACATTTGTGTCTCCAGTTTGTTGATAACTTTACTCATGCATGTGTACAGTCTGTGTTGTTCAGAGACAATCGACCCTCCAGCACTTTCAGTCCTTTGATTGGTTAAAGTTTTGCAGTTGAGGTACTATGATGTGAATGATGCTTCTCCGTAACCGCTTATTTTAAACTTACCAATAGTATCTTAGCGGGTATAAAACAAGGAAGTTACATAACTTCTGACTGCTACGGATTATGGCCCTTTTTGAAATTTTAAACTTTGGTTCAAGTTGTGCCTAAGAACAGTCTCTTTAATGGACAGCTGAGACTTGTTTAAGATACAGCTGTTATTTGTTGCAAATATTACAAGTCAAACAAAAGATGTGATGAATGTTTTATCTGTTATCCTTATCTGACACTGCAAAAATTGTATAATAAGGAAGTTTGTTGCTGATCTTCCTGTTAAAAACAAATTTAAAGTACGATTTTGACTTTTTATTTTTCCTGATGGATATTTACAGGGATAAAAAAAATTCGCCCATTTTGCCTTGTTTAGAAAAGTGAAAACAAACTAGTCTGGGCAAAATTACATCACAAAAACATCGCCGCCAAATTTATCTCTTCTATCACAGCATGATGTGTGTTGTTTAATACAATTGTTTCAAAAAGTATTACTTATTTTTATCACAACCTAAAATATTTTTCAGATTTTACGTAGATTTAAAATATTTATTCCTGTCAAAATTTGAATTAATTGGTCAATTTTTTTCTACTTTAGAAGACAGGACAGGTCTTCCTTCAAGACTTCAAAAGCCTTCCTTTAGGTTTTATATATTATTATTCTGGACAAAAAAGACTTTTTCAAATGCATTATTAATGTATATAGAATACTTATGTAAACATTTTTTTAGTATTCAGGGGTAAATTGATTGTGCCCAAAAAGTTTCCTGAAGATCTTTTGTCCAGCTGTGTGTTCTATAGAACATTTTGTGAGAGTTACATTTCTGTTTTCTCCTAATAGGGTATTGTGTATGCTCCAGTCTGTTTACACTGAGGACTAATTGTTTTCCGATAGTCGCACTTTTTTTATACAGTGAAGCTTCCAATAAATAGAAGCTTGACAGTGCTGTATCAGGCTTCCCGCGGATGCTGTTTATTTGTACATCAATAGTATAGATATCTTGCAACACAAGACAAAATGTTTAACCAATAAAAGGATATTTTCATTTTAAATGTAAGATCGATTAAAATTCTGTAGTGATTGATACCTAATGATTAAAAGGATTATTTGTACCTTGCGTTTTATTTATATTTTAGCTGAAAAGACTCTGGCTGATAGATTTTGAGACTATTTATGAATTATTGCAAAGCAAGTCAGTGACGGTGTTGCACCACTGAGGTAAGTAGTTCAATATGTAAATTAATAATTGACTCTGATATAAAAATTGTAGAAATTACAGTTTAGTGACATATAATATATGTTTTGAACAGTGTTCTCTGTGTTTTAAAGTAGTTATATGTGATTCTTGGCATATCAATGTATCACACAGTCAGCAGGTAAAATGAAATCTGGCATGTAATTTCAGGGAGTTACAGCTTGATTAAAAAGAATGAAGTTCAGTCAGCCAGTGAGTGACAGTAATTAAAAAGTATCAAGTGAAACTACATTTATTTTAGTGTACTTACCTAAATTAAATAGAACAGTGAACTTTGCTTGTAAGGATATTTAGGGGACTGTAGATTTTACATTATATCCTAATATTGTTACATCCAAAGTAGACATCTGGCATCACTGAAACTGAAGGTACAGGTATTATTGAGCTTGATTAAAGAGGTGTACAACTCCTCTTATAGAATAAGTTCTGTATACACATGTATTGATATATATATATATTTGTCATTTTCATAAAATGTTTTGAAATATACATACAAAATTATGAAATATTTTATGAAAATCTCTTCTACATGATTGAGTGTTGCTTGCATGTTTCCTTTTTTTTCTAGTCAGACTGAATGCCATAGTTTCATATGCTTTTACATTAGCATTCCAACATAGTTTTATCATGCTAAGTGAGTTTTAATCCCAAAATCAGCAGCAATGTCCTGCTTTTTTCGAAGTCGCTTATCAACTTCACAGATAATTTTGTACTTAGATTCTATAATAAATGTCTAAAAGGTTCTTTTGACGGGGAGTCTCCATTATTATACCCCCAAAACGAAGTTTGGTATATGGAGTCACCTGGTGGTCGGTCGGGTGGTGGTCGGGTCGGTCGGTGGGCGGTCGGGCGATACCTGTTGCATTTACCTTGTTGGAGCATAACTTGAAAACTACTGGTTGGAACTCATATATTTTCATACAATAGCAAATTGAGAGGCATTTAATTATAAATGAATATGAATTCCACTGATAATTCTAAGTTATTGCCCTATGTTATATTTCTTTGTCCGAATACTTGAAAACTACTAATATGGAATTAAAGACACTTCATACAAGTAAGCAATTGAGAGGTAGTGACATGGAAAGTAGCTCCATCTTGACTATTACAATATTCCGTACTTTTCCTTGTCCGAAAAATAAAAATATTGAAAGTGGAAATAATATCAGTATAAATACACTCAGATGCATGAAAAAGATTTGTTTAAGAACCCAAATATTATTTTAGATTGTGTCAAGTTAATTGCCTTAGAACTGAAAACTCACCTTGTTGGAATTCACTTATAAATGCAAGCCATTGAGAGGAATTCAGACAGAACTTAACAGTCACGACTAATTACAGAGTTTTGCCTTTGTTACTTTCCTTGGCGACAAAACTATGAATGAAAACGCTAGTTGGAATTCATTACAACTGCGTCAATGATCACACGCTAAAAGGATGTACAGTGTACAAAACTTAACGCTATCTTAAATTTACGAGTTATTGCTCTTTTTTAGGTTTCTTGAATCTAACGTAAAACTACTAGCATTGAATGTCAGTCAGGTAATTCAATTTTATATTTTATGCATTAGATGATTAAAATAAACATAAGTCCTTTGCTATAATATAGTTATGTTTGATATCTTAAATGGTTGAAACTCCGAATAGGGATTGAATACAATTCCAACAAGCTACTATTTAGAGGAAGTGCTGTTTTACACCATAACCCAAACTAAAAAAGGTTATTCCGTATTGTTACTTTAGTTTTCAAAATACAAGTTGGAATTAATACAACTTCATACAATGGTCAAGCACAATGAGAGGAACTTCTAAGAACAATAATCTCTTTTAGTTTGTTTGCAAGGTATTATGTTACTACGAACTTCTCAGTTTATAAAGCAATCCTTTTGGGGGTATTAATCACATTTAGTGATAGCCCTATTATTCATTACGCCGGCATACATGTACAATACTGAGGAAATATTAACTCATATATTTCTCTTAGCAAAAGGCGTGTGGAATTACTTTAATTCAATGAATTGTTAGTGTGATAATTTGATCGAATACCTGTAATTGTTTGAGCTGGTCATTGTGTCGCAAAGCATAATAATCTCATATTAAACAGACAAACAATTTATTGACCTGAGTAACATATCATTACAACAGTGCAATATCAGACTATCCTGAGTGAAATTAAATGGAATACGGGACTATAACAACGGATAATTACAAGCTCATGCTTCAAACTTTGTAACAAAAAACTATTTATAACTATAAAGAATATTATTATTATCCCCCCACCTTGGCGGAGAGGATATAGTAACAGGCTCCGTCTGTCTGTCCGTCCGTCTGTCACACTTTTGTCCGGAGCAAAAAGTACTGAAGGGAATTTCTTGAAACTTTACACGCAGACAGAGGACACTGAGAGGTAGTGCAGTGCCCAAGACAATAACTCTACCTTGCCTTATTTTTGAATAATTCCCCTTTGTTACATTTGTCTTGAGCATAACTCCAAAAGTACTGAAGGGTATTACTTGAAACTTAATACAGTGGTAGAGTACAATGAGGGAAAGTGCAGTGCTCAAGAACCATAACTCTATTTTGGCTTATTTTTGAATTACTCCCTTTTGTTACATTTTCTTGATTTTTCTTGTCCGCAGCATAACTCAGAAAGTACTGAAGGGAATTACTCGCAACTTAATACAGTGATAGAGCACAATGAGGGTAAGTGCTCAAGAACCATAACTCTATTTGCCTACTTTTTAAATTACTCCCCTTTGTTGCATTTTCTTGATTTATCTTGTCAGGAACATAACTCCAAAAGTACTAAAGAGTATTACTTGAAACTTAATACAGATATAGAGCACAATGAGGGGAAGTGCAGTACCCAATAACCTTAACTGTACCTTGCCTAATTTTTTAATTATCCCCCTTTCTTACATTTTCTTTTCTTGAGCATAGCTTGAGAAGTACTGGAGGAAATTCCTTTAAATTGCAAATAATGGGAGAGGACACACAGGGGAAGTGCAGTGCCCAAGGACAATAACTCTATTTTATTGTATTGTACTTTATTTAATTGTCTCCTTTTATTGATTTATCTTGCACGGAGCATAATCTTCTCTGTAGCATAACTTCAAAAGTACAGAAGGGAAGTACTTGAAACATCATACAGTGTTAGAGCACAATGATGGGAAGTACATGCCCAAGAACCATAACTCTACCTTGCCTTATTATCCCCCAACAAGTAATATTTTATTTAATTAGAAACAACACCATATCCTTTCCTCTCACCTCAAATTTCTTGATCATAGAAAGAGTACTTGGTGGGGGGATGGCCATATCTAACATGGCTCTTTTTATTATTAATTTTCGTCTTCACTGTCCACAGATCCATGAACTTGGCAACTTTTTATACATCTGTCTTTAAACATGGAAAAATTATAGAATCCTTTAATTAGGCATGCAGGCAAGCTGCAGTGTTGACCAAAGTTGCCCGTTCGTTGATGCCACTCAACCTGGTGACATATCTCAGCAAAGTCCGATAGCCAGTAAAATGGACAAACATTCATTCTATTGCAGAAATTTTGTCCTAATTGCAATACCCTAGAAAGTCTATCCAATCTTCACCAAGTTAATCAAGTGTTTTGAGTTTCATCTCATTTTCTCTTTTCTTGATGTCCATTGAGACTTAAAGTAACAATATTAGATCTAAGGGAGTCATCAGACTGTGTGACAAAGACAAGGAAGTCTGTAGATTTTACTTACCTAGTACTTAGTTTCCTTTTTTATCAGCTTTTAGATCTTAATATAATTGTTGTTACTGTCATTTATTAGCTGACCCCAGCACTGTGACTGTCAGTGGGTAAATGTGAGAGCTGGCTCATCTATCTGTCTGTCCATCTGCCTGTTGTGAGTCTGATTCATCTGTATGTCCATCTGTCTTGTGAGAACTGGCTCATCTCTTAACATCTTCCTGTTGTGAAAGCTGGCTCATCTGTCTGTCTGTCCATCTGCCTGTTGTGAAAGCTGGCTCATCTGTCTGTCTGTCCATCTGCCTGTTGTGAAAGCTGGCTCATTTATCTGTCTGTCCATCTGCCTATTGTGAGAGGTGGATCATCTGTCTGTATGTCCATCTGTCTTGTGAGAGCTGGCTCATCTCTTAACATCAGTCTGTTTTGAGAGCTGGCTCATCTGTCTGTCCATCTGCCTGTTGTGGGAATATGTCTGTCTGTCCATTGGCCTATTGTGAGAGCTGACACATCTGTCTGTCCATCTGCCTGTTGTGGGAGTCTGTATGTCTGTTCATTTGCCTATTGTGGGAGTCTGTCTGTCTATCGATCTGCCTGTTGTGAGAGCTAGCTTGTCTGTCTGTCTGTCTGTCTGTCTGTCTGTCTGTCTGTCTGTCTGTCTGTCTGTCTGTCTGTCTGTCTGTCTGTCTGTCTGTCTGTCTGTCTCGTCGTCTGTCTGTCTGTCTGTCTGTCTGTCTGTCTGTCTGTCTGTCGTCTGTCTGTCTGTCTGTCTGTCTGTCTGTCTGTCGTCTGTCTGTCTGTCTGTCTGTCTGTCTGTCTGTCTGTCTGTCTGTCTGTCTGTCTGTCTGTCTGTCTGTCTGTCTGTCTGTCTGTCTGTCTGTCTGTCTGTCTGTCGTCGTCTGTCGTCTGTCTGTCTGTCTGTCTGTCTGTCTGTCTGTCTGTCTGTCTGTCTGTCTGTCTGTCTGTCTGTCTGTCTGTCTGTCTGTCTGTCTGTCTGTCTGTCTGTCTGTCTGTCTGTCTGTCTGTCTGTCTGTCTGTCTGTCTGTCTGTCTGTCTGTCTGTCTGTCTGTCTGTCTCGTCTGTCTGTCTGTCTGTCTGTCTGTCTGTCTGTCTGTCGTCTGTCTGTCTGTCTGTCTGTCTGTCTGTCTGTCTGTCTGTCTGTCTGTCTGTCTGTCTGTCTGTCTGTCTGTCTGTCTGTCTGTCTGTCTGTCTGTCTGTCTGTCTGTCTGTCTGTCTGTCTGTCTGTCTGTCTGTCTGTCTGTCTGTCTGTCTGTCTGTCTGTCTGTCTGTCTGTCTGTCTGTCTGTCTGTCTGTCTGTCTGTCTGTCTGTCTGTCTGTCTGTCTGTCTGTCTGTCTGTCTGTCTGTCTGTCTGTCTGTCTGTCTGTCTGTCTGTCTGTCTGTCTGTCTGTCTGTCTGTCTGTCTGTCCAACTACATGTTGTGAGAACTGACTTGTCTGTCCATCTGCCTGTTGTGAGAGATGGCTCATCTATCTGTCTGTCCATCTGCCTGTTTTTTTCAGTCAGCTTGCTTGAAAATAAAGAGGACTTGTATCCAACAAGGAGGTGTAGCCTTGATCTGTATGGGTTGATACTTTACTTAGACATTCTTATGGCTGGCCCTATAATATTGTTAGCTTAACCCTTCAAGAGTTGGTTTGTCTCGTGAAATGCAAAAATGGCCACAGGTGTGTGAGACAGCAGCTTAAAGGGCATCTACTTTATGCTTCCGATAAATCTGGAAATAGGCCATAAATGATTGACTCTTGCGCATGCTGCAGAAACTGCATGAAAATAGTCAATAGTTTTGAGGGTCAAGTTGCTTACTTGAAAACACTGTGACCTCTCTTGGCAGTTTCTAAAGGAGGATATGGATCTAGTGCTGGTTTTGGTAAAATTGACCAAAATACGGTTGAAACAGGCATCAAGCACTTGCAATAACAACACACAATAGAAACAATCCACGGAATTTTTTTAATATTGAGCACAAACTCACAAGTAAGTGATTATGCATATGCATGACAAGTTAAGACCTTCCACAAGTAAATCAATTGGTACAATTAACACCCAAGACATTCTGTATTAGCTGAGTAATTGCATAATTCAATTCTCACACTCAATTTTAGATTAAACCGCTTTTATTAATTTGTTCAAACAATACAATAAAGATGACCGAGCCTACTTAAACAAGGTTCATCAGACAAACTATTAAATAAAAATTAATAAATTTGAATGAATTTGCATTTGAGACTGGCACTCAATACTTTATAAACAGTATTAAGATATACCAAAGCTCCTTTACCAGTGTTATATCATTATGGCACATTTTCACTCAAAGTTATCTTCTTAAAATTGGTTGTCCACTTCTTCTTTTTCAGCTAATTTGTAGCTTTCATTTAGAAAGTCTCATAGGACCACAGAACCAATTTATTTAGCTTACAGAAATTGCCATGATGCATAGGGGGTGTTAAAAGCAATTTCCTCTCATTGTTCCCAGGAGTAATAAATTGCTTTGAGGACAGAAAAAGAACTTTTACTTGAAAGTAAAATGATACAAGATACAGACATCATTCTGTCTCAGTAAACTAAAAGCTGCATTATCAAATGTCTTGTAGGAAACCTCAGTCTGCCATAAGTATATTGTTTCTTACAAAAATACTACATACTTCCAATACATACCAAAGATTTTAACATGACATGAATGTAAATTGATTTGCTACTAATGGAGATTTGAACATGTTCAGAACATTGTATTAAGAACTATGACACCCCTTTGATTCCTTACTTCCTTTTTTTGTTGAGAACATTGTATAGAGAATATTGACACCCCGTTGATTCCTTGCTTCCATTCACTTGTTGAGAACATTGTATTTGATTGCTTTCTTCCATTTGCTTATTGAGAACATCATGTAGAGAAATTTGACACCCCTTTGATTCCTTGCTTCCATTCTTCCATTTGCTTATTGAGAACATCATATAGAGAAATTTGACACCACTTTGATTCCTTGCTTCCATTCTTCCATTTGCTTATTGAGAACATTGTATAGAGAAATTGGACACCCCTTTGATTTCTTTCTTCCATTTGCTTATTGAGAACATTGTATAGAGAAATTTGACACCCCTTTGATTCCTTTCTTCCATTCTTCCATTTACTTATTGAGAACATTGTATAGAGAAATTTGACACCCCTTTGATTCCTTGCTTCCATTCTTCCATTTGCTTATTGAGAACATTGTATAGAGAAATTTGACACCCCTTTGATTCCTTGCTTCCATTCTTCCATTTGCTTTTGAGAAATGTTAGAGAATTGACACCCTTTCCTCCTTGAGAGAAATTGACCCTGTGCTCCATTCTTCCATTTGCTTATTGAGAACATCGTATAGAGAAATTTGACACCCCTTTGATTCCTTGCTTCCATTCTTCCATTTGCTTATTGAGAACATTGTATAGAGAAATTTGACACCCCTTTGATTCCTTGCTTCCATTCTTCCATTTGCTTATTGAGAATATTGTATAGAGAAATTTGACACCCCTTTGATTCCTTTCTTCCATTTGCTTATTGAGAAGATCATATAGAGAAATTTGACACCCCTTTGATTCCTTTCTTCCATTCTTCCATTTGCTTATTGAGAACATCATATAGAGAAATTTGACACCACTTTGATTCCTTGCTTCCATTCTTCCATTTGCTTATTGAGAACATTGTATAGAGAAATTTGACACCACTTTGATTCCTTGCTTCCATTTTCTTATTGAGAACCTTGTATAGAGAAATTTGACACCGCTTTTGTTTCCATTCACATGCTTAGAAAAATTATATGAATAAATTTCACATATCTCAGATTCTTTGCTTCCATTAACTTGTTCAGAATACTTTGGATTCTTTGCTTCCATTTACTTGCTTTAAGGAAACTTGGCATGCTTGTTATTCTTTGCTTTTCACTTGTTGTGAACATTGTACAGAAACATTTGATATGCCTTTGATACTTTGTTTTCATTTACTTGTTGTTTACCTTTGACAGAAATGTGGCATCCTACTGATTTCTTGCTTCCTCTCAGCTGATTTTACATTATACATGTGGCTTGTTTAGTTGTCTTTTTATCTAGCCTTTGTTTTTCACAAAGAGTGCAGTGAGTGACTGTTTCAGTGCTTGTTTTTTCCTCTTCTCCCTTTTAATGTCTATGGTACTATATTACAGTGTAATTGTGTTTGGGTAGACTCTGAATCTCCTGGCACGAGAGGCCACAGGTTCAAATCCTATCTATGGTAGAATGATTCTGCAGCCTCTCTTCCTGTCTGCCAAGAAGGGAAAGCAATCATTTGACTTCTTCATAAATGTTTAAATCAAACACTAACTTAGTTCATGGCTGGCTATTCAACTAGCAGGCCATATAGATTGATGCATGTGAATCAGTGTGGCATCAATCTTGTGTAGAAAAGAACCATAATACCATGTTATTGCTGGATATTGACATGTGTAAATATTCTGATTATTGGCATGCCTGTCAACAACAGGTCACAACCTTGACATAATGGTCCTGATTTATGAAGCATTTAATAGCAGCATTCATTGCTAGTCCAGTAAATTGAGGGTTTTATTGACTACTTGCAATTACACTTTGAATGCAACATGGTTTCTGTGGCTAATTTTGGAGGAATTGTCTTGCATTGTGCATGTTATGAAGCAGTACAGTCTACAGTTTACTTTGATTGGATTAGGGTCTATTAATTTTTGCTTTGAAGTGGAAAATTTAGAAACTGATCTCAATTACCAATTACTTACAGTCCACAACTAGGGTGAAATTTCAGTGAGTTTAATTCTGCACATTTTATCTGTATCTGTATGTGGATCTGTATGATCTTTGAAGTGGTTTGAGGCCTTTCAGTTAACCCTACATATACATACTATTATGTAGTATTGTACATTTTTACAATGGTCATGAAAGATGACACTAGAGCTACTCAAGAGATTTATTTTCTACCACAAGCAAAGATCTAGGTGTTGTTTAGAAAAAACTTATGGTTCAAGAATGGTAGCTCTACTTTACCTCAATTTTAACATAATCTCCCGTTATTATAAGCTCACCTGGCACAAAGTGCGAGAGTGAGCTATTAGGATTCGCTCACCTTCCTGCTTACATTTTCCTTCATACCACATCTCCTCTGAAACCACTTGGCCAATGATGATGAAACTTAGTAGGGATGTTTCTTGCATGAAGCCCTCTCATAGTTGTTCAGATAATTCCATCCCATGCAGAACTCTGGTTACCATGGCAATGAAAAGGAAAATCTTTAAAGATCTTCTTAAGAACAGGAAGGCCTAAGAGCTTAGATATTTGGCATAACCTAGTGGACCTCTACTAAGATTGTTCAAATTATGACAACCGCCTCTGCCCCCTGGCGCTATTGATGACCTTGTATTATAGCCAATGGTAGCCAGGTGAGTGATATAGGGCCATCTTGGCCCTTTTGTGTTTAATATGTCTGTTGAGAATGTAACTTACAGTTTTATCTGTAATGTTCAAGAACCATAACTCTACTTAACTTTTGTGTTGAATTATCACTCTTTTGTAAGATGTTATAATCAGGCGTAACCAAAATACTTTTTAAGGAAATTTATTCATACTGCATGCAAAGACAAAGCACATAAAAGGAAATTGCATTTAGGAAGAACCATTATTGCATTTTCTATGTTTTTACTATCTGTTTTTATAATATTTTCCCGTCCTAGGAATAAAACAGAAAGTTGAGAATGGAATTAATTAAATCCCTGTTCTATTTCACAGTTATCAAGTACCATTGTTTATTTTTTAACCTAAAGTATATCAGTCTTACAAGTTTGCTTACGGAAGCTACTTCAGCAAGCATCCATTCTTTTGTGGCATAGTTCTTTAGCAGACTGCTGCATTTGAAACTACTTGTTGCGGCAGGTGATGTTGCCATGGCCATGTTTGCCCTAGATTGCAGCTCATAAAGTTTTATAGTTAGCTTTGAACAATCATAGAATATCATATGTCTCAGAATTTGATTTGTACATGATTGTGGAATATGTGTATTTTTTTTATAAAGAGCTTTGATCAGAGTTCAAGCAAAATGACATATTTGGATAAAAAAATCAGGACTAATAACTCACAGTAAGAATTTGTCAACAGCTTAATTATACATTGTCTCTGCTCTCATTGTATTGCAGAGGTCATTGAATACTTTACAGGGTCTTTGTTGGTCAATTAGATCACACACATCAATGATCAATCATACCACTATATTGTCTGGTCATCACACAGCATGACCTTTTACTAGATATACCACCTTTGTGATGCTTTTGAATTTGAACAAGTTATAGGCTTCTTTGTCCGATAGTTATCAAAAGGAAGTATAATAATTTGAAAAGTATCAAAATGCAGAAATAATCAGATCATTCCTTATTAAGTCTAATACCTAACTAAGGAGAACATAGTCTAATTCCAATTTCATTTGATTTGCAGATTTAGTAGTTATTTCTTTGTATTTAAAGAATCAATAGCTTCATGTAAACTTTAGGCAGATTTTCGTTTTTTAGCTCGAATTTTCGAAGAAAAGGGGAGCTATCCAACTCATTAGTCGGTGTTCTATTTCGGCGTTGGTGTCACACCTTGGTTAAGTTTTTACCTGCCACCCCACTTTATTTCAAAAGTATTAGAGGTATGGCTTTGAAAGTTACCATACTTGTTTACCATCATAACCTCCATCTACAGACAAGAGTACATAACTCTGTCAAGGTTTTTGACAGAATTATGGCCCTTTTTTGACTTAGAAAGTGTATTGAGCTTGGTTAAGTTTTCTTTGACCACCTCACTTTATTTCAAAACCATTGGAGGTATTGCTTTGAAACTAACCATACTTGTTTACCATCATGACCTACTTCAAGACAAGCAAGAGTACATAACTCTGTCAAGGTTTTTGACAGAATTATGCCCCTATTTGGATTAGAAAATACATTGAATATGGGTAAAATCCACTTATTGCCTTAACCCTTTGAGATATTGCTTTGAAACTTTGAATGCTTGTTTACATCATTACCCCCATCTGTAGGCAAGAGAAGGTAACTCTGTCAGGGATTTGTTTTAAAAATTAAGGCCCTTTATCGACTTAGAATCTTGGTTAAGTTTTTCGTACCAGTCCACTTTTTGACTAAACTGTTTGAGATATTAATTTGAAAGTTGGAATACTTGTAAACCATCATGATCCCAAAACATGGGCAGGAGAAGGTAATTCTGTCAAGGATTTTATTTGAATTATGGCCCTTTTTTGACTTCAGTTAAAATTTTCATTCTTGTCCACTTGTTGACTTAACCATTTGAGATATTACTTTGAAAGTTGGAGGACTTATGTACCATCATGAGACCTATCTGTAAGCAAGAGAAGATAACTCTGTGAAAATGTTTCTTGATTTGTACTTAGAAATTCCTAGTTAAAGTCTTGTGTGCCCTTAACTGTCAAAGTTTTGTTTTATAGGCAAGCACTAAAAAGTCGAGCGCGCTGTCCTACTGACAGCTCTTGTTCTTCTTTTTGTCTATGTGAATCTGCCCATTAGTGAAGTTTGGATCCTGATATCTAGTATCCTTCATCTTATAAAGGTCATATTATGTAGACTTTTTCTATTAATCTAAGTTCCAAAGTGCAATTGTCTGTATATCATAAATAATAAGACCTGATATTGATTATAAATGTGCATACAGTGTTTTAATTAAACACGCTTTTGTACAAATAAAAGTTGAGTGACCTGAGTTTACAATCAAAAGCTTAGATAATTATATTGATGTATTGAGAAATCTTCTAGGCTCCATATTTCTTCCACATTGGCAAACTTTCCTAGAATGGTCCAGTGAGCTGAAGCATGATGGCAGCATTTCCATGGCAGCATTTTTCCTAAGCTTAGTAGCTGGCCTAATTGGTATTCAGTGCCTTCCATCAGTCTGTCAGTGTATTATGTTGAAAGGCAAGCAGCAGCAGCAAGGGCATAAACAAGGAGATCATATGATTATACAGTTAAGAATGAATAATTAATGGTAATCCTAGAATTGATCCCTGGGAATTCTCAATCTTAGGGGAGGGATTAAATTATCATAATTGTTGGCAATATGAATATTTGACCTATTTTCTTGAGACAGTTTGTATTTCAAATGACATAAGGAGATTAAAAACTGCTGGCAAAAGAAAAATTGGCAGTATCCATGGTGAATTATCCTCTATTTTGTACTGTGTAGCCTCTATGATCTAATTTTTACAGTGTTAGCTTTATAATTAGGGAGCTGAAGTCCATCCCTGGTAGGCTATATTAGATGTATCCTTGGGCAAGACACCAAATATGTGTCCACCTCCCCTTATGCTGTGCCCAGTCCACAAGGCTGTAAATGAGATTAAATTGCATTGTTTCAGAAGTGTCTTATATTTCTTTGTTATATTGAAAAGCTATGCCAGCTGACACCAGTTTATTAAGTTTTTTTGACTTCTGTCTGAAGATTAACATTAGAGTCTAAAAGTAACACACTAAATTATGTATTCTGAAGGTCTTTCTCTTTCCCTAGTTATGTAAAAAGCTGCATTTTTTTTTCACCAAGTATTATTGACTATTTTCATTGACTGAACATATTTCATATAACCAGTTAGATTATTGTTCCTTCCAAGGAAGGGACACTTAGAGTTGTACAGACACACTTGACTGAACAATGCAGCACGTAAGCCAATTTTCGGTGTGTTACAGTTATAAATTAAACGTTGTGATATTGAAAATGTGATGGAACCAACTAATAACCAATAGTCATTCTTTTCCGTACAAGCTACATATTTACATTACTGTGGTTATTTCCCTTTATGTGGTAACTTCACTGGGTAAGCTATAGTCTCACTATTTGCACTTTGAAGGCAAACCGTTTTTACAGGTTGACATTTAGTGAGCTGTCCGCCTTCTAGGTAAGCTATTGCACACATATACAAAATAAGCTATTGCACGTTGGACTTGCAGAAATCGCCCGACAATGCGTTTGCTTTTGCATTATGAGTTTGACAAATAGCTGAACGAATGTTAATTGACATATGTTTAATTGCATAGTGTAGAAATATGCTAATATTGTTGCTGGAAGTATTGGCGCAAACTTACCATGTGACCATATAAAAGCAGATCTAGCCTGACGTAGTAACAGGTGCCTGGATTATTAAATATTGTAGATACTAATGCCTGAATTTGCTTAGACTGTCATAGTTTGTACTTCAATAATATATATAGACAGATGTGCCCTAGAAGGAACTTTTGGAATGCTGTAACTTGTAATGTTGATATGCCTGGGATAAAACAAATTGCCAACATTAACATGGCCTTAGGCCACACCAAATCAAAAACTTGTCCATCAGTTTTTTTTTAGCTCACCTGAGCTGGCTCAGGGTGAGCTATTAGGATCGATGAATGTCCGTCGTCCGTCCACACTTAGTTCGTTAACACTCTAGTGGTCACATTTTTGCCTCAATTGTCACGAAACTTGGTCAGGATGTTTGTCCCAGTTATTACTCGGACGAGTTTGAATATGGGTCATCTCAGATGAAAAACTAGGTCACATGACCCAAAAATAGAAAAATCTTGTTAAGGCTGTAGAGGCTACTGTTTCAGTCCAAATATCTTGGCAATTTGTCAGAAAGCTTGTTTGGTTGATTTCTAGCTCAAGTTTTAATATGGGTCACCTGGGGTCAAAAACTAGGTCACACAGCCCAAATATGGAAAAACCTTGTTAACACTCTAGAGGTAACATTTTCAGCCCAAATATCCTGGAAATTTGTCAGAAAGGTTGTTAAGATGATTTCTAGCTCAAGTTCGAATATGGGTCATCTGGGGTCAAAAACTAGGTCACACAGCCCAAATATGGAAAAAAAAACCTTGTTAACACTCTAGAGGTAACATTTTC
Source organism: Saxidomus purpurata (assembly GCA_022818135.1). Lineage (NCBI taxonomy): Eukaryota > Metazoa > Mollusca > Bivalvia > Venerida > Veneridae > Saxidomus > Saxidomus purpurata. The sequence continues at coordinate 52,025,327 of JAFMSR010000005.1, read as the reverse complement.
AGCCCAAATATCCTTGAAATTTGTCAGAAAGGTTGTTTCTATGATTTCTAGCTCAAGTTCGAATATGGGTCATCTGGGGTCAAAAACTAGGTCACACAGCCCAAATATGGAAAAACCTTGTTAACACTCTAGAGGTAACATTTTCAGCCCAAATATCCTGGAAATTTGTCAGAAAGGTTGTTTCGATGATTTCTAGCAACTTTGTTAAAAGCAGTTGTACTCGGGTGAGCGATAAAGGGCCATCATGGCCCTCTTGTTTAGAAATATTTTTGGGTGGTCACAGAGCGAAAAAAAATTTTTTGCTTTTAGACAAATTGCATGTGGCAAAGCGAATGAACAACTTTTCAATTTGGTGTGGCCTTATTATATAAAAAACTAAAGCAATTTATCAACAAGAAATTCAGTATTTTGTGCAGGTATCTGATTGAGTGGCAGTGCTAATAGTTCATAAAGATTTAGGTCATTTCAAGAAGGTCAATAACTGAGACAGCAATTTATCTTTTTTTGAATTGATTGGTAAAGAGTATGTAAATTTCATCAAATGAGCCTGTTTTAAGATTGATAAGACTGTCACTTTTTTGCAGTAGATGACATATTGATGTAGCACTGTTAAGTTTTCAAGCTATCTGTCTCCTGGTTACATTAACTATTTAATGTTCTTCAAGTTAAATCTATTGGAGACAGACTACAGTTTTCTTGGCTTTTCACACAACACTGACACTGCAACTTTCAAAACCACAACCCAAACACTGTAATCACATACCTGAAACAAATGTAGTACATTTTTAGCATGATCATGTGTGACTCAATAAAAAATCCAGTAATTTCAGTCCGAAACCAAAACCTTCATCCACCAGCTCAGCATTCTGTGTTTTCAAATATCGCGAAATCTGACGACAAAATAACACATTTTGCTAATGTTTACACTACCACTGAAAATTCTTCTACACTGATGGAACCAACTGCTACACTGTTCCCGACACTTGAAACACTGTAAATCAAGAAAACAAGCTCCATGCTACAAAGATTCTATACCGTTTTTTCAAAATTTCAAATCTCCAAGGGTCCCTGTCAAAATGAAACTTGCATTCCCGGCTAATTCTAGACAGACATGCTTTCGTACTTGGCAGCCACTACGTCACTACTGCTAGGTCAATGTCACTGGTTTTGCTTTCATCAAATCACTAAATCTCAATACTTGACAATGAAAATGCATATATAGCATTATTAATATTATCACCCAAGACCATGCACTTGGATCTGCATTTTACCTCTAATTTGTAAATTTAACCCTGGCAAATTCGTCACTAACAGCCTGAAACCGTCACTAACAGCCTGAAACCCTATACTGCCTCCATTGTAAAATAAAAATAAGAGTGAAGCCACGAAATGGACAAAAACACTACCTGTAAATGTAGCAAGCTGTTCTCAAAATCTCAATTAAACAACGCTTCAACAACAGATGTTGACTTACATTTAATGCATTCATTTCGATCTAAATAATAACTAGGGTGTATTGTGATGTTTTTTCATCAAAAATCATGTTGGTTGTGGATGTAATAATGGAAATTAAAAGTGTACAAAAACACATTGAGGTACATTGTAATGATAGAGGAAAGAATATAGTACATTTGTAGTTTGTTTCAGATTGTAATACCCATTGAGCATTGCTTTATTTGTCTGGCAGACATTCCATGCCGCTGATTGGTCAATTTAAAGGAGAACTATCAGGTTTACATTAATGTTTGTTATGTCACAGTGATTACCTTTGTCAATACTTACTGTTTATTCTCTACACTTCCTCTGTTTGCCATGTTTGCAAGACCTTTGTTAATTCCTTCTGTGTATTAGTCTTCTAGTTTGGCACATCTGCAACACGTCTGCAGCGCGTCTGCAACACAGGTGATATGATTTACATCATAAAACAGTTGTGAAACCATTGATTATTAGCTTGTCTGATTCTTGAAAAAAATGACTAGCTATTGTCGTCACTTGATTATCATTGTCTTTGTTGTTGTCTTCGGCTTTGGTTAAGTTTTGCGTTTTAGGAAACTTACATGGAAACTATCAAAGCTACCACTTTGAAACTTGGGAAACTTGTTCACTATAGAATAAAAGATTTTTACAACTTCAATAACGCTGTAATGTATTTGGCTAGATTATTGCCCCTTCTTAACTTAGAAAGTTTCACACACACAATATTTTTGTAACAGTCAACATAATGTAACCAAATTTTGTGTATAAGAAGTATTTATGAATATCTTTATTGGATTGTATTTTAGGGCTCCTGGGGTTAAGGACACTGTTAATGAAAATAGGAAAACAGTAATATATTCAGTATCTTCAGTTAAGGTTGACATAATGTAACCAACTTTTCGTATCGTATATTAGGGTTTTATCATTGGAACCGGTTTCCCATATAACCAACGCCCCCAGAAGAGGTTAGTTATTTTAGGTTTCGAGGGATGGTGCAAGATACAGAAAGCATCCCAATTCCAGAGACACCCCTGGTTCTTTATCATGCCAGGTGTATAGCACCCATACATGGGACCTCGGTTTAAGTCTCATCCGAAAGACTGTTAGTAATTTTAGTCGGTCAGCCCCGGGAATCGAACCCACAACCCCTAGATTACAAGTCTCATGCTCTACCTATTGAGCTAACCGGGCTGACTGTAACCAACTTTTGTTTGTAGTAAGTATTTAAGAAGACAGGGTTGGGTTTCGGGCTCCTAGGGTCATTGTCAAGGTCACTAACTAAAAATAGAAAAACAGTAATGTGTTCAATAATAATCTTTAGTTACAATTCACATAATGTAACTAAATCATTAAGTGTGTACTACATATGAATAAAGACTTTTAAATTAATTGGGATTGAGTTTGGGGCTCATGGGGTCAAAGTCCAGGTTTTTCTTCTAAAAATAGAAAAATGGAGAGAAAAAACTATCTTTAGTTGCAATTGAATTATTGTGACCAAACTTAGTGTCTAGTTATCATTATGAAAAACTTTTGTTGGATTGTGTTCTGGGGTCAAGGTCAAGGACACTGTTACTTAAAAAATGGTGATAAATAAACTTAAGACCATAAAATCAGACAAACATTCGGCACTTACAGGTGGTGCTCTTGTTTTGAACTTTTTCAGGGAAGTGGGTTTAGTTTTGTATTTCTGCAAAAATCTTCAGTTCTAAGTATATAAACAGCTTTTCATTGAAAGCAAAGACATTGGTGCAGGAATTTTGAATGTTGGTTTAGAGTATTTTATACCATTGAATTAACAGAGCTCATGCAATATTCTTTCTTGTGCTGTTTATATCACAGATATTTTCATAAAGGGCAAAGGATTATTGGCCATTAAACTGGGATGATATACACTTTACCCTTGTCAGCTATTATATAATTGGAATCTGTCTATTTTTCGATCAGGTTGATATTTTGGAAAGGTTACCTTGTGGTTTTTGTTACAGCCAGTCTATGTAAGTTAGCAGACAAATTTTGTTCTGGCTTGCTTGTAGAGAATTCTTATTTGATCATAGAAACCCTCAAACACATTCTGCAAAATTACTGAATTTATAAAAGTACTAGCTGGCTTGGGATGGAATTATTAGTATTTTTTCTAGTTCATTATGAAAAGGTAAGCCAAAGTATTTGTGATTGCTGGAAACAAATTTCAGATAAAGACAGTAAGGCAGATCTTGGATGTCAAATGAAGTAGGTTCTATACAGTCAAAGTTATGAGCACCTTTCAAAGACTGTTTATATTTTGTTCAGTAAGCAGTGTAGGAGTTACATCTGTGCAACGGTCCCAAAAATTCTAAGTAGGGTAGGGGCAAAGTTTTTTTGTTTTTTTTAATCCCAAAAAATGCTATAGGTTGGAGAAAAAATCTGTGTTTAAGGCAACAGTCCCAAGAACGCTAGGTAGGGTATTAGGGCATTAAAGCGACTGCACTCCAGATGGACAAGTTACGCTAAAAAAAGAAAATTTTCAATTTCAAGAAAACAATTGTCATTACTGTATCAGGGGCATTGTATTATGATAACGTGACAAGTTTTCTAACAAAAGAAACAATTAAAATGTGTTGTTTTGCTTACTTTTATTGTAGAATATATCACCCCGTGACTAACGGGGTGGGCTCTTTGGTATATCAATATTTTTAACTCGCATCAAATCAGCTGACTCTGTAGTGTAGTAGGTTAAGTATTAGATAGAGTACTGTTTGCGAGAATAATTATGTTATTTCGAGGGGCGTAGCCCCCGAGAAATGACGTAATTATTTGAGCAAACAGTCACTCTATCTGATTTGTATTATGGCACGTTGATAATGGCACGTACGCCATCATGTAAATGTTGATTGACAGCTCACAGGCCGCGAAACATCGTGTGACGTAACAAAGTGGGTGGGATCACGTTGATATTGTTTGGTCACTCTGATCTTTGTCAGTTTCCTTAAAAAAAGAACGCTAAGAAGGATAGATGAACACTGCATTATGGATATTTTAGAATTGCAGGATAATGTTTTGTTACAGATGGCTAATGAACTTGAATTCAGTCAATTAGAAGAATTAATCAATATCATTCTTTCACATGTTCCTTTAGATCATATGCCGACGACATCATGCTTTCACAAATGAAAACTGCATGATATAAACTGCTCAGGAGACTCGTGTTTCGAGTTCGTGTATATGTATGTCCACCCTTCCATTCATCTTAAACATTTAAATTTAAGTCAATTTTACAGAGCTACATCTTTCTTCTTTGGCAATTGTTGCTTGTTTTTGTTTTTGAAAAAAAAATCTGAAAAGTGTTCTCTATTGCAGATAGATCATGTGCTCTATTGTAGATAGAGCACGGTCTAAGCTCCGCCCCCATACACAATGCAAATTATCACAAATACAGTACAGTGTTTTCCTATACAAATATGCAGTAGCCATGATACAAGACGCTGTAAATTTTTTGTAAGCGCAAAGATCCGAGTTCAAAACCTGGCTCGGGTAAATTTTTTTTTCTACCTTTATTTTTAGCTCTTACACAAAGAAAATAATCTTGATGCTGACAAATTGAATATATATTGATTTTACCAAAAAAATAAAATTTACTAAGAATTTGGAGTGCAGTCGCTTTAAGAAAAAAAAAAGTCAATTTTTTTTTTTTCAAAAAAAGAACTCTATGTTCGGGGGTTTCACTAGGTAGGGTCTGGGTGCCTGAAAAACAGATTTTTTGGGGGGGTCCAATGTAAAAATTATTGTTGTACTTTTGTGTAAAAGTAATGGATAGCCTATATAATTTCTACCCAGCCAACAGTGTTGTGAAGGTAAATTATTCTTGATTCATAAACTTGAAGTGTAAACAGTAAATACACCTTTACTTTAGGAGTAATCACCTTCTTTCAGTAGCCACATTTATTGAAAGCTAGACACACTTCATTATAGTAACTGTATGTAGTACTACAGTGTGTGTTCATTTAAACATGATACAATCCATGTACTTGGGGTTCAATATGATTTTAGTCCCATTTCAGCATTGAAGGTCATTGAATGCATGTTATCTGTATGTTTACCAAGTCATACTAGGACCTTTAATTATGTTATCCTAAGTTTTGTTCAGTTTTTTTACAATAAGCTAAAAGAACATTCAAGGCTCAGTGCTCGGATTCAGACTATAAGCGAATTAAGGCATCACTATCTACAAGCTTTTGAACAATCCTCGCAACTGTTACAACATCACACTATGCTACAGTTACTCTCCGATATCTGTAAGTAGGAGGCTGCCTTAGTATGGTCACATGGTTAGCTCACGCCAGTACTTCCAGCAACTTCTAACTTAACAGTAGTAGGATATTCATTTCAGCTGTCTGTCAAACTTTCAAAGCAAAATCGAAAACATTGTTGGGCCATTTCTGCAAGTTGAACATGCAGTGTCTTACCCAGTGAAGATACTGTCCTTCACAGTTTGCCCTACTTTCCAATCCAATCAAATGCCCCTATTTCATTCAAAAAAGCTAATTGTATTCTCCATATTGACTCAATATCTCCAATATGAAAATAATTATTTCACTTATTTTTCCAGTAAGTAAGACTGACATCACAGAGCTAAGCTCCCCCTGAAATCTCTATATATTTCAATACAAATATTGTCTGTTTATGGGAAAACTGTAAGCCGGTTATAGGTCCATATTACAGAAATAAAAAACTTATTGCATCGCTTCGCTTACGCTCCCTCACAATAAATTTGTTTATTCCTGTAATACAGACCTATAACCTATACATATATGGTCAAATAACCTTAGTAATGTTAACATTCATCTTGTACGAAAGAGAATGGCTAGTAACTTTTCTGTTGTTTAAATTTGATAAATGCTAATTATTATTAAATCTGTGGTTAAATCATAAGCATTAAATGTTAAAACAGCAATGCACATTTATTCATTAATTAACTTGATACCCAGATGATAATATCATAAGTCTGTGTGGAGTGTATTGAAAGTCTTATGAAGTGATTTTATAATGGCCCAAGTATTGTCCTCTGTCTGGAGACACTCGAAATCCCCTTGGTCAAAACCCCTTTGTCCAAAAATGGTATAGTAGTCATAACCCCCTCAATGAATTTTACATTATAATTTCAATAATTTCTTTTTTCAACTTTCGCTATAGTAAAGTAAATCTATAGACAAATAAAACATATAGTAAAAAAATTTCAGTCAATATAATATTATGCTTTTCAACTTGCTTTTCCATTGAGGGGATGATGACTACTATGCCATTTTTGGACCAAAGGGAACTCACCCAAGGGGATTTTGATGTACACTCTCCTCTGTCTGTTGTATGGGTCTTCACTCCAGAGGTTGAGTAAGTTTAGAATCAATTCTGATACACAGAAAATTTAACTAGTTATTAGTATTTGATAAGTGGAGGCAAGACTATATGAAATGTTTATATTTGCTGCCATACAAACTTGGCATTTCACACAGAGTTGGTATTTCCTTCTCACAAATTACATTTTTATCTTTATTTATTTTATTGTATAACTATGTCCACTATGAAGTATAGCTACTTATGCTATTATATAAGTTTAACATACAATGCATAATTCAAATGATTTCATTTATAAGAGTGTGACAGTGTAAGAATAATATTGACCTACTCCAGTGTGTCTTGTCTGTGCACAGTATTAGAGTATGCAAAGTCAAGGGCAGGATTGAACAGTGCATGATAATGGAAAAGGTTTATAGAAAATTTATTTTTGGAGCTTTACACACATCTTCAAGATGGAGATATGGTTAGAAATCTAACAAGGCTATAATGTTCTATATGGAGGATTACTGTAGCAGTGGAGGGTTTGTAAGTTTATTTATATGGCATGCTGGGATACTATAATAATCACAGTACATTTATACTCTAACAATAGTAGCATAGGATCACAAAACATAGTTTTAATGACATGTACAAACACACTGAGTTTCAAGTTTTCAGTTCTTTTGATCTTATTGTTTATTGCTTATTTTTCAGGAAACAGAATGAAGAAGGACCAGTTATTGTAGGGATGTTTTTGTAGTGAGGAATGAGTGTACATTGAGAGGATGAGACATGGGTGGGGCACACATCCTTGGTCTTGTCATGCTGGTGTTTGCACCTCTACAGCCAAGTTTAGGATTTGGAAGTGGAGGTATTTATCATTTGAAACTCTGTAAGCTATAAAAGAAGTAGTTGTTTTAGTTTAACGCCCATTTCAACTGTATTTTGGTCAATTTTACAGCCAGGCAGTTTACTTAACCATTATACCTGTGAAGGACCAGTACTAGATCCCTATCCTCCATAAAAAACCTGCCAACATTCTCACATAAAGAGACATGGTCAGTAGCAGGGCTCAAACCTATGACCCTCAATCTATGAGAGGTTACAGTGATTTTAAGTCTGCGCCTTTAAACACTGGACCATACAAGCAGAGCTGTAAAAGTAATAAAACAATAATGATCAGGATAGAGAAACAAACTGAAAACGCTTTTAGTGTTGGACTTAATGTGTTTCTGTGTCTTTGTATTGGTCATTTCCTGGGTAGGAAATACTCCTTGATCTGATTTCTCTGACCTGTGATGAAAGCTGTAGTTCAATTTAACTTATTTTAGAAGACTAGACTTTGATTAACCAGTATAGAATTAACCACGGTGGGGAATCACGTGATCAAAATAATCTCTAAATAAAAGTAAATCTATGAAAATGTCAAAAAATGAAAGTTGTTTACCTTTAAATTATGAAATGTAGCCTATCAAATGGCAACATTAACATATTCAAGAACTACATAGGTCTCAATCATAGTCTCCTTCCGATTGTGATAAACATTTCAGGACACTGAACTGATTTATTTTTTAAGTGTTCAGCACAATCAGAAGGTTATTGTTATTGAGACCTGAGTAGTTCTAGAATACGTTAATGTTGTCATAAGATAGGCTACTTTTTATATTCACAGCTGAACAGCTTTAATTATCTTATAACATTTTTCATATATTTACTTCTGTTTAGAGATTATTTTGATCATGTGATTCCCCACCGTGATTAACTATAGTTTAAAACAAACGCTTTTCTAATATAGCTTCTTGTAACAGATGGGTAAATAGCTGCATAATGAAAAACATGACTGATGATGTAGTTCTGAAATACCAAGTCAATGTTTAGATATTATTTGCATATAACTGAGATGAAATGGTTAAAGCTAAATAATATAGAAATGTGCACTGAAGTTTGACAGATTATGACAGATTTACCATTTTGTTCAAATGTTAATTCAGATTAAAATGAAATGGAAGAGAATGAATCCACAGTAAAAATGTTTAAGGTATTGTACTCATGACCTATGAACAAAACATGATATAAGCATGGACAGACCATGATATAAGCATGGACAGACCATGACATACTAAGCATGCACTAGTAGCCACATGGTACAATATTGGTGAAAGACCAGCTTCTGCCTGTGTTTCTCATATGTTATAACCATGGTTGAAACATGGTTTATCTAGGTATATTGAATGGAACAATTACAACCAGAATATGTCTGTGGGAATGATTTGGAAGTCATTTTGTCAGGGTCAGATCAGTTTCAAATGACTGCCACAAGATCATGGAACAATGATAATCAATTCAGAGTTTGGTAAGCTTGTTTTGGAGTTTGATCTAGCTATGTTCCATTTTCCATGCTAGTGGACAAACAACATCTCAATGGTCATTTCAGAAATGACTCTTAGTATTTGGACCAAAAGAGTTGTGAATACATGAATTTGTAAAACTTGTGCAAAGTTGTTAATGACATGAATATTTATTTTCAGTGGTTTTGCCAAATGACCCATATATTTATATTGGTAAAAACTTAACTTTGACCTGTAACCTAACCAAATACGATGAGGTCTACAACTCAAACTATCTGAGTTTCACCCGTAGAAAAGATGAGATAATTGCCTCCGAATACATCACAGTAGTTTCAACTAGGTCAATAGTTCTACGATATCCAATAACTACCAAAAACGACGGTGGTATCTATCTCTGTAAGCTCAACCGGACAGCCGGCCGACCGGAAATCATTGGAACCCAGTATGTTCTGGTTGAATGTAAGTAAATATTAGTATAATGCATTCCTTTGTGCTGTTCCATTTAGAGTAAGCATACTAATCTTCAAAGGTATACTTTCTTCAGATTGATTTAATTTTTAGCTGTTAGGACCGCTCTGGGCTAATGTTGATGAAACAGGGAAGGGACTTTCCTTGCATGGTGCTCTACCAAAGAATTTGTTAAAAAATTCCATTCTATGCAGAACTCTGGTTGCTATGGAAACAATTAGAAAGAACTTCTTTGAATACCATTAGATATTTGGCACTTAGCATTGCTAGTAGACATCACCAAGATTGTTCAAATTATGACCTGTGGGTGGACCCCCACCCCCCCTGCCCCCTCCCGAATACATCTACATGTATTAGGAAAATTGTCTGACTTTACATTACAAGAACAAAATTTAATTAATGTACTTGTGATTTTGCAATTTGGAATCTGTTCATTGTATAATGTCTGTAAAGGATACTAAATATTTCTTTAAAAGAAATTGTATTTCATAAAATGAACCACATGATGATTGTGTATCTATTCAGTGTTTATCTTGTCAGGGCATTGACACTGATTATCATTGACGCCGCGAGGGATCGCGGCGTCAGTATTGAATAGGTTTCAATTTTGGACCATGGGGTTGCATAATCAAATAGGGAGCAGCCAACATTATTTTGTAAATCTAAACTATATTCTATATGTATGAAAAATGACTTTTATGAATCATTAAATTGTATTAAGTCATTAAAAAAATAATAAAAGTACAAAAATTTACGTCTTCTTCCCTTATTACAAAACTTTGGACACATTTAATGAGTATTTAATAACTTTTCCACAAACTCGCAGACTACGGGTTTTTTATAGCTTTGTTTACGGACCTTACGACCCGATTCATCAAAGCTCAGAAAAAAAGATTCGGAAGATGTTTTGCTATCTTAAACCACTCAAATAATAGAATACATGGCGCCAACGCGAAAAATCAATGACAACCCATTTTAATTACTACATATTAGACTATAATATTGAAACTGTAAAAGAAAACCCGTTCACCAAACTATGCAATACGTAGGGCCCTAACGGAATTCCATTCCATCATTTGTAAATAAAAACAATACTCAGCCAATGGAAGTTCTGTAAAATGTATACGTCACAGCATAATTAATCAGTGGATTTCATCTCTTTCCGCCATATTGCTAGAGTGTATACGCTTCGGGAATAGAAAGAAAGAATAATCCACATTACCAGCTACAGGGAGGGAGGGGCTGGTATATCTGTTTTACAAATAGTTATTTTCACAATATTTGGACCCGGTGTAAATTATACTTGCACAGGTTTTTTTTGCCTCTGCGTCCTATAAACCGACCTGTAGTCAGTGAAATTGTGGGAGGAGCCATGGTTATAAATAGTTTTGTCTATCTAAAAATAGCCAGTGTAAAATTAGCATCCGAAAAAATTAATGTTGTGAAAAAAGAGGTATTTAACAATATGGAAGTTACACAAGGATTTAGCATTATGCTAGTAACTAATAAAAAGTTTATTTTTATAATCAGTTACATAAACAAAAAGTACACAGAGGTAATGATCATTTTATGTAGTAAAAAGGGTTCGCTGATTTTATAGAGAAACCTGTCCAAGTCATGCTTCTAAAACATGCGCGGCGTCTTTGATGCTTTGCATCAAAATTCGTCTTGTTACCATTTTAAATAGTTAAATGTGTATTTATGTTCGATGGTGCATGATGATATCTCCTGCATGTTAATGTCTTACTTGAAATTATTGAATTCAAAATATTTCACACACGTAAGATAGGAATTTGTCAAAAACTGGAGTGCAAATGTATAGGTAATAGTCAAGTCGTGCAGCACAGATTTTATTTGTCTTTCTTTATGGATATATGCAGTTGATGACTGTGATTGAAACATTTATTTGCAATGTGTATGATGTTTTCCTATTGTATGCTGTTGAATTGATATAGGCAGTCTGGACTGAAGAAGAGCCCTTAGTGCTTCATCGGACAATCAGTTTACAACTTTCTCAAGCAGGTTCTTACTGTAAATTGCAACTAGTTCTCACCAGGGCTTTGATAATCTTCCCCGCCCTCCCCCCTTTACTTTGAATGATTTTGAAAGTAGATGTTCACTTTCAGAAAATAAATTTAATAACACAATTTGTTAAATGTACTTTATTAAAATTCGACAAAAATATATGTGGTAGACCTACTTTTTCCAGAATACAATTGTAATTTGTAAATCATTGACTGATACATACTTTAGCAGGCTCTTTTCTAAATGTATTAAAAAATAAATTGATACATAACTAATTATTACACGGATTATACCCGAGACCCTCGAAGACTGGAGCCGGAGACCGGCTTTTATTACCTCCCATGGCATGGTGCAACTGTAAACGTCTTCTCGATAAATTTGGCTGAACTTGGCAGACAGTAGTTGCTTGTTTTTCCTTTCGCATTATACGTATATCAACTTCAAACATGATAAAATATTGATCAATTTTAACAGGAAATGAATTTTGAAAAGTAAGATTGTGTATTCTGAGCATGACATCACTGTAAAACCGCATAATAAAACAAGTGAGTATTGCTGAAGTGGGTGGGGTAACATGATTTGCAACATCAATAACATCAGAGACTCTGCCCGGACCGATTGAGCTGACCAAATCATTGAAGCCCTTGTTTTATCTAAGAGATTTTCTTATTCCAGATGAGCCTCAGCCAGTAACTGTGATAGATTGTCGTGTGTATAACTGGGAGAATATGACATGCACGTGGGACCTGGGTGTACAGTTTATCCATCCAAAAACTATTGTGATCAAGCTGGCCTGGGTTACATTGTAAGTATGTAAAGTTATTCTAACAAGAGGAGATGAGCGTAGCAAGATGTCCCAATTCCATGATGTTTTTTAACTGGGTTTTTCAACGAAATTTTCTAGAATTTCTACAGGCACTGTTGAAAACCGGTATTGCTGCGTTTTTCGTGACTGATTTATTGCCCTTTCATTATATGTAGTGTACTGTGAAACCATTAATGTTTGCGATGCACAAATTTTCATAGGTGTAGTGGTTCAGTAGATACATGAATTTAAGATCCAGAGGAAATATTTGACTGACAGTACCTTTTTCAGATTACAGGCACTAGTTAGTTTACTATTGAACGTTTTAAGGGAGGTAAATTTGATGATTATCAATATAATTATTAACATGTAGAATATATAGCATGTTTTTGCCTGGGCTATTTCTAAGAAATAACTAGCTTGAAATCAATAGAACTTCATAGAATGCTTCTATTAAGAGGAGATGGGCATCTTTAGGTTCAAGTTTAATAATTTTCTATAGAATTAATGCCCTTTAATTCCTTTTTCATATACCTTCATGTCTTCCCTATTTATCAGCTGCCTCATACAGGGAATGCATTAAATTTTCATGGGAAGTGAGATACAGCCACCTTTTACACAAAATCTTTGGTTTGGCAGTAGGGCTGGCAATGTAGAACATGTCTCTTGACTGATAATTAAATTGATTTCAGCAATACCCAGCACGACTGTCGCCGACAGACATCTACTTCCTGTTCATGGTTGAAAATCGATGCTGAGGACTCATTTAAGTCTGACCTTACCTACCATATGGGTGTTAGCATTGAAAACAGAGCTACAAAACCACCAACTAAGTACCCAGAGACATTAAAAGCGATTACAGTTGATACTTCAACTATAGGTAAGGCAAACACCTTTGTGAATTAGATAATACATCTATATTTAGCAGTCACGTAGTGTTAGTGGTTACTGTATTGTTTGTCTTGATTAAAGCAACAGATGATAGATACCTACCTCATGTCAGAGATGAACATGTTGATTGTAGGCAGTTATTTGTGCATGTTTTAAGCCTAATATAGACCTATACCTTTATGTTTAGTTGAACCGGCTCCGGTGAAAGCTGTGACATCAGAGAAGAATAACACATGTATAACTCTTGGTTGGACACATGAAAAAGTGCATAGGGATAAGGTGTACAAGGTCGACTTCAAACAGTCTGTGGAAAAACACTGGCAGGTAAGTCATTGATGGATGAACTCGGTGGTGTAGAAGAAATAAGTAAATCTTTTAAGAGGTCAGGTTAGTGATATATCTTTCATGGGAGAAGTTGGTATATGTATTACTGTTGAGAAGGGACTGGAGTGGTGAATGTCCCATAATGTCACATCATGTCCCATGTCCCACAATACACAAAGTTCAAGTCTTCAAGTGCAGGTCATGGTACCTCAGTGATTGGGAAAGCTTTGTGGGATATTTAAAAAAAAATCAACAAAATGTGCAGTAGTCCTACAGCAATTTTTGGGCAAAAATTTGGGTCCGAGTCGCAAAATGTAGTTACTTGAAAAGAATCTTTGGAGCACTTTGCAAAACGCCCAAATTTAGGAATTCATCATGTATGCTTGTTGATTTTCTCGACTTAGAATTTGTTACTCGTGGGCAGGTGTGAAAAGTATGGCAAATAAAGGATGAAAAAATTTACTTGGTCTTAAAATTGACATTATAAAATTGGGCAGTTTAGTTGTTAAGTTAATAAATGCCAAATACGAGTGACTCAATAGTACTGCACATAATAAGATGTGAAGATATCTGGTGCCCTACACTGTTCAATATTGCAATATTAATTTAGCGATTTAAAGAACTTATTTCATTTGCTGATACATCTTTGACAATTTGGAAAATATCTTGACATATACATGGCCAACAAAAAGAAATTTCCTTGTGCAAAGAAAACTGTTAAAACTATAATAATACAACACAGGTGTTACCAATAAAATAACCATGCAATGCTAAAGCCATTCTTCAATACCAATACTACACAAAACATCTTACATGAATTTTTTCTTTTACAGACAAAACATGTTGGTGACTCTGAAGTGCTGACATTATGTGGCCTGCACCCAAACACATTGTATGATTTCCAAGTGTTTTGTAAGCCACGACTGTTAGGGGGGAAGGTTGAAGGATATTGGAGCAAGCCAGCAACTTTAATGGTCAAAACAGAGGAAGATGGTAAGACATCTATCTTGATTCAGATGTCCTGTGTCACCTGCAGTTATTTTTTCTCAAAGCTTATTCTTGGGGCTACCATAATCTGTGCTGAAAATGCCGTCATCTTGACTTCAAGAAATTATATCAGACAAGTACAGTCTCGATTCACCCTGTATATAACCAATATCTTTGGCTTGGATTTTAAAAATGAACTACATGTAATAAAATAAGATTGGTTGGTTTTTAAACAAAGTGTAAAACATATTTTACAGTTCCTGCAAAAGCACCGATATTGTTAGCCGGCAGTTACATTGAGAGACCATATCAACACTATTCACTTAACTTGAAGAGGGTGAGGATTTACTGGAAGGTTAGTGGGGACAGTTTCTGATCATGTGTAGACATTTTGCTGGGGGTCACTTGTATAAATATTCATTCCATGAAAAATGGATGGATCTTTGACAGGGGAATAGATAAAATGCGAAGTATCCATGGCAACAGTGGTGTGTTCTAAATGTGTGATCACAGTATCAGTCCTGATTGGTAGAGCTAGTTATGGCTGTGCCTTGTTAAGTAATGTGAACAATATAAACCCATCTTTCTCAGTTTTACTTTGTTACCCTCATTTCAGTTGACTTTAAAATGTATGGCTAGTATTTTCATGGGTGTGCAGTTTAGAGCCGGAGAGATCAGTTTTGCTAGTGGTAACAAACCCACATGTTGTACTGCAAATAAAGTGAAAGACAAAGATTTCTTTTTGAAACAGAAATGTACATAGATGATACTTCATACTTGCCTGTTAGCATCATAATGTTTTGTACTTTGTTTTTTTTTCTTATCATGCTAGCATATGAATTTAGATGATGACTTACAGATACAGTAATTTTATATGTTATTTACAGATACATGTATATGTAATTTATATCAGATCTGTACTACAGTAAAACATCCAAGTTTTACCAGGGGAAGCTTTTCAGCACTAATCAGGACATTAGTGTGTAAGAAATAAAACTGTTTCTATGTTTGTCAGCCACTCAGTCAGCAAGATGCAAATGGTAACATCACCTACTATCGTATTGATCACCGGAACTGTGACACTGCCACAGAATGGGAGACAACTCAGGTGAAAGGTCAGACGCAGGATGATTTAACGCTGATAGACACAGATACATATGCCATTCAAATCAGAGCAGCAACATCTAAAGGGCTGTCTAAAGCATTCTCAGAAATATATATTCCCGCCAAGTCTAAAAGTAAGTTTCTAGAGGTCAAAGCATTTTTAAGTGGAGCTGATGAACATGGTCATATACTGCTGACTAATTGATGTACATGGTTATAAACTGCTGCCTAATTGATGTACATTGCTATTTACTGCTGGCTAATTGATGTACATGGTTATTTACAGCTGGCTAATTGATGTACATGGTTATTTACAGCTGCCTAATTGATGTACATGGTTATGTTCTGCTGCCTAATTGATGTTCATGGTTATATTCTGCTGCCTAATTGATGTACATGGTTATATTCGACTGCCTAATTGATGTACATGGTTATTTGCTGCTGGCTAATTGATGTACATGGTTATTTACATCTGCCTAATTGATTTATATGGTAATATACTGCTGGCTAATTGATGTACATTGTAATATTCTGCTGCCTAATTGATGTACATGGTTATATACTGCTGGCTAATTGATGTACATGGTTATATTCTGCTGGCTAATTGATGTACATGGTTATATACTGCTGCCTTATTGATGTACATGGTTATATTCTGCTGCCTAATTGATGTACATGGTTATATTCGGCCGCCTAATTGATGTTCATGGTTATATTCTGCTGCCTAATTGATGTACATGGTTATATTCGACTGCCTAATTGATGTACATGGTTATATTCTGCTGCCTAATTGATGTACATGGTTATATTCTGCTGCCTAATTGATGTACATGGTTATATTCTGCTGCCTAATTGATGTACATGGTTATATTCGGCCGCCTAATAGAAGTTCATGGTTATATTCTGCTGCCTTATTGATGTACATGGTTATATTCTGCTGCCTAATTGATGTTCATGGTTATATTCTGCTACCTAATTGATGTACATGGTTATATACTGCTGCCTTATTGATGTACATGGTTATATTCTGCTGCCTAATTGATGTACATGGTTATTTACAGCTGCCTAATTGATGTTCATGGTTATATTCTGCTGCCTAATTGATGTACATGGTTATATTCTGCTGCCTAATTGATGTACATGGTTATATTCGGCCGCCTAATAGAAGTTCATGGTTATATTCTGCTGCCTTATTGATGTACATGGTTATATTCTGCTGCCTAATTGATGTTCATGGTTATATTCTGCTACCTAATTGATGTACATGGTTATATACTGCTGCCTTATTGATGTACATGGTTATATTCTGCTGCCTAATTGATGTTCATGGTTATATTCTGCTGCCTTATTGATGTACATGGTTATATTCAGCTGCCTAATTGATGTTCATGGTTATATTCTGCTGCCTAATTGATGTACATGGTTATATACTGCTGCCTTATTGATGTACATGGTTATATACTGCTGCCTTATTGATGTACATGGTTATATACTGCTGCCTTATTGATGTACATGGTTATATTCGGCTGCCTAATTGATGTACATGGTTATATTCGGCTGCCTAATTGATGTAGTCATGTCAAAGGAAATCTTTTTGAACTTCTTTATCCTGATTTGTTTAAGGTGTGTACATTAAGGAACCTTGGTTCCATTCTGGGCTGTAACATATGTTTACAGTTTAATTGATATAAAGGCAGGCAAAACAGGCTATCAAAAGACTTTTTTAACCTAACAACATCTTGTCAACCAGTTTCCATTGATTCAATCTGAATTATTCAAATATGTTACAGTGAGGGTAAGTGTAGATTCAAAGATCATTTTAAAATTAAAAGTGCATTTCTTAAGTTACACTAAAATGAAATATACAAACAATGGTTGCAAAGTAAATGCATCTGAGACTAGAAATGAGATGGCCAGTATAGTTAGGTCCATTGTCTGTCTTCAGGTTGAACAGTGTTGTATGCATTCTGTCTACTGCCATATTATAGCAATTAACAAAACTGTAGTGATAGATTAGCTTTGGAGAAGACATCCTTCAAAAATATAAAATATATTGAGAGACAAATGAAGAAGTATATCATATCTGATTGTTGCTATATACAGCAATGGAATGTGCAATATTAGAGACATATACCTAGGTGTGTGATAGATTTACAGATCATGCACAATGGTTTCAACTTAAATTGGTAGTTTATATGTTCTAATTCAGAAGATATCTATATTTATTCAGGCATTGAAAAGTTTACTGTAGTGCATACATTGAAATTTAAGGCCAAAAAATAGGTGTGTGTTTTGAGTCTTTTTTGGCTCAAAGACCTGAAACACATAGTTTTTGTTTGGCCTTATCATTAGATTTATTTTCAGAACCGAACATTCCTGAGCATATTGTAGAGGCTCACAATGCCTCCAAAGATACAAGTGTCAGTATAACATGGAATGTAATAACAACATGGTCCACAGCTTCCTGGAACAATCTCTCATCTTACACTGTCTTCTGGTGCAGAGGCTCAGTACTGGAAAACTGTCAAGTAAGTCTTCAGTAAACTCCGCTTGTAACGGGGACCATATTGTTTACACCTCTTTACACAAATATTTTATAACATGACAAATATTTGAGTTGCATATCTGAACTGAGCAATATTATCTGAATACACTTTTACAATAGCATTTTGATTATTCAACATCATGCTTTGTGAAATTAGTTAAATTCCAGAGCTTAACTTTTTAGGTCTCAAAATCAAAGTACTTGGTAAAATTTAAAAAGCTGCCATAGTGCTGTATGAGTTTGTGCTTCCCTCTGTTACATTTTACCAGCAAAGGAAATTATACACAACATATTGGCTTCTTGTTAAGACAGATAAAAGATATAAATGTATTTAAGCTCAACTGGCACAAAAGAAACCGCAAGGCCTAGAGCTTAGATATTTAGCATGTAGCATTGCCTTGTGGGCCTTTACCAAGATTGTTCAAATCGTGACCCCAAGGTCAAAATTAACCCTTGCTGGGGTAGGGGTATTATTGCCAATGGTAGTCAGGTGAGCGATATAGGGGGCCATTTTGGCCCTCTTGTTTGTATAGTTTTCATTATTTTTGGTCTTAAGAAATTATGACCAAGCTGTCAGCAAGACAAGGCTCCACATGTTAAAATTTGATCAAGAGAACAATGAAAGCAATTTTTATGCAAATAGCTTAAAGATGACATAACTTATTTAGTAGCAACATAAATAACTGTCAACAGATGTTACATTCATAATATAGTACATAGGAGTTGATATTGATGTCATTAAAGTTGCACATGTTTTGTCACTGGGGTCTAATCCATTAAAGTAGCACCAGATAAAAGCTGAAATCTTTTTTTTTTATCCTTTTAATTGTTTGTATGCCTGTACATTTTTGGAAAATTTTCAAAACTGTTAAGGTTAACACACTTTCTAAACACCATAAAAAATATAAAAATTGTCAAAGATTTTGGAGAACGAAACAATAGCTATTGTCAGGAGCCACCTTAACTGTGCCAAAAACTTCGCTGAATGAATGTCCAGCATCGTGTTTACCAAATGCTCCAGATTTAACAAAAAAGTGATACTTGACTTGTTTACAGTCGGGGAGCCACATTTTTTTTAGTCACAACAAATCAGGATAGAATTTACATAGCCGCATTATCATGATTATGTCAGATATTGGGTCAGCTTGGACTAATATCCCTCAGTTTGTTAGCTGACCTGAGCACAAAGTACTTAAGGCAAACTATTCTGATCAGCAGTTGTCCGCCGTCATCCATGCTGCATCTGTCATTGTCAGTCAACATTTTGCTTCAAATGACTTCTCCTCCTAAACCACTTGGCCAATTGTGATCAAACTTCACAGGAATGGTCTTTGAATGCGTCTTTATCAAAACTGTAATAAGAAATGTATTTCATGCAGAACTCTAGTTGCCATGGCAATGGAAAAGAAAAACTTCATAAATACTCTTCTCCAAAACCACAAGGCCTAGAGCTTTGATATGTAACACTGTCTAGTGGACCTCTACCAATTTTGTTCAAATCATGCCCCTGGGGTCAAAACTGACCACACCCTTAGGGTCACTTGTCTGTATATAGAGTTATAGGAATAACTTTAAAAACTTTGTTTTTGACACTGCATAGCCTAGAACATAATTATAGCATCATTTGGAGGTCCTCTGTGGAATTAGTTCCCATTATGCCCCAAAATCGAGCATGCCCATGGGATTTTAAGGTCAAACCTTTTATGTTTAATCACTTGAAAACCATTGGGCATAATTATGATCTTTAGACTTCATGGATAGATCTTAACCAAGAGGTACTATTGATATTTAGGTCACTTGGTCAAACATCAAGGTCAGATCAATTATGTTCAAAAACTGGAAAACCATTAGGCCTACGATCTAGTCAGCCAGTAGAGCACGAGACTTGTAATCTCGAGGTAGCGGGTTCGATTCCCGGAGCTGACCAACTAAAATTACTAACAGTCTTTCGGATGAGACTAAAACCGAGGTCCCATGTATGGGTGCTTTACACCTGGCATGTTAAAGAAGCAGGGGTGTCTCTGGAATTGGGACGCTCTCTGTATCTTGCACTATCCTCTGAAACCTAAAATAACTAACCTCTTCTGGGGTCATTGGTCATGTTGGAAACCGGTACCAACGATAAAACCCTAATGTACAATACGCCTATGATCTTCAATATAGATAGGAAACTCAGTGACATCCATAAAAAGAACCTTAACAAAACGAAATATACGGAACTGAAAAGACTGTTTACCAGAACACTATTTAACAAGCAAAAAAAATAGAAAAGGCTTACAGACCACTGGCTACATTGTACTGATGGCGTAGCATTTTATATATTGCATTATTGAACAAAATATCAATTATATCATGTAAACCTAGACACAGTGTATTGGATAGCAACCCTATCAACATTTGAAATATTTGAGATTCAGGGTCTTTATGAAAGAGTTTAAGTGATCTTTTTCATGTTTCATTGCACCAGTGTCAGTTTACACACAAGTTTACTAGTTCTGTACATATACCTTGATGCAAATATATTGATAATAGTTTCCCAATAAAGAAGCAGCTCTTGAAAACTTTCACTGTTGATCTAGAACTAGATGTACATGCAATATATTTTTCAAGAAATAAATGGATGGTGATTAAAGTATTAATTATATGAAATAGAATGACAACATTACTCTCCATTTTCTATATAAAAAATGTATTTATTGACTAACAGTAACAGCTGTAGCAAAAAAATCCATCTCAATTTGTGTCCCAAATAAAAGTAGGGAATACCAATGTAATCTTTTATTACCCTTCCATAAAATTTGAGGTCTTCTGATTGGTCAACGATCTGTAAATAGATATTGATCTTTACGGCAAGCCGGTAATATACACTTGACATAACCGTGTTACTGTCTCCCTTGCTTAAAGTGAGCGTGTTCACGTACAGAACGTCAATGTATTTGTACGTGCTGATTGGTGACGTGATATATGGGGATATATTACCCGCCTTGACATAATATTACCCTCGCCTAGTTGCTCGGATAACATAAGTCTAGGCGGGTAATATATCCCCATATGCAACTTCAAAATCCATATAACATATAATACTAACAGATATGCTTCAATATATAAATGTTGCAACTAAAGAGGTATACATATTTTATAGGTTTCTAGTTCAACCTGAGCATGGGTTGATCTAGGTTGAGTTATAATAATAATTAGATTAGATTAAACTAATAATAATCGTGATCAGCTTTTGTTTTGGATTTGTCTGTACACCATAACTTCAGGCCAATCTGTATAAATTCGGTGACATTTAATACCTTGACTTAATCTCGGATTAGTTTGATACTTTGTCATATAGGATAAAGAGCTAGATCACTAAATGAGGTCACAGAATAACCTTGTAAATTCATTATTGGCTACAATGTCAACCTGATCTACATGTCACATTATCACAATGTCTGTGTTTATGAAATTTAGGTCAGAATTCAAAACTTGGGCATAGTAATTTACAACCTTGACCCATATCTCCACTTTGCTTTAGTTTTATGAGAATCACCCTCTCAAAATCACACCAACACAGCCAAAATGGATGTAAAAATGGTTTCCGGATGATAACTTAAGAACCCTTTGGCCTACAATCCTCATACTTGGTGTGCAGGTTGATCATCATGAGTAGTGGACACCTATAGATTTAGAGGTCAGTAGGTCAAAGGTCAAGGTCACAGTGACCCAGACTTACAAAACTTTCTGGACGATAACTCAAGAATGTGTTGGCCTAGCATCTTGAAACTTGTGGAGATTGATCAAGACCAGCAGATGACCCTGACGATAACTCAAGAAAATGTGGGCCTAACATCTTGAAACTTGCTGTGGAGATTGGTCAAGACCAGCAGATGACCCCTGAAATAGTTTCCCGATGATAACTCAAGAACGTGTAGACCTAGCATCTTGAAACTTGGTGTAGAGATTGGTCATGACCAGCAGATGACCCCTATTTATTTTTCAGTCAGATCAAAGGTCAAGGCCATGGGGACCTTTTTTGTTTTTTGGCCACATGAATTATATTTTTTAAGCCAAATTTGTTTTTTTTAAATTAGGTCAACAATTTTTTTTTCAAGCCACATGTATTGCTTTTTCAACATTTCTGATTGCATCAAAGAGGGCATACATGTTTTACAAACAGCTCTTGAACTTAAGTAACATGTACCAAACAATTTGGTGAAACACAAGAAGCCTTGTGCCATAACTTACCAATTATTTACTGTTCCTTTTGCAGGATCCAATTAATTCAGCAGAGGTAGCTATAACAGAGACAGAGTACATACTTACAGTGACAAATTTTGAGTCGTACATGTTTGGAGTGGCCGTGAATGCCCAGTCTCACACAGGGCAGATAATCAGTAGTGGATTTAAATGGAATTCTTGTGTCTACATAAAAAATACAAGTAAGCTGAACATTACATCACTTAAATATGTGTTTTATTGTTCTTGTAATGTAATTTGGTGCAACTAAAATAGAAACAGTAAAATGAAAACAAATTCACAATGCATACTGAGAAGTCCTATGGGACTGCCATACCATTAAATACCAGAGAGCCGAGTGTTTGAATTCACTGTATTTTGACAGGCAATTTTCAAGGCAATTTTCCAGTTTCAAAATTTATTGCAAAATATCTACTGCTGTTTGATGTAGGTAATCTTCATAACCTAGTACATATATGGTTAAGTGAAGTTAATGCAAGTATTTGTACACTTCGAAACTTTATGACTTTCATTGCGTAACAATATGTCTTAGTGTAAGTTGAAAAAATTCCTGTATAACAAATTATCAGCATTATAAGTTTGCTCGGAGTTTGTGAATATTTCTGACTCTTACAGTACCAGAGGTGTCGCCGGTGAATATACAAGCTGCTGTGTATCAACCAGACAGTGGACTGAGTGTAGAATGGGAGAAACTGTCTTGTGAAGACACTCGCGCCTACATACAAAACTATGTAGTGAACATTTGTCCATCTACCAAGGGAGAAAACTGCTCAGGTTGGAATGAATACACACTCTCTATTATTGTGAGCCATTCAAAAGATTGCTCAGAGTACAAGCAAATAAGATTTAGTCCGATTACCTTTGGGTCTATGAAAAACTGACTGACTAATCATCAATATGACAAATGAAGAACACTACAACTCTGATCAACTGACAGACAAAACAAGTTATCCTGTTACACCTACTAGTAATGTTGCATTGATCTATTGTTGCACCTTGTTCATATTGTGCTCATTGATTCTTATAAATTTAAAAATGAAAAATATACATGATCAATTTCTGTGAAATAGAACACATTAAGGGTAACAAATTATGGTGAAATGGTTATTACTGAATTCATTTACATGCCTTGAAGTACAGTAAAACTGTTATAGAAGCACAAGGAGTGTAACATTTTCCATTTATGGGAAGGGCTCTTAAAAGGACCATATTTAGAGTTCAGTGCAAAACTGCCATCATTTAATCTGTTGTCCTAAAGGAACTAGAAATGTTACAAAACTATTTGTAAAAAGCAAGAACATGCATGAAAAGGAATAACTCCAGTAGACTTTCTGTTTACACTACTTCAATAAGTCTGTAAACTGTTTATTATAGAGGGGCTACTATTACAGCTTTCATGGTGTATCTTACATGTGGAGTTCAAAGTAATCTGTCAGTCATATATCTGCACAATGTCCTCAGAAACTCCAGCATCACGTTTTCATCAATAGTCATCTCATATTGCATATATGTTTCACAAACAGCTCCTGTTCAGTTATATATGCATATACTTTAACCATACTAGAAGGTAGAAAAGTTGAAAACAAAATTAACAGCAGTTATGTATTGCTTCCTCTTTTCAAAGCAGCCATGTACAAATTTGTTAACATCTTTTGTGTTGTGTTGGTAATTAAATAACAATAGCCATATTTACACCCATAATGAGAGTTGTCAAAGTCAGTATTTTGTTCAATGGTGCGTCAATGAGACATTATTGTGTTCAATGGTGCAACAGTGAGTTACTGTGCTTTGTCAATGTTAGTTGTTTGTACATGTGTTGTTATGTTCTAATGTTTTTGCACAGGTTGAACTCGTTTGCAACAACTTTCAGCACCATTAATTTTTTACAGTTTCATTCTACTGACATGCTAGTGTGCTGTAATCTGATAGGTTTCCCTGGCTAATGACTTGAACATTCTAAAATCAATGACTTCTCAGTGTCTATACCATGTCTAGTCTAGCTTTATGCTAAAATCTTTATATAACCTTCTGTCATGAATGTTTGATGTGCATGCATGCATATTCTTTTAACTGCTCTATAAGCACAATAAACATTATTCCTGAGGTAAAAAATAAACATTAAAGACATTGTTGCAATGTAGCAGCATTTCAATTTTAAAAGCTTTTGGCTTTGTTCAGCTGTAAGAGTTGTATGCATGTGGCTTTCAGTTTTCCAGTTTTCAGCTGATGATTTACTTGTTTGATCACTTTAATACTGAAGAGGTGACACTTTACTGAAGTCTGATACTTGCACACATAACCTGATAACAATTTGTGTTTTATGTTTGGCAGTCAGTTTCTGTGAACAGAGGAAATTATAACTCTGAACCTCCTAAATTTCTTAAATGGACATGTTCATCATCCTTTGAAGACAGCACCATTTATTATTCATAGGGGTTCTCAATGCAAGTTTATCAACTGAATATTTAATAGAGTAGACTAAGTCTTGTAGGTCAGCACATAATCTGGTATAGCCCATTGTTTAGGGCTAGTGGGGGGGGGGATAAAATGCCAGTAATTGAATATCAAATATAGTTTGAAGTTATAATATGGTAATAAAGTAATTAAATCATTCACTGGAAATATGGAAACTTTATGAAAGAAAAAACAAAGAAAGAAATAATCATAATAGTGACTGATAATACCCATGCTTGTTTGTTTACCTTTTTGGATAGAATAATAAAATGCCTACTGCCTGTCATTGTCATTATGGAACAATCACAGCTTACAGGAAGATTAAAACTGTTAACCTTTTGAGTTAATGATTTATACTAGAGTTTGTTAAGTAATCAGCTCATAAAATTTTGAATCAGTGACTTTGACTTCAAACAATAGCTCTGATATGTTGAATGTAGTGGCAAGTCATCACATGTATTGATCAAATAAGTTTTAGCAAATAAATGACGGAGAAAATGCAAGATTTTACTTGCGTGTTAAATACCAAGGTACAGGTGCAACCATACAGGTACATATCACTTCTCAAAATAGTTGCAGTATACCCTTTTTATTGCGTTCCCCTATTAAGGTCTAGCTAGGAGAAATGTCAGGGTTGTGAAGATAGGTAGCCCAGGTACCAGATCAGGTCTCAAGTTATTCTTGAAAATGACTAACATATATGAAAAATTGGCTATTTTACAGGCGAGATTTCCAGTTTTGATGTAGACAAGGATAAAAACTCCTTTACAATACGTGACTTGGTAGAGGACTACAGATACAAGGTGTGGTTGAATGCAAGGTCAGAAGCAGGTCTTGGACCAAGGAGTGATGTAATTTACAGTGTTGTTATTGACAGAAGTAAGTGGTTTTACAAATGAAAATATTACAGTTTGAAAGTTACTGACCACATTGTTATGGTGAAATTGTCAATCCCATGTGTTTGTCACTGTTGAGTCACCTGTGGTCACATATGTTGCTAATATTTTAGTGCGCTCTTGACCTTTCTGAGTTGAAAACTAACCAAAGCACTACAGAGGATAGATCTATTCTAGTTCAATTCTAATCAACTGCTTTTGTGGAGATGTGTTTCCAAGGAAATTTATTAGCTAAAACAAGATTTGAAATGATGGATTAGCTACCGTTTAGCTCTGAAGAAATAAATGTAATCCTGTATGTAGCAGTTGTTAGAGAAAAGAGGACGGCAACTTCAAGAAGAGTTAGAATATGTTTAATTGCCCTTTTAAATTAGCTTTTTGAAAAAGTTTGTCTCCTTAAACTCACAATATGCATATTTATTTTATGTTTTCCAGTGAATTATAGAGTTTTCTCAGTGAAATAAAAGTGATAATCCACAGTTTTGAAACAGTGGATTACCATTTTTAGGGGGTTTTTCACGTTTTGCAATGCTTTAACGCATTTTTTTAAAAAAAAAAAAAAAAAGCGTAATTAATGCTGGAAACCATGCGACGGTGGTCGTGGGGGGGTTAGGGGGGGGGGGGGGGGGGGGGGGTGGTTTTTTGGGGGGGTTTTTGTTATTTTTTTTTTTTTTAAAAAAAAAAAAAAAAAAAAGTAAGTTTTAACCATAAAATAAAAAAAAAAAGGGGGGGGGGGGGGGAATAAGTAATAATTTTTTTTTAGAAAAAAAAAAAAAATATTTTTTTTTTTTGGGTGGGCCACTCGTAAAAATATCACTTTGGTGCCCACTGTAAATTATAACGTGATCTTACACCGAAACCAACAATTATCCTCTATGTCTTTAGTAACTATCTACCATTTAAATAAAGCATCCAGTGAAACAGAGATTTAAACTAAATTTTGTTATTGACAATTTTCAAAACAAGTCTCAAAATTTCTTTGGCTTAAAGATTTTATATCTTGTATCAAGCTATACATGTGTTCTTTGAAACACTGTTACCTCCTAATAGCGTCTCTTAAAGGACCACTAAATAGATGATGGTGAAACTTGACTGATTTGTTCCTGAGACAATTATTTTTTCTAAATTTGTTCAGAGAGCTTCAATCCATGCCGAATTGTAGTTGCCATTGTAAAACAAAAGGAAGAGGGATGTTGATTAAAATAGACATGCATCCCAGAGGGTGTGGCCGCACTAATATTCTCTTCTGAAACAAGTGGTCAGATTTTCAAATGAACCAAGATATCAAGAATAATTGTAAACTGTTGTGAGATTTCAAGGATGACTTCACAAAAAGACATGCATTTTGATATATTAGACATTATTTTGAACACAGACTACATTTTGTTTTCTAGTTGAGACAGCAGGAAATAGTGAGATTCTACATCTTGGTTTGTTTCAATTTTAATTGAGATGTTGCTTGTCCTGTATATTAATACAATTTTATGATAGAACTATGCAGCTTTTTTTAATTTGGAAGTGCTTTATTTACATACAGAGAATGCAATGCAGACATCTTTTCAACAAAGTCCGCTGTGTAGTATTGTCAAAATAAATGTCTGTCTTTTTTATTTCAAAGCTTGTTTTAAAGACATTCCTTACATAAAATTAAAAAAAGAAATATTATATTAGATGTCGGAAATCCTTTGTCAGTGAGTGATTCAGTCACAAGAACTATAACTCCGAATCGAAGTTTTGGGGGTATATTAGTCACGGTTGTCTGTCGGTCGGTCGGTCAGGCATCTGTTGCATTTTCCTTGTCCGGAGCATAACTTGAAAACTACTGGTTGGAATTCAATACAACTTCATACAATGGTCAAGCACATTGAGAGGAAGTGTAGTGCACAAGAACCATAACTCCATCTTGACTTATTACAGAGTTCTTGCCCTTTGTTACTTTTCCTTGTCCGAAGCATAACTTGAAAACTTCTGGTTGAAATTTAATACAACTTCATACAATTGTCAAGTACATTGAGAGGAAGTGCCCTGCACAGGAACCATAACTCCATCTTGACTTATTACAGAGTTATTGCCCTTTGTTAGTTTTCCTTATCCGGAACATAACTTGAAAACTACCAGTTGGAATTCAATACAACTTCATACAATGGTCAAGTACATTGAGAGGAAGTGCAGTGCACAGGAACCATAACTCTTTCTTGACTCATTACAGAGTTATTGCCCTTTGTTACTTTTCCTTGTCCGGAGCATAACTTGAAAACTACTTGTTTATCCCCCCGCCAAAGGCGAAGGGGATATTAGAAATGGTCTTCGTCCGTCCGTCTGTCCGTTCGTCCGTGCATCCGCCAATTTTGTCCAGAGCATAACCCAAAAAGTACTTGAGGGATTTTATTCAAATTTCATACACTGATCAGAGCACATTGGGAGTAAGTGCAGTGTCAAGTAAGAACAATAACTCTATCTTGCCTAACTTTAGAGTTATTGCCCTTTTTGATTTACTTGACAACTTTGTCCGGAGCATATCTCCAAAAGTTCTTGAGGGATTTTCTTCAAACTTAATACAATGACATAGCACATTGGTAGGAAGTGCAGTGTACAAGAACAATAACTCCACCTTGCCTACTTTTAGAGTTATTGCCCTTTATCAGTTTACTTTTAAGTATTGTCCAGAGCATAACTCCAAAAGTACTTGAGGGAATTTAGTTCAAACTTAATACAATGATCATAGCACATTGGGAGGAAGTGCAGTGTGCAAGAACAATAACTCTACCTTGCCAAATTTTGAGTTATTCCCCAGATCAATATCTACTTGTCCAAGTATGTCATCCAAAAGTATTGTGGGATTTTCTTCAAACTTAATACAGTTATAAAGCACATTGGTAGGAAGTGCAGTGTGCAAGCACAATTAGTGATAGCTTGCCTAGTTTTAGAGTTGGAAGTGCCCTTTATCAGATTTACATTTAAAAGTTTTGTCCAAAGCATAATCTCAAAAAGTACCTGTGTAGGATTTACTTCAAAATAAATGTACTGACTTTTCACATTGGTTGGAAGGCAGTGTTCAGGAAGAATAACTTTACCTTGCCTACTTTTAGAGTTAAAACCTTCATCAGATATTACTAGTCCGAGAGCATAAATCCAAAAGTCCTTGAGGGATTTTCTTCGAACTTAATACACTGACATAGCACATTGGTAGGGAGTGCATAGTGCAAGAACAATAACTCTACCTTGCCTACTTTTAGAGTTATTGCCCTTTATCAGATTTACTTTAAAAGTTCTTGTCCAGAGCATAACTCCAAAAGTACTGGAGGGATTTTCTTCAAACTTAATACAATGATCATAGCACATTGGTAGGAAGTGCAGTGTGTAAGAACAATAACTCTACCTTGCCTAATTACAGAGTTATTCCCTTTATCAGATTTACTTGACCAAAATTTCTGGAGCATAACTCCAAAAGTACTGGATGGGATTTACTTCAAACTTAATACACTTGACATAGCACATTGGTAGGAAGTGCAGTGTGCAAGAACAATAACTCTACCTTGCCTACTTTTAGTCAAATAGAAAATATCATACCTATACTGATAATGAACATTAATATAATTTTGCAAACCTTCTCTTCAGTTGCCTTATTCTTTTCCAACTTACATAAAATGGTACTCAGCATTGACCATAAGTATACTGCTTACAGGAACTCCTTTCACTAAGTAAAATGTAAGAAAGTACAACCTTCAGGTAACTTCTTCCTGGCGGGGGGTTTAACCATGTGTAAGATGGCTCTTGTTGGAATTCAATACAACTTCATAAAATGGTCTAGCATAATGAGAGGAAGTGCAGTGTACAAGAACCATAACTCTATCTTGAGTATTTACAGAGTTATTGCCCTTTGTTACTTTTCCTTGTCTGGAACATAACTTGAAAACTACTGGTTGGAATTCAATACAACTTCATACAATGGTCAAGTACATCGAGAGGAAGTGCAGTGCACAGGAACCATAACTCTTTCTTGACTCATTACAGAGTTATTGCCCTTTGTTCCTTTTCCTTGTCCGGAGCATTACTAGAAAACTACTGGAATTCAATACAACTTCATACAATGGTCTAGCACAATGAGAGGAAGTGCAGTGTACAAGAACCATAACTCTATCTTGACTAATTACAGAGTTATTGCCAAAAACAATATGTCTAATTTAGTTTTTTTTTTGCAATGTATTCTGTTACTACGAACTTCCTCAGTTTATAAAGCAGTCTTTCGGGGGTATTAATCACATTTAGTGATAGCTCTAGTTTTGTTTGAAATTGTTGAGACCTGGTGCTGCAACATTTTTTTCATACTTCAAAAATTTAGTAATTAGTAAGAGGAACGAACACTTTAATAATGTGCTTTTGGTTTGTGTATTTTAGTTTTTGTTTTGCATGAATTGAGACTGGGAGGATTTGTCTGCTGAAGAATGTATGCATGACATCAAATGTATATGTTGTGTACATTGCAGTTTTAGGATAGAAAATATGTGTTCTAGAAGCATAACTCTCACATGAACTTACTGAATGCTTCAATATCTATGCTTGTAAATGTCTTAATTAATGTATCTTTGGACTGTTAGCACAGACTCATATTTTATGTTTTATGTAATGAACAGCACATATAGTTAGATTCTGTGTAAAGAATTCTGTTTTACTGTGTTATGTCTATTTTTGATGTGAATGAATGAGTGAGTGAGTGATTTAGTTTTTGTAAAAAAATCTGAAAATAATGCCTAGTGAAAAACTACAAGTAGGGAGCAAAATATTGATTGAACTTCAGCAAGACCCTTCTATTCTTAAAAGATAAAAGTTGTTTCCTCAATTCTAAGGTCAACAGGTCAAGATCATGGTGACATTTATTGCAAAACAAATAATTTGCTGTCAACAGAGGAGAATACATGTTTTACAAACATCTCATGTTTTGTATACATTTAGAATAAATGTCTTTGTACATTACCTATCCAGCATATTAGAATAGTAGAAAATTCTTCATAATTTGTAGTGAAGATGTGTTATTGAGTTAGGCATTCTCTTATATGTAGATGAATTTCCTTATACATTACAGTAAAGCTGATATGTTGCAATTTCAGGACTGAATTCTGGTGAGATAGGTGGTATTGTCGTTGGTGTCCTATTTGTCATGATCATCTTCCTGTTTGGTATAATATTGTGTACAAGGTAAGTTGACAGCTTGTATTCTAGTGTCTCACAATGGCTCACTGAAACATGTAGTTTAGTTGGTAAATAGTGGCTGCTCAGATGGACTAAAGAATGACCAGCTTCCATAGGAAAATGGTGTCCTTGGCATACAGGTAGACAGTATAGAATTCCTTGCTCATATTGCATGCAGATATAAAATAAATAGTGAAAACCTACCATGGTATACATGTACATGTAAACAATAGTCTATGGCACCCATGGCATGTTAGGTACAAAAGTAATGCACTGGCCCATGGCACCAATGGTAAATAGTGTATGGTCCTAAGCGCATAAAAATAATCATAAATAACATCAGGCATCCGTTAAATACAGGCAGACGTATGCATATTGCAAGTATGTTTCAGTGTAGTGATTTTTGTGGGTTGACCTTTCTTTGACAGGAAAAACCTCATTTTGGAAGAGGGATTGGCCAGTTAACATGACTCCTTGGTTAAGTTTTTCGTGCCACGCCACTTTATTTCAAAAGTATTAGAGGTATGGCTTTGAAACTTACCATACTTGGAGTTTACTGCATCATAACCTCCATCTACAGACAAGAGTACATAATTCTGTCAAGGTTTTTGACACAAATTTATGCCCTTTTTTTGACTTAGTAATTGTATTGAGCTTGGTTAAGTTTTTCACAGCCTCACTTTATTTCCAAACCATTGGAGGTATTGCTTTGAAACTTACCATACTTGTTTACCAACATGACCAGGCATCAACAGACAAGAGTACATAAGTCTGTCAAGTTTTTGAACAGAATTGGTCCCTTTTTTACTTCGAAAATACATTGAACATATGGGTAAAATCCATTTATTGCCTTAACCCTTTGAGAAATTGCTTTGTAAGTCTATTGAATGCTTGTTTATTAATTCATTACCCCATCTATAAGAGGCAAGTGCTTTTAACGCTTTCAGGGAATTAGTTTTAAAAATTAAGGCCCTTTATCGACTTAGAATTCTAGGGATTGCATATTGCTTAATTGCATCTTATTTTGACTAAACCGTTCCAGATATGAATACTTTTAAAGTTATATTACTTGTTTACACATGACATAGGATCCACAAAACTACGGGCAGGAGACTTGTATAGGTAATTCTTTGAAGGATTTTGATATGTAATTATGGCCCTTTTTTGTACTTAGGAACTTAGTTAAAGATTTTCATTCTTGTCCATTTGTTGACTTATCCATTATGAAGATATATAGTTTCAAAGTTTGAGTACTTATGTACCATCATGAGACCTATCTGTAAGCAGAGAGAAGATAACTCTGACTGAAAATGTATCTTGATTTGTACTTAGAAATTCCTAGTTAAATTCTTGTGTGCCCTTAACTGTCAAAGTTTAATGTTTTAAAGGTAAAACCTAACTAAAGTTGCTGTCCTACTGACAGCTCTTGTTTGTTGGGTTAAGACCCCTTTCACACAAAAACCTCATTTTGGAAGAGGAAAGGGCAATGTTAACATGACTCTTGTTACTTTTGTGTTGGGGGGGTGGTTGCATCAAAATTGTTTGCTAACTTTTATATTTTTTCCAACAAGGCCATTATTTTATTTTTAGCTTAAGTTACTCCATGTTTGAAATCAAGAAATCCGTAGGGAGGGAGAAAAAAAAAAAAAAAAAAAGACTTTTTTTATACATGACAAATTTTGTTTCATCGTGGACCTGCTTTCTCTTCTAAAATCCCGACATAAGAACACCCCCTCCCCGAGGCAAAATGCCCTTGAAAATTCGTGACTTGACTTTTAGGGAAAAAATATATTACTTAAGGAGGGGAATGGGGCTGAATTTTGGCCCAAATCGCACTCAAAAATAACTAAATTTTCAGATAAAAATACTGGTGTCAGTAACAAAACTGTTAACAGGCATTATTGTTGAAACAAATGAAAAAAATCTATTTTTATCTTTTTTTTTGAGTCTTCTGAACACTGTTTTCTTTGGTAAAATTAACAAAAAAGGGCACGCTTAAATAGATGACAAACAAAAAATAGGCATTGGCTGATGCTATTTCAATTGTAAGGTATCAAATAATTGCAAGAAGTGATTATGAAACGTTTTTATTGATGGAAACTTACATTTTATAACAATTTTGGCAAGCATTTGATTAATTTAATCAAAAACTTTTGTCAGCATTCATTTTGAGGGGATTTTTTGTCAAAAATGGGGGAAATATACATTATGTTAGGAGGGGAATGGGGCTGAATTATTGTCCCAAATCGGTCAGAAAAAATTCACTAGACGAATGCAGCTTCTTGATGTTATCACTTGTATAAATGGACCTCTAATTTCACGCTTTTAAAATTTTGAAAAAAAAAAAATTTGAAAAAAAAAATTTTTGATTTTTTTTTTTTTTTGAAAATACGAAAAAATAGGGGCGGCGGGTTCGAGTAACGACAAATCAAAAAACACTGGCCCAAGGAGTATACTGCAGTATTTAACTTGAATACAATTCCATTAATATTTTGCAAAGGTTTTAGTCACAAATTTATCTTATTTTACAGTATATCTGTATTGAGTGTAAAGCAGTTTCTAATTTATTCAACATACATGCAAGTACCAGTAATACTGTATGTCTTCAAAACATCCATGGTATCTGAAATGCAAGGTTTAAGTTTGTAACTCTTTGCCTGATTGGTCAGTTTTGAAATTCACATACTCAAAGCAGTCTGAATGCCATGTTTTGAGAATTCTTGCAGGGAAAAGTTATGTAAGTATATTGTAAAACATGCAAGTACCATTAAATTGATTAAGCTTGTTTATTGATTGGCATTTCCTTTTACGACTTTAAGAAAGAAAATTACTGTTAAAAGACAGGAAATGCTGACATAGCACATTCCAGGTCATTGCATATTGCTTAATTGCATGTCTTGATTGATTGCATACAAAGTCAAGACACTGAAGTATCTGTTTATAATTATGTAAGAGGCTCTTCCTTAAAGCATGACATAGGATGTAGCAGAAAACTCTGCATCATTCATAGTGACTTGTATAAATGGATCATTCTTATACCTGCTGTAATATTGAATGTTACTCTAAAGGCAGAACTATTTTTGTACAAATAAGGATATTTTCTTCAGGATGTGCATTCAAGCAATTAATGTGATACTGATTATTAATGAAAAGAGATCATATTGTTTCAGGAGATTTGATCATTTCTGCAACATAATGATGATGTAACAGTATTTTACAGAGAAAAGTGTCCCTAGACTTATAATGCCATATTGTTTTTTACAGTACATGAATTTTTTACTTAATTTTACTGGTAGATGTTTTTATTTGTTTTTATTTGAATGTTATAAAGTTAAAACCTAACTAAAGTTGCTTCCTAGATTTTTGCAAATATTGCTTTTGTTTGTCAAAATATTTTGTAAAAAGAGTGAATAACAAAGAAAAAAACAATTTGAAATATTTTAAAACTAGTGCTATGAAGCTGCATGGATTTTCATCAAACTTCAGAATTTGCTAAGTTTTTTGGGATATTTATGTTCCAGCTGTAGTTGTCCACAAAGTTTAACTGTTGAGCTAAAGTAATGTCCAGTAGGTTTGACTGGGTTGTAACATTTTTGATTTGTTGTTGTTTCAAGGTTAAATGCCAATTTCAACAGTATTTCAGTGATTTTTATAGACAGCTTACCTAACCAACGTTCCTGAGATTGGCCAGTACTAGACCCCTATCTTGCAACGATCATTCCATGGTGTGACAAGTACTAGATAAGAAACTGCACAGCTTCTCACATAGAGAGAAATTCTATTTTTAACTTTTGTCTATTGTTAGTTGAAAAAAATACTACATTTTGATGAATCAGCATATTTGAACAGTAAGGGGAGTAAGAGAATATGCAAGTTATACTCTGGTTTTATCTTACCTGTGTAATAAATAGATAAATACATGTTTGGCATATACTAATGAGGTGTAAGCATACAGTAAAAGGTAAAGCCTGTAGTTTTCTTCTGAGTAAGGTTATTCCTGCACAGCACGTTATTTAAAAGAAACATGACATCTTTTTGCACTAAGAAACAACTTGCACTAGATTAGTGTTATTTATAGTTAGTACAGAAATTTGCATGATGATTGTCAGTGTTTCAGGCAAATTTGTGTGTACACAACTGTTTCAAATTGGGCCCCAAAAGTGACATGAGATACATTTTTTTATCAACAATTTTTTTACATACTGTTATTTTGTAATTACAAAATGTATTGTGTAATGTGAAATATTATTTTGTAATTGATATTGGCTTAAATGTTCCAATCTGTCAAATCTTAGGCTTCAATTTTGAGTTCACCTTGCACAATGTGCCAGGGTGAGCTATATATTTGGATCTGTTACTGTCCAACACATGTCCATTCATGTTACCTTAAAACAACGAACTGTGCCAATGTTGATGAAACAGGGATGTTCCTTGCATGAAGCTCCATCAAAGTTAATCAAAGAACTCCGTTTCATGCAGAACTCTGGTTGCCATGGCAAAAGAAAGGAAAAACTTAAAAAATCTTCTTTTCAATAAAAAAGGCCCAGGGCTTAGATATTTGGCATGTAGCATGGTCTAGTGAACCTCTACCAAGATTGTTCAAGTTATTAACCCTTGGTCAAAATTGACCCTTTCTGCTTTTGTTGACCTGTATTACAGGCAAAGATGGTCAGGTGAGCAAAATAGGACCATCTTGACCCTCTTGTTTTATGTATTGTGGTAAAAATGAAGCATTATATTAAGGTCAAAAGGAAATCATACAGACACAGTGACACTTTTCAAGCAATCATTTATGACATTTATAGGCTCTAAATGTGGCCCATGCTTTTTGTAACTTTGCAATTTCTATATGTTTCAGCTTGGTGTTAACACAAGACTTTAATAATTCAATGTTCAGTGACTAGTTAGTCATCAGTAAATTGTTCTTTCAAAACATCATTTTTTGTTCTTTTATTCATATCAAAAGCGGCTTCGATCATTGTCATCACATTCACATCTTATTACAACAGTGAGATACCAAAATGATGTCAAGGCTTGATATCAAATTGTTTGTTTTCAAACAACCAGACTCACTTGATGTAGTCATGGTCACAAGTGGAATTATGGTATCAGTGTTAACATTTGGTATTAAACACAACAACAGCAAAATTTTACAGCTTGTGTACACACATATTTTCCTTTGCACAAAGTAGATTGAAGCATGGCGTAAATATATTCACAAATGTGCTTTACTTTGTTGCAGGCGAATATTTAGGACGTTGAAGCAGAGATATTTTGTGCCAGTCCCCATAGAAATACCTCACACATCCTTGCCCCCCTTACCTCCAATAGTAAGTTGCTTTATGCTTGTATACAGTGATGTTTTCTTTTTATCTTCTGCCACAAAAGCTGAGAAGTGATTAAAATGGTCTGTTTTCATCTGTGTGTCTGTTTGATATATCCTAAACCCTTTGAAGGAATTTCATCAAATTGAGGTCAACTTTTCATCTTACACATCAATGTGCAGACTGCAACTACCTGGTAAACCAGGCAAAGGTCATCTTCAAGGTCATGCTTGCTTAATGTACCTTAATGCCTTGAAATGCCTTTTGTCCAGTATTCAGCTCATCAAGACATGCAGAATTCAAATTCTCAAGTCAGATTACTTTAGTTGTGTTGTTTTGTGTATGTTCTCTCTTTAACCTCTAGGAGAAATTTCAAAACACATTGACACTATATAATATAGTATTGGTTTAGGGTCATGTTCAAAGACCAAACAGTTTCAGATCATGTCACATCCCATACCTCCTGAATCAGTCAAGAAATTTTATGAAACTTTGATCAGGTGTTTATTTCTGATAGGATGGGCAAAGTCTCTGTTCATCTGTTAAGCTTTAGGTCAAGTAAAGCAAGCTCAGATTTATTTTAGTGGCTTTTAATCAGCTCATTCTTTGGATGAATTTC
Organism: Saxidomus purpurata; assembly: GCA_022818135.1. Lineage (NCBI taxonomy): Eukaryota > Metazoa > Mollusca > Bivalvia > Venerida > Veneridae > Saxidomus > Saxidomus purpurata. The sequence continues at coordinate 51,988,316 of JAFMSR010000005.1, read as the reverse complement.
ACCTGAAAACCTGACTCAAGTAATCACCAACTTGAGATGCATACATCTTGTTAAACAGGTTTGTTCCAAGTCAGGATCATATCCCAAGGTCATCTATTTTCACCTTTCTTGTCAACAGCCATGTGAAAGGATTGAACTGAATGTTTATCTTTTCAAGAAGTTGTGTTTGAGAAACAATCCAGTATTGCAGTTAGAGATGAAGGTCTCAAGAGGTTGTGTTTTAGAAACAATCCAGTATTGCAGTTAGAGATGAAGGTCTCAAGAGGTTGTGTTTTAGAAACAATCCAGTATTGCAGTTAGAGATGAAGGTCTCAAGAGGTTGTGTTTGAGAAACAATCCAGTATTGCAGTTAGAGGTCAAGGTCTTTGTTAATGGTCTTTTCCTTTGTCTCATCAGTTACAGAACTGTCTGTCTAGCCAAATTTTTAAAGTTATAATGTGGCAGGAGATGAGCTTTTTCTTAGAATGCCTTGTTTCAAGTGCAGGTAGAAATAGATGTGAAACTTTGTGAAATAGTTGAGTAGTCACATACCTTAACTCTATGCACTATCCAAGAGACAAAAATGTTTGTGCCAATGGTTAAGAATGCAGATCATTGCCTGAAAGCTGATGTGTTAGTTACAAATAATGATTGATCAAATATAACCCATTATCTCTGGAAAAGGGACATATTGAAATCCTACTGTCTGCTCTAAGGTTCTGTAGCTATAGACTGGCTAGTATGGAATGGTAAAGCTGTTAGGTGAAGGTAATGCAGTCAATTCTCATTCTATTGCACACTATTTAATTAATTACATGGCAGAAAAAGAGAGGACATTCAACTGTTGTAGGTCAGACATTTTCTGTAAGTTAGTTTGCATAAAAGATTTAATATTTAAAGATTTATTAAGGTATCAACAAGTCAGTCTGTCAATTTCACAGAACAAAAAAGAAAACCTTTCAACTTGGAATGTATTTATGTACTTAGCAAGCATGTCAACAAAATTGTCAGTAGACTACTTAATCCTTGTTGACTCTAATATCTGTAATTCATCAAATAAAATGTTACATATTTCCGTTTACTAGCCGATGCCGCCGCGCCAAAACACCCCAGACTCGGATAGTTCAGACGGAATTTATGAGAAAATTGTAGAAGGTCCACCAAGCCCCAGCTCTTCAACAGAATCCACAACTGGTGTTGAAGCTCCTCTTATCAGCAACAAATTGAAACTTTCATCTTTAAAGGTATAACTATTTAATATTCAGTAATCACGTTTGTTTAAATTCAGCATCAGAGCTCTTTTCTTATCTTTGAAATAAGTAACAAAAATTGAGGACTTTGTTAAATGCAATATACAACCGCTAACGAAATTGATTAGAGGGGCGTAAATTCAGCACAAGTAAAAATGTAACGGTCAGAGTTCATTTCGGCGACAGCTGATCACATCTTCAAAGAAAGCACAATGCATTAATACGCCGCTCCTATCAGAGTGACGCAATTTTATCCAGGTATGCTGTCAATCAATATTTACTGATAACGTGATAAAATGTGTCATAAGTGTGGAAACTGCTACTTAGTCAGAGTTTCAACATGTCTTGTTATAGGGCCATTTAAGTTATATTTTGTCGGCGACGGTATTATAGTAGGATTTTGACTTGTGAGCTATTTGTAGAATATAAAAGTATAAAAATGCAGTCACGGCACAATGCATAAAATCTAACTATACCTCATTTATATCTTTACTTAAATCTATGATTAAATATCATCGATTTGACGCCATCAACAAATTAAGCACTGCACGGGAAAAACGATCATCAAGACTTCTTTATATGCACGCAACGGTTATTCTATTGTTCAAATTATCGTATGATAGGTTTTCGAATGATTATATATTTCATAATCAGAGCATAATACCCGTTTGTAGATACTACACAAAACAGAAGATTCTATTATTAAATCGCCGCTAGAAATAGGGGTGTACAATACCTCACTAGCCAGGTATCAGTCGCTGAATACAACTTGAGCTTTATGAACAAATATTGATGTTTACATACAGGTGTTAGAGGCCGAGTACATTTCACATATTGTGTCAATGTATAAAGAATAGATTTAGATGTATCTTTAACATGGCGTGAACAAATACCCTTCATGCAAATGGGTGATTCCCTGCAGAAATGTTTATTAATGTAACCCCACGGAATTTGAAAGAGAGCTACGCATGAGAATTTGTATTGTTTTTTTTTTATTTGAAGTGTAAGTAAGATACACATGCCATGTTTATCAGTATCGTATGTGTACAATTAACTACATTACATGTTAACTATATAATTATGTTAAATGTCTCTCCGCGAACACGTTATTTAGTTTATACTAATTATTTTAGCTCGATTGTGAAGAAAGCTTGTAGCTTATCGAGTCACTCGCGAGTCCGCTTCCTGGAGAAATAGTACTGGTATCATATGAGGAGGTACAGTCGTGAAACACAGTTGGGCTCGAACCCGAAACAGCCTCCGGAATGAGCGGCAGACACCATAACCTCTAAACCATCACTCCCCTCTTTCTTGTTTTTTGACCACAGTGAGTTGATCCGATATGACAATACAATAAATTACAGATATATGAAGGTAGGCAAAGACACAATTTATGTGTTAAAAGCCGATCTTGTTTTTCACAACACACATTTTTTCACCAGCGTTTTCCCGCCGTAAAAACACCCGTCGTTTTATTGTGATGAGATATTTTTAAAAATGTTTTCTTTATCGTTCGAATACGTTTCTACACCAAAATGTGAGCAATACCTGACACAATGATAGTTACATGTTAAAGTTTGAGTAATAAGTTTGAGTAATAATTTACCCGTTCCCCCAAGTGTGTGTGTAACATGTCCATTGATTTGACATGTTTCGGCAGCTTTCATTTAAACAAGAGACATAGAAGGGCCAGTATTGTTTAGTTTCCGCACCAAAAACAGTCTAAAGTCATCACTAAAGACGCGACATATAGTATTGATCGGTAATTGTCAAAAAACTGACAAAAGGCGGAGTTTAGGAAACCAGTATTGGGCGGTGCTTCATTGCTACTTTGACAGGCGAGTCGGCAATGTTCAAACATTTGTGCATTGCTTTTGATGTTATCGGTAAACCTCCTGACTCTAATCAATTTCGTTAGCGGTTGTATTGTTGTATGTAAATCACCAACCAATATAATGACCTCCTTAGTGAAAGCTTCTTTGCCCACTTCCTGTCATCATGAACCAACTTTAATTCCTCCTCAGTTTCATGTCAAGTCTGACGGACCAATTTCAAATAATATCACAGATATTGCATGTAGCACAAATGCTTGAATAGCACAACACGGAAGCAGTAACTTCGTCACAGTTACATTTTGGATTCAAAATATATAACATAATGTTATAAGGGATTTTTTTGTACAGAGTCAATCTTTGTTACACCTTAGGTCACAGCGAGACAATAAGTCACATGAAGGACCTTGCATCCTTGTTCAAGGGTCAAGGTTTTGGCTCATTGGACTCAAGCTGGATATAAAACATCTTGCAACAATCATGTCCAGTGAATAACTCTTGTACAATGAGGAAGGATGAACTTCTTATCAAAGTATAGCTTGATGGTCAAGGTCAATCTAAGGTGTTCAAAATCTATTGAAAAGTGATATGTTTTGTGTGTACCATGTAATTTCTCCAGACTGCTGATACACCAAGATGCTCAAGTATTTTCAGTTAACATTAACATTGTAAATGTATTGTCATCAAAGTAACTATCTCTTACTTTACAGCATCATATATATGGTCATAGTCGGAAAGATTCAACCCGTCACAGCAGTGACAGTGGGCGGGGCAGTATGAGTCACTCAGCTGATACCCTACTCATGCGGTTACACCCATCACATCTGAAAAAACATAAGAAAAACAAGAAATCCAATAAGTCAGAGAGTGATTCAGGTGTCATTGTGGATGGGAGGGGCCAAGTTTGTACTTATACTAGCCAATCAGAGAAGAGCAGGGGCATGGACAACTGTCATACAAATATTTATGACTTTAATGGTGGGGTTTCCAAAGAGAAATGTGTGGAAGTAAATCCATATAGTTGTGTAAATATTGTTGACAAAGTTGATAGTGATTCAGAGCAGTTATTCAAAAACCTTCCAGCATGTGATACAGCAGAAATATCCAAGTGTAATGGAAGCACATTATCCCTTCCCCCAGGCACCAGTAAAATGTCAACATGTGTGTCTTGGCCATTAGAGGTTAGAGCTCAAAGTGCTGGAAACCAGTTAGATTTTGAACATCGAAGACTCAGCTCAACTAAGGAAGCCAAAGAGTTTGAGTCAAGTGATATGAATTCAGAAGCTGGTACCCTTGATAGTGTGGATGATATAGAACATGAAACCTCAGACTCTAGTGGCCAGGAACCAGACAATTCAACAGACAAATCAGATGGGAGCCATGCACCAGGAATGAATTCTTACCTAAAATTTGTTGACAGAAAAAAAATGAAGTCAGTGGAAGATATGTCTCACTTATATGCACATTGTAATTGTGATTGCCATAGAAACAGTAGAAGTCAGGTGGTTGTAGGAGATGGATATGTAACCGAGGCAGTGATGGTAAATCATTCAGAGGAGAATTGTGATTGCCTACAAAGTAGGATTTCAAATATGCCGGTTCAAAGTAATGATGTATCACAGAAACTGACTGTGCCACATGCTGTAGGAAAGAATGGGTTAGCTCCCTTAAGTCAGGTGTACAACCTTCCACCTCACTTCTATGGCTCCATGGGAACTGTTTCAGACCCAGCAAGAACAACTGAACTCTGAAACACAACCAGTATATACTAAATATAATATTTTTTCTACTTCATGTTTGTTATGCTTGATGGAATTTGGAAATTGAAAAAGTATTGTAAACTAAAAATGTGTTGTAAACATACATGTACATTCACTTTTGTCCTACAGGTGTCTGTGAGTCAGTCTTACACCATTTTGCTTGTATTCATCATTTTAACATGACTACTTAATCTCAGATACACTGCGACCTCGTTATAACGCGGATCGTTATAACGCGGATCCCGGTATAACGCGGTTGGGTCTTGGCTCCCAAAAATTTCGGGATCGACCAAAATTATTTCTATCAAAAAGCATTGTCCCTATACAAAACGAATGTTCGAAACGTAAATAAACAACATGGCAGGTTGTTAATTGATCTTTGTCACTTAACCGGTATCAAGCGTCTATTAACAAAGAAGTGTTAAAACAATTACGGCTTACTGGTATTTTTCACGGCTCCGTTATTCACAAGCTGACCTCTTTGTTTGTTAGACAATAACTTCTAAATCGTGTGAATTAATATTTGTTTGCGCATCTTTGATTGCAGGCTTACCTGAACTTAAATAAATCAATTACAAAACTTATTGTTTGTTTTAACAAAAAAGTACTATCACTTTAGCCATCATTTTCGGAAAATGAATGTACTTTCGTTTTCAATAGCAAATATTTACGTAAGAATTTCTCTTTTATATATTTAATTTCGTGCTTAATTAACTAATTTATTTACATAGAATCGTTATTTTCTACAATTTAACCTCTCGATTTCATAAAAACATGATGCGTGCTAAACATCAATATGCTTTAATTTAGTTAGGTGGGTGGGGTACTCGCGTTATGAACGCGTTATGCAAGAAAACAGCGGCCGATGATCAGACCGCGTTATAAAAAGAGTCTCACTTATAACGCGGTCTGACCAGTTGGACCCCGACTACCGCGTTATAACGGGGTTGCAGTGTAATATGTAAATTTTACAGTTTAAAAAGCATAATTCTGATTCTAGATCTCACACTGGGTAAACTTTGTTCCAAAAGATTTCCATTGATCTTTTTGTCAGTGATATCACTGAGACAGTCCTGCAGTTAGTAAGTGAGAAGTTACTGAGGAAGCACTGTTGAAAGATTTGTATCATATCTGTTCTTTATTTGGTCAGTGATCACCATGGAAATGATACCAGACCTTCTACATTTGACAGAATGTAGTTACTAACAAATAAAGCAGTCACTTACTGTGTTTGAAATATATAGGACACATTATGAACTGATGACATCTCTGTGTTTCCAACTGTAATTTTTTGTTACAAACAGTGAATTTTAAAACTACCAGCTGGACTCAGTGATTATATTTACAGTAAAATATAAAAGTGAAAGGTTCATTTGACTGACGTGATAGAAAGTAAAAAAAAAAATGTATATTATATTGTTAGGACAATCACATGTTACAGTGTAAATATTTACATGTTTTTGCTATGTGCCATACCTGAGTGAAAGAAGAGTTGTGGATGGGTACTGGAGACTAACTGCAGAATCTACCGGTGATGTTTTTGTAAAACTAGGCTGAGATTATAACCAAGTAACATGTGAAAGAAATTAAAATGTTCTTACAGTAACATACCATAGATTGCTAACAATAAGCAGACTTCCAACTTTTGTCTGCATTGTCTGGGTATTAATGCACTTCTACTTCATTACTTTGCTTTTATACTTTTCTCTGAAATAAAGTTGTTTGAATGGATTGGAAGAATTTTGAAAGAGTCACATTATGCTGCATCATAAGAGTCTTTTCACTGTTAATGTGAGGCTCACATTTTGGCACATAGGTTTTTGATATATAACAATTACAAATGTATGGTTTTAAAGAATACACTTTCTTGATGAGTAAAATCAGAGACAAATTTATAGAAAAAAAATCAATATTTTATATTTTTGAAGTTGAACAGTGACCTTGAGATCTCCTATATAAATCTTTCTCATTTTCTCCCATTTATTTCTGTTTCACAAATATACATTCCATCATATACATGTTTACTTAGAATTTGTACATGCATATTTCCAAATTGTACATGCCATTATGTACATGCATATTTCCAAATTGTACATTCCATTGTTTTAATATTTTGTTGTACATTTATATAACAGACTTTTTAATTTTTCACATAAATAACTGTAATTGTTCATTAATGCATATACATTATTTGGTACATAAATAGAATCGTAACTTGATTTAATGTATGCTTCTTGTATGTCTAGTGCTATTGTATTTGAAATGATTTGGGCATTTTGAGCTCAGTGAGCCAAAGCTCTGGGTGAGCTATACTGATCAATATTGCCAGTTGTCCGTCTGTCTGTCAACATTTACATTGTTAATATACTAGAAACCCCAATTTAAACTGGATACTTATAACTGTGTCAGGTTATCTGTCTAATTGAAAATTGTTTTGGAATGAAACAGTCATCTGGGGTTCAAAAAAAGGTGATGAGGTGTTAGAGAACACTGTTGTTAACACTACCAGTTCTGATCATCTTCATCTTGAAAAGTACTTTTTTGGAAGTGAACTATTGTAATCTAAGGTCAAATAGATTTTAAATAAAGTGTGCAAGAGAGTCACATAGTCTATTGTAAAGGACTGGGTTGTCTAGATCAACAGTGGGGGTGGAGGTGGGGCAGAATGGAGAAAAGCTCCTATCTCCCCCCTGCTGTTGGCCAACCAAGTTTTCCACAGGAGGCTACATTAGATCCCGTCAAGCACATTCTGTAATCATCAAATATTCTACCAAACTTTGTCAGAATATTGGTCCTAAGGACTTCTTGTTTGGAGTTGATACTGAGTCCTATGGGATAAAGTCCGGGTCAACAAATAGAAAAACATCATTTACACTGTAGCAGCTTGTGTTATTATCAAATATTCATAAACTTTTTAAGAACATTGCTCTTGATGGAATTTAGATTTAGGTGAGAGCTTGGTCATCTTAGTTAAAAAATTGGGTCAGTGGGACGAAAAGAAAGTAATCAGTTTTTGTATTCATTAAGTCTTCATGATACTGCTAAATGCTTATCCTGATGAATCTTTGGTTAAGGTAGAAACCTGGTCAGTAGAAACTTGGTCAATTAGTGTTTAAGGTAGAAACTAGGCCATCTTGGATCAACAAGATCACCATGTCAGGCACGATGATGAAATGAAGACCTACTGACCCTGAATTAGCTCATTATAGATACATGTGTACTATGATGTGAGCAATGTAGGCCTATCTTGGCTCTCTTGTCATATACAGATGCATTGTAATTTTCAGTTGACCAGAATAAATCTGTATAAACATTGCTGTAGGCAAATGGTGATATTTGTATGTGCACTTCTAAACTCCACATATGAATGAAATTCAGAAAGTTAAAGAAATCACTGTTGCTAGTCAAACATTCCTTTGAATAACTTTTGTATAAAGGAAATGAAATCTATGAAGATGACTGTTACATACTAACCAGATATGCAGGTATAGCAAGAAATATTGCCATAAAGATTTGTTACATGCTTCTGATTAACTACTATAGGTAGTTCCTGAATTATTGACTGACAAATTCTGAGGTAGTGATTGCTAGGTATTTCAAAGCTGTTTAAAATAGCTGTTCCAGGTTTGATATTTTTGTTGACGGGTAGAAGCTATCTGGTAGACTGATTGTTTATTTATTGCATTTCAGTGGAGCAGCATCTGTATTGATGTGTACATTGCTAACTAAATGTGTTGTTGTAGATATTTGTTGACTACATCCATTATCAGCATTATAACAATCAACAAATCTTGGTTGTGAATAAAATCATCAAATTCTTTATATAAATGTACATACAATCATTTTCATGTATATATTTTTGTGTAACACACGTGATGTGATAGGCTTAATGGCTGTTTACATTAGATGTTAACACTTTGCACTCTTCGTTATTGTGTGTCTTTGAAAACTGTGGGCATAAAATTGTGGGTAAAATAATTCTGTTGAATAGACTGAACTTTTATGAAATCAGTTTGCTGCTATAAATCTGTGCTTGTTAATTAAGCAGCTATCTAGTGATGGTTGCCTTTTAAATGTGTTGCATCAGCTCTTAGATAGGCTGGTGAGAGCTTGATGCACTGTCTCTATAAGAGTGGCTGAAAGTGATGCACTAATCTGTCATCAGATGATGGACAGTGGCTGAAAGTGATGCACTAACCTGTCATCAGATGATGGACAGTGGCTGAAAGTGATGCACTAACCTGTCATCAGATGATGGACAGTGGCTGAAAGTGATGCACTAACCTGTCATCAGATGATGGACAGTGGCTGAAAGTGATGCACTAATCTGTCATCAGATGATGGACAGTGGCTGAAAGTGATGCACTAATCTGTCATCAGATGATGGACAGTGGCTGAAAGTGATGCACTAATCTGTCATCAGATGATGGACAGTGGCTGAAAGTGATGCACTAATCTGTCATCAGATGATGGACAGTGGCTGAAAGTGATGCACTAATCTGTCATCAGATGATGGACAGTGGCTGAAAGTGATGCACTAACCTGTCATCAGATGATGGACAGACTTTCAGATTTTTTGTTTACGTCAGTCAGTGTTTCATTGTCAATTAAATCAATTTTTTGGTAAATTTCAAGAACCCCCATATGATAAAGTAATGGTACTATCAAGTTTGAGAGATGCTGTAGTATCATTTGTTCAAATCATACAAGGGATGCTTATTCTGTGCTTAGATTGTGTATGTTAGACAGATTATACTTGACTATAAATGATACACTTGAGAATATAGCATGTCATGGTTTCACGGACAATATTCTGAAGCTTTGTATTAGTGCTTAGTGCTTTAGGGGTTTTTCATTAAACCAAATGTACTGCTTTTAAATAACTTTAGACATTTGATTTAACTACTGATTATACATTGCTTAAAGCTAAAGAGTGGCACTTGTCAGCAAATGTACTTTGTAAAGTTTTTTTTTTCTTAAATAAATAAGTTATCTGAAAAACTTGCATTTAAAATGAAAGTTTTGCTTAACTTAAATGACTTAGGACCTACTAAAGGGCATTGATTTTTTTCTTTCTAAAATTTTAGTTTTCTTTTTTTTATGTCATTTAAATGAAGTGCAATGTTTGTTACCTTACATGGGTATCGGGGATTCATAAAGCAGGCCAGACTGACTGTTATAAAAGCATTGTCACATGGACTACTTCCACTGCATGGTACACCTAATTACCAGGAAGAAAATACTTTCTTAACCTTTCGTATTTGTCTCCCTTGCTTCAGTTATTAAGAAACTTCACACACACAATCTTTTGAAAAGTATATTCACATTCTAGAGTTAGATTTCCTGGAACTTTTATAGTTCATTTATACATGAAATCATCTGGTGCATACTACTTATCCAGTTTTCAAGTAAATAAATTGAAACTTACTGGATCGGATCATCATAAACTGAGGATGTGTGCACTGTATTTTTTTATGTTCCCTGGTTCAAAAATTCCAGAATTGTTGCCTTTGAATCTTGGAGATTCCTATAAGGTTTGACCAAAGTGTTCTGAGTTATGTTCCCAATGACTTTTTTGTGTGGCAAGACTTTTATTCACTATCAAAGTTGGGTTATTAGTCATAATAAATCGCAGTTTGTGGTTACCCAAAGCAAAATTCTTTCTTAGAAAACCTAAAAGATATAAAGCAGTTGTTTAAGGGCTAATTTAGCAATACCAAATTTACTCACAAAGTATAAGACTTGGTTGTAGATGAGAAAAAGCAGGACATACATATAAATGTGTATTCAGACATATGAAAATATATTGTATGATAGATCATTATATCCCTAGATACAGGGTATATCCAGTGTACCAAATTTGCAGACTTAATTATAATCCTGACAGTGCCATCCTTCCCAATATTTTTTATAATTGTACATATCACAAGTGATTTTCATTTTCACAATGACAATGAAACAGACTGAAATTGTAATATATATAAATATTCATCATATACAAAAATGTACTGATGTTCGAGTTTTTGGGGCATTTCTTGTTTATTTCTTTTATGCATTACTTTTTAACTGTAATCAGAGTTTTGTTGCAGTCATTAAATATATATTAACTCTTGGGCATTATGAAAGAAGGAATAGTCTATCAAGCTTTGATATTCTTGTTCATAAATTATGTTTTCTTCATATTTATATGACATCATGGTGCATGTACTATTGACATGGCATTATTACTTCATACATTACACCGTGTCATATTACATGCTCTCATCTTACAAGCAGTTTCTGTATGATCAGACTGTTTTATGTGGAAATTTTCCTGTTCCAACAGGTTTTGTATTGAGAGGTTTCAATTACATATTGTTTAAGGATGCATATAAACAGACCTATCATGTTATAATGGTAGGTGTTTGACATAGAATATATAGCTATACAATTAACATACAGTTAAACTTGGGTTGCTCGAACTTCATTCGCTCGAACACTACCAATCGCTCTAACCCGACCTGCGGTCCCTGCAAAATCTCTATATAAATCATATTGTTCCACCACCAAAACCTCGAACACCGATCTCTCGATCTCTCGAACTTGTACCGCAGTCCCTTAACATCTATTTCATTGTAAAGTACATCCTTTGGCTTGAACAATAAAAGGTGCTAATCTCAGTTATCGAGCAAATAATGCATTGATGATCAGCTGTCACACAGAAGTGCTGTGAAAGGGCGTGTGTTATTTACACCTCGTTAAATTTGCAATTAAAGGTTATGATGTACAAACAGACTAAAAGTCGCTCACAATGTTTATAGCAATAAGTAGCAGATTCATTTTAACTTAAAGTTTGCTTTTTCAGAAAATTGAATTAACTATTTAATGATTGACCAACATTTCGTACTTTTTAGTTTTACATTACAACACTTTGAATAAATTGTGAGTTTTAATTTGTCTTTTAATCAAGGGTAAGCTACAAGTTTATAATATACATGCACATTTACATGTGTGTACCATTGTACATGCTATAACTCCCAATGTGGTCTCGATAAAGGATGTATGGTGACCACCGTGACTGACCATGCTGACAAAATTCGATCACTCGAACTACTGATCCCGCAAACTGAAATCACCGGACCCTTTGAGGTTCAAGCGAACAAAGTTTAACTGTATTTGAAATTTTCATTTTTTGTAATTTGAGCTTTTAATACTGGTAGATTTTGTAAGGCATTATTTATTTTATTTGTATAAATTTGTGGCAAATTTTTGCATTTTCTGTCAAAACATTATTGAAGAAATTTAAAACTTGAATTTTTTATCTGTAACAGTGCTACTTAACCTCCACCTTATATTTATTTGTACCTCAATATTCCAGTTAACATATACTGGTGTTAAACAAACTGTATACCTGTATATGGTATTGCTATTGCAGCTCCTGATCTAAAATTGAAAGATATATGTGCATGTTGATGTCTAAATTGAGAAATACTCTGTCAGTTCAGTAGTTTCCTTGGTTAAATGAGTGCTATACCCTCCCCCTGGCAGGATGTGTTATACCAGTAACAGGAATATGGATGGATTTACTATAGTACATGAAGCTCAGTTGAGGTCAGATCTGACTTAAAAGAAACCAAGTAATTGTGAAATTTCGTAAATAAAATATTCTTACACATTTGTTGACGGCAACTGAAGGTGACAGAATATCTGTAGGATGTTTTGGAAGTTACACTTTTCAGTCATGAATGCAGAGTATTACAAAAATTATTCATGTACATGTAGTTTGCATGTAGCTTTTATTGAATGGCCTTTGGAAGCGTTTTGTTTCTACAGGCTCTGACTGGTTTTGTGATACACAAAGTAGATATATGGTACAGCAATATGTACACTATGATAAAAGTATGTTACCATAATATGATGTTACACAACATGTCTGAAATTAAAATGGCAGAAAGTGTTCATTGCAGAATATTGATCCTTATCATCATATTTGAAAGGTTATTGCATCTAACAATCGTGTACATGATTGTTTAATATTGTCTTTACCCTGGATTGTCTTATTTGTTAGAATTAGACTTAGCATAAGTAAGAAAAGAAACATTTTGGAGTCATAAGTCACTTGTGTAGATATTGCAAAGTTCCAACAGTTTCATAAGTTTCGTTTCTTATAGCGATATGGTTTATTTTTACAACCATGTTTTATTTTTTGCCTTACACATAGAACATGTTGAGTCATACAGTGATAAGACAATCAACATTCAGAGACAAGTCATGTGGAAATGTTTCTGTAATGGTTGACATGTCTAGCTATTTCAGCTCACCTGAGCACAAAATAATCATGTACTGTGATCACTTTATGTTAGTCTTGTATTTTCTATCGGCTGGTATTGATCTAACTCTTCAGGAATGGTTACTGGATAATCCTCTTTAAAACTTTTACAAGTGGTAGTACTGAGCTGTACATAATGGCAGCCAGATATGAAAATTAAAAACAAATGAATTACATTTCCTCCTAAATTGCTAGGCAATATCTCTCCAAAGTTCACTGGATTGTTCTAGAGATGGTCATACAGCTTTGTTTAAGATTTTCTCTGTTAACTCGGATGAGTGATAGGAAGTTTCCCAAATTATCTGATCATGTGTTTCAGGTATGAAATATTGTACAATTCTAACTTTTACACCTTGTACCAGTCATACTAGATATTGCTAACAGTTCAGGAAGGGTCCTTTCGCTAGCTGTATTTTAATACTGCTCCTAGATATATTTGTGTTTATTTTTTATGAAGGTCATGCCCATGGTGTCTTGGAACTTCTATTTTCGCTGAAAGTTCAAGGTCATCACTTGTATACCTTGTACAGTGTATTGTACAGGTAGCCACCCATGGCAGGGGGTGAAGTCTTCTCAATTTTTACCATTGATCCCAATATGATGGGAGTAAATTTGTTTGTGTAAATTTTCAGAATTTTGTAAGTCATAATAAATTTCTTATATGCTTTGATCCTTAAATAATCTCCAATAGAAAATGAAATTATGCAGGTCCTTAAAAGTCTACTGTATTCAAATCATGGACACAAGCTCTGAAGAGCTTATCAAACAGCAAACCAGGAGACTGGAAAGTGATATGTTGTTTCTGTGAACTGTGGGCTCACTTGAGCAAACGGTTGTGTATTGTGATCAGTGGTTGTCTGTCATCATGTGTGCGTCTGTCAACATTTTGCTTCAAATGACTTCTCCTCCTTAACCATTTTGTCAATTTTTAATCAAACTTCACAGGCATGGCCCTTTGATGGGCCTCTACCAAAACTGTTAAAGTGACATTATGCACATTTTTTTTAAGTAAAATACCAGCTGAAATAGGTGTGTGTGAAAAGGGTAGAGGAAATAATAACTTTAACCCAATACAACAAACTTTTCCTGCACCAGTAGAAAAACAACTTTCCAAAATTACTTTTCCTATTTTGACTGGGAGAGTCAATTTAAGAAATAAACAAATGCATGTAGGAGTAGCTTCTCTTCCACTGCCGAGCAACACTAATAACTCAAGGGAGATCACTGCCAAGGAAGGAATTATTATTTCATTTGTCCATATTTTTAATTTCTGAAGCACCAACTTCAGATATTAATTCGGCATTATCATTAGTTTAACACATTTAAATGCACAGCAACCGAAAATTGCTTTTATAAAGCTGTCACCAAAAATACACTCTGTGCAGTAAAATGAGCATAATGTCACTTTAAAAGAAATATATTCCATTCAGAAGTCTGGTCGCCATAGCAATAGGAAGGAATATTTTTTTTTTTTTAATTCTCAAAAACTGAAGGCCCAGAGCTTAGATATTGAGCATTAAGCATTGTCTGATGGACCTCTACTAATTTTGTTCAAATCCTTCCTGACCATGTCTAGAGAGAGTTGAGGGGTCACTTCTTTTACATAGATTTATATAGGAAAAGCCTTTAAAATCTTTTTCTTTGACACCACCAGGCCCAGAGCTTAGATCTTTGGTATGTGATACTGTCTAGTGTACCTGTACCAAGTTTGTACAAATCATGCCCCTGAGGTCAATATTGGCCACGCCCTAGGGGTTGCTTGTCTGTATATATTGTTATTGGAAAAACTTTAAATATCTTTCTGTCGTGACCTTGGCTTGAAGGATAATGGTACTCAGGTGAGCGATATAGGGCCATCATGACCCTCTTGTTGTAGAAGTACCGTATATTGTACATGTAGGCTCATGAATCTATTCCTATATTTCTATTGCTCAATATCGTTATTTTCTTATATTTTTCATTATTATACGCTGTCTTAAATCAAAGAAAGAAAATTTGTAATGTTAAAGCCTCATTAGAATTATGTTCTAACTTTCAGTGTAACTGAACTAATTGTGGTAATATAATGAAAATTGTGCATTGTGTTTTCATATTGACAAGTTAAATTGATGAGAATAAAACATAATGTTGTTGTTGTAGTGTTATTTCTTTCTGCAGAATACTTACCTCTGTTTCTAAAATTCTCCTAACTTGGCCAAGAAGTATTAAATTTAGTATATTTACAATGTAATTCACGCTTAAACAAACGTAACAATGTGATAGTAGACAAAATAAAGTTTTATTTGATATATGACATCAGAAGATTATCTTAAAGTAAACCTTTATACAAGTTTCCTAACAAATGTTAAAAAAAAAAAAAAAAAAAAAAAAAAAAAAAAAAAAAAAAAAAAAAAAAAAAAAAAAAAAAAAAAAAAAAAAAAAAAAAAAAAAAAAAAAAAAAAAAAAAAAAAAAAAAAAAAAAAAAAAAAAAAAAAAAAAAAAAAAAAAAAAAAAAAAAAAAAAAAAAAAAAAAAAAAAAAAAAAAAAAAAAAAAAAAAAAAAAAAAAAAAAAAAAAAAAAAAAAAAAAAAAAAAAAAAAAAAAAAAAAAAAAAAAAAAAAAAAAAAAAAAAAAAAAAAAAAAAAAAAAAAAAAAAAAAAAAAAAAAAAAAAAAAAAAAAAAAAAAAAAAAAAAAAAAAAAAAAAAAAAAAAAAAAAAAAAAAAAAAAAAAAAAAAAAAAAAAAAAAAAAAAAAAAAAAAAAAAAAAAAAAAAAAAAAAAAAAAAAAAAAAAAAAAAAAAAAAAAAAAAAAAAAAAAAAAAAAAAAAAAAAAAAAAAAAAAAAAAAAAAAAAAAAAAAAAAAAAAAAAAAAAAAAAAAAAAAAAAAAAAAAAAAAAAAAAAAAAAAAAAAAAAAAAAAAAAAAAAAAAAAAAAAAAAAAAAAAAAAAAAAAAAAAAAAAAAAAAAAAAAAAAAAAAAAAAAAAAAAAAAAAAAAAAAAAAAAAAAAAAAAAAAAAAAAAAAAAAAAAAAAAAAAAAAAAAAAAAAAAAAAAAAAAAAAAAAAAAAAAAAAAAAAAAAAAAAAAAAAAAAAAAAAAAAAAAAAAAAAAAAAAAAAAAAAAAAAAAAAAAAAAAAAAAAAAAAAAAAAAAAAAAAAAAAAAAAAAAAAAAAAAAAAAAAAAAAAAAAAAAAAAAAAAAAAAAAAAAAAAAAAAAAAAAAAAAAAAAAAAAAAAAAAAAAAAAAAAAAAAAAAAAAAAAAAAAAAAAAAAAAAAAAAAAAAAAAAAAAAAAAAAAAAAAAAAAAAAAAAAAAAAAAAAAAAAAAAAAAAAAAAAAAAAAAAAAAAAAAAAAAAAAAAAAAAAAAAAAAAAAAAAAAAAAAAAAAAAAAAAAAAAAAAAAAAAAAAAAAAAAAAAAAAAAAAAAAAAAAAAAAAAAAAAAAAAAAAAAAAAAAAAAAAAAAAAAAAAAAAAAAAAAAAAAAAAAAAAAAAAAAAAAAAAAAAAAAAAAAAAAAAAAAAAAAAAAAAAAAAAAAAAAAAAAAAAAAAAAAAAAAAAAAAAAAAAAAAAAAAAAAAAAAAAAAAAAAAAAAAAAAAAAAAAAAAAAAAAAAAAAAAAAAAAAAAAAAAAAAAAAAAAAAAAAAAAAAAAAAAAAAAAAAAAAAAAAAAAAAAAAAAAAAAAAAAAAAAAAAAAAAAAAAAAAAAAAAAAAAAAAAAAAAAAAAAAAAAAAAAAAAAAAAAAAAAAAAAAAAAAAAAAAAAAAAAAAAAAAAATTTTAAAAAAATTTTTTTTTTTTTTTTTTTTTTTTTTTGTTTTACAACATGTGTTCCAGATGACATCCATTTTGTTGAATTACGATGTCTAGACGTTTCTTGAAGTTACAAATCACAGATTTGCAGGTGCCCATTTAAATATTTCTTATTTCTGGCTTGATGGATGTTTTCAAATCTTGTAGAGATGCCGGGACGGGGCTGTACACTCTGTCTTTGAGATATCCTTAGAGGAAAAAGTCCAGTGGACTCTGATCGGGAGAGTGAGGGGGCCGCACTGTATATACCCTGTAAGAAATAAAGTTTGTACCAAACCTTCTCTCAAGTCACTATAGTACCTCCCTGGAAGTATGCGGAGTAGCACCATCTTGCTGAAACCACTAGCAATGTTATTAATGTCACCTAACACTCTACGTACAGACCTTTGTGGAGTTTCCAGGAATAACAAATCTCAGTTCGATACTCTCTGAAATCCTGACTGATTTTGGCCGGGCGTCAATCAATAACTGATCCAAACTGTTCAAACATTTTGACAATTCTGTGTGCTTGCATCTTACTGAGTTTCTCATGATCAGGGTACAAATTCTGCATTGATCTGATCACTGTAACTGGTGAGTAATTCTTATAATGCAGTTTAACAACTTCTGTGTGCTGCTCCGTGGACAGTGCCATCTTGGAAAAACGACTTTTTTAGAGGACGTCGTTGATGACGTCATGACGTCAACATTTTCACGTATTTTCTATACCACAAAAAACTTTATTCTGTCTCCTTCAAAATGATATATGACATGACTACATTTTTCATTATATGTATCTTTTGTAGAGGTTTGTAATGGTAACAGATATTATGAGACACCCTGTATATTAACTGACTAGAAGTTACTGATTCTGTCTGTGACCAGTGTAGATCATGATCAGTGCAGTCTGATCAATAAATTGCACTGTCCGCTATTCAGTCTGTAAATTGTCAGTGAACACCCCTTTGAACAATAAATGGTACTGTCTTAATCAAAAGATGGACAAGTCCATTTTAGAAATTTAGCTGGGAAAGGCTTAAAGGAGCCATAGATCTTAATCACGAAAGGCTAGTTAAAGCCTGCTTAGCATGACCCTACTTCCATTGTATCACGTAGGTGGCTTCAGAACACACAGATTTGCAAGGATAAAACACCTTTTCCCCTTTTTCCTTTAATGTACCCCCCCCCCCCCCCCCCACATCCTCCCCCCCCCCCCCCCCCCCCCCCACTTAACCCCCCCCCCCACCCCCCCCCCCCCCCCACCCCAAATTTTTTTTTCCCCAGGGGTTTTTTTCTGCAGAGGTTGTACTGTAGTTCTAAGACAAACAATAAAAGACAGCAGAGAAGAGTTGCATTTTAAGCTCACATATTGTGACCGCTTGATGGATGTTGTTATCCCTCGTCAACAATTTATTCTAGCAACATCTCTGAAACCCCTTGGCCAATGTTAATGAAACGTGGCAGGGATGTGCCTTGTATAAACCTTTACCTAACTTTCTCAAAGAATTCTGATCCATGCAGAACTCTTGTTTGCTATGGCAAACAAAAGGAAAAACTTTGAAAATCTTCTGAAACTACTGATCAGAGTTTAATTTGGCACAAATGATCACCTGATAACTCTCTACCAAAATTGCCTAGATGAACAACATTCCTTAAAAAGTGAGGCCCCAGTGGGGAGGGGCTGTTTTTCCTATATAATCTATATAAACAATTTAAAATCTTGATAATCTGTGGTTAGATTTTAATTCTATTTTAGGATATGTACAGTCGGTTATACCACAGGTAGATCTTTATATGCTACACAAGTTTTGTAGGCAGAATCATAGGTTGCAGGTGTGTGATACAGGGTCTATGGACCTACTAGAGGGAGTATATGAGAGCACTGAGATGAGCCATTGCTGTATAAAATAAAACATTACTTGTTTGTGTAGACTCTCATACCTGTACTGCAAAAGTTCTTCCGCATTGCATGGTACAGTCTGTTCACTCTCAAGGTGCATACATTAACAGTGCATTATATTGACCTAAATGTTCAGTCTTTATTTATAAAGCTCGTATTTTTATTGGCTATGAAAAGAAAATCAATGCTACAAGGAAAGATAAAATCTAAATCAATATTGCTGTTTACATGCATAACTGGCAATTTAATCATAATATAGCATGTTTTTTTGTTTTTGTTTTATTTTTGTGTTGTTTTTTTATTGATATTTCTTTTTGAAGTAAAAGGGTCTGACCTAAAGTATTACAATGGTAACCTTTAATAAACCCAATCAAAACCGTGCCATCAATGACTTAACAGGTATTTGTTATCAAATATGTGTAAACACCAGTGACTCAGTAAGATAAAGTCCGATACAAAGAATACCTGGTTTAATATGAAATACAACTATAAATAATTCCTGTCTTCTAGGAAAAGAAAACGCACCTTAAATTATTTACACTGAAATATAATTAATATTTGTATGATCTTGTGAAATGTGACCTTTTTCAAGAATGACATAGATTGTTTTTACATTGACACCTTTACAATTTAGTCATTTAATCTTCATGGATTATCTGTAAAAGGTATTTATATTTGATTTACATTGCGGATATTTTTTTCATTTGCTTGTTTGCATTTGCATGTTGGTATAAAAGCGTGAGTACTAGGTTGAGCTTAATAATTTCCATGTTGATTATAGTGATAATTGAATTACTGTGAATACATGCTGTATTTAAAAACATTGATCATAACTATTGTACTGTAGTGCATAATATGTCTGTAAAACCACTAAGTTACTAGTAACAGTAATGGAATTCTGCAGAATCCTGTCAACAGTTCAAACAGTTACTTCATTTACCTCTTTAAGGCTACTATTAAAATATTGTTAGTTAACCCTCTTCCCAGCAAATCTAGACATGGAGAAAGAATATGTGCTCAACAAAATCTTATTTTTACAAAATTTGCTCTAATTATTACTGATCAAAAAGAGTCAAGTCCAATAACTCTGCTTCACATTTTTGTTAATGTTAATATTTGTTTGTTGCTTGGGCCAAAGACCTATAATAACTTAAATAAGTAGCTTTATAGAACTCTTTGATGCCGTAACAGGGCACTGTTACAGCTATGGCTATGTTGTTTTTGAAAAAGATACTAATGTAGTTTACTTTCATGTACAAAATTGTATTTTGATGATCATTTAAACAGAGAAACATGTCCATGATTCACTTCCAAATAAACTTCCAGGAAATATTACCATGAAGCTTGGTGACAGAGGTGGCTATTACAGGAGGGGTTAATTTGTACAATGTAAAGGTAATAGGGACCTGTAAATTAAAACTCTGGACCACCTAAAACAAACACACTTGTAAGAATTTCAACATACTTTGCAGAGGCATTAATATGAAGTCTTCTTAAAGACAATTGAACAGGAATAAGAGATGTGGCGACAGGGGTCCTGACAGACCTGTGTATTCACAATACGGGTCTTAGCAAATGACAGACTAGCTTCTGTTCTCCATAACTAGCTACTGTATAGCTACAGAGGATAAAAGTTGATAAATGCTAGTGTACACAATTAAAAGAGTTAAGAACTTCTTATGTGAAAAAATAATGACCAATAAGAATGAAAAAAAATAGTATTTTACCTGTTCTTTTCCATAGAATCTAGGCACATTTAACACATATGGTGTTTAGTACATTATCAATGTAATATCATAAAGGTATGCACTGAGTGAAATGTTAAGTTATGTAAATAATTTACTGAAATAAAGAGACATACTAGACTACATTAAAAAAAAAACATTGACATGGTCATAGGGTCCTTAATCTATAATATACCAAATTAAGGTCACAGGGGCCCATACATCAAGGTCACAGGGGTCCATACATCAAGGTCACAGGGGCCCATACATCAAGAATCTTGACCATCTAAAACATTAACACTAGTTAGAATTTCACAGTGTTGGTCAACTTCACTGACAGTTCTTGTTTATCTTTGGTTAAATGTTTATGTCAAGTTTACTTAATTCATTCATAACCCTGGCAAATATCTTTTAATAACAATTAAGTAGACATGAAGACAGTGTTAATTGAAACATTTAGCGAGATCTTCTGATTAAGGTACGGAAGCCATATAGTGCCACTTTGTTTTTTTTTTAATGGATTTTTTCAACATAATTGTTTTGAAAATTCAAGATACTAAGTTGAATATTCAAGATACTAAGTTGAAAATTCAACTTACTAAGTTGAAAATTCAACTTACTAAGTTGAAAATTCAAGATACTAAGTTGAATATTCAAGATACTAAGTTGAAAATTCAACTTACTAAGTTGAATATTCAAGATAGTAAGTTGAATATTCAACTTAGTAAGTTGAATATTCAACTTACTAAGTTGAATATTCAAGATACTAACTTGAATATTCAACTTACTTAGTGTAAAATCAAGTAAAAAGTTGAATATTCAAGTACTAATGTTGAAATACGATTCAACATAATAAGTTCAAAAGTCACTTACTTAGTTGAAAATTCAAGTATACTAAGTTGAATATTTAACTTACTAAGTTGAAAATTAAGATACTCAGGCTGAATGTTCAACTTACCTTAGTTGAATATTCAACATAGTCAGTTGAATATTCAACTGATACTAAGTTAAAAATTCAACTTACTAAGTTGAAAATTCAACTCGTACCTAAGTTGCAAAATTTAACTTCACTAAAGTTAGAAAATTCAATTGATACTAAGTACTATTATCATAAAACTTGAATTTTTAAGTTAGTAAAATGAAATTTTCAAATGGAATGTTGAATATTCAAGTTAGTAAGTTGAATTTTCAACTTTGTATCTTGAAAATTCAACTTGGTAAGTTGAATATTCAACTAGTAAGTAAATACTTTCAAATTAGTTATCTTGAATATTCAACTTGACTTGAATTCCATCGCCTTGATAATTAATGCACCAGAAAATTGAATTCATTCAAAATAGTAACTTGAATTTTCAAATTAGCAAATTTTATATGTTCAAACCTAGTATCTTGAATATTCGAGGGCCTAGTATCTTGAAAAATCAAGTTAGTAAGTTGAATATTCAACAAATTTTCGTATTAACATATGAAAATTCAACTTTGTAAGTTGAGTTATTCAACTTTAGTATCGCTTTCTGATACATATTTGCAAAATAAGAGCAAAATGAAGTATTTCAACAAATTTAATTATGTTGAAAAAATCCATTAAAAAAACAAACAAAGTGGCACTATTGGGCTTCCGTAATAAACTCATTAACATCAATAAACTTCCATAAGCCTGGCCCTGGTACAGTTGATATACATGTATATAATTCATGTTTAAACTCAGCTGTGTATTGATTTCATGCATGCATACCGATCTCTTTCAACAGTTAGAATATAATAAGTGCAATACAATATAATACCAATTTTATTTCTTGTCGGTATGGACAATACAAATAACATTAGCTATGAATAGCTATTGACCGAAGGTTTAATTTCAAATACAGGTAGGCATATCAGCTTTTATACCGGACTCCAGATGTAGTACCGGCTATACCGAAGTACCAGCATTTATCGTAAAATGACATACGCATACTCGAAACTGAAAGTAGGTTTTCCCAATGTGAAACCCGTAGTTCAGACACACGTAATGGGAAATTATGTATCAGAAGATTCTATAAAAGTGTTTATTATTTCAATATTTTCACTCTAGGCCAGAGTTTGTAATAATGTATCTTTTTGACGAATACCGGTATTTCTTCGTAGAATTTTGGCTTTGGTTTTGAATCGGATCGCTATGAGGCCGACTGTGAGTGTAAGTAAAGGTGTATACATGTATGTTACATATTTATAGCAATATTGGCTCTGCCATTGTATTGTTTCATCTTGACAGAGATATTCACGTGTGTTATGGCTTAGTCTAATGTATACTAATTTATTTAATCTCGATTGCGAAACAAGTTCTTACAACTTGTATGGAATTAGCCTAATTAATTTCAGTGTGACCCCTTTCACAGATCTGATATTTTATAACTGTAGAAGGTGAACAACTATAAAATATCAGCCCATAAATTTGGTTTGCCTTCGGAATTATAATCTGTGTCTTCCTAAGGATTTTACCAATACTTTGCCACTGGTAGGGATTGCACCCGGGATTCTGAGGCGAACATGCTACCTTCCCATCAAGGTGGCTCAGCGATGGGATGATAGTGGCTTCATCAAAATACTGTTTCATCAAACTTAACTTTGTGTTCGATAAAGGAAGTAGTTTAGTCAGGCAGAATAAATCGCAAAAAAATTATTGTTAATTTGTCCTAAATGCCATTTTTTAATTTATTAAAAGATTTGCATTGAAAATAAATTTACTTAAAACATTTGTGATTGTTACTGATGTTTCTTACAATCAGTTTCTAACATAAGATTGATAAACTTCTGTTTTGTGGGCCAAGTATAATAATACTGTTTAAATATTTCTTTCTGGAGAATTAACTCTTAAAGGTCCATTGCTAAGACCAAATCAAAGTTTCTTTTAAATCTTGAATTGTAACAGGGAAATACAGTTTGAAACTTGCTTCTTAAATGTTACAATAGTCTTGGAGTATTTCCCTTAAACTACTCCTGCAGAAAAACTTGTGAATGTTATGTATTTCCTTAGATTGACCTGGGTGGTCTTTTTGTCCTAATTTTGTTTTATTGCATGTTGTAAACAGTCAAAGATATACTTTGATCATTGGAAGTGAAGTTCTTTCAACTATATTTCAAAATAGGCATGCTTATTCATGAACAACCTATTTACAGCCTCTTTCTGTGAGATTAAGAAATTTGAAAACTGGAAAACCTACTTTCGTTTTTTTAAAAAGGCAAAGTAAAATTTATGTTAATTGTTTTGTTAAATTCAAATTTTCAACAATATGGTCACATTCGATGCAATATAATCATATGTTTCCTTCTGAGAAGACACTTGTTACAATTCCAGATTTAAAAGAAAATTTTATTTGGTCTTTAACTAGATCTGTGTGTGAAATGCTATTGCTCCATCAAATAGTGCTATCTTGGCTAGCCTATTTCGCACTTCTTTACAAATTTAGTTTGACAAATAGGTAGTTTGACGACATCACTGTAAATAAACAAAAAAAACAATGGTCATACTGGAGAGCCAAATAATTTAGGCTAGTTATGTGCATGCTTTTTCACCATGGTCGGGTATATTGATACATGAACATGTATATTGCACACAAACCATATGTCTCTTTTACTATATATATTACAAGATACAAGAATCCATATAACAATGTTAGGGGATGATTCTGTTTCACAGTAGCAATTCAAGTATTTAAAATAAATCCAGGAAGAATGTCATTGTGCCAATAAACAAACCTGATATATTGATGTCTTTGTACCTGGTTAGAAGCATTGATGCTGATTTTCCTCAGATGAAAGTAAAATCGACATGAATTTTAAAATAACTTGTATTTTTGGGCTCAGTAACTACTCTGCAGTATTGACGAATGCATCATTTTCCTGTGCATTGATTATTTTGATGCACTTGTGTTGTAACGTCGTTTCTGATTGGTTATGTCATTTTAATTTGTGGCAGTAAAATAACATATCATACAGTCCCAAATATGGAACGATCAGCAATAGCATTGTGTATTAGAATAGGGTTATCCGTTTAGTGATTTGGTTATTTGCAACAGTATATACAGTTTTTATATAGTTGCAAACAGTTTTAACTATGCTGGCTTTAGCCGTCGCCTTTCCAAATATTTGCAACCATTAAAAACTATATATTCAGTCACAAGTATAAAAATTACAAAACAGTTAACCTTATAGTAGCTTCTTAAAACAGCCATGCATATGATAAATCAGGTGTTACATAAAAATGCAAAACAAAATATCTTGCCAAGTGCAAGAATTACATATACTTGAGGGCTTGTCCTTAGGGATTCAGTATATGTTGAAATACTATCTCCTCTTCTATTGGTAAATTCAATTGAAAACAATTTTAATATATAATCATATTTCAACATGAACAGAATTTTCAAGGACATTGATGCATTAGTAAATCAGAATGTATTTTTTCATCACTAAGACAGTCTGTATATTTGTATCTAGCTCACCTGAACATCTCTTGTTACCATCAGTTCATTCTGTCAACTTTTTTTCAAATTCCATCTGTGGAGCAATACCACTACTGTCAGAGTGCAATTAACAATTTGTTTTGTGTAAATTTAATGACATGAATCCAAACCGAAACACTAACTCTGATTAAGTCCCTACCCTAACTTTTACTTTCAAAATTGGACAATTTCAATAGTTTTTGTCAGAAATTTTTTAGAAATGTCAGAGCACCTTGATTGAATTGAGATCATAGTTTATATCAAAATGTCTCAGAGTTGTGGTGAAACCCAGGTAAGAGATATTAGATCTATCTGTACCCTCTTGTACTTGCGTACTTGTGAATTAACATCCTTCTAGCAGTGTTCATCGTTTGATAAACAACGATTTGGAGTACTGATACACAGTAAATAGCCACAAAGGCCAGAGCCCTGAGTGGTTAATAACTGAGCATCAGTACGGCAAATCATTATTTATTAGATGATCACAACACTGAAAAGGATGTTATTTTGATTCTAACATTAATATTATTATTACAAAAAGAGAATGAATGCAAAGCGTTATTTTCTACGGGAACGCTCATTTAATGTCATGCGGTGCAATATGACGTCATGTTTACAGCATAGTGGACTGCATTGTTCATGTTTTAATATAACATAATTTTTCTATTCTTTGTATTATAGAGACAAAATCGTTAGTCATGTCAGAATGTACAATTTATACCTCTGGCCATAAAATGTTTTCAATGAACAATTAAGATATAATCATGGTTGTTAATCTTTACTGTGCCTCATTGGTAAGACAGACATATAACAGATCTTCATAACTATGTGGTTCACATGACTCCTTATGACTTTGTTATGGTATATTTAACAATAACAGTTAATAACCGGTTTGTTGAAAGAATTATGACAGTGCCAAATGAATACCACTGAACACTTTAATTGTGCCGCTGTGATCTTTATGATATTAAATTTCAGGAACTATCAACATTTAGTACATTGGAGAGACGTTTAGGCGTCCATCCCTGCATTTCCCATTTTGCGGTACTTAAAGTGATCAAGCAGTGAAAGCAGCATCCTGTTTTTCTTAAGGAGTTTGTCACATGACCACACAAGAATAGTGAGCTATAGTGAAAATAGTGGTAAAATAAAGCATACATTGGAAATGACAAGTACATTGTACATTATTAGTGATTCTAAAGGGAAAATAAATTCGCACAGACAACACATCGGATGCAGGAAACAAGGCTTTGTATGACTGTGTAATTGATATATAAAAAGTCATGCTATATTTTTTTGTATTTGAACATTACGGCTGCTGACATACAGCGTGACCTGAAGCTGCAACAAAACAATGTAAGTGTATGCAATATGTAGACTTAATCATTCTTTTACAGTAAATAGTTTCATGATATTTGTCACCACACTAGTCACTTTCAATTTTGTACCATAGAGTTGTATAATCGAATAGGGAGCAGCCATCATTATTACTGTAAATAAAAACTATGTATTATGTTCGAATAAAAATCCTATATCAACTGATTACAAACAATACAATACCAAATACATACATCTTCGATCATTATTTCAAAACTTTGGACATATTCAAAGAATATAATAACTCTTCCAAAAACTTAAAGGCTACTGTTTTATTATAGCTTTGTTTACGGACTCTACGACCAGATTCATCAAAGCTCAGAAAAAGTCTCGGAAGATGTTTTGCGAACTTTAAACATTTAGAAGTTTAAATAAATATGGCGTCAACTTGAAAATTCAATGAAAACCCATTTTAATAACTACATATTAAAGTATAATGTAGACAATGTAAAAAAAACCTGTTCACCCAACCATGCAACTTGAAGGCCTTAATATGTTTGTAAACAGTCAATGAAAGTTATGTAAAGCATCGCTATCAACCGATAGTAACTTTAGGGGTCAAAATATCGTGTGTGACTTGTGTGTAAATTATATTTGCACAGGTTATTAAATATTCTGAAATGTCTCTGCTTCCTTTAAGCCATACTTCAAAAACATGCGCGGTGGCGTCTTTTATTTTTTCCCTCTGCGTGTTCAGGTCATTAACTCCCTCTGTGTGTTCAGGTCATTTTTTCCCTCTGCATGTTCAGGTCATTTACTCCCTCTGTGTGTTCTGGTTATTTCATCCTCTACCTGTTCAGGTCATTTTCTCCCTCTGCATGTTCAAGTCATTTTCACCCTCTGCGTGTTCAAGTCATTTTCTCCCTCTGCGTGTTCAGGTCATTTTCTCCTACTACAGGTTATGTATGTTGTTCGTCAAAGTGAAATGAGTGTCCTACTGTCTGTGTTTCAACTGCCTATAATTTTTAGCTCACCTGGCACAAAGTGCCAGAGTGAGCTATTAGAATCACTCGCCGTACAGTGTCCGTCGTACGTTGTCCGTCATACATTGTCCGTCCGTCCACCATTTCCTTCAAACGACATCAGACCACAGGGCCAATGTTGATGAGACGTTGCAGGAATGTTCCTTGCATAAAGCTTTATCTATGTTCTTCAAAGAATCCCATTCCATGCAGAACTCTGGTTGCTACGGCAACAAATAGGATAAACTTAAAAAATCTTATTCTCTGAAATCACAAGGCCTAGAGCTTAGATATTTAGCATGTGGCATTGTCTAGTAGACCTCTACCAAGATTTTTCAAATTATGACCCCCGGGTCAAAATTGACCCTGCCCAGGGGGCCACTTGGTTTTACATCTATGCTTATATAGGAAAAACTTTAAAAATCTTCTTCCCTGAAACCACAAGGGCTAGAGCTTAGATATTTGGCATGAAGCATTGTCTAGTGGACCTCTACCAAGATTGTTCAAATTATGACCCCCGGGTCAAAATTGACCCTGCATGGGTGGTCATAGGTGGTGTATAGGCTTATATTGGGAAAACTTTAAGATCTTCTTCTCTGAAACCACAAGGCCTAGAGCTTAGATGTTGTTTTGCATGTAGCATTGGCCAAGATTGTTAAAATGTTCAAATGATCACCCCGGGATCAAAATTGATCCACACGAGAGGGGGGGGGGGGGGTCACTTAGTTTTACATAGGCGTATATAGGAAAAATTGAATATTCTTCTTGAAACCACAAGGCCTAGGGTTTAGATATTTGGCATGTAGCATTGCCTAGTAGACCTCTTCAAAGTTTTTTCAAATTATTCCCTTGGGGTCAAAATTGACCTTGCCCAGGGGGGTCACTTGTTTGGTATATAACATTGTCTAGTGATCTTCCACCAGGCAAGTTGACTTGTACCAAGCTGAGCAATATAGGGCCATCTTGGCCCGCTTGTTTGGGTTAAATTATGTGTTAAATTGGTAAAAAAAGTCTCATGATGTAAATAATTGAATTTGTACATTACTGGCCAAAACTGACCGGATTAAGTATTCTAAAATTAAAAGGTGGCGTTATATTACGCCTGACATTATGATTTCGCTGTACAAAGTTTTTCTCTTTAAAGCCCAGGCAACCTGTTTGCAAACAGTACCTCCTTTTAGTACTTGAGTACTTTGATTATCTTTAATATGAAATAATTATGTTTCACTTGGTTGGGATGCCATAATATTGTAGTATATTTACTCTAATAATTCATGTATAGAAAAATATAAATTAGTGAAATATGATGAAGAACGGATACATTTTGAAACATTTTCTTGCTCGTTCACGAACAAAGACAGTGTGACAGAATCATGCAGACATAGTCTACACCATTATCAACATACATTTGTTTTACAAATGTCTGTTAACAAGTCATTTAAAAGAAATAAAAGATTCAGATATTTACTATAAGACACCCCTCGTGTTTTTACAGATATTTTCAAAGAATGTATTTCATACAGTAAAACAAAACAAGAGTTTGTTTTTAGTGGTGTGTTTTAGTTCCTTTATTTCTACTGATTCTGTCACACAGTCTTTGCTCGTCAAAAAGCAAGATAATGTATCAAAATACATTTTTGTATATTTGTTCTTTGTTATAATTCACAAATTTCAACTTTTCTTTACATGAACTACTAATGTAAGTATACTTCATTGCATTTCAACCAAGGTAAAAAAGTTTGATTTAAAAAGAAGAAATGAAAAATAATAAAACATGCACCCCACCCAATAAGGAAAATGGTGTGCTACCTAAATGCCTGTTAACAACCATATTTAGTGGGCGGTTTCCTGGGGGAAAACCAGTACTAGATTCCAGCACCCAACTCTAACCTTTCAATTTTGATAAGTTCAAAAACAGCCAAAGAAAATTGTCAGTTCTATATGATTGAATTTTACAAAGGGAGATGAAAACTGATGATCAGTTTACAGTAGAATTCGGAATAAAGACTAGCTGCTTAAGACATAAAAGCTGGTGTTAGCCAACAAGTGGTCTTTATGTACATATATATAGATACTGCTGTCCCAAAGCAGCACAGTCATTACTTGCAGGGTAGATTTTTTTCAATTCATTCAAAGGCATATACTCATTTGCCTTTGAATGACACATATACATGTAGGACTTTAGCCCCTAGGACATTATAGTCCCTATGCTGAAATTTTGCGAAGGTGTACATTAGGACAAGGTCTTTCAAATAGTATGGTCCGGAAACGCCCTCTATAAATGTCTTATCGTACTGATAATCTTGTCTCGGTTATCGATTTTTACCTGGAAGCGTTTATCACGCCGTGCATTTATCACGCCGAGCGAGTAAACTGGTATTTGTCCGATAGTTGTATGCAAAACTGCCCGTCATTGTGTCATTTAAATACCATATTTAATAAAAAAAAATGGTATAATTGGAAAGCTGATGAAATTGTCTGTAAAACTGTGAAATTAAAACCTCTATATAATTAACTATTATCTTTAAAGCGAGTTAAACACGGTCCATGCTATTCCGTCTTGCGCGTTTTAGCGATGGATGGTAATTTGACTCGCGATACTGGTCTTACAAAACTGTACGTTATTATGCTATAAAATAAAAAAACGAAAATCTAATTCATATCCGTTCAAAAATAACTCTTAATTTACATTTTAATTAGCAATTTTCCATCATTTGACCCTAAATATATAATGAAAACCTGTGCACAAAATATCACCGTATCGCGAAAAAAATCACCATTGACGCCATTTTTAGATTTTGAACGGATCTAACCGTCCCAGAAAATTAAAATACGGGTGAAATACGAAAATCTAAGACATAACAGACGTACATTAGACTTAAATCTATGAGAAAAAGATGTTACATCAATCCCATGAACACCATGCAAGTAGGAAAGAAGCGCTAAAATTAGGTCGGTTTTCGGCTTTTGGTCATTTGTGAAAAAACCCGTTCGTATGAGGTCAACTTTCCAATGCGTAAATCCACCTAAAACGAAACATCGTTAAAATATAATATTGTGTAATGATAAGGGAATGCATATATTGTATTAAGGATCACTTTGTTGGTCAAATTGATTGGTAAAATATCGAGATATACGTAGATATAAAGTATCAATAATTTCTTTCTTTTTCCAAAATCGCGGGTACCCGGATGTTTGTCACGTGATCCGAGGCAGGTTATTTATCGTATTACGCTCGTTTCCGGACCATACTATTTGAAAGACCTTGATTAGGACTACCGGTAACGAATTACGGACACTTCGGACCATGGACATTTCGGACCAGACACTTCGGACCAGATTTAAAGACACTTCGGACCATATTTGTAGACACTTCGGACCAGATTTGTAATCATTATTTCTCGGGGTATAACATGTTAAAATTCATTAAATACTTTGTGTATGTCGGTGTTTTGATAGCAACCTGTTTATGTTTTTGTTTATGTCGTAAATTGCGGCGGTAATTTGCCAACATTGTAACAAGTTGTTGTTTTAACAATTGACACGTTCGGTCACTGTCTCGCACCTCGAGCGTTGTGTAGTGTCAAATTGACAAAGTAATTATGAAAAGATTATGTAAAATGGTGATATTACCGTACAAACTGACCATCATAATTTTAAATAAAACAGTAAATTAAATTATTGATTTATACTTCTAGAATGATAAATATTGACATAGTTATAACCCCAAAATAACAGTACCATAAACATCTGCAAAACAATCAAATCGAATATGTCTATAAAACGAACAGCCTATCACAAAATGAGTCTCACTTTCAATTAACTGACTACAACAAAATATACATATTCTGTTCTCTAAACTTTCACCACTATATCGACGAGACAAAAATGCACTATGATAATAAAAATTGCAACAGTTTTAACCAAGAAATAGCAATCTTCACAAAATACTTCCACATTTGATATTATACACATTATGGAAAGAAATCGTAAATAAGTCAATGAACATGACAATTTGAATAAATAATGTTACTAGACCTGAAATTGCCTAAATTCATCTAAAAATTCGTAAATAGTCAATGAAGATGACAATTTGACAAAAAAATGCGACTTCAACTGAACTTTTCCTAACTTTATCTTTTATCTTTTTATTTATTTGGCGTAAAACGGTTGCGTTTTGAACCAATCATATACTCATTGTTCATAATTTGACTCATTATTCAATTTCCTCTAAGATCCTTCTCAATATGCACTCGAATTGCTCTCAGTACTAAAATATTAAGGGTACTCACCAGTATTAATCTTCAGCGGTAATTTCGAAATCGTTCCGTTTGATATTCGTCGGGCTTAAATTCTAATTTAGTAATTGATTTGATGTTTTGATTTTTTTTTATAAATTGTTTTTAATCAACATTGGGAGATTTATCGTCAGTGGCGGTGCCAAAATGAGAAAATTATAATTAATAATAATTAAAATCATTACGATTTCGTGGTCCGAAGTGTCACATAATATTTTGCTATAATATTTTCATGGTCCGAAGTGTCATATCAGAGTTTGGGACAATATATTTTCATGGTCCGAAGTGTCTATAAATCTGGTCCGAAGTGTCTATAAATCTGGTCCGAAGTGTCCGTAAAATCTGGTCCGAAGTGATGGTCCGAAGTGTCCATGGTCCGAAGTGGGTCGGCACCCCGGTAACTAGGGGCTTACGTCTGTTTACCTCCAGTGACAACAGGTGATTAAGACTTAGAACATAAAGTCCTACCATGTGAACCATTAGGCCTTTGTGACCTTACTGACCTGTATAATAATGGTCGTGCTGTCTTATCCATTACATATACATTCAATTTTGAGTACCGGTAGCCTACAATGTACGTAAAATAGCAAAACTTTACGTGTAATGGAAAGAATTTTGCATCAAGTTTATGAAGGTAAAAGAAGCTAAATTTGTGATGGATAAAATACTTGTAGCTGTTATCCTACCAAGAATGATGTCTTACTGGTGAATTAACCGTTACTTGTTCGAAAATCATTCCAAACAGTGCTTTTTGGTATAAAAATTATGGTATTTTGTAATGTTGTTATAGAATAATGATTCAGTTTAACATTTACTAGTAAGAAAATTCATTTTTTCCAACTTGTTTTTAGCTCATCTGGGGTGAGCTTTTAGGATGGATGATTGTCTGTTGTCTGTCTGTCCATCTGAGCCAAAAAAGTGGGGGTTAAGTGGCTATGGCAACAATAGGCAACAGTTAATTCTCTTTGATGTCATTCATTCCGTATGTCTTATGTGGCTATTTTTAGGCCTATGTGGCTTGTTAGCAACCAGTCACTTCCCCTAGCAACCAGTGACGTCCTTAGCAGCTACTGACTCCCTTTAGCAACAGTTGACTTCCTTGGGTAAGTGCACTGGTACTCAGGGCCATCATTGCCCTCTTGTTTTACTGCTAAATGGCAAAAATCTTGCAGCTGTTATAATACCAAGAATGATGTCTTACTGGTGAAACTGACCGTTACTTGGTAAGCTTTTTGAAATGACTGTACATGCTATGAATATAGCACAGTATATTGTTTCAATGAAACTTTGACAACGCTTTTTCATGTAGAAGTTAGAAAAATATGGAAGAAATGTATATACCAGCATTGCTTTAGAATAAAACAAACTTAACTCTGTCATTATTGTATCCTTAAATTTATTAAATAGAGCAAAGTCGGGTATTATCGACCCTTTAGTACGATGTTGTGCCGTATGTATACTTACTTTCACTTTCAGTGCCAAAGTGACACTCAAATTACAGACAAACTATCATTGGTTGATTTTTACCAATGAAAACACTTGTTACTTGACATAGTTAGGTATTATGTAGTATTCTGTCTTGTGATATGTGTCTGCTATTATCGACCCCCTTCGGCTATTATCGATCCCCCTACATCTTTTTAAAAATTAGGACCAAGGTAAGTGTATAACATGACTTGAAAGGGTTATATTCTTATTGAACTTCATTTTACATTATTTTAACATAATTATTAGAGTAACAATCTTGAGCAATACTGCATGATAAGAATATTTTGGGTGTTTGTAAAAGTATATGACAAC
Source organism: Saxidomus purpurata (assembly GCA_022818135.1). Taxonomy (NCBI): domain Eukaryota; kingdom Metazoa; phylum Mollusca; class Bivalvia; order Venerida; family Veneridae; genus Saxidomus; species Saxidomus purpurata. The sequence continues at coordinate 51,954,887 of JAFMSR010000005.1, read as the reverse complement.
GACACTATCAGGAATATCAAGTAGATGATAACAGGGATCGTATATATTATAAATCCTGATGATAAAAAGAAATTTCACGGAAATAGTTTATACTATGCCTATAGTCCCGAAAAAAGACCCACTTTCAGAAAGGACCAGTCCTAAAAGGTTCATCCAAAAAGGTCCATTTATCAAAGGTACAAGTGAAAGGCCACCATAAACGGATCCAGGACGGCCCATCGTTGGACTACCCTTTATTGTTGTGTTTTAATCATATGTTGTTTTTTTAAGTTCGAAACTTGTTTTAATGTCCCGATTATAAATCTATTTATTGAACACATGTAGATAATTTTATCACAAGTGGGACTGCATCAAAGTAACAAGTTAGTACTTGTAATTACTTAAGAATACATTTGATAAATACCTTTATAATAATTCTGTTAATTGGCATCAAAGTAACCAATTATCACTTATAAATACTTCATGAATTAATTTATCAATACCTTAATAATAAACCTTTCTGACACTAATTCGTCTCGAAAGAACAATATTTTACAATTGTATAAACTAGATCAGCTAAACATTTACATTTAGTGTTTTTTTTCTCGAGTCAACCAAATAATTACTAAATATGATTCGTAGGGGGTCGGTCATTGCAGAAGTTAATTTTTTTTCATCTGCTATTATTGACCCCCACGTGACCTTTCAAGGAGTTGCAAGAGGCTATAAAAATGGCTGCCAGGAACGGGTTCACTGTGTGTATAGCTGGATTAAATGCAAAATTAAACTGATTGGATTCAAATAAAAGCTAAATCTAAGTAACAAAAGGGTACCTTCCTTATCGGACAATGTAAAGATGGGCACTGAAATATATCTCATGCAGTCACACTTCGTGTAAACATTCAAAATGGCGTGGGAAGAAAATTTGTGACGTTATAGTGATAGTGAATGACATGATCACATGATTTCTAGGAATTAATGTGATTAAGTGCCAATTAAGAGACGGGGTCGATAATAGAAGAGGGTCGGTAATACCCGACATTGCTCTATTTAAGAATATCTTAAGTGCTAATGGGACTTTAAAGAAGATCTTGTTGATTATCAAGCCTTTTTACACCTCAGGGCTTGCATGTGTTGACATGTCATCATCTTTTAATAGTAAATCTTTTATTATACCCCCGGAATGAAGTTTGGGGGGGTATATTGGAGTCACCCGGTGGTTGGTCGGTCGGGCGGTCGGGCAGGCGGGCGGTCTGTTGCATTTTCCTTGTCCGGAGCATAACTTGAAAACTACTTGTTGGAATTCAATACAACTTCATACAATGGTCAAGTACATTTGTATATTGAGAGGAAGTGCAGTGTACAAGAACCATAATTCTATCTTGAGTAATTACAGAGTTATTGCCAAGAACAATATCTCTATTTTAGTTTTTTTTGCAAGGTATTCTGTTACTATGAACTTCCTCAGTTTATAAAGCAGTCTTTCTGGGGTATTAATCACATTTAGTGATAGCTCTAGTTATTTATTAACTCACCTGGCCAGAATGAGCTATTTGGATCAAGTTCCGTACATAACATTTTAAGGTAGTAGACTCCTAATAAAAACCTCCACTTAAAACTCTTAAATTTTAATGCTCTAGCCTGGGTTGTTAAGCATTGGACTGAAGATCTTTTGAGGTTTTTGGGGGCGTAGGTTCGAATCCAGCCAGAATCAAATTTTTTTTTTACTTTTTCTACTTTGTTTTCATTATTTTGCACGTTTATATTGTTTCAGACTAAAAAGAAATTAAATATTTTTTACACATAAGTATTAGCTTATTTAAAGATTTTATTACGTCTAAAATGGCCGATGGACATTTTCAAACTCTAATTATTTTAAATAAAGACGGTAAAACATTGTGAATTTTTGGCATGCTGTAACCAAAATGTTATAGATAATTATAAATATACAAAAAGTCATACCCCATATCTAGAAAATGTTGATTTTTCTTAAACACTTTGATGTTCAAAATTGAACATGGCCAAAGAAGTACATGAAAATTGTAAAACTATCTGATTATTTCATATCTTGACTCATAAGTTTTTCGTACCAGTCCACTTTTTGACTGAGCTGTTTGAGATATTACTTTGGAAGTTGGAATACTTGTTTACCATCATGATCCCCAAATATAGGCAGGAGAAGGTAACTCTGGCAAGGATTTTATTTGAATTATGGCCCTTTTTGACTTAGAAAGTCAGTTAAAATTTTCATTCTTGTCCACTTGTTGACTTAACCATCATGACACCTATATGTAAGCAAGAGAAGATAACTCTGTGAAAATGTTTCTTGACTTGTACTTGGAAATTCCTAGTTGAAGTCTTGTGTGCAACTGGCACTGTCATGCACATACAATGTATATCAACCACTTGAAGTATTAATCTACAACTTTTCTGTAGTATTCAGAGATATCAAACATTCAAGTTTACGATCCTTGTTTTGCCTTTAACTGGCAAAGTTTTGTTTCATTGGCAAGCACTAAAAAAGTGGAGCATGCTGTCCTGCAGACAGCTTGTTTTACAGGCTTATGTAGGAAAAACTTAAAAAATCTTCTTCTCTGAAGCTACACTGCCTAGAGCTTAGATATTTAGCATGTGGCATTGCCTAGTGGACGTCTACTACGATTGTTCAAATTATGACCCCCAGCTTACAATTGATCCCGGGCAGGGGTCACTTGGTTTTACATAGGCTTATATAAGACAAACTTTAAAAATCTTTATTTCTGAAACCACAAGGCCTACTGGTATCCTACATGTTAACCGGACGTTCAATCATCCGGACAATTTCGATTTGCACGTAATTAAACAGTTATCCTTTGATCCAACGTGTAATGAAGATACCCAGATCTTGCAGACGCTTTCCGTGTCTGTGACAGTGTAGTCAACTTATCACTTAGGTGAACAGCATTAATGAATTTGATATATATGTACCGCACTTGCCTTATATTTTGATTGCAGACGGCCATGGTCACGTGGGGGCTTAATATAACAATGCAAATGCGCACCTGCGCAAATGGTTAGCGATGTTAGCATTCCGTTTCAACATTAGTTTCAATAGACTTTTAACAGTTGGGAATGGAGAAGGATTTGCGAATCATAAAGAAAATACTAAAATCTTGAAAAAGTAGATAGTTTTCGTTAAATTGATCCTGAAAGCATTAAATTACACATTTAGTACACGTAGACCTAAATCAATGAACCATGACGGACCTCGGTTCAGGATTTATGCTATTAATAGTTACCAGTTCTTTTCCCGAGAATTCCACTTGTTTACTTTGAGCCTTACAGAGCATAATGTGAAACATCAACCAGAAAGAAAAAAATCTGATGAAATAACAGACTTTTTACACAAATAAACAATTGTCCGGATGATTGAACGGACGTTGCATATTTCGGGGACGTTTCATTGGTTATTGTATTACTCGAATTGAACAAGAAAACATACTTTGTGACCATCTCAAAGTATAAGGATGCGTACAGCTGAGACCGAAGTTCATTATGTGAAAATTTCGTGTTTCTATCTGCATTATTGGCAGAATTATTTACAAAAAGGTCCCGTTTCTGTCCGATTAATTGAAAGAAACCAGTAAAGCTTAGATATTTGGCATGTGTCATTGCCTAGTTGTCATATTCAAAGAATGTTCAAAGCATGTCCCCCTGGTCAAAATTGACCCTTTCTGCTATAGATGACCTTTATTGATAGCCAATGGTAGCCAGGTGAGCGATATAGGGCCATCATGGCCCTCTTGTTTAATGAAATATTTTCAAAAATCCGCTGAAACTTTTAAGTTAAGTTATAATACATTTAGATCTACGCTTTCTTTTATGATTTCTGATAGGATATTGTTGTTGTAGGAGATAAACCTCCACTTAAAAAGTACATGTATTTGGTATGTTTAACGGATATTGTCCATCGATGCTAAAGTCTCGCAGTCTGCGACAAAAAGGCTGAACTTGTACAGGAAAATACGAGAGTTGCCAATCCATGTGTATATAGGTCCATGGCTACACTATGTGTTTATACTGAAATTTCAAAAGCGTTTGCAACACTTTATCATTTGGTAGCATTTTATTTCAAATCTACAGATATTATTGACTAGAATGTATACTGGAACCTTTTTATATGACTATATGCTCTAAAATATGTTATTGTATACAGTTTGAAGCAGCTTTAAAGTGCTGAGTAGGTAGTGTCACGTATTCCTGACGGAAGGATGTCTCATAAACAAAGCTGATTATATACAATTTAAAAGCACTGTATTTTACTTCATCAAAAAGTCTCAATTTGAAAAAAAAAACAAAAGCAACATGATGTGTTATCAATGAACTACAGCTCTGTGATTAAAATAAAAGGATATATATAAGTAACTAAAATCAGGTACTGCTAGCGAAGAAATGACACAAATGATCACTCATTGTCTGTAAGAAAAAGCCCCTTGTGCCCAATTTTGCAGAGGACTCCTTGTTGTCAGCACTTTCAGTGCTTTGATTAAATATGATTGTTACAAAGATGATTCAAAAACTATCCATGAGATTCAGTTCATATATAACCTTATGGTAAGAGAAATTTGCTCAAGAACAATGACTAGTGCTTTGCATTGCACAAGAACTATTACTCTTCACACCCCCAAGAACTATTACTCTGCATTGTCTGAGAGCTATTACACTGCACTGTCCAAAGAACTGACTTTTTACACTACACAGCCAAAGAACTATGACTCTGCACTGCCCATGAACTATCACACTGCACTGTCCAAAGAACTATCAAACGGCACTGCCCATGAACTATCACAAGTCACTGTCCAAAGAACTATCACACGGCACTGTCCATGAACTATCACACGGCACTGTCTGAAGAACTATCACACGGCACTGTCTAAAGATCTATTACACTGCACTGCCCAAGAACTATTACTCTGCAATGCTCAAGAAAGATTACCTTGCACTGCCAAAGAACTATTACACAGCACTGACCAAGAACTATTACTCTGTACTGCCCAAGAACTATTACTCTGTACTGCCTAAGAACTAATGCTAGTTTTGCTTATACTCCTTCATTATATTTTGTAAACTAAAATAAAAGTTTAAAGGGATTAAGTTACAATTAACACAGTGATAGAGGATATTGGGAGAAAGTGCAAGAACCATTTATAACTGTCCTTGGGTAAATCTTTAGTTATCTGCTATCTATCATTTTCTTCTTTGGTGTTCTCACAATAACTTATCGCCCTCTCAACGGTGAGGTGAAATGCGAAAACACCATGTATAACTTACCTTAGAATAATATTTTGTTGAAATTCTAGGCAGGTCAGTGTTTCAGTTAATGAAAAACCGGCTGAAAAGTACGGAATTCCGTTAGGGTTAAATCGCAAGCGAAATCGCGAAACGCAATGCATTGACGCAAAAACATGAAAAGAGATCGCGAAAAACAAGATGCGAAAATATCGCATTTCGTTCTATTTATATTGTGTTTTGCGTTTTACACGATATTTATAGCGTGAAAACGCGATATTTTACGCATCGTGTTTTCGCAATCTCTTATCCTGTTTTCGCGTCAATGCATAGGTTTTTGCGATTTCGTCTTTAGGTTGACAGAGCGAACCATGATGGCCCTAACGGAATTCCGTTGATTGAAACACAATGCCAAGAGCTTAGGTGGATATCTGGTGTGTAGCAGTATCTGGTGCTTGTTCAAATTATGCACTTTGCATGTTTTACTTGCATATAGGAAAACTTCAGATATCTTCTTGCTATAACCAATTTGCTGGCTTTCAAAATAATTTGACATTGATTTTTATTCATCAACGATGTAAAGCTCATTTCTTCCTACAGCTTTATAAAAACTGAAAAAAAGTTTCCTTAAAAAACACAGGTCAGCTTTTAAAGTGTTGTTACATGTATATGATGAAATTGCTGAAGAGTAAAGATTTGATTTCTTTGAGTGACTTTATTGCGGGCCGCAGCAGCGGCCCGCTATATTTAATACGTGGTTGGAAAATGTAACATGTAGGTGAAGTAGTGTATAGTTCTTTGAACAAAATGTTATGAAAATCGCCTAGGAAGTTACGATAAAGAATGGGTTAAACCACTGTTCATTGTGTAGCTTTATAATTGTCAAAAATTGATATTTCTATCTTTTATCCATGTAAAACGACAAATTATTTTATATGCTTATGTAACGTCTAATAAGTAGTGAAAAGTTTTTATTGTTCGGCCAGTATAAAAACCGATATCGGTCAAACATGCCGGTATCTTCCGGTATCGGGTAAAGTGGGTCCATTACGTTACTATGACTTGATTATTATACATGTAGTTTAAAATTTACAATCACACTTCATTTGTTTTTAAATGGAAGTATCATTGTACAGTCACTCACTGACAGTCTATTTAAATCAGACAAGTCATGTTAGAGCAATAAAGTGAAAGGTAGCCAAAGTTAACTAACTGGTCGGGATGCACTTTCTATTTTTATCAGACTAGTTTACATTTCGTGTTATTAGACTGGTCTACAGCAATAAACTGACAGGTAGCCAAAGTTAACTAATTGGTCGGTAACGATACTTTTAGTAATCGTAAAAATGTGCGTTGTTTCGTTTACAAACATTTTGACTGCAAACGATTTTGTGAGGATAGAGGCAGGAATAGTATTTTATATTTTGAGAATCACCTTAATGGAACATAGTGGAGAACATATGATAATATTGCTGCATTAACTTTGTTTTAATCAATGCTGAATGAAAATAGGGCTCGTATATACAATCTAATGAAAAAAAACGGAAAAAGCATAAAGACTATTTAAAGCTTTTTCATGAATATGATTTTGTTTCTTTTTAAATCATAAATGATACACTGGAAATGAGAAAGAGTTACTAAATTGTAAATGCACAAACCAGATAGTCAAGTATTTGCTTTACTTGAACCTAGAATGCAGATTTATTCTGTCTCTGTTATAAAGTTTGTAAAGTTTATTTGCATCTCCAATTTCAAAATATTTACATGAAAGCTTTGTTTCTGAGGCCCGCTGTGAGTACCAGTTTTTCTTGTTATGGCTATGGTTAGATGAATATGACAATCCAGTGGGATGGATTTGAGGGTAGTGATATAGGGCCATCTTGATTCTCTCTACATAAATTAGGGAAAGGTTTATTATTTTGTTATGTTTCATGATTTATCATTTTAGCTGATACTAGCATTGTAAGTTTTGCTTGTACCATTGTAATTAAACTGATAACACTTGATTAAATATTCAAAATTAATGTTGTGTCAAGAAGTAGTGGAAATTGTAAACTTTTTGAGATCACAGCTTTTTTAAGATCACAGCAACTAAAGTATTTAAGAGAGTTGTGTGACATGGGATAATCAATATAATGTTGACATGTGTTACGTAAGGTGTATCGAAATAACTGTAAAATGCATATCTCTTCATTCTTTGCTTATTGATTTCCTGTTGAACAAGCATGTTGCAGTTACAAGCAATTTGAGATATCAACTTTCACAACAGTCCCAGCTCAGAGTTCACCTGAATAATTGATCTTGTATCACAGTGTCAGTGTGTTCAATACATGTATGTACGGGAGCCCAATAGTGCCAAGTTCTTTGTTTTTTTAATGGATTTTTTCAACATAACTAAGTTGAAAATTCAACTTACTAAGTTGAAAATTCAAATTCAACTTACTAAGTTGAAAATTCAACTTACTAAGTTGAAAATTCAAGATTCTAAGTTGAAAATTCAAGATACTAAGTTGAAAATTCAACTTACTATGTTGAAAATTCAAGATACTTTATAGTTGACAATTCAACTTACTGAGTTGAAACTTACTAAGTTGAAAATTCAAGATACTAAGTTGAAAATTCAAAATACTACCGGTAAATTGAATATTTAAGATACTAAGTTGAAAATTCAACTTACTAAGTTGAAAATTCAAGATAATAAGTTGAATATTTAAGATACTTAGTTGAAAATTCAACTTACTAAGTTCAATATTCAACATACTTAGTTGAAAATTCAACTTACTAAGTTGAAAATTCAAGATACTTAGTTGAAAATTCAAGATACTAAATTGAATATTCAAGATACTAAGTTGAAAATTCAACTTACTAAGTTGAAAATTCAAGATACTAAGTTAAAACTTCAAGATACTTAGTATCTTGAAATTTCAACTTACTAAGTTGAAAATTCAACTTACATTTTAACTTAGTATCTTGAATTTTCAACTTAGTAAGTTGAATATTCAACTATTAGTTGAATATTCAACTTATTATCTTGAATATTCAACTTAGTAAGTTGAATATTCAATTTAGTAAGTTGAATATTCAACTTAGTTTCTTGAATATTCAACTTAGTAAGTTGAATTTTCAATTTAGTATGTTGAATTTTCAACTTAGTATCTTGAATATCAACTTAACTCTTGAATATTCAACTTAGTAAGTTGAAAATTCAAGTTCAGTCTTGAATATTCAACTTAGTTTGTTGAAAATTCAACTTAGTAAGTTGAAAATTCAAGAACTTTATATCTTGAATATTCAACTTAGTAAGTTGAAACTTTAACTTAGTTTCTTGAATATTCAAGATAGTATGTTGAAAATTCAAAATACAGTAAGTTGAATATTTAAGTTAGTATCTTGAATATTCAACTTAGAAAGTTGAAGATTCAATTTAGTATGTTGAATATTTAAGTTAGTTTCTTGAAATTTCAACTTAATAAGTTGAATTTTCAACATAGTTAGTTGAAATTTTTAACTTAGTATCTTGAATATTTAAAACTTAGTATCTTGAAATTTCAACTTAGTTGATCTTGAAAAAATCAAGTTAAAAAAACAAAGTGGCACTATTGGGCTTCCGTATGTATGCTACTAGTTGGTGTTTACAATTTTTGGAGTATTAGCATTTCTGTATAGACACTATTGTACATATTTTACCTATCTATGTCTATTTAATTTCATATGAATTTCGTAGCCTTTACATTTATTTAAGTTTAATATCTGCTCAAATTTACGGACAGTCTTAACTCATACTATTTTGTGAATTTGATATGATGTCAGTTTCATTGTTTTGCATTGACTAATCAAAAGTACTTATAATGAGAGTGCAAGGTGAATTAAACTATCTTAGGATATTTCTGTTTTATTTGATAAGTTCTTAACTAATCAAACTTAATGTACTCAAGGTGTGTGACTATAGACAGCTATTTAAACATCTGGCTGTCATCTGTTTATCCAGAGTCAATTTGATCAAGCCCCACACAGACTCTCTATAAGTCAAACATCAAAACAAATATCTTGAATATCAAACTTAGTTCTGGAATGTCAACGTAGTAAGATCGCAGTCTCCCCAAAACGAGCCCCACAGTACCCTGAATTTCAACCAATAAGTTGCATTTTCACACTTAGTTTCTTGAATACACACACATAGATTCATGAATTTCAACACAATCATTGAATCAATTCTGACCTAATGACTTTAATTTTCAAGTTAGGTCAGGTGAATTTTCAAAATATATCTTGAATAGTCAGCTTAGTTTCTATGCATTTTATGGATGGATAATTTGGAGCACAAAGCTAAGGTCAATTTGAATAAAGATTATATCAAAGTTTATTTAATTTTTTAGTCTCAATAAGCCAGTTATGTTGATAAAGAAGAAAAAACTTTAGACTCAGAAGGTACTATGCTAGATACAATTCTAATAAAACACTAGTTGCAGGTTTATGGGAAGATATGGCTAATGGTTACGTATTGACATTATATGATGAGGTTGATGTTATGGGGGTATGTTGATGTTGTGGAGGGAATTTCAATGTTGCCTTTAGATTTATTTTGGTTTGGAATAGTGCTGAAATTTGTGGACAGTTTAATCATTATTTTGTGGAGGGAATGTTGATATGATGTTAGTTGCAATGTTGGTTGGATGGAGTAATCAAAGGTAGTTAATAATGAGTTGTGGAAGGTGAATTAAATTAGGTTAGGATATGTTGATGGTGTATTTGATAAGTTAATGGGCTAGATGGAATGTTTAAGGTGTGGGAGGGATGGTTGATGTTTGGGGGAGTCTTGATTTAAATGTGGCTGAAATTGTTGATTGAGGGAATGTCAATGGTTGGTCGGGAATGCCCATATAGAGGATGAAGATTAAATATGAAGTGATGGAAGGTCTGTTTTGGTGTTAGGAAAGGTTGATGTGGTGATGAAAAAGTTTTTTTAATGTTTATGTTATGTTATGGATGGATAATGTTATGGGAGGGCATAGTTGATGGTGAATTTGAAGGAAGCTTGATGGTTTTTGAGGGAAGTTTATTTGATTGTGTAAGTCTAGGAAGCTACTGATGTTGTAAGGAAGGAATGTTGAGTTATGAGGGAATGTTGATACAATTTTGGTAGGGAACACTGTTGATGATGCAGAAGGGAATGTTGATGTGGTGTTAGGGTTGATGTTTTTGGTTAGATGGGAGGTTGATGATATGGGAGGGAATGTTGATGTTGTGGAAGGGAAGAAGGTTGTTAGAAGTAATGTTTGTGTGAGAAGGAGTGTTGATGTTGTGTGAGGGAAGGTTGATGTTGTACAAGGAAATGTTGAATTGTTGTGTGAGAAAAGTTGGTGCGGGAGGGAGTGTTGTAGGTGTAGGCACACGACTTGAAGTTGTTGCATAGATATGATGATGTCAGAAGGTAATGATGATGTTGTGAAGGAAGCTTAATGAATTATCACAAGGAAGATTAAGGTGTGGGGGGGATGGTTGATGTTTGGGGGGATTTTGAGTTCAGTTAATATCTGTTGAAATGCTACTGTGCTGTTACTGTGTGCTTGGATTTAATGACAATCAAATGAACAGATGATGGATTTAGGAGGAAAGATTAATATGTTAAATTGTAGATGGAAGCTTGTTTTGGCTGTTAGTTGGCGTTGCTGGAGTTTCAGAAAGATTAACTAGACATGTTTTGATGCAAAGCAATGGAAGGCTGATGTTATGGGAGGGCATGATTTAAAGGAATGACGGTCATTTTGAATATCAGTAAACAACTTATGAACGGAAAAACCAAATACATTATGTTAGTTGTAATTGTTATCATAATAAGTAAAAAGACATGTTACTACAGTGTTGTAGCAAAAGTTGATATTACAACCTTGGGAGGGAATGTTGATGATGCCCAGTAAGAGAATGCTAAGATGTGGTCGTTAGGGTTGATGTGGTGGTTGAGGGAAGAGTTGATGAATATTGGCTTTAATATTGGTCAGTTGTTGAAGGGAAGGTTACACAAGTTTCATTGAGAGCAGGTTGATGTTGTGTTAGGGAAGGTTGATGTTATAATGACATTAGGTTAGTATTGTTGTGTGACAAAAGGGGTTTGCATTCATTGGTCAAGTTCACATCTGTATTTAAACTTCAAAATGTTTAGAGTTACAAAACAACTATCAGACGTTTTTGAACATCTGGTGAAGACTTAACTGAAGTGTCCGTAAACAAAGCAATAAAAAAACCTCTGACCTTTTCAAGTCTGAAAGACTCATTGAGTTCAGTTAATATGTTCAAAAGTTAATTACGGTCAAGCGGTATACTGTATATATGTTTGGAATCAGTTAATACTACATTATTAAATGAACAGGGAGTTTTCAACATTACATAGGTTTTATTAGAACATGTAAAATGCAGCCCTTATCTTGACTCCTGTTTCTTGCCTTTTCCGGAGTTTCATCCCAAACATTAGTAACAGTTTCTTTGCACTGGACCTGATGCCATCTGTGCATTGAAAAATATTTGTTGACCAATGATAGGATTATGTATGTGAGCAAATAATTGCACATGGTAAGATCATAGTTACAGACTAATCAAAAAAGAAAACATTGGACAAAAATCATTTGACAGATAGATAAGGGAAGCAATATGATATGTGGTGCCACCTCAGATGAGATTGAAATAATTATAATTTACAACATTTTTAGATGTTTTGAGTTAAGGAAAGTGTGACAGTGGAACAGAAATATATACTAAGAAATGCTGACTGACTGGGCTGTGTTCCTGATGGTACTTTTGGCTATGGTCACCTCAACACTGGCAAGATGTGAATGCTATTATGAATGCTGCGGCAAGTCTTGTGGTAAAGGTAGGTAACAAAAAGTCATTTTGTTATATAGTTACAAGATTATACAGTCAAACCTGTACTTAACAGCCTGTTTTATAAGGATAATGTGAAATGCTGAATACAGATGTTACCATAATAATGATTGCTACAGTAAGTGGCTGTTTAATGCAGATGGTTACTTACTTGGATGGAATTGTTAGTGCTTATTTAAATAGTAGATAAATAGCCTAGTTGCATTGTGGTGATGCTAACTTTAACTTGTTTAGGATTCATGTTCTTGTAACGTTCTTGTAACGTTTGTTTTTTCTACAAAGTGTCAGGTTCAGATCAAAGGCTGCTGCAGCAGTGTTTAAGTCCACCATCTTTATTACTAAAGTGAATACTTAAGTTTTCATGCACTTATCTAACATGACAAGGAAGTATTAATAATACATTAGGATGTCTTTCAGCCAAAACATTTAAAATTCTGTGTCTGATTATTTATATAGAAACAAGTCACTTCTACTAAGAAAAAGTAATGAAAGATCTAAGTTTCAGTTTACCTTTACCTTTTAATTGGTTTCAATCTTATTTCTGGGTTTTATTACTTTTCTTCTTGGAATGCAATTTAATGTATCTAAACTTAGCCATTTTTTTACTATTGTTTCAGAATGTTAAAATGTGACATATCGTTTCACTAAGAGATTGTTCAATAGAAAATGCTTGTATTCCTTCTCCTTCATTCTAATCCTGCTGAAGGTCCAAAATGGACTTGTCCATCTTTGAATATGTAAGGAACCATAAGTTGTTCAAAGGGGTACTCACTAAAACTTCACAGACTGAACAGCAAACAGTGTAGATTATAATCAGACTGCACTGGTTGTAAAAGGCTGATCTTAGTCTGCACTGGTTGTAAAGGCTGATCTTAGTCTGCACTGGTTGTAAAGGCTGATCATAGTCTGCACTGGTTGTAAAGGCTGATCATTATGTGCACTGGTTGTAAAGGCTGATCATAGTCTGCACTGGTTGTAAAGGCAGAATCATCTACTACCACCAAGGTACACATGTAAGGAATAAACAAGCTAAAGTTGTGTTTTCTTGTTAAGCTTTTATTTTGACCTACGTAGTGCTGTTTCACTTTCATTAACTTACTTTTATCAATATACATGTACATATAGATAGTTTTCAGAAAGTTAAAATACAAAACATCTCTTACATCTATACAAGTGTATTATGATAACGTATTTAATTTCCTTGTGTGAGCTTTTAATATGTTTTTCCAAAAATGTTTGATAGTTTGTGTGTTGCTAATGGAAGATTTATGCCAGGTAATAATCATGTTCATAGTCTATCAGTAATGTTATAATAATGTTATATAATGTTTGTCTGTCTGTCTGTCTGTCCATGTGTTAATCTATTCATTCATCTGTCTGAGGTATCAGTAAGATACTGAAGTGGAAAAGGAACAAGAGGTAGCACACTTCCTAAACTACATGTATTCAGTCCCTAATCACAGGTACTTGGTGTGTGGCCAAGACCACTAAGCCCCGTACTACAACCCACTGACCCACTAACCCACTAATACAAGCATCAAACATTTTCTGGAAAAAAAAATTCATATAGTTGGTATATAAATGGGTGGGAAAAATATCCCTGATTGTTTCAGCACTTCTAATTTTGTCAATTCTCAGCCGATATTACTAAACCATGTGTCAACAGACGCAGAAATGATTATGCTTCAAAAGCATTTTATATTTTCACGCCATACAGCCTGATTATAGTGTGTATTCCACAAATCTGTTACTCCAGTGAATTGCTACCGACACACAATGGCTCGGTTCTGAAGTGAAAGTATCCTTACGTTCCCTTTTGTGGGACAAATAGCATCCTATTTCTGTTGGACCAACTAAACAAAACAGCTTTCCTGTCAAAATAATATCAAATTCCATATAATCAAACTGTGCAAGCCATATTTTCCGAAGCACTTGTCAACAAAGTACCATGTATGACCTTGAAGCACATGTATTGCATTCCGCTCTCCTAAGGAGCGGTTGTGTAGAGGTTAAGGTGTCTGCTGCTCATCCCGAAGCCCCGCCAAGGTCACAACCGTACCTCATCATATGACACCAGTACTGTTTTTTCCAGGAAACAGACTCGAGAGTGACTCCATAAGCTCCAAGCTTTCTTCACAATCGAGCTAAAATAAATTAGTATAAACTAAACTAACGACAGCAAACCAATACTTTATACATGTTTGTTTACATTCCTCAATTTTAACAATTGTTTGAGCGCAAATTTTTCAGTCTTTATTTTAGAATGTCTTAGACAAATGATTCCTTATAGAAGCAGAAAATAATAAAAAAAACTGATTAGGTCATGTAAACAAACATGTTGAAAGTACTGGTTTTAACATTATAATTTTATCAGAAGTTACCATATTCAGTAAACTGTCTACAGTAAAACTTTGGTAACTCGAAGTCACAAGGGCACAAGTAAAATGCATTATCAAAGGTCTCGAGTTACCGCAATTCCAAGCAGCTTACAACGAAAACTCTTTGTACCATGGATCTTAATTCAGGCTCCTGTACAGTCCGAGTATGGTTAGTTCATGAAAGAAACTGAAAAAAGTTTTTGTCAGTTTAGTCCAAGGCAATTAAAATTAACTGGAAACATGTACATAGGACACAGATGCCCCCACAAAAGTACTTTTATGTATGCAGGTGCACGACTTCATATCATGATTAACAAAACTGTGAAGTTTCATCAATTTAAGCTACATGTACTTTATAGGCAGTGTGCAATGCAAGTTCAGAAATGCTGATTTTCATGAATTCAAGGACCATCTGCTATTACTAAGTGCAACATCAAACAAAACCAGGTGCATGACTTTACATGACTATGAGAATAATTATGCAGACAAGTTCTAAAATGCCCGTTTACACTAATTCAAGGGTCATAACTCTGCATTTACTGCGTCTAGCCAGAAACAAAGTCCCAAAAGCACAACCTTGTATCCTGATTAATATAATTATTAACATTATTGTTTGATTTCAATTGACTCTAGAATCAAATACTGTTGAAGTTCTGTTGGGCTTCTTAAGTGTAAGCCATAAGCAAAATACCACATTGACATGAACATTTTTCCAAGGGTGTTGGCAAGGGATGAAGTCGTTGGGGGAGAAATCCCGCTGTAGACAAGGACCATAAGCAATTAATCTACGATTAATCTAAAAATAGTTTTTCCAGGTTAAGTAATAGTCGGGCAAGATTAATGGTTTCTCGGGTATAAACAAGGTCAGATACAGCAATTTGTGTTAAAGCAGTGTTCCATTGTAGACATACTGGTTCAATATTCTTACAAGGTTGTGTTATGATTGTTCACAAATTACAGCTTCCAGAGAATAAACAGTGTCAAAATATATGTGTATTTTGTACACATAGTTTTTGGGAAAGTATGCTAAGAAACAGATGATTGAGGATTCCAATGTACACAAGTCATAATACTTTGAGTAAACGTGGGTCACAAATCATCATGATCTATGTTTGACAGCTGATAAAATTTGAAGACGAATGATATCTGACTTACAGTTATGGCACTGCAATAAAAACACCAAATCTTTATATCAGGGGAAATAACTCTTTTGTAATAAAAGTGTTGTTGTTGTTGTTACACAAACTGGTGTGACCAAGATCTGTTAACTATAGATATTCTGTCCAAGTTTTGTTTAGATTGCTGAAGGAATATGGCCTCTGAAATGCATGCTTCAAGTGAATGAGTTACCAAGGACAAGTCACAAATGACAGACCCACTGATCCCAGTAGGTCTCCACCAGCGTGAAGCTCAGATGAGCTACTAATTATGCCAAATTTGAGAGCCCGAGTAGTATTACTAAGATCCATTGAATTTTGTTGTGTTGTATTTCAGTATTGGTGTTACTGATGCTTTTCTTAACTGTGTGTAGTGCCCAAAATAACAATAACAACAATAAAAAACTGGATGAGGAGAATTGTCGTAGAGGGAGTAAGTATGCTTTGTTCAAAATACCAAAGTTCAGCCTTGTTTTTAATAGTGGTAAAAAATGAAACAAACACTTAGATAAATATGGCAGGGACAAAAGATGTCTTATTATGGGCCAAGCAAGTTAAAAACATTATTTTGAGTAGTGAAGGAAAATGTATCCCTGTTAGGTTGTAATAAATCAGTAATTAAATTCTTATCTCTTAACAACCCTGTTTTTTTGACACCCCTTGCCTTTCTAGCTCTCTTGAGTGATACATATACAGCCACCTTGTCAGGTCAAACAGATATATATACTCAAGGAAACTTCTAATGCACAGCCTGCCTTATCCCTTCTTTTAATATTTCAAAATGGTGGAGTGATACAATATATGGAAGAGAATTTTACGAATGGGTTTCGTAATGAACAGCGTCAAGGCGATAACCCATGTTAAGTCTACAGAGTTTTAAATGTTGAATTAAAATTCTTTGCCATATGATTTGTACCACACTATCATTTGAAATTCATGTAATAGAAGTATCAACCAAGTGTCTTAATAAATTTAAACAATATTGATATAAAAATAAGTTGGCAGAAATTGGAAGGGTTGATGAAAAAATAAAGAAGGAAAAAAGCAGGTGGTGCCTAAGAAGTATACTTCTTGTCAGATCAAAAAAAAAACAACTTCTTGTCAGGTTAGACAAATATATTGTTCTTGTCAGGTCAAACAAATATTTTGTTCATGTCAGGTCAAACAAATATATACTTCTTGTCAGGTCAAACAAATATATTGTTCTTGTCAGGTCAAACAGACATGTTGTTCTTGTCAAATCAAACAGCAATATACTTCTTGTCCGGTCAAACAAATATATTGTTCTTGTCAGGTCAAACAGTTATATACTTCTTGTCCGGTCAAACAAATATATTGTTCTTGTCAGGTCAAACAGATATAATTATACTTCTTGTCAGGTAAAACAAATATTTTGTTCTTGTCAGGTCAAACAGATATATACTTCTTGTCAGGTAAAACAAATATTTTGTTCTTGTCAGGTCAAACAGATATATACTTCTTGTCAGGTAAAACAAATATTTTGTTCTTGTCAGGTCTAACAGTTATATACTCCTTGTCAGGTAAAACAAATGTATTGTTCTTGCCAGGTCAAACAGATTTAAACTTATTGTCAGGTCAAACAGATATATACTTCTTATCAGGTCAAACAAATGTATTGTTCTTGCCAGGTCAAAAAAATATATCATTCTTGCCAGGTCAAACAGATATATACTTCTTGTCAGGTCAAACAAATGTATTGTTCTTGCCAGTCAAACAAATATATTGTTCTTGTCAGGTCAAACAGATATATACTTCTTGTCAGGTCAAACAAATATATTGTTCTTGCCAGGTCAAACAAATATATTGTTCTTGTCAGGTCAAACAGATATATACTTCTTGTCAGGGAAAACAAATATATTGTTCTTCTCAGGTCAAACAAATATATACTTCTTGTCAGGTCAAACAAATATATTGTTCTTGTCAGGTCAAACAGTTATATACTTCTTGTCCGGTCAAACAAATGTATTGTTCTTGTCAGGTCAAACAGAATGATATATACTTCTTGTTGGGTCAGATAGATAATATTCTTCTTGTCAGGTCTATACATTTTATACTAATTATGTCTCCCCCATAGAATATGGGAGAGACATATTGCTTTTGCCATGGATGTCTGTCTGTCTTGCTGGCAAAATCGTGTCCGCTCCATATCTCCTAAACCCCTCGAAGGATTTTCATGAAACTTGGGTCACATGTTCACCCCAACTAGGCGATGTGCAAAACCTGTGAACCAACCACACCAACTCGAGGTCAAGGTCATAGCTCAAGGTCAAAGGTTTGAGCCTTGCATTTCGTGAAGTATATATCTGTTTCACCTGACAAGAACAATATATTTATTTGTTTTACCTGACAAGAAGTATATGTTCAATCCCCTCCAGTGATAACTTTCCCTCGGCTTCAACTGTGTTTATCTTTTTTTTAAAGATATTCTTGTTAAGTATTAGTTCATGTATGTTATTGCTGGATCTGAAAATTGCCATGAAGATCACTACTAAATCATAATAGTTCTTTAATAATGCATGAAAATAGGTAAGTTTTCCAGACACCTTTGAAATTATTTGATTAAGATAATTCTTTATTGAGACCCTAAATGGTAGCATGCAGTGGATGGTTTCTGTGTGCTTGCTTATTAGTTTTGAATGTTTTGTTGGCTTTTTTTAACAATACTTATTACTTGTAACTTGGTCTGAATTATGTTTATCAATTAACTGATTTCAGAAAGCTTACTTGGTAAGAATTTTTAAGTTCGTTATTTCCCATGAAGTCCATTATGATTCTTGTAGAAATAATGCAGATCAGGCATCTTGTTCTCCTCAGATACAGGTGATGGGTGAGGGATGGCCTGTAAAACAAGGGCTCATCTCTAAATGGTGTATTACATGATATGGCGCAGGCCATGTGATTTCATACCTTCTGCACATTTTTGGTTTTTGATACAATTTGTATTTAATTACAAATATCCCATTACTTATTAATCAAACTAAGTTTTCTGAATATCCAATATCCAATATTATATAAACAGCTATCTGCAATAGTTTGACTTTGTCAAAACTATGTACCTAAAAATGTCACTGTTTTTGTGTGGATATTGGTCACTGGGTAAAAGATCATATATATGTGTTTGGAAAGTAAATAATGGGACAAAACAGGTCATGTCTAATCTGATATAAGTCATGGGGATAGAACAAGCCATACCTAATCTAAAAATAAGTCTTGCAACAGAACAGGCCATATGTGATCAAAAAGTATCATGGAACAGAACAAGACATGTCTGACTTTAAAGAAGGTTATAGAGCCGAATAGGCCATATCTAATCTAAAAGTAAGCCATAAGGCAGAACAGGCCAAACATTGGGATGTAAATGTATGTCATTGAGTATAACAGGACATGACAGAACTAAAAGTAGATTATAGGGCAAAACAGGCAATATCTCGACTAAAGGTAGGTCAGAGGCAAAACAGGCTATGTCTGACTAAACGTAGGTCATAGGGCAGAATAGGTCATGTCTGTACTAAAAGTAGGTCATTGGGCTTAACAGGTCATGTCTGTACTAAAAGTAAGTCATGGGCAGAACAGGTCATGTCTGTACTAAAAGTACGGCATTGAACATAACAGGTCATGTCTGCCTAAAAGTAAGTCATTGGGCAGAAAAGGTCATGTCTGTACTAAAAGTAGGGCATTGGGTAGAACAGGCCATGTCTGGACTAAAAGTAAGTCATTGGGCAGAACAGGTCATGTCTGTACTAAAAGTAAGTCATGGGGCAGAACAGGTCATGTCTGTACTAAAAGTACGGCATTGAACATACCAGGTCATGTCTGCCTAAAAGTAAGTCATTGGGCAGAAAAGGTCATGTCTGTACTAAAAGTAGGGCATTGGGTAGAACAGGCCATGTCTGGACTAAAAGTAAGTCATTGGGCAGAACAGGTCATGTCTGTCTAAAATTAAGTCATGGGGCAGAACAGGCCATGTCTGTCTTAGAGTAAGTCATGGGGCAGAACAGGTCATGTCTGTCTAAAATTAAGTCATGGGGCAGAACAGGCCATGTCTGTCTTAGAGTAAGTCATGGGGCAGAACAGGTCATGTCTGGACTAAAAGTAGGTCATTGAGCAGAACAGGTCATGTCTGGTCTAAAATTAAGTCATGGGGCTTAACAGGTCATGTCTGAACTAAAAGTAAGTCATTGGACTTCACAGGTCATGTCTGTCTAAATGTAAGTCATTAGGCTTAACAGGTCATGTCTGGACTAAAAGTAAGTCATTGGGCTTAACAGGTCATGTCTATCTAAAAGTAAGTAATTGGGCTTAACAGGTCATGTCTGTCTTAAAGTATGTCATTGGGCTTTACTGGTCATGTCTGTCTAAAAGTAAGTCAATTGGCTTAACAGGTCCTGTCTTTCTAAAAGTAAGTCATTGGGCTTAACAGGTCATGTCTTTCTAAAAGTAAGTCATTGGGCTTAACAGGTCATGTCTTTCTAAAAGTAAGTCATTGGGCTTAACAGGTCCTGTCTTTCTAAAAGTAAGTCATTGGGCTTAACAGGTCATGTCTTCTAAAAAGTAAGTCATTGGGCTTAACAGGTCCGTCTTTCTAAAAGTAAGTCATTGGGCTTAACAGGTCATGTCTTTCTAAAAGTAAGTCATTGGGCTTAACAGGTCATGTCTGTCTAAAAGTAAGTCATTTGGCTTAACAAGTAATGCATGTTTAAATGTATCTCATTGGGCTTAACAGGTCATGTCTATCTAAAAGTAAGTCATTGGGCTTAACAGGTCATGTCTGTCTAAAAGTAAGTCATTGGGCTTAACAGGTCATGTCTGTCTAAAAGTAAGTCATTGGGCTTAACAGGTCATGTCTGTCTAAAATAGGTCATTCAGCTTAACAGGTCATGTCTGTCTAAAAGTAAGTCATGGATCCCATTACTTATTAATCAAACTAAGTTTTCTGAATATCCAATATCAAGTATTATATAAACAGCTATCTGCAATAGTTATAAAGTCAGCCCTTGAATTTGTCAAAACTATGTACCTAAAAATGTCACTGTTTTTGTGTCGATATTGGTCAATAGGTAAAAGATCATACTTTTATGCATTCAGAAAGTAAATCAAGGAAAAAAACAGGTCATGTCTAGTCTAAAAATAAATCATGGGGTTAGAACAAGCCATACCTGATCTTAAAATAAGTATAGACTAAAAGTACAATAACTAAACGTAGGTCATGGGACAGCACATATCATGTCTGGTCTAAAACTAAGTCATTGGGTAGAACAGGCTATGTCATAATGACTGGACCAGCCAGAACAGGTCATGTCTGGTCTAAAAGTTGGTCATGGGGCAGAACAGGGCATGGTTCGACTAAAAGTAGGCCATGCTTAACAGATCATGTCTGGTCTTAAAGTAAGCAATGGGGCTGAACAGGTCATGTTTGGACCAAAAGTAGGTCATGGGACAGACCAGGTCATGTTTGAACTAAAAGTAGGTCATGGGACAGAACAGGTCCTATCTGGCCTAAAAGTAAGTTATTGGACAGGACAGGGCATACCTGGTCTATATGAATAGTTTTTGGACAAAACAGGTCATGTAGTTTTAAAAAAAGATATGAAAATTAGCTTCAATCCTAAAACAAATTAGTGAGCTTTGGCCTTTCAGTTTAAACAATACTTTATTCATATAATTGCAATTATTAGCATGTAGTTACAAACAATAGCATAAAGGATTGAGTAGGAAGCATAAGCATATTTGTGAACTCTCTCCTTAAAACTTGCCTTATTAGTTATTGATTTTGTAGATGTTAACTTTTGCCTAAGTGTGTATCTGTAGAAGTTGACCTTTACAGGGATATAAGTTACCTTTGGCCCTGAAAATGATGTAACGGTACAAATTGGTTAAGAATAAATATGCCTTTAAAAAAGACATAATTATATGTTTATACTTCATTCTTGGACTTTAAGGAAATATCAAATTTAATTTTTATAGAACTACATGTATTAAGTAATATAGGTTAACTTTAGTGGTAATAAAGTTGCTCATTCAGAGTTGAAGTAAAAATTTTAAAAAATGAAAGAAAAGATTTTTTCTCCACAATCATGGACCTATATACACATGGATTGGCAACTTCCAAAAATCAATATAACGATACAGGAAAAGAAGATACCCATAATGCCTTGCACACGCTGATGGCGGCAACTCTGATATTGCTCACTTGTTGTTAGACTTTGCTTAAATAAAGAGAATAAAATGCGATACTACCTTTGTATCTTTTTTGAGCTATTAGGATCGCATTCCATCAGGTGTAATATGTTGTACATCCGTTAACTTTTCCTTCAAACAACATCTCCTCTGAAACCACTAGGCCAATGATGATAAAACTTAGCAGGGATGTTCCATGCATGAAGCCCTTTCATAGTTGTTCAAATATTTCATTCCATGCAGAACTCTGGTTGCTATAGCAATGGAAAGGAAAAAACTTTAAAAGTCTTCTTCTCAAGAACAGGAAGGCCTGGAGCTTAGATATTTGGCATGTGGCATAACCTAGTAGACCTCTACCCAATTGATCAAATTATTAAACCTTAAAACTCTTAATCTCTGAAACCACAAGGCCTAGAGCTTAGATATTTTACATGTATCATTGCCTAGTGGACTTCTA
Source organism: Saxidomus purpurata (assembly GCA_022818135.1). Classification (NCBI taxonomy): domain Eukaryota; kingdom Metazoa; phylum Mollusca; class Bivalvia; order Venerida; family Veneridae; genus Saxidomus; species Saxidomus purpurata. The sequence continues at coordinate 51,932,574 of JAFMSR010000005.1, read as the reverse complement.
CCATGAATGTTTAAATCATGTCCTCCAGGTCAGATTGACCCTTTCTGCTTTTGATGGCCTTGTATTAAAGCCAATGGTAGCAAGGTGAGCGATATAGGGCCATCTTGGCCCTCTTGTTTAAAGATACTTTTTATTATAAAAATACATTTACGTATCTGAGGTATAGCTTTATAAGGTGTCCATTGTGTTAAAATGTATTGGACTAGCTTTTCCTTTTCGTCGGTCGGTAAAAATTCCCGGATATTCACTAAAATTTCCAACAAATAAAATTGATAAAAGTTTAGTATTACGAAAATGAGTACAGATTTGAATACAACAAAATAAAAAAGTACAAACCATTGCGAAATAAATATTGCAAAAAAAACACGATTAAAACTGAGCAATTTTCCTCGATCCATTAATTTTCAAATATGGCCGTCAACAGTCGGAAGCGATTCTGATATTTGGATAACCACAGATATTTGGCTTGGATGCAAAAACTTGCCAAAGTCTCGTAGCTCCAACAAAAAGGGTGAATTGTGTAGGAAAAGAGGAGAGTTGCTAATTCATGTGTATAAAGCCGTGCCACAATGCATTAAGATCTCAAACATCATATTCATATTTTAAAAGAATTACAAAAAAAACCACTTACTTCTACTTTAAAGACTTTAAAATTGCATTAAATTCAAAAGTGTTGCAATGCTTTATGTTAGTTTGTGATGCATATTTTCATATCTATATGTTTGTCAATTTATCAGTAAACATGGATCACTCTCAATCTAAGTTATGGACATTAAAGACATTTTTGAAGAAACTCAAGTTTTCAGCAATGCTATGGGTGAGCAGCTTTAAGTAGAACATTCTAACAGTCTGTTAATCTTTATAGTCACTTTTTACTTGTCAGTCTAGATTTAATATAGCAGATCCGCTTTAATAAAATACTAACACAATTTGTGGAGGTCTGATGAGGAAAATCAATAAATTGCGCATTGTACCTGACTAAGTTTTGGGGGTACATGTATCTAGAAGTGCGTTGGTCTGTTGGTCAGTTGGTCTGTTGGTCAGCCTGTTCGTGTTTTATGTTGTGAAAAAATCTTTTAAACTACAGTAAAACTTCGATAACTCAAAGTCACACAGGCCGGAGAAAAATGCTTGAGTTATCAAAGGCGTCGAGTTATCCGAATTCCAGGCATTTTCAGGGGAAGATAATAATTTATATCTCCTACTTTTTGTCTTATTAATAAACTGCACTGCTTTCTCCACCTGTTACAACCAGTAATGTTGCTTTTCATCTAAAATATGCACCAGTACTAAATGTTATATATAATGAAAAAAATATCAATTATATTTCATTTCCATGGTACTGGTGACTGGTAATGGATATTACACTCTTGATATTTTCAGAGAAATCTATGTAATCTATGATACCCCTTGTTATTTATTCCAGTCATGATTTTATTTTTATTTTCATCTCTTTGGATCAGAATAATGAGGTACTATAGATAGAGACAGTTAAATTTCATTGACAATAAGAATAGAAGTTTTTCTTGTGATGTGTCAAAACTTATACTCAGATGTACTAGCAAAGTTGTGAACCAATTGTTTTAATCAGTGACTTCAAGTTGCCACAGATAAATTAGTCAGAAAACTATGCTGCAGGACCACAATTGTTCCTCGAGTGACTGATGCTCAAGTTATCCATGGTGATGTGTAGTTAAATGTGTAGGAAATATGGCCCGGACGACTTGTGGTCTCGAGTTATCATGGGACCTCAAACTATTGATGCTCGAGTTAATGAAGTTTTACTGAATAAAATTTGTTTATTATATTGTGCTTGACCATTGTATGAAGTTGTATTGAATTCCAACCAGTAGTTTTCTATATATACATAGGAGGAACCCTGTCGGTCAGTCCAATGATAAAAAATACCACGTATGTGGAAAATAAGTAGATATAGAAATATAGCACCAACAACATGAACAAATACACTATGCACAATAACAACTGGCATGAATATATAACCAACAATATAGTACGTAGTGTAAAACCAAGAAGAACTTTGAATATAGATCAAAGGTCAAAGGTCAAGGTCAAAGCACCCCCACCCCAACAGGTCAAATGACAAAGAAGATTAATGTCCATACCCCCTCTAAAAAGGTAACATAGAACAAGGGAAAATAATATAAAGAAGAAGTAACATGAAACTTTAAATGTAAGAACATTAACTCTATCTTTACTAATTACAGAATTATTGCCCTTTGTTACTATTCCTTGTCCAAAGCACAACTTGAAAAGTACTGGTCAGAATTCAATACAACTACAGAATTATTGCCCTTTGTTACGATTCCTTGTCCAAAGCACAACTTGAAAAGTACTGGTCAGAATTAAATACAACTTCATACAATGGTCTAGCACAATGAGAGGAAGTGCAGTGTACAAGAATCTTGACTAATTAAAGAATTATTGTCCTTTGTTACTTTTCTTTGTCTGGAGCATAACTTGAAAACTGCGAATTAGAATTCTATGCAACTTGTTACATTGGTCAAGTACAGTGAGAGGAAGTGCAGTGTACAAGAACCATAACCCTATCATGACTATTTACAGAGTTATTGCCCTTTGTTTCTTTTCTTGTCTGGAGCATAACTTGAAAAGTACTGGTTGGACTCAATACAACTTCATACAATGGTCAAGCACAATGAGAGGAAGTGCAGTGTACAAGAACCACAACTCAATCTTGACTAATTAAAGAGTTTAAGCATAACTTGAAAACTACAAGTTAGAATTCAATACAACTTCATACAATAGTCAAGCATGGTGTTGATGACGCTTAATGCTAGGTCTAGTTATAGTAGTATTACTATACAATATTATATAGAACTACAGAGTACTACAGTATTATACAGTACTTCTACTGATAGTACTACTCAGTACTTCATGACTTTACTTGACTTCATGAATTACAGCTTGCTGAAATGAATGACTTACAGCCAACTTATTCTGCTGGCATATGCATAACTAAGTGTATAGCATTTAACCCTATATCAGCAGTGCCATATGTTGAAATTTGGTACCATCAGTGTTTGGAAAAATGTGTGGCAACTATAGAAAGCATGGTGTATATGGAACGCCAAATCTACATATACTCAAATATTTGAAGAGGTCTTTAAATAATTGGAGAGCTCTCTAATTCAATTATTGATATCAAAAATTGATTTAAAGCGCGCAATAAATGAATTGAAGACCTCTCCAATTCAATTGAAGATATCAAAAATTAAGGTGTATTTCAGCTGTTTTTAAGAGCTCTGTAATTGAATTGAAGAGGTCTCTAATTGATTTGAAGACCTCTGTAATTGTTTTATAGCGCTACAAATTAATTTATAGAGGTCTTGAATTGAATTAGAGACCTCTCTAAATCAATTTGAGCGCGGTGAAATTCAATTTTAGATGTCTTGAATTCACATCAAATTTACATATACTCAATTATTTGAAGAGGTCTTCGAATATTTGGAGAGCTCTGTAAAATATTTGGAGAGGTCTATAAATCAATTTTTGATATCAAAAATTCGTTTGTAGCGCGGTTTAAATCCATTTATTTGGAGACATCTATAATTCAATTGAAGAGGTCTCCATTTAAATTGTAGACCTCTATAATTGTTTTATAGCGCGCAAGAAATGAATTAATGATATCAAAAATTGATTTTGAGAGGTCTATAATTGAATTGTACCGCGCTTCAATTGTTTTATTTGAGAGCTCTCTATTTCAAGGTTGTACATGGATTATATTGAAGCGCGGTACAAATGAATAAGAGAGCTCTCTAAATCAATTTTTGATATCATTAATTCATTTCTTGCGTGCTGTAAAACAATTATAGAGGTCTCTAATTCAATTGGAGACCTCTTCAATTGAATTATAGATGTCTCTAAATCAATGGATTTAAACCGCGCTACAAGCGAATTTTTGATGTCTTTAATTAATTTGTAGACCTCTCCAAATATTTTTCAGAGCTCTCCAAATATTTAAAGACCTCGTTAAATACTTTAGTATATGTAGATTTGGTATGTATTAACATCGATTTCAAGATATCTAAAATTGAATTTCACCGCTCAAATAGATTTAGAGAGGTCTCTAACTGAATTCAAGACCTCTATAAATTAATTTGTAGCGCGCTATAAAACAATTACAGAGGTCTTCAAATCAATTAGAGACCTCTTCAATTCAATTACAGAGCTCTTAAAAACAGCTGAAATACACCTTAATTTTTGATATCTTCAATTGAATTGGAGAGGTCTTCAATTCATTTATTGTGCGCTTTAAATCAATTTTTGATATCAATAATTGAATTAGAGAGCTCTCCAATTATTTAAAGACCTCTCTGTTACAATTTTTGCACGCTATAATTATTTGGAGATATCTCTAATTGAAATTGAGACCTCTAATATTATTTGAAGAGCTCTCCAAATATTTAAAGACCTCTTCAAATATTTCAGTATATGTAGATTTGGCGTTCCATAGGTGTATAGTTTCCTTTTAACCAGAAGAATTTACTTTATAATTGGTGTTGCCTTGTGTTACTAATGGTTTTCAACAAAACCAGGAGAGTGAGTAGAGATGTCTATCTGATGGCAGCCTGTTAACAATTTAATTTGTTGAATATATCAAGCATGCAAGAGCAAGGTTAAGTTTTAAAATATGATAGTATTCCTTTTAAATGAGAAAAAGAGTGTTCATACCATGTATAGTTATGCTTTCAATTACATTTCAGCTATTTTACCAAGAGACCCTTATTTCTTTGAGGGTGAGGATATTGTCCTGAACTGCAGCAGACGAAAAGGTTCATGGAAGAAGATGACATTTCTATATGGGACACAGTCTAAAGAGGTTCCAAAAAAGTACATTACAAAGTTGAATTCAACTGCAATCCAGGTACTACAATAACTGAATTCTTATTTATTGTAAAACTGACGATGCCTTGAAGTTTGGAAGCAATTGAAGGATATCAGATGACAACACATTATTCTTTACTAGGTCTGTAGTAGATTGGCTTGTTTTCTACTAGGTCTGTAGCAGATTAACATGTTTTTGACTAGCTAGGCCTGAAGGAGATTGACTTGTTTCCTCCCCTCCTCATTCAATCATTCACTTACTCAAGCAGTCAAGGTTGTTGTATGACAGTCAGACATATACCTCCCAGTTTGTCAGTCAGTTAGTCTGTTGGCCTGTCCATCTGTCCTCGGTCGGTCGGTCGGTCGGTCGGTCTGTCGGTCGGTCAGTCGGTCATATACCTACCAGTTGGATAATCAGACAAGTGGGTTTGACAGCCATGTTCCAGCCAGGCCAAGCACAAGGCCAGTCCAGTCGGTCTGTCATTCAGTCATTTAGTCACTCATTTGTAATCCTTGAATTGCTACAGAGGTAGTTAAGGAAAGAAACCACAAAGCCTAGAGCTAAGATATTTAGCATATGGCATTACCTAGTGCACCTCTACCCAGATTGTTCAAAATTGACCCCACCAGTTGGGTTACTTGTTTTATGTAGGCTTATGTAGGAAAAACTTCTTCTCTGAAACCACAAGGCCTAGAGCTTAGCTATTTGGCATGTTGCATTGCCAAGTAGACCTCTACTAAAATTGCTCAAATAATGACCCCTGCATCAAAATTGACCCCCAGGGGGTCTTTTGATTTTACATAGACTTATATAGGAAAAACTTTAAACATTTTATTTCTGAAACCACAAGGCCTATAGCTTAGATATTTCACATGTATCATTGCCTAGTTGACATAATTGACCCTTTCTGCTATTGATGACCTTGTATTATAGCCAATGGTAGACAGGTGAGTGATATACGGCCATCTTGGCCCTCTTGTCTTTAATTGATTCTATATATTTGTTGACAGTTGAGAATTCCAAATATTACCAAAGAGACAATCAACGAGACAGAAGTGTCAACAATGTACAGATGTGTGAATAAGAAAAACAATAGCAAGTGTTACGATAGTGTCTTTGTGCGTCTTGAATGTAAGTAATTACATGTAAACATTGTAGTACATTCAGCATTGCTAGTCATGTTCATATTATATAATTACATTGATTATGAAAAATTATGGTTATTAGGAAATGAGAACTGTAATTGGCACATTGTCAGTCTGTGCTAGTATCTTGAATTTCTTTAGACAGATTCAACTATACATGATAAATCAGTACATAATTTCTTCTCCTACCACAGGAGGGCATGGCAGTCTGTACATATCTTTTAATTATTGACTTGGGTACAATTTTGGCTAATATCAATCTGGGTTTTAATATATTAGGACCCAGTATCAACTGAGAAATGTTCCCACCTTAAAAGTCCAAGCAGAAACATCACTCCTAATAACTGTGAGCTGTCTACATTCCCTGTTTGTAGTAAGGAGAGACTGGATCATCATTTACTTCATTGGTCACATATTGTTAAGTTTTCCAAGGAACATCTGTTGAAGCTTTTAAGGAGATATGTAGAAAATTCTTTCAAAACTTTCAGATTCTAAAGCACATGGTCTTGACTGTTTAGGTAATCCAATACACATATGTGTTTCTTCTTTGTCTTTAACATAACAATTTCTGTCAACTTATGGTGTTACAGATTGTTTATGTATTTCTTTGTGACACTCTGAAATTGTATTGTGATACACTGTAAACAGTAAGGTAACAGTATTAACAACAAGGTAACACTGTAGAAACAAGGTAACACTATAAACAGCAAGGTACCACTGTAGAAAGTAAGGTGACACTACAAACAGCAATGTAAGACTAGAAACAAGGTGACACAATAAACAGTAAGATGACATTGTAGAAACAAGGTAACACTTTAAAAAGCAAGGTAACACTAAAAAGCAAGGAGACATTGTAGAAACAAGGTAACACTGTAGAAACAAGGTAACACTATAAACAGCAAGGTAACACTAGAAAGCAAGGTCACACTACAAACAGCAATGTAACACTGTAGAAAAAGTGACACTATTAACAGCAAGGTGACACTGTAGAAAGCAAGGTGACACTATACACAGCAAGGTGACACTGTAGAAAGCAAAGTGACACTGTAGAAAGCAAGGTGATACTATAAAAAGCAAGGTGACACTGTAGAAAGCAAGGACGCACTATAAACAGCAATGTAACACTGTAGAAAAAAGGTGACACTGTAGAAAGCAAGGTGACACTATACACAGCAAGGTGACACTGTAGAAAGCAAGGTGATTCTGTAGAAACAAGGTGACACTATACACAGCAAGGTGACACTGTAGAAAGCAAGGTGACACTATACACAGCAAGGTGACACTGTAGAAAGCAGGGTGACACTGTAGAAACAGGGTGACACTATAAACAGCAAGGTAACACTGTAGAAAGCATGGACGCACTATGAAGAGCAAGGTGATACTGTAGAAACAAGGTTATACTTTAAAAAACAAGGCGACACTAAAATGCAAGGTGACATTGTTGAAAGCAAGGTAAAACTTCTATCAAAGAGTCTGTTAAAAGACTTCCATTCCATGCAGAACACTGGTTGCCATGCCAATGGAAAGGAAAAACTTGCGTCTATATTGTTCAAATTATGACATTGACTCTGCACAGGGGGAGTGGGGATGTCGCTTGAATTTACATGTGCCTGTATAGAAAAATCTTTTTCTCTCAAACCACAAGGCCTAGAGCTTAGAAATTGTTCAAATCATGACCCCAGGCTCATAATTGACACTACCTTGGGGTAGGGGGTTGGGGGTTCATTTGATTTAAAATGGGCATTATGTAGTGGACCTCTACCAATATTGTTCAAATCAAAATCCTGAGGTCAAAATTGACCCTTCTGCTATTAAAGACTTTGTTTTTTAGTAAATGGAAGCCAGATGAGCGATATAAGGCTATCATGGCTCTAGAATTTTCTCTGTCAGGTAACAGATGTGCTTTCAGATCCGTTTTCATGTTCATATTGTGAAAGTTTGCATTTATTTCCCTTTGCAGAAGTTTAAGCTTAAAAAGAACTACTTTGCCGGAAAGCCTCTGGTCGGTCATATCGTCAGGGATTGGTGTAGTACTTTGCTAAATTTGCTGTACAAAAGCAAATGGCTCTTACATCATGACAATTTTGACAACATCTGTTGAAAAAATGAATACATTTTGTATACTAGAGGCTGTAAAAGTTTGAATTACTGCTGATTGTTTCTGATAAATTGAGGGCACATTATTAAACTTTAGACCTCCTGGATGGATTTACTAAGTAAGAGCTTAGGGATATATAAAGGTTATCTGAGTAATATCATGATTCCACAGAAATAAAATTGCTACATATCAAACATGCTGAAAAGGAGCATTACTCTGGGGCTCATAACTCTATACATATTAGTCTGGACCTTAATATAATGTGCACAGTATCTCATAAATATACACAATCTGTGAACATGTTGTTAGGTTAAGCGAAGAAATGGGGGTGCTAGGGTCTATTAAATATACTTGTAGTCACAAATTGAAAAAGGCAAGGGTTGAATACAACTGTCAATGTCTTGCCACAAAACATTCACATATTTTTTTCTTTTCCACAAAGTTGGTGTAGACTGGCAGACTAATTGAGAATTGATTGACATTTGTTTATTTAAGATTTTTCATCTCTGAAAATTAACACTAATAATTAATGCCAAATGCAGAAACACTCAATTTTCAGCAAAGCTTTGATTATATTTACCGAAGATTTTCTACCTAATGCCTGTGTTCAGACAAAATTGCATGTGCTAATTCCTTGATCTATGGTGACACAATACCAATTAGCCGTTATTCACAACAAGAACTGGAAAAGGCAACAATAACCTACGTAAAAATCGCATGTTTTGTTTTGAAGCTACTGTCAATGCTGTAGACTGCTGTCAAAGCCAGAGGTTGTACTCTGTGAGCAGGAGATTCTTTAGTTTATACTAATTTCTTTTAGCTCGATTGTGAAGAAAGCTTTAAGCTTATCGAGTCACTCTCGAGTCCGCTTCCTGGAAAAACCAGTATTGGTGTCATATGAGAAGGTACGGCGGTGACCTTGGTGGGGCTCGAACCCGCAACCTCCGGGATGAGCGGCAGACACCTATACCTCTATACCACCGCTCCTCTCTTGTATGCAGGAGATTCTTTATTCACTAGTATCAAAGTACATTCTGTATAATACAGATACAATGATGTCACCTCCATGGATTACTATTTCTTCACAGATTACATTCGTGAGCCTGTAGACCTTCAGTGTAGAGATCATAATTTTGACGGGATGGTCTGTACATGGTCGCTCGATGTGACAAGCTACCATCGCCCAGATGATGTCACTGTTACATGCAGCTACAAGAATGCAACTGACGCTGTATCCAGTTTGAAGTATAGTAGGTATGTAGCAGTGAAAAAATAAGTCCGATGTATGCACATTTGGTATTTTATACCTTGAACTTATGTGAATAATTTAAACATTTAGCATTCTCTTCCACAATGAGACATCTAGGCCATATTCCTGGTCATATTCCCATTCTCAGAGTTTTGGTCATAATCATCCACAGTTATATCTATATTTAGAATCTTGCTAGTCATCATCTATTCAAATACAGAACTTCATTCATCTTTTTATCAGATAGGTCATATTAAATATGTTTTTGGATCGATTGATTTATTCAATCGGATCCAATGTTAACAGAGTATAGCTTCCTTACGGCCGAAATCTTTACATACAAACAAGTAGCTCTATATATTCAGTTGTTACGAATATAACTGTCTTCTGTTTTAAAAATTATAAAGTAACAGATCTAAATAATATCAAAATATTTCAGAATAGCATTTTGTAACTAAAAATCAACGGGGTATCTGTTCTGTTTTAGAACTATTTTCCTAGGCGGTTTCGATCACAACATTTTTCTAGTCAGACCAGAGACACTTATAGTGTTTCCGCGAGAGCGAGTTTTCTGGGGTTTTGACGCACTCATTTTGTCAATGATGCAACCGAAATAGCAAAGAGCGTCTTCTATGACGCAATTAAAATGTGTATGATCAAATTACTACAAAAACAACATTTAAAAACCTCTCAAAACGGTTGGAAATGCAAGATAAATTGTTTACATTTCGACGAACCTTAACAGAAGAAACAAAAATGTCTTTCTGAGTGATTTTAATGATCATTTTGTAGTAATTTCGATCAGACTGTCATTTTTGAAAGGGGTTTCAGTGTGCCAAATAATATCAAAGTTTAATGTGTATGGTTGAATGCACTTATGAAAAATTCTTTTTGTGGACAAAGTTGACTTTTGAGCTGCAGTGACAAAATGGAAAGCATCCAAAGAGAAACACCTGTTGTCTTGCCAACCCTTTGATTACCCACCATTTTGTGATATATCAAATGCAATTTTACAGAAGTAAACTGAATAAAACTTCATTAACATATTATAGTCATGCTTTTTATTTTTTTTTACCATAAAGAATATGACCCTCGGAATTTCTAAATGACCCCCGAATTCTAATACAGGGGGTCATAAATGACTCCTTAAAATTCATAGCTGGCAGAAACACTGTTGGTTCCTATCTCAAAAGTGAAGTTTACATAAATGGTAAAAGGTCAAAATTTGTGGACAGTTGTGTCTCCAGTTTATCACTTTACTTGTGCAAGGGTTGTCCTGATATTTACACATGTATGTGTACAGTCTATGTTGTCCTGATATTACACATATATGTGTACAGTCTTTGTTGTCCCGATATTTACACATGTATGTGTGTAGACTATGTTGTTCAGAGACAATCGCTCCTTTCACTTTCAGTCCTTTGATTTTTTCTGGCAGCAGAAGTATAACAATAATACATAAGCCCTGAATTGGTTTTTTATCCCCCACCAAAAGCAAAGGGATATTGTTTTGGCTTTGTCTATCTGTTTGTCAAGAGTCATAACTAAGGAACCAATGTATGGAATCTCATGAAACTTGAATTAAATATACAATAGCATAATGCCATGAGGCACAGGCAACTTTCATCAAGATTGACTTGGTATCTCAAGAGTTATTGCTCTTGAATTGTTATTTTCTTCTATATTCAATATAAAAACATTAAAGTCTATTTTTCTGGAACAAGTTATCAAAATTTAATTGTAATTGGCTCAAATAATTTATTAATCACTTTGAAATACACCCTGTACACTCTCTGAAACTAATAGTGCTGATGTTATTAGCTTACAAACAACTTAGTTCTGTATGACTGTAAGATGCAGAAAAAAGAGTTATCCATCAGAGATGAGGCCCAAGTGAGGTGGAGAAACTTTAAAAATGCTTTTTATCTGAAACAGGCAAAACAATACATTTTCCAGTTGTTCTTTTTCAGTTTTTAAGCAGGTTTTTTTTTCAAAAAAACTGCTTATTAGAATGCTGATACCTTATGGCAGGCGGTAGGTCGTCAAACATTGGTTTTCGGTCAATAACTTCAGTTAAGACTGACCAATTGCAATGAAACTTGGCTTGTTGGAAGCTTGCATGGAGACGCAGCTTGGGAATGCTTTTGGGGTCAAAAAGAAGGTCACTGTTACTAAAAATAGAAAAAATGGTTTTATGCTCAATAACTCAAGTTAGGAGTGACCAATTGCAATGAAACTCGGTGTGTAGGTAGTTTGTGTAGAGAGGAAGCTTGGGATTGCATTTAGGGTCACTAGGGTCAACGTCAAGGGCACTGTTACTTAAAATAGAAAAATGGTTTCTGCTCAATAACTCCAGTTAAGACTGACCAATAGCAATGAAACATGGTGTGTAATAAGCATGCTTGGAGAGGAAGCTTTGGATTGCATTTGGGGTCACTAGGGTCACGGTCAAGGTCACTGTTACTAAAAATAGAAAAATGGTTTCCGCTCAATTACTTCAGTTAGAAGTGACCAATTGCAATGAAACTTGGTGTGTAGGTAGCTTGTGTTGAGAAGAAGCTTGGGATTGCATTTGGGGTCACTAGGGTCAAGGTCACTGTCACTAAGAATATAAAAAATGGTTTTATGCTCAATAACACAAGTTAGGAGTGACCAATTGCAATGAAACTCGGTGTGTAGGTAGCTTGTGTAGAGAGGAAGTTTGGGATTGCATTTAGGGTCACTAGGGTCAAGGTCAAGGGCACTGTTACTTAAAATAGAAAACTGGTTTCCGCTCAATAACTTGAATTAGGAGTGACCAATTGTGATGAAACTTGGTGTGAAGGTAGCTTGCGTGGAGAGGAAGCTTGGGATTGCATTCAGGGTCACTAGGGTCATGGTCAAGGTCACTGTTACTAAAAATATTGTATTTTTTTATCTAGTTTTTAAATTGTTTTAAGCAAAAAAAAAATTCTAGGTCAAGGTCACTGTTAATACTAGATTTACCAAAACATTTCTTTTTAGTCTTTAATTGTTTTAAGTCAAAAAAAATTGTCAAGGTCACTGTTACTAAAAAAAAAAAAAAAAAAAAAATCTTCAATTCTTTAATTGTTTTGAACAGAAAAGAGAAAAAAAGTCTTTGGTTTGTGTGTGTGGGGGGCTGGGGGTAAAATAAAATTTAATTCTACAATTTCTATCTACAGGCGCTGTTTAAACCTGCTTCAGCTTGTCTTCTTGTTTAACTTGCTGTTGTCCTGTTCTGGTCCCATATTTGAGTGTACAACATGCAAAGTATAGGCCCAAATTTGATAAATGTCTAGATCTTATTTTTGATCTGTATAGCAATAGCTCTAAATTTATAAAGTTCTTCAATAGGTAATTCTTGCAGCTTTTACACACTGCCTCTATTACTATAATTACATACAAGTACTTCTGTTGCACACTATCCAACTAGGATGCTAAATACATTCTAGTCAATAATCAAAAACACTTTTATTTAGTGATTTTTTGCCTAAATTTGTTATTAAGACAACTGTCAATGTAACTAGATAACTGCATAAAGAAGTAAATTTTTATTGTCTAGTTATCTAAACTCTATCAGTTGAATCCTCTTTATTTTATATAAACAGTTATAAAATTCATGGTGAGGAAGTTTGGGAGTCTTGTCTCAACCAGACCAATACTGCTTGTCACTGGGATGATCAGTTTTACCCTGCACCTGCTCCTGACTTCGATGTAAAGGTGACAGTTACAAACAAGAAACGAAATGTCACAAAAGTAATTGCAAAAACGTTCAATAAATATGACATAGGTAAGTTGATGTATTTAGCTTTAGTCTTCTATGACGCAATTGAAATGTATGATCAAATTACTACAAAAACAACATTTCAAAACCTCTCAAAACGCTTCGAAATGCAAGATAAATTGTTGATAAAATACGCTTCCTGAATGGGATATGTCTAATTTTGACCCTATTCCGTCGTCATTGTCGCCTAATTTCGGATTGACCCGCATTTTGTACCATTGCATTTTTGTGTGTGTTGATTCTTATGATACCGGCATCATAGATCATAGACGCACAACAAGAGATGGTTGACAAACCTTAATAGGGGAAACAAAAACGTCTTTCTGGGTGATTTTAATGCTCATTTTGTAGTCATTTCAATCAGACTGTCACTATTGAAAGAGGTTTATGTGTGCCAAATAATATCAAAGTTTAATGTCTATAGTTGAATGCACTTATGAAAAATTCGCTTTGTGGACAAATTTGACTTTTGAGATGCAGTGACAAAATGGAAAGCATCCAAAGAGAAACACCTGTTGTCTTGCCAACCCTTTGATTACCCACCATTTTGTGATTTTTTACATGCAGTTTTACAGAAGTAAACTGAATAAAACTTCTTTAACATATAGTCATGCCTTTTATTTTTTTTTACGATAAAGGGCATGACCCTCGGAATTTCTAAATTACCCCCATATTCTGATACAGGGAATTGGCAACCAGGGTCTTCCTCCTCCATGAAAGCCAGAAGTTGCAATATGACATAGCTGTTGGGTGCGATGTTAAAGCCGAATTAATTGGCACAATACAATCAACCTTATGGGCATATCTCATAACTTTTGAATGACATTTAAAGTTGTTCAAACCATAAATTTTCAGTTCAGTTTTGTCAAAATCCATTTCTCAGTTACGATTCACAGCTTAATACTTCATAGGGTAGTTGAACATAGTCACTGAATGACATAATGTAAGCACATGGGTTCCTATCTCAAAAGTAAAGTTTACACAAATGGTGAAAGGTCAAAATTTGTGGACAGTTGTGTCTCTAGTTTATAACTTTACTTGTGCAAGGGTTGTCCTGATATTTACACATGTAAGTGTGCAGACTATGTTGTTCAGAGGCAATCGATCCTCCAGCATGTTTAGTCCTTTGATTACAATTCTGTTGTAGACCTTGAATAATAGCCACTGGTACCCAGGTGTGTGATATAGGCCCATCATGTCCTCTTGTTAAAGAATTGCAGTGATTATTTTTCATGATCATCATGAATAGTAGATAATGCAAGACACAATTAGCAATAGCCTTTATTTATCTTTAATTCTGTGAAACATACATGTACATGTCAGTTGAATCTGTGAAGGAATACAACAAAGGTATAGATCCAAGCAGGTGGTTGCTTAGTACAGGTGTATTCAGTGTTACATGTTTATCTCGAATAGTACAGGTGTATTCAGTGTTAAATGTTTATCTCACATAGTACCAAACCCAGAACATCATCACAGAGAGAAACTTGTTTAACTAATGTTTAATTAATGGTTTATCAATTTGATATATTTTTTTTAGTTGAGCCAGACCCTGTGAGAGGCCTGACACATTCTGCATCACACAGATGTTTGCAGCTGAAATGGAGGAAGCCAATACAACATCAATTGTTTGTTTATAATATAACTTACAAGTCAAATTGCTCCGATGAAAAAGTAAGTAAATATCATTGAGTTGTTCTTCTCCAAGTATCTTTATTTTTTATATACCCATGCTGGATCAAGCACAGTGAGGCATTCATAGCTCTGCAATTGTTATCTGTCCATTTCCTTCCTCAGTCAGTAGCTATCAGTATGTGATAACATATACACAGTTAACTTTGAGTTAAAGGAAAACTAATATTTCAATGAGTTATAGCTAGATAAACTGACTCAGAATATGATGTTGAGCAAATGAAGCTTAGTATTCATCATCTTGAATCCACAGAATGTACCCTCAGTCTTCTACTAGAAACTCAAACATCATACAGTTCTCAGTCTGATTTGTCTGCCAGGTAGCTGTGAGATTATGTACTGAGATTTCTCTTAAAGTGGTATTACTTTGCAAAGTGACCATCATAATTTTAGATAAAACATTAATCAGTGATTTATACTCCTAGAATAACAAACATTGCCATAGTTATAACCCAAAAAATAATCTGTATAACAGTTTCATTAACATCGAATATAGAGAAAGTATCTGTAAAAATCTTTTTAGACTACTCTAGTCAAAAATAAAAATTCCACCCTTTAGGTTATGTATATCTTAATTTGTATTTGTCAAAAACAGAAATAACTTGGTAAAACTTAATTCTTATATGTTTTTAAAGCTTCCACTGTGTTTTGAGCGTTATTCTTAACTGTAAATCATTTAAAGGGTAATATAACTTTAATGCTTCATCTATTTCTGCTAACAGAGTATCACAACATTCAATACAAGTGTTAAGATATGTGATCTGGTACCAAACACAAGCTACAATATAAGTGTGACGTGCCGGCTGGTTGAGGAGCAGTTTGTTGAGAGGGGACATTGGAGCAATCCTGCAGTACATGAGGCAGTTACTAATACAGATGGTATGTTTTCTGAACTTTGGAATTTAGAAAGATTTATAGGGGACTTGTAGCCCCTTACCAACTTAAATTTTGCTTTAATTATGGTTTTCCTGCTGCAGATCTGTTACATGTTGCTTGTCCGTAATGTACATGGTCATTTTGAGCTGATGGAAATTTATAGCACGCATGAATTCTCTATCATTCTGCTAATGTTCTTTTCCTGGTCATTGAACAAACAGTTCAGATAAAATTTTAATTTGAAGACAAACTGTTTGCACACAGCAGAGATAACAGTATCGTAAAGATAAATATTTGTGTTTGACAAAATCCTATTATAATCAAACCACACACTTCTGTGTCTTAAAGATCTAGGTATGTAAAGTATGGACACATTTCTAGTCATACAGTCACATGTTTTAATGTTGATCTCATGTGGAAGTAAAAGCATTGTGACATCAAAAAATGTACTCACCTGCAGTCTGACGCCATTATTTAACAGTTAAGGTATGCTGAATGACTTCTCCCTTAGTTCTCACAAATACAGCAGAAGCAGGTGTTGGGAAGTCATGGTCAATTCCAGAGACAGGGATCAAACCTGTGTCCATTGTGGTAGGAATCTGACATTCACTACAGTGTCAGTATAGACATTATGTCTGTTAAATGATGGTTAAGATGTTTTAGCCTTAAAAACCTAGGGTTAAGATATAATTGAAAAAAAACTTTGATATGGTATGATTTATGAAACAATGGAAGAGAATTTTTTCCTGAACTTTCTCAAACTGGAGAGTAATGTTCAAGTTAAGTTGAACTAGTATTTGTTGTGTAGACTTTGATATAGTCTATATCATTTATTTCAGTGTTGGATGTAAATCCTTCAACTTTACCTGGACTGTATGATGTACCCAGCACCCTCAAGTCACCAGATGGTTACACTTCTCTACAGTTGTACTGGCTAGTATGTATTTATTATTATTTCCCACCTAGTGGCACAAATTTTCTGACCTATTGTATTAATATAACATTGCATTAAATAATGAATGAATATAAACCAGAAAATTCGTAAACAATAATGAAAAACATAAAAAAAGCATCTTTTACATAAGTCACTCTTACCCAGTACACCAGACATGTTTGTATTACTCACCCTGTACATCAGATGTGTTCTTATTACTCACCCAGTACTGTGCATCATACATGTTTGTATTACTCGATGTGTACATCATAACTGTTCATATTACTCACCCTGTACATTCAAATGTGTTCATGATACTCACCCAGTACACCAGACGTGTTCATATTACTCACCCTGTACATCAGATGTGTTCTTATTACTCACCCAGTACACCAGATGTGGTCATATAACCACCCAGTACATCAGAGGTGTTCATTTTACTCAGCCTGTACAATACAATAGAGGTGTTCATATTACTCACCCTTTACATCATACAGGTTCCTATTACTCAACCTGTACTCTCTTACTCAGAGAATGGAGAAATCTGATCAATTTACTAATCTTATTTGTTCATGTTTCAGCCATTGTCAGATTGTGACCTCCATGATGCTGCTGACAGTGTCACATACACAGTGACAGCATACAACAAGACAACATCGGTGAAACATCCGGCATTCATGGCACAGATTGATGTCCCACAAGACAAGATAATCAACATCACTCTGCAAGCTTCAAACAGTAAAGGACATCCTAACAGTAAAACAGTTGTGACAGCATTTCCAGAAAAGTTTGGTAAGACAGTAATGATTGTTATAGTCTTAGCAAGTCAAGTTTTCCTCTGAAGTATTTAGCACAAAGTATCCCTAGGTTACAGACACATCAGTCATTGCACCAACCAGTCACCACACAGACAGTAACAGCATTACACAGAACAATTGATCCTTTAAATAAGGAGAATAGGCAGCAATCAAAGTACAAATCAGGATTATTGTTGATATGTATAACAGCTGTGAAAAGCATATCAACAATAATCATGATTTAAAGTTTTATGGACAATTTTTAGAGCAACAAAAAGTTAATTTGGCAAGTCATCATAGGTATGGTGTATATACATGTAATTGTTACCCTTAATAAAGAGGTCTTTCTCTGAAACAGAGATAGATACTAGTTGCTTATAGTAGAAACACTAGTTGAAATTGAAAAGTATGTAGGTTTTGTTGCAACATAAAATGTAAAGTTCGTTTAATCTTCAGTTTCAAGCTTGATACAAGGTGTGACCATGACAACAGATATTTAAAATTCTGAAGGTTGTTTCATTCAAAAATGCTCAGATAGACCTGCACCAGCACATGGTCAAGGTCACAACTTAAGTCTTGCATTTTGTGTCTCTACATTTTTCCTAAACTCCATTGAAAGATTTTGATGAAACTTGTAAAATATCAGATCCATTGAGATGCCCTGCAAGTAAAAATGTTGCAAGCATATTGGCTAAATTTCTTTATGCAGCAAGGTATATAAGATAAAAAAAAATTTATATGTGTTTTTTAGCTCACCTGGCACAAAGTGCTAGAGTGAGCTACATGTATTAGGATCACTCCGTCCGGGGTCCGTTGTACGTCGTCTGTCCACCATTTCCTTCAAACAACATCTCCTCTGAAACCACTTAGCCAATGTTGATGAAACTTTACAGGGATGTTGCTTGCATTAGGTTCTATCAAAGTTGTTCAAAGAATTCCAGTCAATGCAGAACTCTGGTTGCAATGGCAACAAATAGGAAAAAATTGAACCTGCCCGATGGTCACTGGGTTTTACATAGGAAAAACTTTAAAAATCTTCTTCTCTGAAACCACAAGGCCTAGAGCTTAGATATTTAGCATATGGCATTGTCTAGTGGATCTCTACCAAAATTGTTCAAATTATGGGCCACGGGTCAAAATTGACCCTGCCCGGGGAGTCACTGGGTTTTACATAGGCTTATAGAGGAAAAACTTTAAAAATCTTCTTCTCTGAAACCACAAGGCTTAGAGCTTAGATATTTAGCATGTAGCATTGACTAGTGGACTTCTACCAAGATTGTTCAAATCATGAGCCCTTGGTCAAAATTGACCCTGCCCGATGGTCACTGGGTTTTACATAGGCTTATATAGGAAAAACTTTAAAAATCTTCTTCTCTGAAACCACAAGGTTTAGAGCTTAGATATTTAGCATGTAGCATTGACTAGTGGACTTCTACCAAGATTGTTCAAATCATGACCCTCTAGTCAAAATAAACCCTTCCCGGGATGGGAGGTGAGGGGAAGTCACTTGATTTTACATAGGCTTATATAGGGAAAACTTAAAAAAAACACAAGGCTGACAGGCAGATAATAGATATTTGAAATGTTACTTAGCATTGTGTAGTGGACCTCTACAAATTATGTTAGAATCATGACCCCTTTTATTATAGCCAATGGTAGTCAGGTGAACGATATAGGGCCATCATGGCCCTCTTGTTTCTGAGATGACAATATTTCTGGGGTCAAACAGAATGCTGCAGAAATAAAATTCGTAAAATATTTGACATGATTTGTAAGCTTGTGTCTCATTTCATGACATACCAGAGAGAAACACCAGTATTTGTCTGTGCTGTTACACTAAAAATTTTGTTTACACTCTTTTTCATTGAATAATACTGAATAGAATAAAGTACTATGTTAGACATTACTGGTGATGTATTTCACACATCCAGTCTTATACATTAAAAAGTATTTTATTTCAAATTAATATCCTTCTAAATTTAATGTTTACAGATTTACTGAGAATCAAACTTTCAGCTATTGTATAGACATTTGATTTTTTTCTAATTTATATGATAAACAACGTTTATCTCACTGTTAATGTGTTAATCTTTTGTGCACTGTAAATACTTTGGTTTTCTGATTTGCACGTGATTTCGTACTTCCAAAGATATTTTTTGCAGGGAATACAGCTAGACGCAGTATACATTGTACTCACTGTACATATTCTGAAAATAGTTTTAATTGTGTCTTTGTTTCATCGTTTGTGTGTCTCACTTTCACTTTTGAGACATCGTGGGATCCTGTTATCTTGCGAGGCTGCAGAATTTAAATCAATTTATGCCCTCAGTTAATGCCACATAAATATAGACCATAGAAA
This sequence comes from Saxidomus purpurata, assembly GCA_022818135.1. Lineage (NCBI taxonomy): Eukaryota > Metazoa > Mollusca > Bivalvia > Venerida > Veneridae > Saxidomus > Saxidomus purpurata. The sequence goes on along the minus strand of JAFMSR010000005.1, from coordinate 51,912,776 downwards.
CAAAATCATTCTACAACTTTCACTTCTATATCCAAAAGTGCAATCATACTCATGTAAGCAATATAGAGCCATAACGACCCTCTAACTATAACTTTGTAGTAATTAATAGTGATTGCTAACTGTTATTATTTTCTAGCCCTATATTCATCAGAGCTTGTCATACAGTATAATAGGACTAATGAAGACTGTGTAACCATGGCTGAGGTTGTAGTGAGAGAAAATAGTTCCAGATTCTCAAATATAACACATACTCTGGTCTGGTGTAAGGGCACGCTGCATGTTTGTCAGGTAAAGATATAAAGTATTCCCAAATACTTACATTAAACAGCTTTTAACTTTTAACAGGAATTGTTTAATACAGAGTTAGAGCACAGTGTTACAGCATAGATTGTCTATTACATGTTTGTTTGCCTCAACATTGCTTTTGTTCTTTTTGAAATAAGAGGATAGTGGTCAGGGAAAACTTTGATGTGTGGTCAAATTACTTTATGTTTTATATTCAGAAATAGAGCAAGTTGTATACAGTCTGTATTACATACCTGCTTGTATTTCATACCCTTCACAAGTAATGTTTTCATAGATATGTTCAAAACACACCTGCTTAATATGTCTTGTAAACCCTCCTTAAAAAGTTTACAAATACATGAAAAGCTTTGTTCACCTGGTAAGTCTGTGTTGATTTTGTTGCTTTAGTTGTTTAATTAAATACATTTTTCTTTCATTATTATTTCAGGAGAAGTTGAAATTGAAAATTCTGGGTTTTAATGTCACTTCTTTTGTGTTGCCTGGAAACCTGTGTGATGATGACTATCGCTATGGATTAGTCACCTATGGTTACAGTAAAGGTCAAGGTCAAATTGTCAATAATGGAATACAATGGACAGAATGTATCTATCAGTTAGGAAAAAGTAAGGATATATTATGTATTTTAAGTTAGCTATCAGTCTTTGCCTAAATATTGTTGTAAAGGTACTTATAGGTTTGTATCATTCATATCATGTTTAGAAAGTATGTTAACACAATATTTAGGGAAAAGTCTTGAAGATACATATCAAATGATAGCACCATGCAAAGACTAAGGCAACTGAAAGATCAAGGCTTACCCTAAAGGGTAACTTTCTATGGAGTATGGAATATTGCATTTATACTCTATAACACAATATATACACAATGTACATTGTATAAAATGCAGTATATTGTGACTATAGGGAGGTTGTTTGAAAACTGATATTGTTGGTATTATTTCTTGTAGAGGCATACTCTTTTATGAAATCATAATTATGTATCATCAGCTGTTTTTGTTTCATTTATTTATAGACTTTTGTATGGAGTGTAGCTGATGAAAGAGTTATATGATTTGTTACTTGTAATAATGATAATTTACAGTATTTGTTTTTATGAATTGAAGTTATGAGAGATGTTATGATCTGCTTTTTATTGAACTTGTTTACTGTATATTCACTATGTTTTGTCAAATTACTATAAAAGTCCCTTTAAGCAGCTAAATTATATGTAGTCTGAACAAAACAATTTCTTATTTTTTATTCCAGTTCTTGACCAACCCCTAAAAAATATTCGTAAAGTATCGATGGATGGAGGATTTTCTGTTGGTTGGAATCACTATGACTGTAAAGTGACAAGGGCTTATATTTCCACATACAAGGTTTCATACTGTCCGGGTAAAGGGGAAGAAAAGTGTCGTTGTAAGTAAATCTTGTAATCACAAAAAATAGAATAGAGTGATTAATTCCCATTTTTATGAACCCACAAAGTTTTTCGGTAGGGGTGTATAGGAGTCATCGTATTGGTCAGTCTGTTGGTCAGTCAGCCTCCTTAACCCTGTGAAATTTTCATCAAACTCGTGTCAAATGTTCATGCTACCGAGATGACATGCATAACTCATGTTCCAAGCCCATCATCTCAAGGTTAAGGTCACACTAATGAGTCATTGGTTCTTTTCGTCTGCTTTATATCTCTGGAACCCATGGTGGATTTTCATCAAACTTGGGTCAAATTATCCTAAACGAACTTTACATGTATGAATTGCAAAATTGTATACCTAAACAGCTTATGTTTATATATATTATAACTTCAAAATAACTTAGACAGGAACCTATTGACCACATTATAGAAGATATTCATGTGGCGATATTACTTCTTTGGGTAAGGAAAGTGACTTGTTTTGTGTACTAGTAGAACCCTTATTGATCTCTAATGACATGCAGAACTCATTGTCCCAAACCCTGTCACCTTAAGGTCAAGGTCTCTCTAAGGGGTCATTGGTTTTTCCTGTCTGTCCTATATCTCTGTTGAACCCTTTGAATTTTGGTCAAATATTCATCTCATCGAGCAACATACAGAGCCCATGCCCCAGCCCCACTGGACCAAGGTCAAAGTCAAACTTGGGGATTAATGGTTTTAGTTCTGTCCATTCCAATACCCCTTGAAGGATTTTCATGAAAGTTTGATCAAATGTTTAAACCCCATCAGCTTACAGTCAAGGCAGCACTTAGAGGTCATTCAATTTTTGTGTTTACTCCATTATCCCCTTAACCGTGCAAACTTGGAAGAAACTTTCGTTTTATCAACCCATGTTCCAACTGTGCACATACATGGACCGATTTTGATATAACTTCACACTTTTGCTACCAATAATCAAAGATTTGTCATTCATAACAACAAGGCCACAAGAAGGGGTCAAAGGTCTTGAGACCATATAACCTAAACCCCTTCTAGGATTTTCTCAGCTGTTCGGTTCATTTGTTTCCGAATATCATAGTTCAGGAGTTAAATTAAAGTGATATAGATTGTTTTTAGAATCAGCCTTTTATATGCAAGTTCATTCTGTTCTCTTTTGACTCACGAGAGCATTATATGGCCATCTTGACCCTCTTTTTTCTTTTTCGTCTTGATTAATAGTTTGTATGATTTTTTTCTAAATGCAATTGTGAAGTTGTTTTCACACAGCCATTTAATTACCTCTATACAAAACCTGATGGTTTTTCTTTTTATTGCTTGCAGGTAGCTCTGCTGAGGCAATAAAACATTTTAATGTCTCAAAACAATACAATAATTTCACTGCCAGAGATCTGCAGCCTGATACCCATTATTGTGTATGGGTGAGAGGTATCAGTATAGCAGGACCGGGTCCAGCAATTGCAAAAGAAATGGACTATGTGAGAACTATTCAAAATGGTAAGCAAAGGAAACTTGTACACAAGAGACCCATTGCTAGTCTTGGTATTTGTGTTTCTCCATTATTGTTTTCCCCTTGTCATCTGTTCGTTATTCCATCTGTTTGTACACCTTCTCTCCTCTTCATCTTCAAAACACCTTGTTAGATTTTCATCAAACTATCAGAGAAGCATGAGTATGAAGTCTAGTTGTGCACGATAGGTTTCTGCTGTTTTGTCTGCCCGTCCATCCGTAATTTTGTATATTGGTTGTATCTTCCACATACATAAACTGATTTTGATCAAACTTCACAGATACCAATACCACAAGAGTGTGGTGTGCACAACAACAAGCCGTCTACTCCCAAGGTCGAGGTCACACTTATGGCTCAAACACTACTAAATGCAATTTTGCTTCCTGTCTGTATCTTCCACATTCATGGACCAGTTTTGATATAAATTCACACCATTGTTACCCATAATCTAAGAACAATAAGAATGTAATCTAACAACAAGCCACCTACTGCCAATGTTAATGTCACACTTAAGGCTAAAACAATTCTACATGCAATTTTTTTTCCAGTCTATCTTCCACATGCATGTACCGATTTTTAATAATAATTATACACAATTGCTACCCATATCAAAGGTATGTCATGCACAACACCCAGTCACCTGCTCGCGAGGTCGAGGTCACACTTGAGGCTAAAACACATGTAATACTACATGCAATTTTTTGCCGATCTGTATCTTCCACATGCAATGACCGATTTTAATATAACTTCACACAATTGTTACCTATGTGATGACGGTGTAGCATGTACAACATTTAGTCTAGCATGTACAACATTTAGTCACCTTATCCCCAGTCATACTTAATAAGGGCTCGAAGTCTGTAAGTCTGTCTTTGCAATATTTCCTGTCCGCTCTCTATCTTTTTAGTGCACAGACCAATTTCATTATAACTTTTTAAGCATTTATATTGATAATACTCTGTCTTGGGATATGCAAATCACATCAGTATGCAAGAATGTAAATGCAAAAACAGCCCTCTTAAAACACATTAAATTCTATCTAAATGATGATATAATGAAAATGTTATATAACGGATACATTTTTCCATGTTTTGATTATTGCTGTTCTGTATGGGGTTAAGGCGTTCAATCTAAATGTGATATAAATAAGATTATTGTTATGATCATTAAAGCACATCCAGTTTACATCCGTTCTAGTTTACCTTTGAAAGAATACTTAAAAAATACACTAACTTTTTTCCAAGTCAGTACATGTATAATATGTTGATTAGAGAATTTTTTCAACATTTTGTAGTTGTACATTACATGTAGTGGTAATGTCTGTCTCTCCAGGGTAGAAACATTTTGAAGGTTATTAATGTCTTTGATATTAGCTGAGTTTAAAAAATTTACAATATTCATGCATTATAAAGTATTGTTGTCCACTGCCATTGCAGATGTGATATATCCATGGATAATAGTTGGGACATGTTTTGTTGCAGTTTTAGTTGCTGTATGCTGTGCAATCAGGTAATCAATGAACTTGAGTCATTACTTGTGTATTTTTATGCAATATACCATAAGTGCCTACGTGCTGTCTCTTCATTTGTTTGCAGACTGTGATCTAAATTTTTGAAACCCATTCTACTTAAACTTAAATTGTATAACAGTAACTTATTTCATCATTAAACAATTCAGCTATAATTTTGAGAAGAAAATAGGATAACCCAGTGAATCACAGTTAGTTCAAATATCAGCTGCTTCTATTTTTGTTTTAATGCCTGTTGTAATTTGTAGTCATGTGACCATTCACATGATTTCTGTCCATACTTCAAGGTAGGGAAACACTTGAACAATCATTAAATGAAAATTATTGAAAAGTGATTGACTGTATATAAAGGTGGTGATGCACTCTGTTGGTACAATGTTGTGTTTATTTTCTTTCAGATATTTATGGAGAAAGTACAAGCATACTTGCAAAGAAGCAAAAATTACCATACCACCCCCATTTTCAGAGGTTTGTTAGGAGTTATATGGCACATATACAAATCCTGTATCATTAGCAAAACACATATCATTTCCTTCTTTACATGTGCACCATGTGTGTAATGTGTAATTTCATTGCTAGTCTGCTTTATGAATTTTCAGTATTCATGAAAATTCAGCTGTTGAAAACATACTTATAGTAATTGTGGGATACACATGTTTAACGATTCCATTTCGCTAATTTATCAACCATGGGTTAATCGGCTAGCATTCTGTCTTTTTTGGAGAACATCTGCCTATCAAAACACTCCTGACAAAATGAGTTCTCTTAAGTATGAAGTTGTTATTTCATAATTGTGAAATAAAGTTTGTTTTTCTATTTTTCTACTTTAAAATCTAAAATAGCAATGGTTCAAAACTAGCATGGAAAGATATAGATCAACTTTTTGAAGTGCATAATCGAAGTAAGCAAGTTGTGATGTTTAGCCTACTTTACTTACTTGTCGATTCAGATGGGCTCATTTCATACAAAAAAGCAAGTTTAAATTTTTTATATTGGCTCATTAGAATACAGTTTTAGCCAATCAAACAATATGTGGCCATGATGGGCAGGTGTCACAGGTTTGTTCAGTAGGAAAAAACATCACAATTTTAGTGCTAATGTTAGAAGGCAATTAGTCCTTAGTCTCCTCTTTATGAAGAAGTTTTTCAGTGTAAACTTTAAGTGTTATTCCATTTTTCAGTACAATAAAGTCTATGTGAATCACAGGCAGTAAGCCCTACCCTCATCTTGTACTTGATAAGTAACTTTATCAGACCAATTAACTAGGCAAGAAACAGCAAGCATATAATTTTTCAGGGTCAGGACATCAGCTGACACTGCAGTAACCAATAGCCATTGAACCATAGAGAAAGTTACATGTACAAAACATTGTCAGTTTCTTATGTAGAACAGAATTTGTAGCTTTGGCATCCATAGTTTGATTGACAGACTGCAATATACAAATGAAATATTATACATTTCAATTAAATTGAAAATGAGATACAGACAGAAAAAAAGAAACCTTTAATTGATTGTCCTAACAAACGATAATAACGAGACCAGTGTTGCATCAACTAAACTGTCTGAAATGTGTTAAACCATGCATTCTGTAGCATTACCTGTATAGTTTGTTAAATATTTTGTCTTGTCTTTCAAGGGTGGAGGTAACCAAGTACCTTTAGAGCATCAGTCAGATAGCACCACGAGACTGATCAACAGCAAAACATCTGGTATTGGTACAACCTCCGAGTACAGCAACTTAAGCAAAGGGACAGAAACTACACATATGCAGAACAGTTCTGCTGAACAGCCTTTCTTACTACAAGGATTGTTTGATGATGAGGAAGGAAGTTCTGATTCAGATGTTTTGGATGGGTATAAAAAGCCAGGAACCTTGTTTACTGAAGAATCAGGCTTTGCTGATGAAAATGTGCCTTCCTGTGTGGAATCTGGCGAAGATTTTAATAAATCTGGTACCCATGTTCATGACAGTCAGGAAGTTTTAGAAAAACAAATTTCAGAAGTTGATAATCTGTCTCAATTTAGTCTCGGCAAAAAGGAACAAAACAAAGAAACCATTGAACTTAAACTAATGACATCTCAGTCAGATAATTGTTCATTAAGAAACATATCTCAAACTCAGGGACTTGAGTCAGATATGGTACAGAACTGTCCAGAAGAAGAAAATAAACTTCAGCCATCGTCATCTGTTTTTCATGAACAAACTTCAGAATCCCATGACAGTAAAGAAGACTGGTTTGAACATTGTATTCCTACTCTCAGTGACAGTCTTGATGGATATAAAGGTTTTGAAAGTGGAAGTACGTGTTTAGACAGTGGTGACAAACAGTATGAGGTAGGAAATGTGGACGAAGCTGTAGAGGATAAAACCTTTGGTGAGTCGGGGTCTCCAAATGGAAACATAAACATATGTGAACAAACTGAAGATAAACTTGGTAGTGTTGGTCTTGCATCTGTCCCAGCATCTAGTGCAATTAAACACCATTCAGAAGTTACAATTGAACATGCTAGTCAGTGTGATTATACTTCAGATAATACTTCATTAGACAGTAAATCTGATTTGTCTGAAGCCTCTGGATCTGAGTATGCCTTAGACAAGGACATTTCAACAGAGATTTGGTTTAATAACCAAGATAATACTGTTAATGGATACAAAAATTCCAATGATATTTCAAGCCATAGTGAAAGTAATGATAGTATTTCTGAGGAGGCTGAAAATCAGAATGAAACAGGAGAAATAAGAAAGTCACGGAATATAGATAATGAATCGAATAAAAACAAATCTGATGGAAAGAATGGGTTTATTAAAAAGATGAATGAAACTTGTAGCAGTCGAAACAGTTCTTCAGGTGAAAGTAGTGGTGGGACATCAACTGATATTCCAAATTACATTATCAAAGAGAATATAGACACTTTTAAAGGTGAAATACAGCAGCCAGTTTCAAAAAGCCTTGATGAAAATGGACAGAAACCTGAAGATGTTACAATAGATGACTCTTTTTCACACTCAGGTGTAAAATGTTAAAAAAATTCAGTAATGTTTTAAGTAAAGCCTATCTATAAAAGTCTCAAGGTATAACCTCAGGGGAAAGAGCAGAAGGTATTTTTCTGACTTTGATCATACTATTTGTTTAAATGACTGAAAAGCCTATATATATCTATAGATTTGACCTGAGTTTGTTTACAGGCAGTGACAAGTAAAAAGAATCTGCGATGATACTGGGATACTGCCCTATAATGATGTCATCCAAGATCATTTTATAGAAAATCAATAAAAAAATTTATTAGTTATCTGTATGTAGTCCGGAGGTAGTAACCGTATCTGGTATATTAACCATGGTGGTGCACTAGTGATTTATTAGTAGCACTTTTGAAGGGCAGATTTAAATTCACCTACTGTCTTTAGTTTACACTGAACTTACAAAAAAAATCAACACTATCACTTAATTTAGCAAGTAATTTCATCAGCTTTATCAACATATACTGACTGTATTGTTTGGTTCGAAACATTGTTTTAGATGTGTAAACTTATGTCATCATTTCTGATTTTTCTTACTTCCATTTTTATGCATTGAGGAATAACTATCACTGAGCTTAAGTTATATTAAGTGCTAGTGTTTTTGGGGACTGCTCAGTAGGTTTAAGTACCGCTAATGAATCTAGAATGTTTGGAATTTATTAGGACTAAGTCAGTGAAATGACTGTAGGCTGATTGGACTACAAACATTTTACCATTTTAAAATAGTGAACTTTCAGCAGTAGTTTTTAAAAAGTACCACATTCCCTGTAGAACATGTATTGCATTAGTCTAGATTGCAGAAGTTTTGCAGATGTTGCATGCCAGGATACATTTTTTTCTTTTGTTGGTACTTCTGGGCATTATTCACCTATTGCACATCTCTTAGTTTTGTTATCATATAGTTTTATATTTCTGTCATTATAAATAACAATTTATCTTCAAAACTTTTATTCTGTTAGATCTAACGAAGTGTCTAAATCTTACTTTAGACATAAAGGTTAACACGGAAGTGCAATGTCTTAAAACCTTATGTCTGAATGTATGTCTATCAGTGAAATGTTTTGTGGACCTTGTTAAATATTATTATGATAATTTTGTCAGCTTAGGTTGCAAAATCTGTGATCAGAATCCTACCTGATATGAAATGTCAAAATGGCAAACATGTACTCACTAATTGCTGATCATTATCAGAACTGCTTATGTCTGTGTGTATATCAACTTTTCTCACACTAGTATTTCATCTTTTATATCAGTCAGATTATGTTTTTCTTGTCTACCTCTTATTTACAAACATTCCTAGGATTACAATCATATACAAATCTCAGCACAGTTTTTGTATGTGAAAAGTAATCAATGTGAACTTTGTATTTCCTGCCATGATAGTGCTATGTGTTATATTTTTGTATGTGATATGTTAATGTTCCTGTTGAAATTGTTTACTTATATTCAAAAATTTTTAAGACCAGAAAAAAGAGATGGAGATGAGCTATTGTAACCAATTCTATGGCATGCAGTTTACACAAGTTTTTGAGAACCTAGGTTCCCTATGAGAACTGAGAATCCAGGTTCTTGGTCAAGTGAACAAAGGTATTTTTGAGAACATAGGCTCTCAAAATTATTGTTCAATTGGCCCAAACATATGCTCTTGTTTGAGATCATAGGTTTTATTTTTAAGTAACTATACTGCTTAGAGTCATATTTCCGGACGAAAATGACAAATTTTCTAAAGCCGCCGGGTTATTATTTAACAAAACTGGACCAAATGTTCACCATACATACCTCATCCCATCCTCCACAAGACTATATTTACGTTTTTGCTTTGCGACAACTTCCGTTATACTAAATGAGGCCCCGACGGGGTATATTTTATGGTATGTTTTTAACCTAAGTACAGGATACATTTCCGGACACTTTGGATATAGTTTATTTTGGCGATAAATAATGTCTATATTGTATAGATACACATTCAGCATATGGCAGTTGAAGGCCAGGCTATTTTTAGTAACGAAAAATCCCGGATGGGACGTCACACTAAAACCTCCTATAGCGTATTCAGTCTTTTTTAAAGTTAATTATAATTCATAACATTTTCGGTGCAAAAATTGTAAACATTACTTTAAGAGGTTTGATATGTTCTTTTATTGAATTCAATGTTCGTCTGCGACCAAGAACAGCAACGCTAACAATTTAAAGTGCACGTCCAGTGCCTTTTCAAAATGTTGCGTGATGCGCATGCGCAATTATACCGTTTTCCCCAAGCATGTTTACAGAAAAAACGATGTGCAAGTTAGTTTGTTTTGCATTTTTGTTGCCATATACTCGCAAGAAACAAATGGGTGTTGTTCAACTTTCAACAAGCAAGAGTCCAAATGATTGCTTGTGCTGGATCAAAACAATATGTTAAAATAAAGCGTTTAAATGGGGGTGTCCGGGAATAGTTCCTGTCTGGAAATATCACCCCAAGCAGTATGGCTATACAAGTTACTAGTGTGATAAAATTTATGTTTTTCCCCACTTTATTTAATGCACTTTTTCCAGGCTATTTTATATGACTGGGGCATTTTGTCTTTCTCACAATTATTTACAGGATCCTAGGTTAACAAAGAAAATTCAATACTCTAAACTAAGAATGCAGGTTTTCAATTCACCTTCTGCACAAGTATACTGGAAACTTAGGTTATTGGAATACTTGTGCTAACCATGTGCCATACAAAGTTAATCATCTGCCTTTCAATTTGAAGGTCTAGTTGTTTGTTCACTGAACATTTCCTCAGTAGTTGGTTTACTTTCATCAAGTGAATATTAACTTGCATGTTCAGAATTTCTGTAGAGTATTGTATTTCTCAGGAAACCTACTGCTTGTGGCTTTTGATGAGGTGTGAGAGTGTAACAAGTAAGAAATTGATGGCATTTTATGAGACAATGACTAAAGTAGCAATGGATATTTCAGTCTGATCAGCTTAGTTTGTATGGAGTTATTGGCTTTTAATTTTAAAAGATCCTCACATATGCCTGTCCACAGCTGTTTTTTGGCAGTACAACTTTTGTGATAGTATTATTGTAATGTCTTACTGATGTGTGTTCCTCTTCTTATAGCTTCCATTCTTGATATTGGTCAGATATGTAGGTGCATACTATGTCACATTCTATGATATCAATTTACCATTCTCTTTGTTTCTTGTGTTAAGTCCATGGTAATCATCTGATATTATGTAACTTCTTCCAATTTCATATCAGCAACTTCTCGAGTACAAATTGTATACATGCCAATATAACATTGTACAGCAATAGAAAATTAACAAGGTACTTTTTAACATCAGGCACTAGTTTGTGCAATTCATTGAAGAAATCATTGTTTTTTTTATTATCACTTCTACCTTAAGTGTGTGTTGATCACTGTTGATTCATTGTGATTTTTATGGTAAAAAAGATCTGTTATTATTCATGAGACTTTTGACTTCCCTATATCAGCCTTAGAATATGGTAGACACTAGAACTAGTTATCCAAGTTCGTCTCCTAAGTAATTGTATTCTTTCTTTCTCATTTTAAGGATTGTGCTTTCAATATTTTATACTGCTTACTGTTGTGCCATTACATCACAACCAATGTTGTCAATTATAAATCTTTTTTATATTTTTGAAATAATCATTGCATTATAAGAAGGCTGGAAGTTTTAGTTCATTGATCACGCACATAGTGCTGAAGCTCAACGGTCATCTAACATTGCTTAATTACACAACTCAACAGTTATATAGATAGAAATGAAATGTGTTACAAATTTTAGCAGATATTAGATCAAGTAATTGGCTGCTTTCAGTTCTATGTTTGCCAAAGCATGTTAATCACTTCATTAGGCAGCAACCATATATCCATCAGCATTTGTAAGATACTCCTTTATCTTTATCAGAAATTCTGAAAACAGAGAATTTGAAGCATTAGCAGGGTTGTACAGGGGAAGAAAATAGGACATTATGCACTTGTGTAATTAAAACTAGCCTTTACAAAGGTAGGAGAGAGAAAATAGTGGCACTGAAATGACCTGCATCAAAGTTTCTGTCTGTTGTTGTGAACACATAGAGGCATTCTGGACATCACTGGCATCGCTGCAGCTGTGCAAATACACAGACAAGAAAATTAACATCTATTTGCACTTGTTAATGTGTTATGAATGGAAAAGAAATGGACATGATACAATGCTGGTACTTCAAATAAACCTTTTAAAACACGTTCTGTGGTGCCTTGCTGCAAATTTATAACATACATGTTTGTATTTCTGAATTGCCAGTATATATATGTAGTAAAATACCACAACCAAAATTCTTACTTTCTGATTGGTTAATCGACTTTATAACTAATACTGTGCTAAATGTACATGAGTAAGGTTTGTAGATCTACTTACATAATAATAATATAATTATAACTGATATGTGCAATATCTAGGGGTATTATATTGTGAATGCAGTGAGCCTATGAAAGTGGTCACATAGATGAAACACCCACTTGCCTGGAGCTGCCAGCTGCCTGCTCAAAAGGACCAGTCTTGTTGTATACATGTATGCTGATCTACCTATATGTTCTTTTAGAGTTATAATGGAAATTTTGAAATGTTACTTGCTTTCCGATTATTAACGACAGTCTGAATGATTTTATATTGTATGTCAACAGAACTTATAACGATTATATCATTATAAGATCTAAGTGTTTGTTAAATGTTGACTTGTCAATGTTTAGAATAGTGTCTGTTGTAAGAATTAAGTTTCATTTTATTAATGATTTACACAGTAGCCACATATTGGTAACAGTTTCTAAACTTTCTTTAAAGATTGCATTATTTTTTATACTATTTATATTAGAATGTTTATTTGTATTTCCTGTCAATAAAGTAAGAGGGACCAATGTTGAAAACAACTTTAACATAAGACTATGTAAGGTTAACCTGCAAATGCATCTTTAAAAATGTCTGCAAAAAATATTGTATAATTTACTTTTACAAAGTGTCAGTAATTTTAGCTATGATCTGAATTTGGGTTGTCCTGCAATTTCTATTGAAGTCTTGCAAATTATGTCAAACTGTAAAAATACACAAACTCAGTACTGGGAAATAAAAGACAAATATTCATAAACATTCCGTGAATAACATACTAGAGAATTGCTGGAAGTTAAACTTCTTAAGATTTTGGTTCATGCTGCTGTTCTGTTGTATACAATATATTACAGCATTTTAGAAACAGGGTAGTTTTTAACCATGTTTCTTATTGCAAAAATATGGACAACTATTGCAGTTGTTCAGATGCCAGCCATGAAGATTGGTAAAAGCACAGACTTATATAAAAGTTCTGCATGTAAGGGCAAGCTACTTGACATTGGCCACTTGTCAACAAGACTGATTTGAAACGTTAGTAAAATTTAAGGGTAATTGTACAATCAAATTACATTACTTTTGATTAAATTGAATGCAAAGTGTTCATTTGGTTGAAGATTTGTGTGCAAGATACTAGCTAGATCTCTTATCATGAACATGCCTCAGTACTATATAATTACTTACTGGCTTGATATGAAACTTCAATAAAAAGTCACAATTATCAATCAGTCACGGTAGATATTTCTGTTTGAAATAGAATCTAAACCCTAAACTAATCAAGAAAGTTTCCATCTAATTTAAATGTGGATACAACAAAATAGAACAAACATAAAGGTACATGTATACTAAGATTGTTTCTTGTTTTTTTCTATGTTTTATTATGGGTTTTTTTTTTGTAATTTTTAAGTTATTATCGGAGGAGCTGGTCTCAGTTTTGTTTATTATTGTGCCATCATTGAAAGAAATTCATAATTATTTAACTATGCCATTTGTTTATTTTTTATCGAAATAAAAAAATTAAAATTGCAATGCCTCTGTTTGTTTTTAGCTCATCTGAGCATAATGCTCAGGGTGAGCTTTTGTTACCACCTGCAGTCCAGTGTATAGTGTCTGTTAACGTTTTACTTCAAATAACATCTTCTCCAAAACTGCTTGATGGATGTTTATTATATTTAACAGTCCTCTACAAAAGTTAAATTTATTATGGATCTGGGGGGAAAACTGGCTCTGCCAGGTAGGGTTTTTTGGCTTGACTTTTCAAAGAAAAGGGGAGCTATCCTATTCACCCCGGCATCGGCGTCTGCATTGGTGTCACACCAAATTAAAGTTAAGTTTTTCGTACCACCCCACTTTATTTCAAAACTATTAGAGGTATGGCTTTGAAACTTACCATACTGTTCACCACATCACCTCCATCTACGGACAAGATAATACTCTGTCAAGGTTTTTGACAGAATTAGGCCATTTTTTTACTTTGAAGTATTGAGCTTGGTTAAGTTTTTTGTACCACCTCACTTTATTTCAAAACCATTAGAGGTAATGCTTTGAAAATAACCATACATGTTTACCTTCATCAACAGACAAGAGTACATAACTCTGTCAAGGTTTTTGACAGAATTATGCCCCTTTTTTACTTAGAAAATACATTGAATATTGGTAAAATCCTCTTATTGCCTTAACCCTTGGAGATATTGCTTTGAATGCTTGTTTACATCATTACCCCCATCTGTAGGCAAGAGAAGGTAACTCTGTCGAGGATTTGTTTTAAAAATTAAGGCCCTTTATCAACTTAGAATCCTCGTTAAGTTTTTGGTACCAGTCCACTTTTTGACTAAACTGTTTGAGATATTATTTTGAAAGTTGGAATATTTGTTAACCATCATGATCCCCAAACATGGGCAAAAGAAGATAATTCTGTCAAGGATTTTATTTGAATTATGGCCCTTTTTGACTTAGAAACTCAGTTAAAATTTTCATTCTTGTCCACTTGTTGACTTAACCATTTGAGATATTACTTTGAAAGTTGGAGTACTTATGTACCATCATGACACCTATCTGTAAGCAAGAGAAGATAACTCTGTGAAAATGTTTCTTGATTTGTACTTAGAAATTCCTAGTTAAATGTCTTGTGTGCCCTTAACTGTCAAAGTTTTGTTTTATTGGCAAGCACCAAAAAAGTCAAGCGCGCTGTCCTACTGACAGCTGTTGTTATTTTTACCTCCTGCCAAGGGCATTTGTAAAGTGTTGTTGTAGTCTCCCTTTGACCTAAAGTTACAGGCTTATATAGTTCTTCTTTTATACAGGGCATGCGTCCTGAGACTGTTTATTGGAAAATTACTAGGTCACTTTAGGGCATGCTGAAATAAGACAATTTTATCAAGACTACTCAAGCCATTATTGCGGGCCGCAGTCCACTATATTTAGTACATGGTGAGTAAGAGGTGCATGGAGACTTAAGCACTAGATCCAAAATATGCGTCTCTCTTCATTGAAAGATTCAGGTACTTCTGAGATGAATACTGTAGACACAGTCTATTTTTTTCTTCAACACACGAGTTGTCGTTCGTTACTAAGCTGTGTCTCTCATCATTGCAAAAATGAGATACTTCTGAGATGAATATTATAGACACAGTCTATTTTCTATAGAGTTGTCGTTAGTAACTGTTTGTGTTCTAAAAATGGTGACAATATTTCAGTCATACCTCCAAATTTTGACAGTGACTTTAATAGATCGATTCATATTATTCGATAACAGTAACGATTTTATACTACACGTCAGTGTAAAGTTTTTATACTACAAGTCAGTCAGTAGATGTGCTGTTGTGTCAGTATCTGCTTGTTCAACCAGTAGCTTTCAGATCGACTCAGGCATTTCAAAACTTCATTTCAGGAACAAAAGTGACTGACTGATATGTATTTAAAGGTTTGGACATAAGGAATATATCACAACATTATTGAAATCGTGGTTATAATATAACGTTTATATATTGACCAAGTTGATTGTTTTTGGTGTAGATTTATTTGCATGTCTATATAGGTGTGTATAGACTAATTTGCACCAAAAGTAAGCGTTTCCTTCATGTGAACACAGTGGTGCAGGTGCTCTTTTCTTAAAATATAACTAAAAAACGAAGGAAGGTGTGGCGGCAAATATCTTAATACTGTGATTATAACAATTTATTAAAGGTAATTATAACTTGTTAGTTCAATGCGGCGATAGAACGAATGCATTAGTCAAACAACGCAAGTTAGAAATGGTCTCCTTGAATAACTTTGGGGCCATGCCTCAACATCAACCATCACCAATTTCCAAAATATCTTAGTTTTGTTTGTTGGCCCGCTGTGATACATAGTATCACAGTTTTTCTTGTTAGATATGACATTGGATAACCTTGGAGGAGTGTGTCTACATTTCTCTGTTGTACTGATATGATTAAGGAGAAAAGTCTAAGATTAACTTGGATGGGATGGGTTTTTTTTTTTCAAGGAAAATGTAAATATCTGTGGTTAATAAATGACACAATTTATAAAGAGAAGTGCATGTAATGTTATACACAGCTATATACATGTATATCTATAAGCTTACTTATATAAGGAAAACTTTAAAACAGTTCTTGTCCAAAAGCATAAGTACTAGAGCTAAGATATTTGGTATGTATCATTGTGTATTGGACCTCTACCAAGTTTGTTCAAAGCATAAACTGACCCCTAGAAGTCAGTTGTTTTACATATATACATGTACATGTATAAGGAAAACTTTAAAACACTTCTTGATCACAACATATAACTCACATATTTGGCCTGTAGCAGTGCCTAGTTGTCATTTACAAAGGTTATTCAGATAATCTCCCTTGTGTCAAAATTGGAAACATCCTGGGGCCAGTTGACCTACTTTCTTGTTTGTTAGCTACAACAAATGAATTTGAACTGTATGTATAGTTTTGCATGTAGATTTCAACTTGGGCATTGGGTGACCTTCACCTACTTTCTAGTTTTTTTAAGCTACAGCACTGAAATTTGAAATATGCACAGTTTTAAATGCTGATTTCAACCTTGACCTTTGCAGACCTGTATCTTGACTTACTGACAGTTTCCTGTTTTTGAAACTACAGCAAGAAAATTTTAATCATGGATACAATTATAAATGGTTCTTAGGTGAGCGAAATAGGGCCACCATGGTCCTTTTGTTTACCTGTTACCTCAGAAAAGACCTTTCAAAATAATATATGTATAGGTTTACATACTTTCTAACTATAAGAAAACAATACTAGTAGCTGTCCCTCATGTAAAGAATGCCCCAAAAGTGATGTCTCACAGACTGTGACCTTGACTTCGATACTTGCACACGGCACTTTATCTCAATGAGCTGAAGATTCGCGCCAAGTCAGGTTACAATCCGGATATGAACATGATATACCGGTATACGGGATTCTTAAACCTATGACCTCTATGTGTGACTCTGACCTTGAAGGTATGGACGCGGGACATGCAAATGACACGTCATCTCCGCGTGCTCAACAATTGTACCATGTAATTTTAAAATCCTCTATGCATGGCAGAATTAACATGTATACAGGATTCTATGACATTTAAACTCTAAATGACATTTACCTTTGAGGTAGGGACATGGGTCATGCACGCAGTTCTGAACAATCGTACCAAGCTATTTTATAATCATTCAATACATGATTCTGTTACAGTCCGGACACGTATGATTTTGTCTTTGCGATCAGAGCAGATCAATATCATCATGCACATCCGTGCAGTCTTTTCAGAGGGCACCCCATTGCACAATTAATGATTCTGCCGAAATTGAAAGATGGACCAGTCCATTGTAGAACTGAATTCAACGGGCTAAAGGTTAATTAAGGACATATTTCCACACACCCGCGGCATCATGGTCATCAATGCATAACGATAGTATCATGCAATATCAAGGAATAAGAACAAAAATAGACAGAAAATGTTACAATTAGATGTTTTTAAATTAGTTCCTATATATTTCTATGTAAAATTCCTGATCGATTTCATATCGCTTTCTGATATATCGACCGACCGATAACGGCCTTCCAGGGAAGCTGATAATATCTCTATGAAGGAAATAGTTCAACATGGGGCACCTCGCATATGGCGTTGCCCCGGATATGTGTTCGATTAAAGTTTCTGCAGCTCTTGAAAAGCTGTATTCGCCAATGTAGCTTCCCAGTTTGAAGCAATGAGTATACACTTACAGCTTGGCCGTCGCATTTTCTATATAATGATGTACGTTTAAGAAATGGCAACTATTCTCACCAACGCTTTAAACTTCAGGAATAAGGACAAATTATCAAATATTTTAAACACTTCATTAGGCCTTATACGTGACACTTGGGTTTAAATAATACATCTGGACGGACATACGGACGGACTAAGGACGTTGTGAGCTAATCCTTTAGGTGTTGCGATTATCTTTTTAATCTTCTTTTCATTGTTTTACCACCACAATACAGGATGGAATGAACCCAGAAACCCTGCAATGCAAAGTTGCTCGGAAACTCAACACCTTAATATATACTGGATATGTGCGGACGGACAGAATTACATACATGCAGGTTGGTTGCATCATGGCAAAATGTTTGATCGTGCGTTCAGCAGAAGATGACTGTGTAAGTATTTGCTAAAATATATATTACCCACCAGTACTATGAAATTGTGATTTCAGCACAAGGAATATACAGAAAGTCGCGTCATATATAATTTTTTTCAGTAAAACTATTATTTCGAAACTATGGTCATTAATCCCTGCATTTCGAAAAGTTACATGATTGCTACCCGCGGGGGGAGAGGGGCTTAAATTTGAAGGTGCCAACTATAAGATCTTTTGAAATGAGTATATGCAAGTTCATATTGGAATTTTGCAGATGTTTGGTAACTAAAACCAAATGAAAAACTGCGCTATCCTTGCCCGACCATGTCCGTTGTATTGCAGAGAAATCTGATGGCAAGATATTCTAAAAGAAGACGTTTGCATGTAATATAAGAAATATTCCTCTAGATCTAAAATACAACATGTCTCCTTCATGCGCCCGGCCCTCCAGAAGGAATAAAGCTCACTGGACCAAAGTGTCTCGTAGTTATGATATTCCCAACTACATTCAGACCATGTTTGATGAGAATATAAGGAGTTTTGGAGTTGAAGACGGACAAACTTTTCAAGTTAAATACCCCCTGTAACCTTAACCTTTGACATTATGACCCCAAATTGTAATGTGCACAATTACACTTTATACTGATGTTTCGCACCAAGTTTGACGAAAATAAGAAAATCTAACATGGGGTTTGGAGATGAAAAACAGACAAGATTTTCAATTTTCAGACCCCTGTGACCTCGACATTTGACTACATGACCCCAACGTACAATATGTTTAACTAGATAACTGGACTTCATACTGATGTTTCCCACTAATGTTTTGAAAATAAAGGTCGGCCAAATTTTCAATTGTCAGGCACCCATTACCTTAAACCATTTGACCCCAAATTACAATATGCACAACTAGACTTTATACTGATGCTTCGCACTTGGAGATGAAGAGCGCACCATATAAAGTTGACAGACAGACGGGCCAACATACAGTTAGTTTTCTAACTGATTTCTAGCTGGAAAATATTTACATAAGATTAAACTCGTCCGCTGTATTACCGTTTCAACAAACTTCACACAGTCTCTCATCACGTTCACATAATGTCTTGATCACGATAATTTCTTCGAAACTGGAAAGCGAAAATAGAAAAGATAATTCTTGTCATTTGTTTATATTTTCTACGAGTTATATTAGAACACACGGCCGGTTCGAATCCCGGCAGGGGCACTGGAAATTTCAGACACGCTATACACCGGGCACGGAAAAGAGCCAATTAAGGGGGTCTATACATAAAGAGCTATGATCTGGTACCCGGGTTCCCTTGTATGTGCATCTGTCTCTTCCTGAACTTGGATCTGTCAGGGGTCTTGGAAGTTTCACCTGAGGAGAAATTCCAGGATCGGTCGGGCTATAAATACATTGTGATAATAAAAGCATGAAACTTTATAAAGTCAGTAAGACATGTTTACAAAGGATAAATAAATATGTTGTGGTAAGTACACACATTGTGCTTAAATGGAAAGAAACTTATGACAATTAAATAGATAAAGTCCATAATTAGCTCCATTCTACGTAGTGTGGGATATACATGTACATGTACTTGTATTTGGGTATCACGAGTTGTTAACCGACGATTCTGCTTAATACTTTGTTATAACAAATGCATATGCCTGTATCAACATGAAAATTGTTAAAGAACGGTTTACAAACAATTTCCGACAGCTTATAGGGATTAAACTATAATACTATCCGAGGAGTAATACATGTACAAAGAAAGGGTGTTTTATATTGACATTTACTTTCATCGTAATTGTGATAAGTTTAAAACAAAATAATAGTGTATTCATTTTCAAATTACATGTTATTTAAAAACAAGGATAAAAGAAATTATTGTAACATGACGTGTACGTATATTCTATTTTGGTACAAAACAAATTTTATTTCCTGTTTACTTATGTCTTGTGTTTAGCTCACCCGAGGACGAACAACACGTGTTTAACAAAAATTGTAATACTTTGATGTCTTAAGTCCATCGTTGTCCATTGTTTGTCGTTTATCATTGTCCATTGTTTGTCGTCCATCGTCAACAATGTCTTTTTTGTGCTACCTTCACATCTTCTACACGTACCCCTTAGGCTTTTAAGTAATAGTAAGAGGCTAAATAAAGAAATATATTCAGTATAGAAACCCGAAGGAGGGAGCGCTAGCGACCGACTTGGTTTCTACGTTGGATAAATTTCTCTATTTTGGCCTCTAACTGACTTAGTGTTTGCCCTACATTAAGACTTTATTTACTACCTCTTATTACGTTATGCGAAAACAGGTCTATAGAGTTTGGCTCCATTAAGATAGAGTAATACATAGAATAACCTGTCAGTAGTTTATGGCAAATAGACTGAATTTTTTTTAATTTTAGACATTTTAAGTGGACAAAAATGTAGGACAAACACTAATACAGCTCGGATCTAATGCTCATCTCATCAAGATGAAGTACCTATTTTCCATTTACGCTGGTTCAATATCAAGGTCGGATTTCGAGAGCATTGACCTCTAGCTAAATTCCTGGAAGGATATCAACGAAATTTTGGCCAAGACACTTCAAGGCCAAGCTCACACTTAACGACCAAAGACTAAGAGACTATATGTGTCGTATTGCTCTCAGTCTTCGGTCTCGTTGCTCTCTTTTATTTATATACTGTGTACATACTTTGTTGATTATCATTAATTTAAGTTGCAGGCTTAATTTGCGCTGGCCCTATTAATTGTTCTGTATTAAATGATTATCTGTTCTTTCAAGAAATTTTTACAAAATCCAAATAGCACCTTACAGCACTGGACTATAACCATTAATTTTAGGGGAGGGTGTAGTCCAGAACGGCCCACTTATATTCAATACTATTACAACTGTTATGACCTCTACAACAAAATATTCCATATCACTACTATAGTGATATGGATTTTTTTGTTGTAGAGGCCCAAATACATCAGTACTGTTATGGGCCGACCCCCTGTGTTCTGGACCGGTCCGTTCTGGACGTTCTGGTACTAAACCTTAGGGAAGGACACATGATAATGTTGGTAGAACTTGTCGTTCAACTCTTTAGCTGTACTAAGTAGATCTAGTATAAATTTACATAAATTGCCATTGTGATATTGTAGAAATTGCAATAAGATATTGTGACTAAACCCTTAATATTATCCAAACCGAAAAAACTGTTTAATTGGATGATGCGCCCCTGTTTCTTTTAAAACACGCCCGTTTTCGTTTTTTTTTTTATTTTACTAAACACATGTTCCTGTATAATACGGGAGAATACCGGGTACAGGACTTTATTACATACCTCAAACCGAAACCAAAAGTAGGTGTTAACAGCGATGAAGATGATTACGATAAAACTGAAAGTGAAAGGATTAAACGGAGATAGGATAGTGTTTATGGTTTAATTTCTTATCCTCGGCAGTGCGTATTGGGTGTTGTTTGTAATTATTATTTGATATAATTTGTGCTTAGTGTTTTTATCTAGTACTAGTAGATCTTATAGTTTGTGCTTAGTTACTGAAGTGTTTATTTTTCTTTTCTTAGTTAATTTTAGCATGGTCACAACTAGATCGAAAGTTGAACAACAATGTCGGGTAAGGCCATCCGTAAAAAACAATGATAGATAGCTCCAATACTTCTTGTATTCATATTGGCCTTGTCATGTTAGAGTACAGACGAGATCGAGCTGATATGTTACAGATCTTTAAATCCACTCACGGTTTTGATGATTTAAAATGGGACAGACTTTTTACTTTATCACCGGGAAATCTACGTGGACATCACCTTAAATTTGTTAAGAAAAACTGTCGCCTCAATGTACGCTCACACACATTCAGCCAAAGATCAATAAACTATTGGAACAGTTTAAATAGCAAGACAATAAACGCTAAATCAGTGAATGAATTTAAATCGCTACTTAACAAGGAGAAATGGAACCCGAAAAAATTCAAGCCAAGTTACTACTAATTATTTACTAGCGCACTCCTAAGCAAATACACAAGTGACAGTATAAGTTTAGAGTACTAAAGAAGAGATCACTTAATAGAGGGGCCATGATGGCGTAGCCAGTATTACGGCCCGAAGATCCCGGTATCCAGAAAATAGTTCTATAATTCATATAAAGTCGAAATTTAGAATTTAATAGAGCGATCCAGGCCATTATTGACATATAAGCTATATTAACACACTTATGAGCTTTTATTTTTCTCGA
Source organism: Saxidomus purpurata (assembly GCA_022818135.1). NCBI lineage: Eukaryota > Metazoa > Mollusca > Bivalvia > Venerida > Veneridae > Saxidomus > Saxidomus purpurata. Next base: position 51,890,288 of record JAFMSR010000005.1, on the reverse strand, counting down.
AAAATACCAGTGCTCACATAATATAAACTAGTTATCACCTAAGGGTTAGTCAAATTCATTTGGCTCATCAATTTGACCCATTTTTTATCTGATATTGTCAAACCTCAGAAGAAAGCGCCCATACCATAACTATCTTGCTGGCTTCAACGTCCAATTATTTAGGCTACACTAGGGCTTGCATGTTTACCGCGTTTTGGGGGCGGGCAAGTGGGAGGGGTAGGTACTTCAGGAAAAGTAAAAGGTTATGATTCAAAATTGATTTGTGCTACAGTAGATCATTATCTTACAAGCTCTGCAATTACAGATACTACTGGACACTATGAATGGAACTTGAGCAGTCTTGGAGCATTTTTATCTCAATAAAATTTTAAAAAATCATCTCTTTTCAGTGTTTATTAACATCGTTTTCACAGAACCTCAGATTTGTAAACAATTACTTTGTGTAAGTGACACTGAAATTTTGTAATCTATTAAGATTTGGACCTCATGCACTTCATAAGGGGATTTAGATCTATGTCAATTTTATGTGTTCATAAGAAAGTTTGATTTCTATTTGAGCAAGAAGAGGTGTCTTAATTGTGCCTTTTCCCCTAAGAATGACATGTATGGCTTTAACTCCTGGATTTTAATTCAAAATGTATAAACATTTCAGAAAAAGCACAAAAATTAAAACAAACCCTTGCATGCATGTTTGATGTCAATAATGGCTTAAGTATGTCGATGATACCCATGTGTAGCTATGTGTTTCAGTAGCACAGAATGCCAACAAATTTATTTTCTCAATGTGTCTTAAGGATGGCAATTCTGGTGTGTAACTGCATGATCAGTTCTGACCATAATAAACCGATTTCTTTAGAAAGTTGTGGTTTCATCAGATTCTGCTGTGAAATGAAAAAAGGAAAATACCAAAACATGCAACAAGAAATGACTGGATGGTTTCTAATAAGTTTTACTCTTTTGAGAACCATAGGATAGCACAATTTTCATAGCTTTGTACTCCTAAACACACCATTGACTTAATATCCAAACCCATTAGACAACACTCATCACATATAAAGTACTTTAGTATGAAACACAGCAATGGTGACTTGTAAGTGGCAATTATATCAGCAACATTTATTATATGGTACACTGTGTTTACAAAAACTCTGAATACATTATTACATTATGATGGAATACACGAACCGCCTCTGTTGAACAGTCGTATGAAACTCATATATGAAGGCTATCTACAAGTGATATCAACTATTTTCTTCAAATTTAATATTTTTATTAGATACAAAGGAGCACTGAACACAAATTGATAGATTTATTTCAGTATAAAATGTACATTAACATGGTTATAAAACATTTCATATAGCACTGTTTTTATATAACTTGTATAAATACTGATGATGATAATGGCAAATGTGATCAATGAGAAGATGATGTATAATGAACGATGTTAAACACATTATACACACTCAGGATAACATATAAAAGAGATAAAAAGTTTCCCTTATTTCCATTGTGGTCCTCATGAAGAAGCAAAAGAATACATGTACTCATTTGCAGAAAAGAATAGTTGCATGTCTTTCAGTTGAAAAATATTGCACAATTTTGGCTCCAAGAAGTACTCACAAGCACTTTGCTTTCATATTCTACTACATCTACTGTCAACATTTCCGAGGTGCTTCACAACATCTGGATATTGAGGAAACTTAACATTCATGATAGGTGATTTCTTGGCTTTTGTATTTGATCTGTGTCCTTTTTTAGTACTTGTACAAAACTTACAAAATTCTAAGACAAAATGGAAGAACACAGCTTATAACAATCTAATCATGTGACTCCTTTCAAAGATCTGACAATTCATAACTGTCATACCTTCATGCATAATTTAAATGCGCACAGTACTAAGTGGAAACTTTACTTCATTATCGGGTGCTACCGTTCCATATAACACTATCTCCTAATACTGGGTCACACATCTCAGAATAATACTGAAAGAAGTCTGAGTTACGGGGAGACTAATATGCCTTGTTAACCTGTTTGGGACTTGTAGATAACTAGGTAGGGAGATTGCTACAAGCTTGTAGTATATTTTGTAGAACAAAACCAGTTTAGAGACTAGAAGCCTGTTGTCAAGGGTACTCCAGCCAAGGGTGCATTATTTCAATATATCTTATTCGAACTACAATTTTTCCACTCTAAAATGAAGAATTAGATATCACTTTACCTGAAAACCTAAAGGTTTATGAAAAATTTCACCACTGATAAAAAATCATGCAATTTTACATGCACGCCGTATAATGGCAGGTACCCGGTTGATAAAACTGACCTTCATCGCTGAAGAGTTTCAATTGTTACGTAAATTGCTATATTTTTAGCACACCTTAGCATGAAGTGCTCAAAGTGAGCTAGTGTGGTTGTCAGTCTGTCTTTAATAATAATAATAGTTAATAATAATCATAACGACATTAGATCAACAAAAGTATAATATCTTGGTCTTGGAAATCTAGGTCAAGTTCTAATATTGATCACTTGGGGTCAAAAACTAGGTCACATGGTCAAATCAAAAGAAAACTCAGGTGAGCGATATAAGACCATGTTGGCCCTCTTGTTTATTTTTGTTATTTTGCCTCTTACTTTCTTAAACCCTTGAAATCTAGTCTTTTTGATCAATTTCTTATAAGGGGTCAGCATTAAAAAGTTAGGGTCAGTAGGGAGACCCAAAACATACATTGTTTTTGTCAATATTTAAATAGAGAATGGGTGAAAGAACTGACTAGTCAGGCAGGGTTGCATTGTTAGAGGGTAGGCTATTTTGAAGGTAATCTTAATTTGTTCAAACCTGAAAGAGACTGATGGGCAACATTATAATTTGGGTAAAATTTATAATAATAATATGCTCTGCCTTTCTGTTATAGTAATTTAAAAAAGAGGTACATTCTTTTGAATTGAACTGGTAGTTTTAACATGAAGTAAACAACTTAATACCGGTTGTTTGACTTTGAATGCAGTTGTGTAAAATTGCAACAAAAGATTCACGATACTGTATCAATGCAAGAGTAGTCCTATCATTAACGTATTATTGATTTTGACATGATCGCGTCATGCTTTTCGAAGGCTGAATGGTTTTACTGCAATAAACATAAAACATTTTAAAAAAATTCAGTTGAGTTTAGATATTGGATAATTAGTGGTTAACAGGGAGTATGCAAGAAAAATAGGCAGTTACAGCAGAAATAATCAGCAAGTAGACATGATTTAAAAATTACATGTTACTAAGGCGGAGTATTTATCTTGTGAAGCAATTGATATTCCTGCCTAACCTGCATAATTATGTAATTACATGAATAAATTTCTGCTACATAAGTGGGTAAAAGTGTGAAGAATATAGAAGTGTTTTCTGTATTGAATATGTGTAAAAAGTGAATCAACATTCAGAAATCTGACATTATCAAAGAGACAAGTTTATCGCATAAGTTTATCGCATAAGTAAGTACAAAATTAATAATTGTATATTATTATCCCCTGTCAAAGGTGGAGGGATATTGTTTTGGCTTTGTCCGTCTGTCTGTCCACTTGCACATTCTTTCATTCCCTGGTTACTTATTCATTAGGGTTAAAGGGTGTACATTGGTCATTTACATTCACTTAGCATTACAGCTAAGTGGTAACCACAAGTCGAGAATAGCACCAAAGGCCAAAATGTGGGGGCGTCTGTCCGTCCAGTCATAACTTAGGAACCAATGGATAGCATTTCCTGAAGTGAACCGTAGTTTAGCATAATGCTGCGGCACACATGCAACTTTCTTTACAACTGGTTTAGTTTTATTGCCCTTTAATTATTATTTTCTTCCAAATTCAATATGATAACATTAAAATTCTATTTTGTCTGCAACCTGTTATCAAAATTCAATTGTAATTGGCGCAAATAAGTAAATGATCACTCTTTCTTATATCCACAAACCAGACACTACAGTTAAACCTGTATAATTCAGTCACCAGAACCTGCAGCCATACAATACAGTTAATCCTGTATAATCCAGTCACCAAAACCTGCAGCCATACAGTACAATTAAACCTGTATAATCCAGTCACCAAAACCTGCAGCCATACAGTACAATTAAACCTGTATAATCCAGTCACCAAAACCTGCAGCCATACAGTACAATTAAACCTGTATAATCCAGTCACCAAAACCTGCAGCCATACAGTACAGTTAAACCTGTATAATCCAGTCACCAATACATGCAGCCATATAGTACAGTTAATCCTGTATAATCCAGTCACCAAAACCTGCAGCCATACAATACAGTTAATCCTGTATAATCCAGTCACCAAAACCTGCAGCCATACAGTACAATTAAACCTGTATAATCCAGTCACCAAAACCTGCAGCCATACAGTACAGTTAAACCTGTATAATCCAGTCACCAATACATGCAGCCATACAGTACAATTAAACCTGTATAATCCAGTCACCAAAACCTGCAGCCATACAGTACAATTAAACCTGTATAATCCAGTCACCAATACATGCAGCCATACAGTACAATTAAACCTGTATAATCCAGTCACCAAAACCTGCAGCCATACAGTACAGTTAAACCTGTATAATCCAGTCACCAATACATGCAGCCATACAGTACAATTAAACCGTATAATCCAGTCACCAAAACCTGCAGCCATACAGTACAATTAAACCTGTATAATCCAGTCACCAATACATGCAGCCATACAGTACAATTAAACCTGTATAATCCAGTCACCAAAACCTGCAGCCATGCAGTACAATTAAACCTGTATAATCCAGTCACCAATACATGCAGCCATGCAGTACAATTAAACCTGTATAATCCAGTCACCAAAACATGCAGCCATGCAGTACAATTAAACCTGTATAATCCAGTCACCAAAACATGCAGCCATGCAGTACAATTAAACCTGTATAATCCAGTCACCAAAACATGCAGCCATGCAGTACAATTAAACCTGTATAATCCAGTCACCAAAACATGCAGCCATACAGTACAATTAAACCTGTATAATCCAGTCACCAATGCATGCAGCCATACAGTACAATTAAACCTGTATAATCCAGTCACCAATGCATGCAGCCATACAGTACAATTAAACCTGTATAATCCAGTCACCAAGCAGCAGCCATACAGTACAATTAAACCTGTATAATCCAGTCACCAATGCATGCAGCCATACAGTACAATTAAACCTGTATAATCCAGTCACCAATACATGCAGCCATACAGTACAATTAAACCTGTATAATCCAGTCACCAATGCATGCAGCCATACAGTACAATTAAACCTGTATAATCCAGTCACCAATACATGCAGCCATACAGTACAATTAAACCTGTATAATCCAGTCACCAATACATGCAGCCATACAGAACAGTTAAACCTGTATAATCCAGTCACCCATACATGCAGCCATACAGTACAATTAAACCTGTATAATCCAGTCACTAATACATGCAGCCATACAGTACAATTAAACCTGTATAATCCAGTCACCAATACATGCAGCCATACAGTACAATTAAACTTGTATAATCCAGTCACCAAAACATGCAGCCATGTAGTACAGTTAAATCTATATCCAGTCACCAATACATGCAGCCATACAGTACAGTTAAACCTGTATAATCCAGTCACCAATACATGCAGCCATACAGTACAGTTTTTCCACAGAAAATCTCGCAGACTACAACTTGTTGTCTAAAACGCAGACCTGCAGACTCCTGTAATTATATTGGGAATGTGTTGATGGGTGTGAAAAACACATACAAACTTTTAATGTAAATAAGAAGAAGAGATTGAGTGGATATGATTGTAGTTGCTAAGTGACAGAAAGTTAAAGGTCCATTACTAATACCAAATTTAATTTTCTTTTAAATCTGGAATTGTAACAGGGAAAGACAGTTTGAAACTGGCTTCTTAAACTTCATAATAGCGGTTGAGTATTTCCCAGTTTAAAATACTGCTGCAGAAAAACAAGTGAATGTTTGTATATTTCCTTAGATTGACCTGGGTGGTCTTTTTGTCCTACATTCGCTTTATTGAATATTGTAAACAGTCAGACATGTACTTTGCACATCATTGGAAGTAAAGTTCTTCACTTGTAATTCAAAATAGGCTTATTTATGTACAACCTATTTACAGCGTCACTCTAGGACATTTTTGGAAAATTACAAAGATATTTGAAAATTGGAAAACCTACTATTGTTTTTGAAAAGGCAAAAATATAATTTATTATTCTTTTGTTAAACTAAAATTTTCAACACAGTATGGTGTGACATTCAATGCAGTATGCCATATTTTCCCTTCTGAGAAGACACCCGTTACGATTCCAGATTTAAAAGAAAATTTGATTTGGTGTTAGTAATGGACCTTTTAGATAAATAATCTTGTTAGAAAAAGTGCCCCGTCTATAAATAAAATATCATATTTAATATATTTTGTTGTGAATTCTTTGTATCTGAAACAAAACAGAAACAACATTGTATACGTTTTGTACTTAATTAAAATAAAAAAGTATATACTATTTACATAGACATTTTAATGAGAGACGTGGTAAACCAAATATATTTTATACACCTCTGTTTTAATGTGACAATAATCATAATTTGCAGTACATGTATATACATTGAACTAAGAACTGGTTACTCCAAACAAATTTTAGATAGATAGTGTCAAATCAATAAACATATTAAATGAAAACAATTGCTGCCACATTTGTTATTTTGTGTTCCTGTTTCATTTATTATTTTAACAAACTGAAACAGAATGATTCTCTTACAGTCATGGTATGCCAATAATGCATATTAACAAGCATACCATGATAATAATATTATTTATGAATTGATGCCACGAGAGACATGTTGTTTAGAAAACAAAACAATTCTATGGGATACAAATAGTCAGACTTAGATAAAACAAGTTCAGACCAGTTTAATGGATAATCAACAAGTTCTTCATTATTCAGGAAAATATCATGTTTCCCTTCATTTACAATAACATGTCTGCACTTTTCACACCTTTCAACCCTTTTATACATGTATGTTACACTTATGTGCATGTGCAAATATTTTGAGTACTCTGCGGAAAGGTGTACATCTAACTTACAAGATTATATTCTAAAGTGAATGTCACTTATGAAGCTTACCTTATTAAAGATAATATAATTATTCAGGGTGATACTCCTTATAGGTGAAGAAGATGAGTTTTAGACTGTAAAAACACAGGCAGCATGGTTTTCTGTTTTAGACAGCTCCAGATTTGATTTAAAAATTAAGGAAGTTGTATAAAATCATCAGGAGATAAGTTCGGCAAAGAACAAAGCTTCATACAAAACAATCATAAAAAACTCCAAAATTTTAATCTTTAATCTATGAGATTTAACTGACTTTGCTAAAATAGGCATCATAAATTCAGGGGTCTCCAAGAAAAATCAGGAGACTAGGCTAAGCCGCTTGTAAGTATAATTACTTTAACAGACATGTGAAGTATTCTAGTTTAACATATTATACACAATGTCTTTTAGTCAAACAATAATTGTGCAATCCAGGCACTGCACATCTAATAAGCTACTGATCTAACAGTCTACAGATCAAACTGTTCAGTAAAGCTGCACTGTATTGATTGTGGAAGCCATTATCTCACCCATTGCCTGCACAGGTGGAAGGAACATACCTTTGACTTTTTTTTCTTAAGCTAATGCTTTTTTTCTATGCATTTTAAAATTGATATCAGAATAAATAAAAAAAAAAATTGAAAAAAAAAATTTTTTTTTCTTCATAGCTCTTTACTATAGACTATAGACCTGTGATTGCCTGTAGGTTACCAAAGAACTACTGAAATTGTTCTTCTCTGGCTGCACAGTCTGGATCAGACACAAGTTGAGGGTAATTTGATATTGGATGTAATGCAAGCCTGTGACTTGTTGTCAGATTATGAAATAGATGTGATGTGGCAGATACGTTTTTCCTGTTCATACATGGGATGGTATGTTAGGTATTCATAGATTAAAATTGCATTCAATAGAATTTTCATACCTCAGTTGGCCTGGTATATGTTAATTCATGTACATTGTATATAAAGGTAAAAAGTTAGATTAATATCGATTTGTCATGTGCATTTCAAAACATATAGATTCAATAAGAGGAAACTGGATGTTGAATCTTTTTGTGCATTTTTTCCAGTGAAATAAGATTATACTCAATTAGCCTACCAGTTGTTCTTGAGTCTATTGTATTTCTATACCATAGATGATTTTATCAGTGTATTTTCTGATTACAAGTCATAATCTGATATCACTTCCTTATAGATAAATTTAAATCAATGGCAAATTTTGTGAATAGATATATGACTTCACTAATAAGAAGGATCTTTACTGTCACAGGTAAGTTTTACTGTCATTGAATTACTGAACTTTCATAGGTAAGATATGATAAATACTGTCATAAGTAAGATAGGATAAACTGACATAGGTATGATAGAATAAATACTGTCATAGGTAAGATAGGATAAATACTGTTCATAGGTAAGATAGGATAAATACTGTCATAAGTTAAGATAGGATAAATACTGTCATAAGTAAGATAGGATAAATACTGTCATAGGTAAGAAAGGATAAATACTGTCATAAGTAAGATAGAATAGATACTGTCATATGTAAGATAAGATAAATACTGACATAGGTATGATAGAATAAGTACTGTCATAGATAAGATAGGATAAATATTTTTTATTGGTAAGATAGGATAAATACTGTCATAGGTTAAGATAGGATAAATACTGTCATAAGTAAGATAGGATAAATACTGTCATTGGTAAGATAGAATAAATACTGTCATAATAGTATAATAAATATTTTAGGTAGATAGGATAGATACTGTCATATGTAAGATAAGATAAATACTGACATTGGTATGATAGGAATAAGTACTGTCATAGATAAGATAGAATAAATACTGTTATAGGTAAGATATGGATAAATACTGTCATAGGTAAGATAGGATAAATACTGTCATAGGTAGGATATGATAAATACTGTCATAGGTAGGATATGATAAATACTGTCATAAGTAAGATAGAATAAATACTGTCATAAGTAAGATAGGATAAATACTGTCATAGGTAAGATGGGATAAATACTGTCATAGATAAGATAGGATAAATATTGTCATAGGTAAGATGGGATAAATACTGTCATAGATAAGATAGGATAAATACTGTCATAGGTAAGATAGGATAAATACTTTCATAAGTAAGATAGGACAACTACTGTCAAAGCTTAGATATGATAAATACTGTTTAAGGTAAGATAGGATAATACTGTCATAGGTAAGATGGGATAAATATTTTCATAGTTAAGATAAAATACAGTAAAACTTCGTTAACTAGAGCATCGATAACTCAAGAACCCCAGATAACTCGAGGACTCATGTCGGTCCCGGCAATTTTGCCTATATGATTAACCCTAAAATACTATCGATAACTCGAGCATCGATAACTCGAGCACCCCGGATAACTCGAGGAACACCTGTGGTCCCGCCAGGTAGATTTCTTACTAAATTACCTGCGACAACTCAAGGTCACTGATTATCAGATTTTTCTCACCTCCGATGGTGTATCATTATTTTGAGACGTCATGGGAAAAACTTTTTTGTTAATTGATTGTTCGATTCGATTAATCGGCCGGCCCTGGCTAAAAGATAAAAGTTTATTCGCACATAACGTCTTAAACATGTGTAATTACAGCCACTTGTTACTTTTATTGAATAAGAAGAAAATAAAGAAAATTATGTTTGCGAGTTTTAAATTACGAGACCTTAACGATGAGAAGATGGAATTTTTGTTTGAGTCTGGGTAGACTTTTGATGATAAAGCTTGAGAGAAAATTCCAAACTGCATATTCTTTCTAGAATTATAGAAATAAACACGAATAGATTATAGAAATAAACATCAAGCGAAGAACCCGATCTCGGGGAGATACAGTAGCTAGATCGGACAAGCAGAAAACCAAAACAGGAACGAAACGCAAGTTGGAGACAAAGACCATTGAGTTTAAATACAATACCATCATGGAACTTAAAAAGGGTCATGACTGAAAGAAATGTGCATTTTCTTTGTTTCAAAGCTGTTTCATGGCTATATTTTGCCTATGCAGAAAAACTTATAAAATTCCCATGGTTCGGATAACTCGAGAACCCGGATAACTCGAGCATTTTACTCATCCCCGTGCGACCTTGAGTTATCGAGGTTTTACTGTAGATACTGTCATAGAAAAGATAGGATTTATACTGTCATAGGTAAGATAGGACAAAAACTGGTGTAGGTAAGACATAATAGATACTCTCATAGGTAAGATAAAGGTTGAAACCTTTAAATGTAGTTTCTACTGTTTTCTATATAGATTTAACCGTTATTGTATGTTACTGCTCTAGGTAAGTTAGGATAAATACTGCACTGGGTAAGATAGGAAAAATACTCACATAGGTTAGTGTAGTAGGAAAAATATGTTCATAGGTTTGTTTAGTAGGAAAAATACGTTCATAGGTTAGTTTAGTAGGATTAATACTGCCATAGTTAAGATAGAATAAATTCTAGCCTAGGTAAGATAGGATTAATATGGCTCTAGGTAAGATTAGATAAATACTGTCCTAGGTAGGATAGTATAAGTACTGTCCAAGGTAAAATATGGTAAATACTGTCAGAGGTAAGGTTGGATAAATACTGTCATAGGTAGGATATGATAAATACTGTCATAGGTAAGATATGATAAATACTGTCATAGGTAAGATATGATAAATACTGTCATAGGTTAAGATAGGGTAAATACTGTCATAGGTAGGATATGATAAATACTGTCATAGTTAAGATATGATAAATACTGTCATAGGTAGGATATGATAAATACTGTCATAGGTAGTATATGATAAATACTGTCATAGGTAGGATATGATAAATACTGTCATAAGTAAGATAGGATAAATACTGTCATAGGTAGGATATGATAAAAACTGTCATAGGTAGGATATGATAAATACTGTCATAGGTAAGATAGGATAAATACTGTCATAGGTAGGATATGATAAATACTGTCATAGGGTAAGATATGATAAATACTGTCATAGGTAGGATATGATAAATACTGTCATAGGTTAAGATAGGATAAATACTGTCATAGGAAGGATAGGATAAATACTGTCATAGGTAAGATAGGATAAATACTGTCATAGGTAGGATATGATAAATACTGTCATAGGTAGGATATGATAAATACTGTCATAGGTAAGATATGATAAATACTGTCATAGGTTAAGATAGGATAAATACTGTCATAGGTTAAGATAGGATAAATACTGTCATAGGTAAGATAGGATAAATACTGTCATAGGTAGGATATGATAAATACTGTCATAGGGTAAGATAGGATAAATACTGTCATAGGTAGGATATGATAAATACTGTCATAGGTTAAGATAGGATAAATACTGTCATAGGAAGGATATGATAAATACTGTCATAGGTAAGATATGATAAATACTGTCATAGGTTAAGATAGGATAAATACTGTCATAGGTTAAGATAGGATAAATACTGTCATAGGTAAGATATGATAAATACTGTCATAGGTAAGATAGGATAAATACTGTCATAGGTAAGATAGGATAAATACTGTCATAGTTAAGATAGGATAAATACTGTCATTGGTAAGATAGGATAAATACTGTCATAGGTAGGATATGATAAATACTGTCATAGGTAGGGTATGATAAATTCTGTCATAGGTAAGATATGATAAATACTGTCATAGGTAGGATATGATAAATACTGTCATAGGTAGGATATGATAAATACTGTCATAGGTTAAGATAGGATAAATACTGTCATAGGTTAAGATAGAATAAATACTGTCATAGGTAAGATAGGATAAATACTGTCATAGGTAAGATAGGATAAATACTGTCATAGGTAAGATAGGATAAATACTGTCATAGTTAAGATAGGATAAATACTGTCATAGGTAAGATATGATAAATACTGTCATAGGTAGGATATGATAAATACTGTCATAGGTTAAGATATGATAAATACTGTCATAGGTAGGATATGATAAATACTGTCATAGGTTAAGATATGATAAATACTGTCATAGGAAGGATATGATAAATACTGTCATAGGTAAGATAGGATAAATACTGTCATAGGTAGGATATGATAAATACTGTCATAGGTAGGATATGATAAATACTGTCATAGGTAAGATATGATAAATACTGTCATAGGTTAAGATAGGATAAATACTGTCATAGGTTAAGATAGGATAAATACTGTCATAGGTAAGATAGGATAAATACTGTCATAGGTAAGATATGATAAATACTGTCATAGGTAAGATAGGATAAATACTGTCATAGTTAAGATATGATAAATACTGTCATTGGTAAGATAGGATAAATACTGTCATAGGTAGGATATGATAAATACTGTCATAGGTAGGGTATGATAAATTATGTCATAGGTAAGATATGATAAATACTGTCATAGGTAGGATATGATAAATACTGTCATAGGTAAGATATGATAAATACTGTCATAGGTTAAGATAGGATAAATACTGTCATAGGTTAAGATAGGATAAATACTGTCATAGGTAAGATAGGATAAATACTGTCATAGGTAAGATATGATAAATACTGTCATAGGTAAGATAGGATAAATACTGTCATAGTTAAGATATGATAAATACTGTCATAGGTAAGATATGATAAATACTGTCATAGGTAGGATATGATAAATACTGTCATAGGTAGGATATGATAAATTCTGTCATAGGTTAAGATAGGATAAGATAGGATAAATACTGTCGTACTACAACTGCTGTCCTTACCCCTTGGGTGTCATGCACCACACCCAGGGAGCTACCTGAAGGTCAACGTCCTTAGGGCCCAAACATGTAAAGAGTTACATACGAAGAGGTTGTGTCTGGGCTGTTACTTATACATGCATAGACTGACAACTTAATTATATATTATAATTATGTTATATGCCACACCCAGGTAGCTAGCTACCTTGAATGTCAAGTTGACACTTCGGGCTTTGTTTTCACTTCTACATTCATGTCATTTTTAAGGGTCAAAGGTCGCCAGACTATATCTCCTTAACCTTTTGAAGGTTGGTAAAATGTTCATCTTATCATGTTGACAAAGATCTAGGTCACTCTTTGGGTCAAAGGTCATGTCTCTATATCTCTCAAACACATTGAAAGATTTTCATGAAACTTGGATAAAATGTTCAACTTATCATGATGACATTCAGTGTCAAAGGTCATGAAATCTATCTCCTTAAACTATTGAAGGACTTTATGAAACTCTGGTAAAATGCTCATCTTGGTGCTTCATTTTTGGTTGGGGACTTTGTATTGCATGGAAATAACTTGTTGCCTGAGCTGTATCTTAATAGATTTTAAAGTCACAGGATCACAGTTTCAAGTAGCTCTTATTCTACAAAGAAATGTGTTTTACCAGCAGAAATGATCTTTATTTGTACCACACTCATTCCTTAGTTGAACTTTGCTTTTTAAATTGATATACATGTTAGAAATTTAGCACAGGTTTTTTTTTCAATGATATTGCAAAAAATAAGAAAGGCTTTCTGGCAACTCTTTTTCATGAAGAAATTATTTGAATATGAAAGAAAGTCATATTTCAACATTTTTTTAGAGTGAATAGAATATGGTTTTATCATTATCCTACAGTAGATTTATATTTTGTATCAGTAAACTCAATGTGATCCTGGGACTTTAATGGCTTGATATATAAATAGAATACAATGAGAGAAACTTTGTGAATGATTACTCTTGTTGTTTGTAATTATGTTTTAAGAATTTGTCATTTACAAGTTCAAAAACAATTTTTAAACTTTAATTTCTTCGTAACTTAGTTTTTCTTTTCAGACTCATAACAGAATGTGATATCATCCAAGAATAACTTTATAATAATGTTTTCTGTTTTTTCATTTCTCTGCAGATGTTAGATAGGGAAGGAAATATACAATAGTGAGGCTGGAATGATGTTGCTCAATTTATTTGTCACCATGGTAACTGTTGCTACAACAAGTAGTGGTAGATGTATGTGTCACTGGAACTGCTGCTCAGAACTTTGTCAGAAAGGTAACAATAATCAGGTCTTACTATAATTACTGCCTCAAGTGGGATAGGGCAAGGGACAGAGAGCGAGCTACTGACTATCAGAATTATACTATCAATTCTGTAAGTGCAATTATTGTATATTTAATGTTGAAGGGTATTGTAGTGAAATGAAATAAGTAGCTTCAGTCAAAGCATAGAAAGACAACAGCTATTTCTGTAACAGAAATAATTTTTCACGAAGGCAAATCACAATATTGTTTATATATTGAATCTTTACTGACAAAGTCTTTTTCGGATGGTGGGTCAAGTTCACACTTAAGAGTCATTATACCCCCGAAATGAAGTTTAGTGGGGTATATAAGAGTCACCCGGTGGATGGTCGGTCGGTCGGTCGGTCGGGCGGGCGGTCTGTTGCATTTTCCTTGTCCAGAACATAACTTGAAAACTACAGGTTGGAATTCAATACAACTTCATACAATGGTCAAGCACATTGAGAGGAAGTGTAGTGCACAAGAACCATAACTCCATCTTGACTTATTACAGAGTTCTTGCACTTTGTTACTTTTCCTTGTCCGAAGGATAACTTGAAAACTTCTGGTTGGAATTTAATACAACTTCATACAATGGTCAAATACATTGAGAGGAAGTACAGTGCACAGGAACCATAACTCCATCTTGACTTATTACAGAGTTATTGCCCTTTGTTAGTTTTCCTTATCCGGAGCATAACTTGAAAATTACTGGGTGGAATTCAATACAACTTCATACAATGGTCAAGTACATTGAGAGGAAGTGCAGTGCACAGGAACCATACCCTATCTTGACTAATCACAGAGTTATTGCCATTTGTTACTTTTCATTGTGTAGAGCATAATTCGAAAACTAGTGGTTGGAATTAGATACAACTTCATACAATGTACAAGCACAGTGAGAGGAAGTGCAGTGTACAAGAACAATAACTCTATCTTAACAAAATGCAGAGTTATTGCCAAGAACAATATCTCTATTTTAGTACTTTTTGCAAAGTATTCTGTTACTACGAACTTCATCAGTTTATAAAGCAGTCTTTCGGGGGTATTAATCACATTTAGTGATAGCTCTAGTTTGTTTTTGTATATGCTCCCTATTTCTATATAGCCCATAGAAGGATTTCCAAGAAACTTTGGTAAAATGTTCACCGTATCAAGAAGACACTCAGAACCTATGTTACAATGCTGCCAGCACATGGTCAAAGTCACACTTACGGGTCATTGATTTTTCTTCTCAGCTCCACATCTCCAGACCCCCTTGAAGGATTTACGTGAGCTTTGGAACCCATCTTCAAACCCCTTCTGCTCAACATTAAGGTCACACTTAGGGGTCAAATATGATGAGACAATATATCCCAAATCCCATGAAGGATTTTCTTGAAAGTTGGGTCAAGATGCAATCTCATTGAAACAGTCAATGTGAATGTCACAGTTAGGGGTCAAAGGTCATAAGACCATATCTCCTTAACCCTTTGAAAAATTGACATGCAGAAAATATGTTCTAACTGTGCCCTCCTATGGTCATGGTATAAGTAAGGGTCAAAGGTCATAAGACAACCGCTTCCAAGCCCCATGAAAGACTTTGCAGATGATTTTCATGGCGCTTAATTGTTACAGCTGTCTTGGTTCAATCTAAAGGTCAAAGTTTGGGATCAAAGGTCATGTGACTTAATTTTGTTTCCATTCTGTAGCCTTGGACCAGACATACTGAATTTAAAATGAGCATGTCACAAAATTAGTGTTAGTTATATAGTTTTTTAGGTTAAGGTAACAGGAAAAGCTATTTCTTGTAACAAGGCATATTTTGTGGTGATAAGTTATTCATGTTCAGTGCAAAAACTTGAAGCCCATAATTATAATTAATTGTCAACAGAAAAGAAGATAAATTGAGTAAAGGCACATCAGCTTAAATTCCATATTATTGTGACTGTTAAGTAAAATGTTGTTACTATATTTCAGTGTTGTTTTGGATATTTGTCTTAACTGTGTGTAGTGCATCTAATCTTAACAGTGTAACATCAGCTTCGACTGAGGATGTATGTAACAGTGAGTATCAAATATGTAACCATTTCACCAGCATTTAAACCAACTACATGGTCTAGTGCTGGTCAGTTGTTGTAGCTAACTTTAGCTAATGGCTCAAAGTTTGTTTTTAAAATCATGGATGTCCAGTGTCCAGCATCCACATTATAGCACCCACTTAGTATAAAACACAGTGTATATTGTCAAAAGAAAGTGCATAAATTGTGTAATGTACATTAAATTACTTCAAAATTGCTCCACTCTATCATGCATCAACTGTAAACACAGCAGGGTTCTTAACAATTAAATATTGATCATTTTCAGCTCATTTTCATTGCTCATTGTCTGGTGTATGTTGTACATCCATTCACCATTTCCTTTGAAAGACAATCTCCTCATAAACAAGTTGGCCAATGCTAATGAAAATTGGTAGGCATGTTCCTTGCATGAACTTTTAACAAAGTTGCTCAAAGAATTCTATTCCTTGTAGAAATTTGGTTGCCATGGCAACAGAAAGGAAAATATTCAAAATTGTTCCTTCAAAAAACTACCTAAGAGCTTATAGCTTGTAGTATGTCTAGTTGCCCCTGCGTCTAAATTGACCCGATCCCTGGGGTGGACACTTGATTTTACATAGGCTTTTATGGGAAAACTTTACCAAAAGGCTTGGATCTTAGATATTAGGCATGAAAAACAGCTCACTAGACCTCTACCAATATTTTCTATCAAGATTGACTCTGCATGGGGAGTCACTTGATTTTACATAGGCTTATACCAATGTATAGAAAAACCTTAAAAATCTTCTTCTCTGAAACTAAAAGGCCTAGATATTAGATATTTAGCATGTAGCATTGGCTAGTGGACCTCTACCAAGATTGTTCAAATTATGAGCCCTGGGTCAAAAGTGACTCCGCACGGGGGTCACTTAGTTTTACATGGGCTTATATAGGAAAAAGTTCAAAAATCTTCTTTTCTTAAACCACAAGTCCTAGAGCTTAGATATTTGGCATGTAGCATTGGCTAGTGGACCTCTACCAAGATTGTTCAAATGATGACCCCTAGGTCAAAATTGACCCCCCCCCTCCCCGCACAGGTGGTCACTTTGTTTTGCATAGGCTTATATAGGAAAAACTTAAAAAATTTTCTTCTCTAAAACCACAATGCCTAGAGCTTAGATATTTGGCATGTAGCATTTGCTAGTGGACCTCTAGCAAGATTGTTCACATCATGACCCCTGGGTCAAATTGACCACAGTCACTTGGTTTTGCATAGGCTTATATAGGTAAAACCAATGGTAGTCAGGTGAGCGATTTAGGGCCATCATGGCCCTCTTGTTTCAGGGATGTTTTGTTTTTAGTCTTGAAATTCAGCTTTTGTAAAGTTAGCATGTCTTAACAGAAAAACATGTAGGTTACTTGCTAAGGTTTGAAAGTACTTGCAATACTTAATAAGTGTTTTAACTGATTTAAGTCACAGGTGCTCAGAAGCTTAGTAACTATGTGCTAGCTTTATTATGATTACCAGTTTTCACTGTATGAGCTTTGTGTTAAATAGATATTTAACATATTTTTATCAAGTATTTCTTCATAGTTTATGAGTCATGTCTTCCAGAGAAAAAACGCATTACCGGTATATTCTGTTGATGACTCTTGTAATAACTTGTCATTATGGAAATGAATTTTAATCTGTCTGATTCTTCCAATACATTTGACAAGTTATCGTTAGACATATTGTTATTCACTGGTTTGTAAGTTCATGTGAGCACCTCAGCACTATGCAAACCTTGTGTGGAGTGATCACAATTCTTCTTCAGCAAAGATTTGTAAACATGATTATAATTATTATTCATATTCATATAATGAGAAAGAAAAAGGTAAAAACATATAAAGTATTTGAAATGTTACTTGAAACCTTGCCATGAAGCCAGTTGTGAAAGACAGGCTTTGATAGTCAGTGAAGTAAAAGTTAATGTGCAGTGTAATTGAGGTTGCCCAATCACTGCCTTTGTAACACATAGCAAGAGTGCAGTACATGTAATCTAAGAACCTGTGACATGTGCAATATTTTTTGCAGCATTATATTATATTTATTAGCTCACCTGGTACAAAGTGCCAAAGTGAGCTATTAGGATTGCATTCTGTCCGGCGTACGTCGTACGGTGTACGTCCGTTAACATTTTCCTTCAAACAACAGTCATCTCCTCTGAAACCAATAGGCTAATGATGATATAGCTTGGCAGGGATGTTCCTTGCATGAAGCCCATTCATAGTTGTTAAAATAATTCCATTCCATGCAGAACTCTGGTTGCTAATTGGCAACAGAAAGGAAAAACTTTAAAAGTCTTCTTTCAAGAACAGGAAGGCGTAGAGATTAGATATTTGGCATGTGGCATTACCTGGCATGTGGCATTACCTAGTGGACATCTACGAAGATTGTTCAAAATTGACTCTGCTCAGTGGGTCACTTGTTTTAACATAGGCTTATATAGGAAAACTTTAAAAATCTTCTGCTCTGGAACCAACAGGCCTAGAGCTTAGATATTTAGCATGTGGCATAACCTAATAGACTTCTACCAAGATTGTTCAAATTATGACACCTGGGTCAAAATTGACACCTTGCAGGGGTCACTTGTTTTTATGCCCCCGAAGGGAGGCATATTAAAATCGCACCGTCTGTCCGTCTGTCTGTCTATCTGTCCGTCCATCCGTGCGTCCCCACTTACAAATTCGTGTCCGGACTGTAACTCTGTCATGCATTGAAGGATTTTAAAATAACTTGGCACACATGTCTAGCACATCAAGACGATGTGTCGCGTGCAAGACCCACATCCCTACCTCAAAGGTGAAGGTCACACTTGGAGTATGAAGGTTATGGAATCCTCTATATATGCACACATTCGTGTCCGGACTGTAACTTTGTCATGCATTGAAGGATTTTAAAATAACTAGGCACACATGTCTAGCACATCAAGATGACGTGTCGCGTGCAAGACCCACATCCCTAGCTCAAAGGTCAAGGTCATACTTAGAGTTTGAAGGTAATGGATTCCTCTATATATGCATATATGCACACATTCGTGTCCGGACTGTAACTTTGTCATGCATTGAAGGATTTTAAAATAACTTGGCACAAATGTCTAGCACATCAAGACGACGTGTCGCGTGCAAGACCCACGTCCCTACCTCAAAGGTCAAGGTCACACTTAGAGTTTGAAGGTAATGGATTCCTCTATATATGCATATATGCACGCATTCGTGTCCGGACTGTAATTTTGTCATGCTTTGAAGGATTTTAAAATAATTTGGCACAAATGTCTAGCACATCAAGACGACGTGTCGCGTGCAAGACCCACATCCCTACCACAAAGGTCAAGGTCACACTTAGAATTTATAGGTAATGGAATCCTGTATATATGCATACATTTGTGTCCGGACTATAACTTTATTATGCTTTGAAGGATTTTAAAATAACTTGGCAAAAATGTCTAGCACATCAAGCGGATGTGTCCAGGCAAGACCCAAGTCCCTACCTCAAAGGTCAAGGTCACACTTAGTGTTTAAAGTAATGGAATACTGTATGCATGATTACTCTGTCATGCATGGAAGGATTTTAAAATTACGTAGCACATTTATTGAGCACATGGAGAGGACACAGACTGTGAGGCACCTCTTTCGGGGACATTCGTCACTTGTGAGGGACAGCTCTTGTTTACATAGGCTTAATATAGGAAAAACTTAAAAAATCTTCTCCTCTGAAACCACAAGGCTTAGAGCTGAGATATTTGGCATGTGGCATAACCAAGTGGACCTCTACCAAGATTGTTCAAATTATGACTCCCAGGTCAAAATTGACTCCACCTTGGGGTCATTTGTTTTTATATAGGCTTATTTCAGAAATATTTTTTAAATCTTCTTCTCTGAAATCAGACGGCCTAGAGCTTAGATATTTAGCAGTTGACATTGCCTTGTGACCCTCTACCAAAGTTGTTGAAAGAATTCCATTCAATGCAGAACTCTGGTTGCAATGGCAACAAAAAGGAAAAACTTTAAATATCTTCTTCTCTAAAATCACAAGGCTTAGAGCTTAGATATTTAGCATGTGGCATTATCTAGTGGACCTCTACAAAGATTGTTCAAATCATGACCCCTGGTTCAAAATTTACCCTGCCCGGGGATCTCTTAATTTAGCATAGGCTTATAAAGAGGAAAATCATGAGCCCAGGGTCAAAATTGACCTTTTCTGTTATTGATGATCTTCTAGTTTTATAGCCAATGGTAGGCAGGTGGGTGATATAAGGCCATCTTGGCGCTCTTGTTTTTCATTACAACTTTATTATCCCCCACCAGGAAGCGGGAGGGGGATATAGGAATGGTCTCTATCCATCTGTCCATCCTTCCAGCCTTCTCTCTGTAACATTTCCGGTCTGCTCTATATCTCCTTAAACCCTTGAAGGACTTTGATGAAACTCATGTCAGATGTTCACCTCATGAAGATGATGTGCAGAACCTATGAGCCGGTCTCACTTATTTAAGGTCAAGGTCACAACTTAAGGTCAAACTGAGTCTTTAAATTCATGTACGCCTTATATCTCCTCAACCCTTTCAAGGATTTTGATGAAACTGTGGTCAAATGTTTACCTCTTCAAGTTAATGTGCAGAACCCATGATCTTGCCATGCAGACTCAAAGTCAAGGTAACAACTTAAGGTCAAATTTTTGTGGGAATATAGGCTTTTTTGATCAATGAATGTCCATCATCCATGTCAACAATGCTTAAAATGATTTCTGCTGGCAAGGAGCATGTTGGCATTTAGCTCTCTTAAATTTGTTCACATGATTTTAGTTGACTGAACAAAATGGCCGCCAGATTAAAATATTAGGGGTTACATAATTATATGTATTACAAATTAATTATAATTACAATATTTACATTGAATTACCTTTTTCTGATCATTTGGCCTACTTTTTGGCCTTTGAAACAATGGTAAATGGTGAGCGATAAAAGGCCATCATGGCCTCTTGTTTAGAAAAAAGTTATAGTTTATGTACTGTTAATATCAGGCTTATCAATGATGTGCCTTGAAAAAAACTTAAAAATCAGTTGTAGTCAAAACATAGTCTAAAATATTGAATAGTACTAGTTTCTTTATTTACTGCATTCTACCCAGTAATTGCTCTTGTTAATTGGGGTGCAAGCCTCTTTATCAGTTTTGTAAGTTGCATTGTTTAAGATCATGAAATCAGATATTACATTATGTACTACTTGCATGAAATGTTTTAATAACATGTACTTTTTAATTTATCTAAATATTCATAATTGACAGATAATTAATGGTGCATAAATATATATATAGTAATTATTGAATGAACAATAGACAAGTAAGTATATAATACACAATAGACTGATAATTAAGTATTATAACCGTGCATTTCTGATGCATAATGGAATTCCACTGTGTCGGTTGTGGTACAAAAGTTTGCTGTGGGTTGTTTTGTCGTACCTGTCAGTGGTGGTTGTTGATTTGTATTTTAGTAAATATTTCTGCTTCATTAAACAATTATGTGTAGCCTTGAATCACTGAAACCAATTTTCCCAATCAGCTGTCAGTGGTATTATATAGGTTTGTAAAAATGTAACTGATAGGAATTTTGTTACACGTAACCCAACCTTGACAAATGTTTTTCATGTTGTGAATTGTTCCATAGCTTTTTAACTTAGAGCTTAGTTTGTGAATATGCCAACTGACTGCTTGTGATTCTAGCAAGTTTTTTAAATAGCTGAAATGTAACAAGGTCATACATCAAATATTATATACTAGAAAGTCACCACCAGTCCTATCACTGATTGAGGCTCATGTGTTAGGGCCCTGTGACCTACTTGATTCTTCAGTTGTGAGAAGTCCCCATTTTTTTTATAGAGGATACAAGATAAGTACTGGTCTTTCCCAGGAATGATGCCTTGATACACTGCTTTTTGATTTGTATACTGCATAATTTATAGTATGAAATAAACATATGTTTACTCTATTCTTTTTCTTTAAAGGGATATCTCATATTAAAAAAAACATAGAAAATATTGTACTGAGAAGTAAAATTTCCTGCAAGAGCCAAGTTGTCTTTGGTAGAGATTAGTTTGTTTAACAAAGGCTTAAATACTATAGTTATGATAGATCAAAGTAAATTTCAGCCATTTCACCAAGGGAAGCCTACTTCCTCGAAGGAGAAGACATTGTTTTTACATGTAGTGGCAAGGATGCTGACAGTTTGACTTTTGTACGGGGAAAGAATTCAGAAGAAGTCCCTGAGGAGTTTATCTACACACTGAATGAGTCTACCATAAAGGTACTGGAATCTTTTTACTTATATTCTTCATTTACATTGTTTATAGTCCCAGGAGACCTTGGTATTTCTCCCCAGGTGAACTTGCCAAGACTCCTGACAGTTGCAGGTTGAAGAGGCAAATGCAGATACAAGGGAATCCGAGTACCAGACCCTAGCTCTTTTATGAATAGACCCCTTGGTTCTTTTAGGTGCCCATTGTGTAGCACCAGTATGCATGAGACTACCTCTGGGTTTCAAACCAGTTCATTTCTAGATAGGTTTGAAACACTGAAAATAGTTTTTGAATTTCCAGATGTTTGACTTATATTATTTTGTTTAATTTACTTTAGTTATAAAACTGAAGCACATGATCTCAATCGTAAACATTGAGAAGGAAAAGAGAGTGTACAGCTGGAATGGCAAGTTACAGCATCTGGACAAAACTGCTTTAAAAATAAACAGCCTTATACACAAACCTTTACATTGTGGAATATCTTGAATTTCTAAATGCATATTTTTGACAGTACTATTCATTGTCTGATGTGTTCTCAGAAATACATAACCAGCTGAATATCTTGGAATGTAGACTATTGTCAGACTGACTGCAATATGTTCAGACTTTCTATGGTCTACCCTGACTGCAGATACAGATACATGTATGAAGAATCTGTCTCATTGAGGGGTGTATTTTTTTATCCACTGTATGTAATATTCGGTGCTTGGTGAAAACAGTATGAAACCACACCTTGAGAATTATTTTGTTCTTCATTGTATGATTGCAGCTTGAGATTCCAAATGTAACAGCAAAAGACATTGACAGTCTCAATTATTCTACTCCGTACAAATGTGTAAACAAATACAACAAAACGTGTTATGACAATGTTCATGTCAGACTGGAATGTAAGTATCTAATACTCCTACTTTTAAAACATCTTAAAGTTAACGGGTCCGTTTTAGCTTTTCTTTTAATTCTTGCTAGGATTACTGAATGAAAGTTTTACGAGTAGATTGTGAACAGTGTTGAGTCAATAAAGGGGCAATGCCAAAGTGACAGGTATTTACCAGATAGATTATTCAACATATTTCATAAGTCATATCACTACAAATTCTATTGTCAGTTGGTTACTCCTGATACAAGTCACTATGTCTTTAGTAAGAAATATTAAGCATTTCATTATACATTGTGTATTATTTATCTGAAGTTAAAGCATATTTAAAAGTACATCTTTTGTATTTCAGAAATATTTTATTAAAAAATCTGCTCCTGTTTTGTTTGGGTAAAAACTTTGCACAGTATTCTGATCAGTGTTGTGTAATACAGTCATACCTGTGAACAAAGACTACTGAAGCTACAAAAGTGGTCTTTGATTGCAGGTGGTCTTTATTCACAGGTGTTTCTACTACATTAGATGAATAGTATAAGGTGATTTTCCTGCTGGTTTTTATAAGCAGGATGGTCTTTATCCACAGGTGGTATTTTACATATGTTTGACTGTACACTGGTAATGGCTTGCACTATAATGGTGAAAGGAAATCTTTTACTGTGTTTGGCAGCTTATGCCATGGTACTTAAGCACACACAGCATAGGTTAATACATATGCCATGTTTCAACATATTATGCAATACTTCCTTACAGTTACACAATCATGTGTGTACATTTACAATTACTGAAATAAAGTTTATTTACTGCAGTTTATATTTTACTGATAAGGAAATAGTTTCATGAATCTGATGTAATTCTGAATTATGAAACCTACCATTTGGGTTCTTGCAGATTGTAAATTATTTTAAAGGGCTTTTATAAATGTAGTATATATTGCAGGCAAATAAAAGTTGATTTACTATACATGTGTCTGCCATATTATAGTATTGTCAGCAAAGTATTGCATATTTGTTTGAAATATTCTTTTGTGTAGTCACAGAAATGATTACACAAATCCAGAAGATCGAATGAAATTTTAGAAAATTGTTTATTACTTTCAACAGCAGTGAAACATTAACTAATATATGTATTTTGTTGTGTTTTTTGTAGATTATCCACGTGAACCTGAGGACCTAGAGTGTAGAGACTATGACTTTGATGAGATGACATGTACATGGTCACTTCGGGTAGATTATCACAATAAAATAAATGTGACTTGTGATATTGCTAATTTTATGTTCAAAAGGTAAGTACTGTACATACAAGAGGAAATCATTGAAAATACTAATGAAAACGCTTTAAATGCAATGATTTTAACTGTAAAAAATCTTATTTAAGTATATTCAAATGTCTTATAAAATAAAGAAAGCTTTCATTTCATATCAAGCATTCAGAGTATAAAGAGCCTGTGATACTTCGAGTTGTGGCTAATGACCTCCATAACACTGGTGCCACCTCTTTATTGTAAAACAGCTGTATGTATGGTTGATCACAGTCAGGTGCCACCTCTTTATTGTAAAACAGCTGTATGTATGGTTGATCACTGGTGCCACCTCTTTATTGTAAAACAGCTGTATGTATGGTTGATCACAGTCAGGTGCCACCTCTTTATTGTAAAACAGCTGTATGTATGGTTGATCACAATCAGGTGCCACCTCTTTATTGTAAAACAGCTGTATGTATGGTTGATCACTGGTGCCACCTCTTTATTGTAAAACAGCTGTATGTATGGTTGATCACTGGTGCCACCTCTTTATTGTAAAACAGCTGTATGTATGGTTGATCACTGGCGCCACCTCTTTATTGTAAAACAGCTGTATGTATGGTTGATCACTGGTGCCACCTCTTTATTGTAAAACAGCTGTATGTATGGTTGATCACTGAGGCCACCTCTTTATTGTAAAACAACTGTATGTATTGCTGATCACAGTCAGGTGCCACCTCTTTATTGTAAAACAGCTGTATGTATGGTTGATCACTGAGGCCACCTCTTTATTGTAAAACAGCTGTATGTATGGCTGATCACAGTCAGGCGCCACCTCTTTATTGTAAAACAGCTGTATGTATGGTTGATCACTGGTGCCACCTCTTTATTGTAAAACAGCTGTATGTATGGTTGATCACAGTCAGGTGCAACCTCTTTATTGTAAAACAGCTGTATGTATGGTTGATCACTGGTGCCACCTCTTTATTGTAAAACAGCTGTATGTATGGTTGATCACTGGCGCCACCTCTTTCTTGTAAAACAGCTGTATGTATGGTTGATCACAGTCAGGTGCCACCTCTTTATTGTAAAACAGCTGTATGTATGGTTGATCACAGTCAGGTGCCACCTCTTTATTGTAAAACAGCTGTATGTATGGTTGATCACTGGTGCCACCTCTTTATTGTAAAACAGCTGTATGTATGGTTGATCACAGTCAGGTGCCACCTCTTTATTGTAAAACAGCTGTATGTATGGTTGATCACAGTCAGGTGCCACCTCTTTATTGTAAAACAGCTGTATGTATGGTTGATCACAGTCAGGTGCCACCTCTTTATTGTAAAACAGCTGTATGTATGGCTGATCACAGTCAGGTGCCACTTCTTTATTGTAAAACAGCTGTATGTATGGCTGATCACAGTCAGGCGCCACCTCTTTATTGTAAAACAGCTGTATGTATGGTTGATCACTGGTGCCACCTCTTTATTGTAAAACAGCTGTATGTATGGCTGATCAGTCAG
This sequence comes from Saxidomus purpurata, assembly GCA_022818135.1. NCBI lineage: Eukaryota > Metazoa > Mollusca > Bivalvia > Venerida > Veneridae > Saxidomus > Saxidomus purpurata. The sequence continues at coordinate 51,864,104 of JAFMSR010000005.1, read as the reverse complement.
CAATCCACTTATTTCTATGGCAACCAAACAGTGCTCTCTACAAAATGGGTAAAGTTTCTGTGAACTCTCCACTTTAAATGAATTCAAGTGGAGTACATATCTTAAGGTCTTCTTTCATTTTGAATTGGCCCGACATGACAACTTTTGAAAGTTCACACATAATGAAAAATGTATATTCTGACAATCGACCTTGATACTCAGAACCATGATTCCCTTTTTTTCAAATAAAAGCTTTAAATTTGCTACAGAGAATATCAATTCATCTCACCCTTTTACTTTATATACATTATTCATCCTGCTACGATCCTTAGCATCAGCTTGTAAGTATTACTTGCTCATTTTTTTCAAAAATCAGACGAGCTATTGTCGTCACTTGATTGGCCGCGTTGTCGTCGGCATTGGTTAAGTTTTGCGTTTAGGTCACTTACATGGAAAACTATCAAAGCTATCACTTAGAAACTTGGAAAACCTGTTCATCTAATACCCTTCTTCAAGTTGTATGCTTAAGATGCTAAGTGTGACCTGTTTTTCAGGATAAAAAACATGAATTTTGATGGATTTTGGTCAATTTTGAGAATTGGACAAAGCTTCTTCATTTTTTGTTAGATTGATATCAAATTTTCACAAACAATTTATGGATAATGTACTTCAACGTATCAAATGGTTTTTTTTAGTCATACATTGGGGGTGGGGGAGTTATTTAAGTATTTTTGGACTTTGTAATTTTTAGCTATTCTGTTTTTAGCTTGACTATTCGAAGAATAAGGAGGCTATTGCACTTGCCCCTGTGTCTGAGTCTGCATTGGTTAAAGTTTTTTATAAAGTCAATATCTTGAATAATATCAAAGGAATTGACTTGAAACTCATAATATATGTTTACTATCAACATCTACATCTAAGGAAACAATCCCCATAACTCTATTCTGAATTTTGACAGATTTATGCATTGCCTAGTAGACCTCTTCAAAATTTGTTCAAATCACAGACACTTGGCGTATGGAGCTCCAACCCGATTGGCAGGCATATTTTTATCACTCAAGTACATCTAAGGCCATACAGTAATCAAAAATAAAGTTATGAAAGCAAGTTGTAAAATTTGAAATTTTTCACTACACAGCCTTATAATATACAAGATATAAATCTTTTTATTGCGAAAATCACGACAATGCCGCGGTTATCAACTTGTATTTTAGTCATTTCGCAATAATATCACATGTTACTTGTGTCTATCGATGCAGAACATATTTATCTTCAAAATCATATGCCTGACAACACCTCATCTTATCTGCTGTCAGTAAATTTCCTCCTGAAAGTCTACCGAAGGCAGTAAAATTGTCACAAGCACACTCGCTTTCGAAACGTGGTTCGTCTGGTTACCCGTATTTTGAGCGTGTTGAATCCATATCGAAATGCGATTAGGAACCAAACCCGCTGAGGTAACTGTGTTCCTAAAACTAACTTATTAAGATTTATTTCCCTTGATTTCTTGCACTTTTTTGTAAACCAGTCTACTGGTAACTCGATTAAGTGTTTTGTTCTTGTAAACAGAAGACTTTTACGCCTGAAGCACTTTTCTTTGCATTTACAGGATGAAAAAATAGCCTTCAATAAAATTGTCTACAAATATACCTACCTAGATACTAAAAATTTCGCTTTCCACATAAAATATAATATACTGATATCAACCTAATTTCTGTTTCACAATGCAAAAATAAAGGGAGATAATAGAAATACATAAAGGTAAGTGTTTTAAGAAAAATATTCATTGCAACATTAAATTATATTGATAAAGGTTATTTATTAACCTTTTGGTAAATATATGTATAATTTATGAGAAAACATAATATAGCAGAAAACCTTTTATAGTTTATAATATTTTGCTATAAAGACACATATACCTACCCTCCAACTAGCCTACGGGTCGTACCCACTATGCCTCGAACGAGGATGGTGGACCCAATAAGCACAATTACAAACAAACTCCAACTAGCCTTCGGGTCGTACCGACTATAGCCTCTTTAGAGGTTGATGGGCCTAATAAGCATATTTACAAACTACGTCTAGCCGATTATATTATAAAACATAAACACATGTTTCAATAAACGTATAATGATAAATAGATACAATTTCAAAACAGAGCATATCATGTCACCACAATTAATCAGTAAAGAGGCTTTCTGTAATAAATCGCATCCCCCCATTATTGTGCAACAACAACTCTACATAGATCATTGAATGGTTTACGGGACAGCAGCATATTTTATCGATAATGACTTGAATGCATAGCTGAAACTTTAAGGTTAAGTTATAATACTCCCAAAGAATATGTTAAGAATATGGTCTACATGGGATAGTCTGATTGTATTCTATCATTGTCAGCTAAATTTTTATTATGGGATAACGCCACTTCCTGAGACAACTTTGACTCTTTTATGATATTTTGGTCTATATTTTATTTTTATTAATTTCTTCAAAAATGTTTTAATTTGTTCTAGGATTCATTATAAGATCCATCATTAATTTATATTTCTCGGCAACTATAGCATTAAATAGTTTAGTTTAATGCCCAAAGACGCGGTTGCACCCCCGTGACAAGGTACATGTATATGGTTGAGTAGCCTTATAATTGTATGGTATGGTATATTAGGGTTTTATCGTTGGTACCGGTTTCCCATATGACCAACGCCCCCAGAAGAGTTTAGTTATTTTAGGTTTTCGGGGGATAGTGCAAGATACAGAAAGCGTCCCAATTCCAGAGACACCCCTGGTTCGTTATCATGCTAGGTTTTCACCCATACATGGGGCCTCGGTTTTAAAGTCTCATCCGAAAGACTGTTAGTAATTTTAGTTGGTCAGCCCTGGGAATCGAACCCACAACCCCGAGATTACAAGTCTCGTGCTCTACCTATTGAGCTATCCGGGCTGACCTTATAATTGTGTTTTGTAATTTTGCTTTATTGCATTTAAAGTAAAATAATATTAACTATGAAACATTTTCTGCTACATTATGTTTTCTGATTAAATCTTCACATATTTACAGAAGATGTTATAAAGAATTATTCATTACTACAACTTAATGTTGCGCTGAACATTTTCTTAAAACGCTTACATTTATATATTTTTATTATCTCCCTTTATTTTAAAAATTGTACAGCAAGAAAGTTTTTTGTCGTTCATCATTTTTTGAAAACCTTTGCATCTTGTTATCCTTTTCGATTTACTGTATTATGAAATATGCCGCCGTACGTCTTTGTAGTTCCGTTACGCGCTACCAAACATAGCAAACGTCACCTTACTTATTTATTAAAATATTAAATGTATTTTACAGTACTGCACCTAAGACGTACAAAAGTCGAAACATGTGCGTTGTGATTAATTTTCATTTCTTACTAGTGTTACTGTAAAGAAAGATGATTATCTAGGATGACAGAACAAGTTCAAGTTGATTTTTCAGGATGCCCTCGATTTATCAGGAAGATACTTAGACTGGTTTTCATAAAATCAGAATTGGTTCCTACGTACCTTGCGTTGTACATACGAAGGCAGTGAAATGGGTAACCAGACTAAAAGCACGTTTCAAAAGCGAGTGTGCTTGTGACAATTTTACTGCCTTCGGTAGACTTTCAGGAGGAATCTTACTGACAGCAGATAAGATGAGATGTTGTCATGCATATGATTTTGAAGATAAATATGTTCTGCATTGACAGACACAAGTAACATGTGATATTATTGCGAAACAACTAAAATACAAGTTGATAACCGCTGCATAGTCGTGATTTTCGCAATGAAAAGATTTATATCTTGTATATTATAAGGCTGTGTAGTGAAAAATTTCAAATTTTACAACTTGCTTTCATAACTTTATTTTTGATTACTGTATGGCCTTAGATGTACTTGAGTGATAAAAATATGCCTGCCAATCGGGTTGGAGCTCCATACCCCAAGTGTCTGTGGTTCAAATTATGCCCCTGGGGTCAAAATTGACCTTGCCTTGGTGGGGGGGGTGTCACTTGATTTACGAAGACGTATATAGGAAAACCTATTTAGTATATAACATTGTCTAGTTATCTTCAGCAAGCCAAGTGGACTTTTACCAAGGTGAGCGATATAGGGCCATCTTGGCCCTCTTGTTTTATTTTGGACATATTTATGCCCCTTTTTAACTTAGAATTTTGTCACAGTTTTTACCAATTTTATGCATATCAATTTTGAAACGTTACAAAGTTATTCATGATCAAATAAACAAGGTCATGTATTTCTTTGAAATTATCCCCCACTCCTCTCCCAGTTGGCTTACAGAATCCAGGGTAAGGCTTTGTATGTAATGTACATTTACAAAGGTCTTTGAACAAGTTTCATATCTTTGACCTTAATTCTTATATACAATCACACAATAAACTTGTTCTTAGACAAAAAAAAACAACATTTTACTGACAAGCTTTGGAATGGTCAAGCGTGCTGTCATGAGACAGCTCTTGTTTTAGTTTTACGTTTAGGTCATTTACATGCAAACTATCAAAGCTATCACTTTGAAACTTGGAATACCTGTTCACTATCAAATGTACAATAGAATGAAGGAAGAGTTTTAACAAGTTACATAACCCTGTCATGTATTTGACTGGGTTATTGCCCCTTCTTAACTTAGAAAGTTTAACACACACAGTATTTTTGTAACAGTGAACATAATGCAACCATCTGTCTTTAATTGGACTATGTTTTTGGGCTCATGGGGTCAAGGTCACTGTTACTAAAAATAGGAAAACTGTAATATATTTAATATATTTAGTTCCAGTTGACATAATGTAATCAACTTTTTTTGTAGTAAGTATTTAAGAAGATCTTTAAAGTAATATAATCAGATTTTGGCCATGTAACAGACTTTAACATCTGATCATTTACACTTTTTTATGTTCACTTAGTGCTTAATTCAAGTAAGATTTTCACTGGAGGTATTTTTAAAATTTGATTTCCCTATCGTTTGTTATCGTGCTTATTGGGTCCACCAACCTCGTTCAAGGTATAGACGGTACGACCCGTTTTTCCCTATCCTGGCTGCCCAACCAAGATAGTGTTATTTTATCATAAGTAAAAATTTGATACACATACTTTGCCTAAGGAAAGATATAAATATAAGACCTATTGTATTATATTTGTGAAATATTTGCATTAAAAATTTTATATTTAGATGGAATTCATTAGAAATTCAAGTTTGAAAAATTATTATTACCTCCCTTTACCTATCTTGGGTGCGCACCCAAGATAGAATGGAAATAAATGAATTCAGAAGCTACACATAGTTTCAAAACTTGCATTTTGGTTCAGAATGTTAAAATATTTGTATATCTATCCAATTCAAATGTAAAAGTAGAAATTATATTGAAATAAAAAAGAAATACTCAACGTTTTAAATACTTTCATATTAAAGGGGAGTAATAATAAAATTTTATAAAAGTTTAATAATAAAATGTAAATTTCTGATAGGGATCTAACTCTATGTAATGGGTCTTTTTGTTCATTTCATAAATCTCTAACAGAATATACAAAAGGTAAAAATTGTCATAAAATGTCCTTCATAAGTAATTGACCACCCTTGGGGTTGTGTTTTGGGGCGCCTGGGGTCAAGGTCATCATAAACAAAAAGAGTAAAACGGTAATACATTCAATATCTTTAGTTACAACTGACATAATGTAACTAGATTATTAAGTGCAGGGCTCAGGAAATTTTGAAATCTCAATCGGTCCGGGCCGGCCGATCACAGCCGATTCCACGTCTCTATCCCCACCCTCGATCTCAAACCATCACTGATTCTTTCCCTTCCCCCTTCCTGATGGGCCGCCGATTTCCCGCCTTTTCCTCGGCCAATCACTATCGATCCACCCCGCGAATCATCGCTGTTTTCCATTACAGTTACTCCCCTTTCGTAATTGGCGCCGATTTTCCGCCTTACCTTTCCCTCGGCCAATCACTACCGATCCCCCCCCCTCCTGCCGCCCACACACACCCCATAATCATCGCCGATTTCCTGGCCCATCGCCTTTTTCGGCATGCCAAATCACCGCCAATACACCCCATTAATTACTGGCGATTTTCGGACCCCTCCCTCCGCCGATTCCCGCCGATTCCCTTCTGCTGATTCCCCTCCTTTTTAAGGCTTGTAGAGTATTACGGATCCCTTAGCCCCGCCTCCTCAGTTCAGTATGGGTCTGAAGTTTACATACTTTTTAACCTTGACTTTTTTGTAATATCCCATTTCCCCACGGACAATAATTCAAATAAATTTTATGTTTCCGCTCGACTTTCAATATTTTTCTCACGTATTTTGTCTGTTTGAGCATTTTTATTCCTGCTCAAAAACTTTCAAGTCTAAAACATAATGACACTCGACAGGGTCCGTAATATACCAGGGTCCGTATATTACATATGTAATGTAATGTAATATACGGACCCTGAATATACGGATATGTAAAATATGACGAAAATAACATTACTCCGAGACTAAAGATATAATTTTATGTTGTGATCAGCCGCATATTAAATAATAATTATATAACCTTTCAGACATTTCTACTTATAACTAGTCAGGTACATGTATTAAAATTTCTTGTGTTTGGACCGATTTCAAGCGGCGCCTGAGGCAATAATATTGATCACGTGGACTGATTAACAAATGCCCGCCTCGGGCAATTATCTTGACACGTTAATTGGAGATACTTGGGAGGTGCGAATACACAGACAATTGTGGTCAATATGACTTACAATTTGACATTCAATCGGTTTTATGAAATTTTAAGAAAATCTTTGGACCGATTTTTATTAATTTTTTGTCACGGGAATCGGTCTGTTGAGTTGAAAATCAGTCCAGACCGGCAAATTTTCGGTTTTCCTGAGCCCTGATTAAGTGTGTATTGCATATAAATAAAGACTTTCATTGGTAGTGTGTTTGGGGCTCATGGGTTCAAGGTTAAGGATTTTTTCTTAAAATAGAAAATTGAGAAAACTACAACATCTTTAGTTGCAATTGAATTATTGTGACCAAACTTAGTGTCTAGTAATTATTTACGAAAATCTTTTGTGAGATTTTGTTTTGGGGTCAAGGTCGAGGACACTGTTACTTAAAAAATGGTACCGGTTATAAATAAACCATAAAGGGATAAAATCAGACGAGCGTCCGTCACCGGCAGGCGGTGCTCTTGTTCAACCTACCTCCAAAATGAGGTGGAACCAGTGTAAACAGGCCATGTTTATAGATCTAAATAATTTTAAGTATTGGCTTGTTTAAAAAATTTTACACATTGTAAATTCTGTTTTACATATTCTACAAGTATTCCACAAGTTGTCGGAGCTTGTCATTGTATATGATACTATGACAGGATATTTTATAGTAGATTCTTACAGAGAGCTTGACCAGTGCCAATGATACGAATCACATTCAGTGATGGATCTAGTTAGAGCATTTTAAAATGATGTGGAGCCTAATATATGTACAAATAAATTATCTATACAGTGACTATGAGAAGGCTGCTTGGGCACCTTGTCCAGAACAGACTCAAACTAGCTGCCACTGGAATTCAGACAAGTACCTGGCATCATACAAGATGTATGCAAAGGTTTCTGTCACTGTTAGGAACATCACCAAGGAAACAGTCAAACAGTTCTTTCAGCATGACATTGGTAAGTGGGAACTATCTGGTATAATATCAGTAACTGTCAATTTTCACTCATTTTATTATAATGATTAACGTAATATCTGTACTAATATTTCTTAGTCTAAAACAGAACATGATAAGTAATTTATTGTTATTATTTTCCCCTTAAACCTGCAAGTTTGTGATAGATTGCAAATATTTTCTGGTTAAAGGTTATAAACGATTTAGACGAAACTTTCTGAAGGGTATTTGTATAAATTGTACTTTTTGAAATGGAGGAATTTCCATCTGATCCACATAATTTTTACTATATTTAAGTACATTAAACTCTACTTGTAACAATACTTAGGGGACCGTAGCGTTTTCATTGTTACATATGAATATCGTTACATCCAAAGTTGACTTAATATGAAATATAGAAGGCTTGAGTCTGGACTGTAACCACAGCATCATTACAAGCAGTATATCGCAACAAGCAATATCATTACAAGTGGAGTTTACTGTTTATATGTGCTTGCCAAATATTTGTATAATTTTTTAATCTGCAGTTGAACCAGGGCCTGTGAAAGAACTGAAGGTTAGAAAAACAATCAAGGAAGGGAGATGTGTGGAACTGGACTGGCAACCAACAAAAAAACACCGTTCTTTTAAGTTTATCTTAACTTATACTTCAGACTGTACAGTTGAAAAGGTGCATAAATCGTACACTAACAGTGTATTTAATTGTTTGTTCCATAACTATGACTCAGTAGATGCATAGCTATAACATCTCTGTACAAAATGGCTGCTAGAGCTTAAAATAGAAAACCTATAAACAACATCTCTGCTTTAACCATTAGACTAATTTCAACCAACCTTCACCAGATTGGTTCTCTGAAACTCCATTACCAAAACAATTCTGCCTTGCTGCCCAAAATGGACGCAGAGATAACTAGTATCTTTTTATTATCAAATATTACGCATATCTGATCATGTATTGCAGATTTTCTCTGTTTACTTGGGTGAGGCATCATTTTGTTATTTCATTGACAAAACTTATTAAAGTTCAGCTGGTTTTGCATTATTTCTTAAAATGACTGATGGGAGGAAAATTGGAATTGGTTTTAACAGTTAACTTCCTTTATAGTGCAACCTTTGTTTCTTATTGTTAGTATGATAGAAAATTGAAATGATGGAAAGTGGAAAACTGACAACTGCAATAGTTAAGGCTTATTAAGATGCATTCTCATTTACATTACAGCAAAAAGTTGTTCACTATTATTATAATTATGCTGGAAGAAAACTGGGAGAAGAGGAATGGGGCAATAGAACAATATGTGGTCTAATGCCTTACACAATGTATACATACAGTGTTAAGGGTCGATTGATAGAGGAGAAGGAAGTGGATAATAAAACGTTTGTTGAACGAGGATACTGGAGTAAAGCTACTATCCATACAGATCGCACCAACAGTGATGGTTTGTGTATTTTTATCATACTGGTCCAACCTTATTACCAGTGTTTACAATACTAGTGTAATGTAATCCCAGTGAAGCAGTCAGTGTAGGGATACCGCAAAGGGTCACTTAAGACAGGATATAATAGTATTTGCTGCCTTTGGCAGGTGGCTGTTAAAGTAAGGTGGTAGATGTATATCATTTCCTGTAGCAAGGTGGAAGGTGTATGTCATTTCCTGTAGCAAGGTGGTAGATGTATGTCATTTCCTGTAGCAAGGTGGAAGGTGTATGTCATTTCCTGTAGCAAGGTGGTAGGTGTATGTCATTTCCTGTAGCAAGGTGGTAGGTGTATGTCATTTCCTGTAGCAAGGTGGTAGATGTATGTCATTTCCTGCAGCAAGGTGGTAGATGTATGTCATTTCCTGTAGCAAGGTGGTAGATGTATGTCACTTCCTGTTATGGACTAGGTTTTTTATGACTTAGAAAAGCAGCTAACTTTAGTTTAGTTTTTCACTTTCTTTAGAAATTGAGCCTACCAAATGTTTGTTTTAGGCCCCGAACTTCATTCTAATGAAATAAAGTCATAACTCTAATTATAAAAAATGTGGTACTATATTTGCATCAACATTTGGCTTTCAGGCAGTAAACTGTAGATCATCCAGGAGTGGTTGGTGTATGAATTGCATTTTGATAGTAATTGTACATGTTTGTGGTATTGAAGCATTCATGCTCATATTAGAAAGAAACATAGCCACATGGGCTAATTTCCGCTTAAAATGGCCAAATGAAAAAGTCATCACATCTGAAACCATGTGAAAGATTTTGAAATATTTCACAAGAATGATTATTATGTGACCTTCAACCAAAAGTGTACAAGAGCTGAACATGGCAACCTAAGAGCATTCCTCATTTCCTCATAGTGTTATATAGTAAACATAAGAAATATTCTACTCAGAAACATTATTATATGCTCATTTTTATAAGCCCAAAAGGTGTTGCAATGGTACTTGTTTCAAAAATATAGAGCCCTCATGCCGCTGTTGCCCATACAGTGGGGATATGGTTTCAATGCATATGTGTAAGCCCTTGTTCATTGTTATGTATTTTCTTTTTTTTTCAGCTCACCTGGAGCTTTTAGGATGGATGATTGTCTATCGTCCGTCAACATTTTTATTCAAACGAAATCTCCTCTGAAACCACTGGGCTAATGTTGATGAAACCATGCAGGGATGTTCCTGCATGAAGCTCAACCAAAATCATTCAAAGAATTTCATTTCATGCAGAACTCTAGTTGCTATGGCAAAAAATAGGAAAAGCTTAAGGCCTAGAGCTTAGATATTTGGCATGTGGCATTTCCATAGGCTTATATAGAAAAATTAAAATCTTTTTCTCTGAAACTGAAAGGCCTAAGGCTTAGATATATGGCATGTAGCATTGTCTAGAGAACCTCTACCAAGATTGTTCAAATTATGACCCCTGGATCAAAATTGACCCTGCCCAGGATGTCACTTAGTTCTATATAGGCTAATATAGGAAAACCTTAAAAAATCCTCTCTCAAACTACAAGGCCTAAAGCTTAGATATGTGGCATGTAGCATTGTCTAGTGAACCTCTACTAAGATTGTCCAAATTATGACCCCAGATCAAAATTGACCCCTTAGTTTTACATAGACTTATATAGGAAATCTTTAAAAATTCTTCTTCTCTGAGACAACAGGGCCTAGAGCTTCGATATTTAGCATGTAGCATTGCCTAGTAGACCTCTTTGAAATTTGTTCAAATTATGCTCCTGTGGTCAATATTGGCCCCACCCAGGGGTCATTTGTTTTGCAAAGAAGTAAATAGGAAAATCTTTTTGGTGTGTAATATTGTCTAGTGGTCTTCCACTACTTTGTTCAAGTCATGCCTCTTGGGTCAAAATTGACCACACCCATAAGGCAAGTGGACTTGTACTCAGGTGAGTGATGTAGGGCCATGATGGCCCTCTTGTTTCTGTTTAGTTTCTGTTTAGTTTAAATGCTTACACAAAATGGCTTTTTCCATTGCAGCTGTATCATGGTATATTTTTATGATGATGTTTTAGTTTTCATTTTTGTAAGCAATATCTTTATCAGTCAATATCCTTTGAACACCTGTAACGTAATAAACCGTATACGCGGGTTAAGACAGATTTGGCCTTCCATAGAAGTGACAGTGACCGTATGGAACACGTTTTGTCTGTATGAATTTAAAGGCTATGCCGACAGCTCCTGAATGTTGAAAACTCAGACGTCCGAGGCAAATGCTGACACTTTAAGACGACCTTGAAAATGACCTTGGACACAATTTTACCAGCTTTGAAAATTTTCATTTTACCAACGTTCGCGTACAGGCCCCTGTGGGATAGTGTTTTGAGTGCGTGCAAATATTTTTTCACAGACATAAAGCAGACATGCCGTACTAAAACCTAGGTATATTGACATTTTATGAGAACGCTTGAAATTGACCTCTCGTTAGCAAAAAAAAAAAAAAAAAAAAGTCCATGCGCAGGTTAGCAGACAGGGTGACCCCGGCGCGTGACCTCTGTAGGTGGGCCAATGGAAATTTTACTTTCATGTTACAGCTCAATCTATTTGCTGACGTATACAACACACGCAGTAAACCGAAAGTAGCCATAACGTGATGTACAGTGTTTACAAAAACGCATGCATGTCTGTCGAGTGTGTAAAAAAATATGCCGGTGTGCAAAGGTTATGAAGCATACAGTAATACTTGCAGTTTCAGTACTGTTCGTATTTGTTATTTCAGCAATAGATGTAAACCCTGTGACTGCATCAGGGCTATATGAGATATCTAGTATAACAAGGCCTGGCATACAGGGATATGATTTATTGCATATATACTGGACAGTAAGTACTCTCATCATATTATACATGCATATAACTACTGTAGAAATAGGAAATATTTCAGACTTTGTAAGTGTTTATATTAGCGTTACAATAACTTTGTCTTTAAAACTAGTACACAATTGTTTTGTTTTTATACTATTAAAAGTCTTTTAAACAAAAATAAATTCCCGAATACATTTCAGCCATTGACAGATTGTGATCTCCATGATGCTGCTGACAGTGTCACATACAAGGTGACAGCATACAACAAGACAACATCGGTGAAACACCCAGCATTCACGGCACAGATAGATGTCCCGCAAGACAAGATAATCAACATCACTCTTCAAGCTTCAAACAGTGTAGGATATCCTGACCGTAAAACAGTTGTAACTGCATTTCCAGAAATGTTTGGTACTTATAAACATTATATATTATACTCCCACAAAACAAGATTAAGGGGGCTAAATTGGACTCACTTTGTCACATTGTACGTATTACATCATGTATTCTGTCCCTTAACAAAGTAAGATAGGAGTGAGCTACTGCAACCAAACTTGGTACATCTTAATATGCAGGGAGAGAGGCGCTATTTACATTTACTGGGATTAAGGTCAAGGTCTCTTTTAGGAGTAAATTGGTTTTGTTTCTGAGCCATATCTCCGAAATCCTTTGTAAAAGTTTCATGAAACTTGGGTAGAATATTAATATTATTAAGTGCAGTACCTCTGTTACAACTATGGTGACTCAAGGTCAAGGTGCAGTGATGTGAGTATGACCCCCATCACTAACAATTTTAGTGGTTTCTAACCTTCAAATGTTAGCTTATAAACATGTTATTGAAAGTATGAATCCTTCAAACTCAATTCCTTTTAACAAGATTAAGTTCTTTGTCAAGCAAGAGCTAGGTGAATGAAAGCACAGATGTCTCTGTTAAACTTAGCTTGAACTAATGATGCAAAAGTCTGCTTTTGAAATGTCAACAGAGCCTCTATGCACGCATGCTTGGCTCCAATTGATAAACCTATATGTATATAGCTTCAGCTAGAAATAGGGCAGATACCTTGACTTTGAATCTAATGATATGGAGAATATTTTTGAAAAAGCAAGTAAATATTGAAAATAGATACTGATTACAATATAATTGACAGGTGCCAGTCTGTCAGAGCTGATTGTACAGTACAACAATACAGATCAGAACTGTGTCACACGAGTTGATGTGGTGGTCACAGAAAATGGCACCAGCTTCACAGATCTATCCCATACCTTAGTCTGGTGTGAAGGAACACAGCGTTCATGCCAGGTAATGTAATTATTTGAATAAATGAAGATAAATAATTAAACTTTCTCATTTGTTTACACATACTTAACTCGACAGTACAGAAGTTTTGTATTTATGTATTGATGAAGAGTTTTCAAGTTTATTAGGTCACTTGGGTGCTTCATGTCAGTGATTGTCGTTCGTCATCGTCAGCAGTAGCTTCACACAACATCCCTTCTAAACCTCTTTGCCAATTTTAATGAAATTTGACATTTATGTTTCTTGAATGAACCTCTACCAACACTGCTAAAAGAATTCTGATCCATGCAAAACTCTGGTTGCTACAGAACCAAAAAGAAACACTTTGAAAATTTGCTCTGAAAACTTCTGATCAGAATTTAATTTGGTTTGGCACAAATGATTACTCTCTATCAAAATTGCTGAAATGAAGTTAATTAATAAAAAATCAGGCCCCAATGGGGTGGGACTGTTTTCTTTATATCGTCTTTATAGAAACTTCAAATACCTTCTCTGAAACCACTGGTCAGAGTTTAATTTTATTTGACAAATATGAATATATGATCATTTTATGATTCTACCAAATTGCTAAATGAATTTGATCCATTAACAATAAGGCCCTCAGAAGATGGGGCTGTCTTTTGTAGAAACTTTAAAAATCTTCATACTGATCAGAATTAAATTTTATTTGACCTACATTATCATCCCTAAAATTGCTAAAATGAAGATGAGTCCTTTAAAAGTGAGGCCCAAGTGTGGTGGGTCTGTTTTTCCAATATAATCAATATATAATATCTAAAATCTTTAAATCTTTTGTTACAATTTAATTCTGTTTAAGGATATGTATAGTCAGTTTTGCTGAAGTTTTATTCCACAGTTAGATTCTAATATGCTACAGATGTTGTACAGGTACAATCATTGGTTGCAGATGTTCTCTGTTTGCTCAGGTGAGTGATAGAGGGCTAATAGCATTCTTGTTTATATGATTTCAGAAAATAATCAAGTGGGAGAAACTTGGAGTAAATGTCACTTCATTTGTGTTGCCTGGCAACCAGTGTGATGTAGACCATCGTTATGGATTGGTTACCCATGGTTACAATAAAGGTCAAGGTCAAGTTGTTAATACTGGTATACACTGGGAGGCTTGTATATACCAGTTAGGAAAAGGTAAATAAGCCATATTTCTATTTAACCCTGCATATATTTTATATATAAATTTTGAGACTAGTGGTTGATGAATGCTCTCATTTTTGGTGGGGTATAGATTTCTTGTTTTCCACCCATCTGTCAGAAGTGTATAACTACATTTGTGAAACTTTATATAACTGATCACCAGCATGACTGAAGTTGTGCACCTTGGGTTTCATGTATGTGATTGCAGCTAGCAAGAGCAGAGATATGACACTTTAACACATTTCCCAGGGGCACTGTTTGAAGTATACTTATTAAGGGCATTGGTCATAACTAGTAGGTCAAAGTTCAAAAACAAATTGACTTAGGAGATTTTATAGTTTCAAATTAATTAATCAGCTCTAAGTGGGCATTTTACTGTAAGCTTTAAGGGATAGCAGGTAATTACCAGTTTTTATTCTCACCTTTAACTGTCTACTGTAGCACTGTTGTTACCAATTTGTCAATGCATGCATTTATTCTTTGCCCCCTGCTTGATTCTAGTGTACAACTACTGATATATCAAATGAACACTGTTATAGTATTTTGACTCATTGGTTGCATTTAACTGACATTTGATTGTACTTTTAATCAAAGTCACCTGGCATATAACTGTGTTTCTGTCTCCGTATTGTTTCAGTGGTGGATAGACCTGTAGAAAATTTTCATTTGAGCAACATACAACCAGATAATGGATTTTTAGTTGAATGGACACCATTTAGTTGTGCAGACATGAAAGCATATATCACACATTACCAGGTGATGTACTGCATTGGCAAGGGGCAACATGACTGTACCTGTAAGTGCTAGCCTATAGGGTTACATACAGTGACAAGTGTTTCTAAAGTTTGACTTCATTAACTAGCCTGAGCTTCCAAGCCATTGTATATGAACACAAAAAATATAGATATCTGTTTGTTTGTGTTTTCTTACCGAAATGTGCTATTTTAATAGCAATTGTTATTTCAAGCAGAGAAGGGACACACAGCAAAATGTAAAGTATAAGGCTTTGATAAATGAATTTTAGTTCCAAACATTGAATTTCTCCCATGGAAAACATGCTAGTTGCATGCTTTGTGTTATATACCGGTATTATTTGTATCATTGAAAATACACTCACAAATGTAAGAACTGATAATCTGTTTAGGAACAGAACTTTCATTTTAGAATTCTATCTTGATTTGAGAAAGGGAGGATTATCACAAACAGAAGTTCTTCTACTAATTGCAGTTAGGTGTTTTGATAAAACCAGACTGCAGATTGCCTGATGTTACTGTTACTCATAATCAACAAGAACCTTATTTCAACTTTAACCTTATATAGGTACAAAAGACAAAGTGAGTACGAGTGTTTCTAGGCAGGCTGCTACATATACTGTCAGTGATGTACAGCCTGGTTCCCTCATCTGTATATGGGTCAGAGGTGTAAGCTTGGAAGGTGTGGGGCCAGCAAATACAAAGCCATTAGTTCACATGACATCCGCTAAATCTGGTAAGCAAATAAAATCATGAAGGCAACATTCAAAACTAGATCGTACTGACATACTTGTAGTTTGCCTTGAACAATATTAGAGTTGGGTACGGCCAAAAAAAATATACTGTAGTATACCACGTTTTTTTACTAAATACCACTGTATGTACCATGGTATACTGCCAATTTAACATTATTGATAATTGTGCTATCATGTAATTTTCAAAAACAAAAATTGTTATTTAAACAGTATTCATTCAGAAAAAAATAATTAAGAATCAAATTTAGAAATGTATTGTCTTTGAAATTAGACATTAAACATTATTAGAACACATCAAGACTAGGAGGGTCAACAATATAAATGTGTTAACCTATAAAGAAATTCAAAATTTGGAGAAAAACTCTTTCATGTTTGCCAAACAAATATTTTTGATGCATTATTAAATTATTATTTTTTAATATGCACAGTCGTAAAAAGACGTAAATAACATTGCAAACACATTAATTTTCGAGTCATTTGTATGCAGACACGCTGCAAAACAATAAAATTGTTAAAACAATTAAAAACTAAACAGCAATTATATGTCTTAAGTGTGAAAACGTCGGCGAAATTTAAGGGCTAATGAGCAAAAAACACTGTAATTTTCGAGTCACTTCTCTTCAATTACGCCGCTATTTCTTTCTGTTGTCTGAACAATTAAACATGATTTGTAATTATCAATAAAAGGTCCCGAAAAAACAGGCGATAATTACAGGTATATGCACGCTAATTTCAATTAATTTCTCTCTAAACATGCATTGTTCCCCATTGTTGAAACACTTTTTTAAAAAGAGGAAGAGGAATGAGTTTGTCAGCGGTTACGAAAAACCATAATAAGCCAATAATTAATCGAAAAACACGCAAATTTCAAGTCCATTCTCGGCAAACACACCGTAATGTAAAGGCATAATTTAATCTAAATGATTCGGCGTCACAAATTCAATTATACACAGATTATCGGGTGTTACGACCATGCACATGTACGGTAATAATTATCGGAAAATGTTGCGTTTTAATTGGCCGAGAGCGTGAAATGGGTAACGCCTTTTCTTTTTATCAGCTGTTGCTGTGTATTGTATATTGCGATGTCGTATATAATTCTATTATTAGTACTAAAAAGTCTGGTATTCCGGGACTGTACCGCGGTACGTACCGTAGAAGGCCCGAACCTCGGTTTACCGGTATACCGGTTAAACCGCGCACCTCTAAACAACATTGAGTAAAAGACAGTTATATGTGCCTTTGATAAATAAAGTGATATAACCGCAACTTTACCATCTCCATACACTGGAGTGGTTACTTGGCAGTTTTAATGCTGAATAGTAATGCTGCGTTTTTGTTTCGCCCTTTCAGAGAAAAGGCAATACATAGGTATCGCTTTGTCTGTCCATCGGTCCGTCATAAAAACTTAACATTGGCTATAACTATACCATTTCTTAAGATTTCTTCATCAAACTTTGATATTGTATTACTTATGAAAAAAGGGTCGTGATGCCACCCAGTTTTGTAGGTCAAGGTCATATTTGACAGAGTTATGCCCCTTTTTGTACTTCGTTTTTGTCATGAAAACTTAACATTGGCTATAATTTTGCCATTTCATAAGATTTCTTCATCGAACTTTCAAATTGCATTGCTTATGAAAAAAGGGTCATGATGCTGCCAAATTTTGTAGGCCCTTTTTGTACTTAGATTTTGGCTATAAGTTTGTCATTTCGTAAGATTTTTTCATCAAACTTTCAAATTGCATTGCTTCTGACAAAAGAGTTGTGATGCAGCCAAATATGTAGGTCAAGGTCATATTTATCCCCCTGCCGAAGGCAAAGGGGATATTAGAAATGGTCTTCGTCCGTCCGTCCGTGCGTCCGTCCCAATTTTGTTCGGAGCATAACTTCAAAAGTACTTGAGCGATTTTCTTCAAACTTCATACACTGACAGAGCACATTGGGAGGAAGTGCAGTGTGTAAGAACAATAACTCTACCTTGCCTACTTTTAGAGTTATTCCCCTTTATCAGATTTACTTGAAAAACTTTGTCCGGAGCATAACTCCAAAAGTACTTGAGGGATTTTCTTCAAACTTAATACACTGACATAGCACATTGGTAGGAAGTGCAGTGTGCAAGAACAATAACTCTACCTTGCCTACTTTTAGAGTTATTCCCCTTTATCAGATTTACTTAAAAAATTTTGTCCAGAGCATAACTCCAAAAGTACTTGAGGGATTTACTTCAAACTTAATACACTGACATAGCACATTGGTAGGAAGTGCAGTGTGCAAGAACAATAACTCTACCTTGCCTACTTTTAGAGTTATTCCCCTTTATCAGATTTACTTGTCCGAAGCATAACTCCAAAAGTACTTGAGGTATTTACTTCAAACTTAATACACTGACATAGCACATTGGTAGGAAGTGCAGTGTGCAAGAACAATAACTCTACCTTGCCTACTTTTAGAGTTATTCCCCTTTATCAGATTTACTTTAAAAGTTTTGTCCAGAGCATAACTCCAAAGGAGTTGAGGGATTTACTTCAAACTTAATACACTGACATAGCACATTGGTAGGAAGTGCAGTGTGCAAGAACAATAACTCTACCTTTCCTACTTTTAGAGTTATTCCCCTTTATCAGATTTACTTGTCCGAAGCATAACTCCAAAAGTACTTGAGGGATTTTCTTCAAACTTAATACACTGACATAGCACATTGGTAGGAAGTGCAGTGTGCAAGAACAATAACTCTACCTTGCCTACTTTTAGAGTTATTCCCCTTTATCAGATTTACTTTAAAAGTTTTGTCCAGAGCATAACTCCAAAAGTACTTGAGGGATTTACTTCAAACTTAATACACTGACATAGCACATTGGTAGGAAGTGCAGTGTGCAAGAACAATAACTCTACCTTGCCTACTTTTAGAGTTATTCCCCTTTATCAGATTTACTTGGGAAAAAAATTCCGGAGCATAACTCCAAAAGTACTTGAGGGATTTTCTTCAAACTTAATACACTGACATAGCTAGGGATGTAATTGATTGAAATTTTTGTATCGATATATCGATTTAGAAATATTGATGATACAGCGATATATCGATACATGGGCGTAAAAAGTCACTGACTACATATTCTACCAAATCTCATGATTTTATTTGTACTAAACATGGTTCTGGTGTATAATATATATCAACCATTGCAGTGCTGAAATATTTTTGCCTATGAGACTTCATTTCATCAAATTATCATTTGTTAGTAAAACAGGGAACTCTGGGTAGAGTGATTGTTTATATTTTGGTTGAGTTTTGATGGAATTTTCGAACGTGAAACTGTAGTTCATTGCATGGTATGACATTATTTGATATACGATTTTTCAAAACGGCAATCGATATCGAATCGAAAATGTTTAATCGTTGATATATCGATATCGTTTGAATCGATTACATCCCTAGACATAGCACATTGGTAGGAAGTGCAGTGTGCAAGAACAATAACTCTACCTTGCCTACTTTTAGTCAAATAGAAAAATATCATACCTATACTGATAATGAACATTAATATAATTTTGCAAACCTTCTCTTCATTGCCTTATTCTTTTTCCACTTACTTGAAAACTGTACTCAGCATGACCATAACTATACGGCTTTTTAAGGATTTCCTCTCACCAAGTAAAATGCACGAAAGTACAACCTTCTGGTAACTTCTTCCCGGCGGGGGGATTAACCATGTGTAACATGGCTCTTGTTTGACATAGTTATGCCCCTTTTTGTACTTAGATTTTGTCACATAATTATTGGTTATTTTGACAAAGAGTAAGAGGCGACACAAGTGTTCTACTGAATACCCATCAAGTTTTATTCTAATATTTGCTCTATCTCTAAAGATTCTTGCAGCATTTATTTAAGGTGACTAGAATCATCCCTGTATCAAGTTTCATAACTGTTGCTGTATAATGCATAATTATTCTGCCTGTATTACTGAGGAAATGAAAGATAAACCATTGGAATCTTTCTTCATTAGAAATTCATACAGATATTTGACTGAATCATTTGAATATATTTTATATCAATCACTTAAGACAAACAATTGATAGATACTATGCATGCTAAATTAAGGCTTGTAAAAATACATGTACTTTTTCAGATTTAGTATCAAGGCAGTTCTCAGGTTATTTGCAATACATATACAATCATAACAGAAGATATTTTGATAACTTCCAGGTACATTATCCATCGTGTTGATTGTTCTGGCAGGCTGTGCTGCTCCTGCTCTTGCTCTCATTCTGGTTGTTTGCTGTTGTATCAGGTATGGGATTATCATGTTATTTCATTAAAATATAATTAGGCAGTTTGAAGTATGTTGTGACATTAAAGACTTTGTGACTGGATCGAACTAGTACTAATGTGTTATATTGGGTAACTGTTATGACCCAGTCAATGTTTGCACCTATCTACAGTGACAGTTTCTTCCCAATACACCTGCTTAAACGGTATACAGTGAAGCTTTGAGTCAGAAAGGTGGTATCTGCTTGACAAAGCATGTACATTATGCCAGAAAACATGCCCTTTATATGACAGGATATATTTGGCATGGTCAAAATTAGACCCAACATGCCAGAAAATATATCAAGCAGGGCAAAATTCATGCCACTCGTGCCAGTAACTTACCCAGCAAGGCAAAATCATAAGCCTAATGCAAGAAAAACAGACCCAGTGTGGCTAAATTTCAATGAACATTATGGTTATATCAGAAAACAAGCCCCACTATATAGAAATTTGCCTGTCAGTCTTTGCTTAATTTATTTGAATGTGTTTTGTGTAAATATGTTGTGAAAAAACTGTTTTATCTTCCTGGTTACAAAAGCAGCATCCAAATGTATGAGACTTGCTATTAAGGATTCAATTATTGACATAAACACTGAAGTACATGTTCAGACAGTAGCAGCTTCTTGGTTTACAGTGTAGCACATAGAATAGCATGGATGACAATATCTAAATTGATGTCAGGGTTATTCTCTTAGTGTTTGTTTCTCAAAATCCTCAAAGCACATAAATAGCATACAACACTTACTAGGACATGCTGGTTTCAAATTTCAGCATCCATGAACACTTTACCAATGACAAACCTTTGTTAAAAAAGAACAAGTACTTAGTACATGTATTGTTTTGTCTATTACGGCTGTATTTTATTGCATGAAAATGTAAATAATTGATAATCAAGGAAAATCATCCCTGTAATATTAAAGGCAATGTCAGAGTGCTTATCAGTGAGTCTGACTAAAACTGTTGGAATAAGTGCATGTGGACTCATAATGGTACTGAATAATTATGTCTCCTACCTAGTGGTGGAGAGACATTGATTTGGAGCTGTCACAAAAGTTTGTCCACGCAACTCCTCCCACAGGACTGGATGGATTTTACTGAAACTTAGTAAATATGTTTAGAACCAAATGTAGATGTTCATATAGTCAGGATTTTCTGCACTAATTTTTGAATGAGTTATGGGCGAAGATGTTTGGCATACTTAGATGACATCCTGATATTAATTTTAGTCTAGTTGTGCATATTATAATTATTTAGGGTCATTAGCTCAAAGGTCAAGGTTACAGGGACTCAAAAACCGAAACTCTGGTCCACCCTTCTCCAAAACCGCTGGCTGGATTTTCATAAAACTTCGCAGGAAGCACAAGTATGAAGTCTTGTTTTGCATATTGTAATTTGGGGTCACTAGCTCAAAGGTCAAGGTCACAGGTACTTGAAAACAGAAAATCTTGTTTGTGCTTCTTTTCCAAAAACCTGTTGCTAGAAATTTCATAAGATTTTGCAGGAACCATCAGTATGAAGTCTAGTTTGCATATTATAATTAGGGTTCACTTGCCCAAAGGTCAAGGTCATAATGGTGGGAGACATATGCTTTTTTCATGAAAAACAATCTCTAGTTTTTATGTTTCGCAGTTTTACTTTACAGTATTGACACCTGTATACTTTCTGAATTATCTGATGCATGTCCCTATATTGAAGTAATGCTTTGTCTTCTTTTAGGAAAAAATGGAAGAGGAAAAGAAGAGAACTAAGTAATATCAGAATTCCAGAGTCACAGGTCTGTATTCAGTGAAATTTGTCAGAAAACTGTTCAATGTTGTTGTATGAGTTCACCATATTTCAATTACTTGGGTAATTTGTGTTCTGGGGGGGTATACTGGATTCAACATGTCTGTCTGTCTGTCGGTCCGCTCGTCCGTCCATCCATCCTCACA
Organism: Saxidomus purpurata; assembly: GCA_022818135.1. Taxonomy (NCBI): domain Eukaryota; kingdom Metazoa; phylum Mollusca; class Bivalvia; order Venerida; family Veneridae; genus Saxidomus; species Saxidomus purpurata. Next base: position 51,841,956 of record JAFMSR010000005.1, on the reverse strand, counting down.
TTCTGGTACATAGGTGGCTATACAGACAATAGGTAACAGTACATTTACTTTGATGTCATTCATTCCGTAATGCTGTTATGTGGCTATTTTCTGTTAAGTGGCTAAAAAGAACAATGGGGAGAACAAAAGGCTAGCCACATAAGTATCAAAATATGAGTACATCCGTCCGTCCGTCCGTCCGTCCGGGTCATTAAGACAAAGGTCAAGGTCACAGGGGCTTGTGATAGTAAAATCTTGTGGACACTAAATCTTGTAAAATCCCTGGTCAGAATTAAAGGATACCTCACAAAAATGATAACTACTATGCTTAGTTGTGCATGGTCCTTGTTTCCATGTCAAGGTCACAGGGGCTTGAGATTGTATATTATTGTGCGCTCTTAATCCCCAAGACCCTAGGTCATAATTTAATATTTCACAGAAGTGATAAATACCGTGCCTACTTTTGTATTGTCCATGTTTCTGGTCACTACGTCAAGGTCACAGGGGTTGACATAATAGAATTTTGTTTGCTCTTTTAATCTCCAAAACCCCTTGTCAGAATTTCATGATACTTCACAGAAGTGATAAGAAACATGCCTTGTTGTGCATGGTCAAATCATAAAAGCATCAAATCTTACATAAATTTTATATACTGTGCCAGTGTGATGTTAAGGGGGTAATAGTTCGAGTTATTACAGGAGGGCAGTTTACCTAACCATCGTTCTTGAGAAGTACTTGCCAGCTCCAAATCCAAATAAACTGCAACTTTCCTCACATAAAGTAACATGGTCATTTTCTAAGCAAAACTCAAACCCATGACCCTCTCTGTATGAAAGGTTACAGTGATATCAAGTCAGCTACTCTTTAACTACTGGACTAGGGAGGTGCACTCAGAAAAAATGTTTTCAAGAGTTTATTGCTTGGTTGAATGTGTTTGATAAAGAAGTTATAATAACAGTAATTAGCAAACATGATTTATCACTTTATATACTACATATAGTATAACCAGAGTGATAAGTTCCATCACAGACATATGTCTGTGGTTACATTCACACGCCGGATGCTGTTGTTTTGATAATGTACATTTATATTACATGCTGTCACTTTCCCTGAAACAAATAATCTTTAATGGCCAGACAACTGTGATAAATTTTTTGTTGATATTTTATCATGTCACTAGTCTGACTATTCTATTTTAAAGGAAAACTTTTAACATGATAAATGTGTGTTATAATTGCATGCTACACATTTATAGTCGAAGATTTTAACTTTATCTCGCATACTAAATTTGACTGTACATTGCATAATGAAAAAAATTATTAAGTTTGTAACCACCTTCCTTGGGCATTGTTGTACAACTGTGTAACAAAGCTTTGACTGATCAGTTTATTATGTTCTAATGTGGTTTCTTAAAATAAATGTAAAGTTGTATAAAAGGTCAGTTATAAAACTACAAGTAAGCATGACCACATTAAAAAGTACACTTTCCACGTAATTGGCAATTTTCATCTCGTTTTGAAATACAATGTTAACAGCAATATTCATAGCTGGACCAAATGAAAGCAGATAATTTTTTTATTGTATTCTACAGCCTGAGCCTCTCCTGGGGACACAACCAGACAGAAACAAAGAGAATGGAGCTAATGATGAGGACAATGGAAGAAAATATTCTCTTGGTGATATCAAAGATGCACTGCTTGAGAATATTCAACCAGAGGACAGTGATAGAAAGGACAGTCAGTATAATACATTACCATCAAATACGTCAACTGGACATCCTAGCCACACGTTCATTGATACATTCAATGTTTCAAAGCAGGACTGTTCAGACACACCAGAACAGGTGAGGGATGTGGCAACGTGTGTTGAACCTGGGCATTGCAGATACAGTATTAGCAGTGTGTTGTCAGATTTCCATACTGAGCATGATAATCATAGTTTGGAAGATTTATTTGATACCAAAATGTTGGAGAGCATTGCTGGTGAAAGTATTGAACTTCAAAACTTTTTATCTCCAGATGCAAATTTTCCCACTGCTGATAATGAGGAAACTGAAGGGCTTGATGACATGTATGCACGTGGGCATATTGTGGGTAATAGCAGTATTGAAAGTGGTAGTAAAGGTATAGAATCCCAGCAGCCCAGGCACTATATACCAGTCAAAGATATGGATAATTTATTATCAGGTGAAAATAAGTCTGCTCTATCTGTAAAAGCTGAGAATGAAAATGATTTAGTAAAGGAAAATGATAGAAATATTTTGTCTGATACAAAGGATACAGACAGTTCAGAAATAGACCTCTCTAACATTGATGGAAGTGTTGAAAGCTTAGGAAGTGAAACTGATAAAACAAAGGAAGGAAATAGAAGAAAAGAATTTTCAGTGAAAACAAATTCTGGTGGTGAAACAGAGAACCATGTTGAACAAGTTGGTAATAATGATGTTGTGGACAGTACAATGACTCCTGAGGGTAGTGACACACCCAGGGAACATTGTATACCATATGGAATACCTAATAGTCTAGATAACAGCGGGGCACTTAGTGAACCTCCCTATTATGTTACAGCTGATCTGGTTGTAAAAGACTGTCAAAACGAAAAAAACAGGAATATCTTTAACGAACAAAGAAATGGCTTGAAAGATAATGGTACCCAGTCAAATACTAAACCTTATCAGATGAAACAAGTAATCTGCCATGAAAATGGAAAGAAAAATGGAACAAAGACAGATATTCAGTGCATGTGATTTACAGTAATTTTCATAAATAGATAATTTTGTTATGGTTAAAGTCTAGACTTTTATGTCATGTTTAGTGATTGGTTTGTCTAATTAAGTGTGGTAAACCTTGTTGTGACTGCAGCAGGATTTTTAGTCAGATTTTCATTTCATATAAGATCAGTTCCTCATTTCCACTAACACCAAATGAGACCATAACCTAATCTAAACATTCCTGCATTTTAGGATAGATAAACTTCATTATGATTTAAATGTTATTAATTACTGTAACTTTACTAAAGTTTTAAATGTGTATGATGCAGTTGTATAGCACAAACCACTGACATTCTCAGCCAAGATTCTCCTATCACTGGGTGTTTTGACCCTTTAATCCCTAGACACTCTCCAGGTGGCAGGTCTAGGTACACTCTCCAGGTGACAGGTCCTTGGTGGTGACCAATTACTTATCAGTGGTTGGCTTCTAGTTCTTGTCCTCTCTCTTCGACTTTAACTAACTAAAAGATTGAATTAAAATGTTTCAACCTAACATTCATGTAAAACTGTGACTCATGTGTTTAGCTATTATTAATTACAGTTGCACTTTTTTAGAGGGAACATTCTTGATACAATAGAAAGGAGTAAAAATAAGCTGAAACAGCAATAATAGCATCTTAACTTTTGCTGAAGTATGTAGGGTTGAGACAATTATTAGCTGTACACATGTATAGATGTACTTACTCTCAAAACTCTGAAGGCAGTCAGTTGCTTTTCAGTCAGCAACCTATAAGATATTAATATTCTCATAGACATGTAGATGAATGTTACAGATATTGTTATTCCATTTCATTTTCACACAGACAGGGTAAGTTTCTTAGTGACCATGTTGTTATTTTACATGTATGTACATGCTTATCTACTTCCTGATGATGTAAGCCTGTGCTGTTCAAAGTTAAGGGCATTACACATACATCTTTTCTATAGGTAGAACTATTATAAGGTATACAAGATTACTTGCATTTAAGGATTTTTTGGTAAAAAATACAGAAAACATTAACTGGTATTAAAAGTCCCAGGATCTTTTTGAATTTATTGTTATAGTAAATAATTTACAGACAGGATAATGATAGAACCATGTTCTATTAACTCTAAAACAGTGTTGACATATGCCTTTCTTTAGTATTCAAGTCTTTTCGTCATGAGAAATGGTTGTCAGAAAGCCTTTTTTATTTTTTGCAATATCATTGAAAAAAATACTGCGCTATATTTCTAACATGTACTTTTTTTATTTAAAAAGCAAACTGAATGCTTTTGATACAAGAAAGGTCATCTCTGCCGGTACGACATCTTTCTAGGTAAAATGAGAGCTACTTGTAATTGTGGTCCTGGGACTTTAACATCATGTTGGGTATCTAATCTTTATCGCTGATTTTTAGTTGCTACTATTACATATTCGAGTGTTGTTCTCTTGTATTTTTCTTTAAAGATGTTCTTATCTCTATATGTCATTTAAACTTAGATTTTTTTCTTCATAATGGCATTATTTCAGTGCAGTACTTTGGTTTTCTAGTATAATATTGTCATTCCTCGAAGATTGAGGAGTAAATTGATTTGCACATGTCGGTTGGTCGGTAGACCAAATCTTGTCCGATTAATAACTAGAGAATGATGTGGCCTAGGCTTCTCAAACTTGGTAGGTTGGTTGATCATGACAAGTAGATGGTTTCTTTTGATTTTGAGCCCAACAGATCAAAGGTTAAGGTCTCAGTGACCTTCAACAGAAAAAAACCTGTCTGATCAATATCTAGAGAATGCATTGGCCTAATATCCTCAAACTTTGCAGGTAGATTGATAATGACCGGTAGATGACCCCATTTTGAAATTGAGGTCAAATGTCAAGGTTACAGAAACCTTTAACACAAAAAACTTGTCCAGTCAATAACTACAAAATGTTTTGGTCTAGTGTCCTCAAACTTTTAAGTTCAGTTGGTCATGAGCAGTAGATGACCCCTATCAATTTTGCAGTCAACAGATCAAGGTCAAGGTGGCCATTATTGTAAAACAATTAATTGGCTGCTGTTGGGGGCATATATGTTTGCAAACATCTCTTGTTGTTATTGCTTTTGTAATGTTCTGTTAACCATAATGAATGTCTAATGAAAAGTCAGTTTCCTGTCTCTTTTACTATGTAGCTTTTTTAGTTTTGTAGTTTTCTTTTGATGTAACTCATTTGTGAAATGATGGTTTCATTTTAAAACATGTTTTACTTTAATACAAAAGTGACAATACATGCCATGATACTCTTGAACTTTTTATTGTATGGCCTGTTGTAAGAATGTTTCAACTTATACTGCCTTGCTGTGTGAGATGAGTCTTTACTCCCCCATTGGTTGCTTTTAAAAAGTGATCTGATAAACTGGCAACATTGTCTGATGAATCTTTCATAAGATGAAGGAGGTTCACTTGTGTAAGACATTGTTATATTCATTCTTTTGTTATTTAGTTGTTTTTTTTTTCTCTCACCAGCTCATTTATATTGAAATATGGCAGCATTAAATATTATTGCATATATCTGTTATAAGCAATAACACATACCTCCCTATAGTCTGGACTGATAGGCAGCGCTAGACTAGTGTATACATGTATAGTTTCAGTGGAAGCGTTGACAAAATCATAGATAATTTAGTTCAGTTTATGCTAATGCTGTTAAAATACTCTGGTAGTTTATGTACATTATTAAAATTCTCCCTCAAAGGCACTTTGTCACAGGAATTGGATTCTATCATTACGGTTGCATCAATAACAGTAATATGAAAATAGGCAATACCTATATTGGGCAAAAGCATAACGGGAATTTCATTTCTAGAAATGGTACGAAATTTCAGGGGACGCAAAAACGGTTCAAGTTACAAAATATCCATATAGAAAGAGCATCAAAATTTAAGAATGTGTATAGATAGGATCTCATTACATTTCAAAGTACAAACCTGCATTCAACGGAAAAGTGTTGCGTTTTTCAAAACAAAAATGGCTGACATTTAATGACAATTTCTTTCGATAAATGACATAACTTTGTAAACAAAATTAGCAGCGGCAGTTTATAGACGGTGCAGTGTTAAAAGTATGTTTTGTATCGTCCAGGAGTTGACACTTCAAGGTATAGGGTCAAATTATGTATTTTATTGCTTTCAGTATTCTATTAAATACTCGTACATACGTTTACCTATGGTCGGGCTTCGCCAGAAAGGGACTTTGTGCCCTTCTAGCATTGGCCCATATGGTTAGAATTTTTGACATGCTCATATGAATTAAAGTATGTGGTTTGGATGCAAAATTCATTTACATGACCTTTGATCCTAAGTGTGATCCAGACAAAACGTAATTTCTGTGAGGGGAAAGAAGATTTTTTGAATAATTAGGTCAGTTTTGAATAATTATATATTTCAAGAGGGTCACAAAGTTGCCATTTTTATTTTTTCAATTATACATGTCTCCATGACAAAATACCCTTTTTGTTATGCCAGTCATGTATGTAGCATTACAACATGTGCATTAACTTAATTTTAAACAAATTATTTATTAAATTATATGTATTTATTTGCTCAGTTGAGCACAGAGTGTTTATGTATATAATTTAGGATTAATGAATGTCTGTCCTCTGCCTGTAATCAACACTTACCTCTGAAAACACTTGACTAACCTCCTCATGAACTATCAAGCAGTGATGATTGATCAGTCATTACCACCTATGGTTGGTGCTTATTTTTCAGACATGTCTGTTACAATTTAGAAGTGACATAGCAAACATGTACAGCCACAGTTGTGTTTCGTTATTTGACTGTGTCAAGAACTGCGTCTTGATGATAGAGAGCTGTTTATGACATTTATACTTCAGAAGCCATATATTGAACTTGTGTTTTCATAAGCAAACATGGACAGAATATATATGATAAATTAGATCACATATTGGTTCAAGGTTTTGTTTAACTACTATTACTAACAGTTACTGTACATAAATAGAAACTTACAAAATTATATGTATGTGAACCAGCTGTAACCAAAAACTGAGTGATTTTACTTTTATAAGTTCTCTGTTGACTCCGGAGAATGGTGTAGGACCTTCATTGTCCTTGTTGACTCGGGAGAATGGTGTAGGACCTTCATTGTCCTTGTTGACTCGGGAGAATGGTGTAGGACCTTCATTGTCCTTGTTGACTCGCGAGAATGGTGTAGGACCTTCATTGTCCTTGTTGACTCGCGAGAATGGTGTAGGACCTTCATTGTCCTTGTTGACACGGGAGAATGGTGTAGGACCTTCATTGTCCTTGTTGACTCGCGAGAATGGTGTAGGACCTTCATTGTCCTTGTTGACTCGGGAGAATGGTGTAGGACCTTCATTGTCCTTGTTGACTCGGGAGAATGGTGTAGGACCTTCATTGTCCTTGTTGACTCGGGAGAATGGTGTAGGACCTTCATTGTCCTTGTTGACTCGCGAGAATGGTGTAGGACCTTCATGGTCCTTGTTGACTCGGGAGAATGGTGTAGGACCTTCATGGTCCTTGTTGACTCGGGAGAATGGTGTAGGACCTTCATTGTCCTTGTTGACTCGGGAGAATGGTGTAGGACCTTCATTGTCCTTGTTGACTCGGGAGAATGGTGTAGGACCTTCATTGTCCTTGTTGACTCGGGAGAATGGTGTAGGACCTTCATGGTCCTTGTTGACTCGGGAGAATGGTGTAGGACCTTCATTGTCCTTGTTGACTCGGGAGAATGGTGTAGGACCTTCATTGTCCTTGTTGACTCGGGAGAATGGTGTAGGACCTTCATGGTCCTTGTTGACTCGGGAGAATGGTGTAGGACCTTTATCTTCCTGAACTCCTAATAGTTAACTAATATTTTTTAAACAGTATTGTTTTTAAGTTTACTATGGTGTGTCTCTTTAGATCTTTATTTGTACTCTTTATTAAATCATGTCATATAATTATGTACGAAGCAGATGTAATAGAAATTAAAATTAATAAATTACAGTCAAACTTTGATTGGAAAGGCTCTGGATCTGTTACTCACAAGTTGTTAAAATGGGTCATTACCAGTCTTTGAGTTTAAAGTTTTTTAATATGTATAACAACTTGTTCTTTTTGTGTTAATTTGTGATGAAAAAGTGAAGAAGCTCTAAGCTTCAGAGATTGAGCATTATGTGTTACACAGAGATTTGTAATGGACCACTGTCACAGTTTGAGTGAACAGTTATGTTGGTGCAGTTCAAGTGTGAGCAGATTTTAACTGTTACTGGAACAATTTTCATAGCTTACAAGCAGAAAACAGGACACAGCACATTTTGTAGTTTGATGTGTTTTACAGAATATTCTTCATTGAACATATCAATTTTCTATTGACTATTTTTCTATATTGAATTAGAAATTCTATTTTGCTATGCAATATTTTAATAAAGTCATAAAATCAACAGATTTTGGTTGCATAAAACATTGTTTTTTTGCACTCCCTGACAGTCCGTTTGTCCAGATGTTTCTTGTCAAGAGCTTATTACCATAAAATATCGAAGGGATTGTGTTGATACTTTACACAGTGATAGTGGTCTTTTTTTTGAGAAAGCGCAGTGACAAAGAAATATTATATGTTATTTGGTTTTTGAAGTGGTATATGGGGATATATTACCCGCCTAGACTTATATTACCTGAGCCGTTAGGCGAGGGTAATATTATGTCAAGGCGGGTATATATCCCCATATATCACATCAAAAAACAAATAACAATTTTATTACCCTTCCCTGTCTCAAATATTAAAAGATTCCATTTATGTTTTATTTATTTAACAACTGAACCTAACCAGACGTTCAAATCCCCTTATGATACCTCAATGTCACTGCGTGACGTCACAAATCAGCACGGACTTAAAACATTGACGTAGTGTACGCGGCGAACAAGCTCGTTGACCAATCAGAAGACCCCAAATTTCATGGAAGGGTAATAAAACTCTATCTAACCCAATTTTTAAATTATCTCCCGTTATGTAAAAAGCTTGCCAGGAGCATAACTCAAAAAGTATGTAAGAGATTGACTTGACACATCACACATTGATATAGGTCCAGTGACAAGGAACCATAACTCTAGCCAACCCCATTCTTTAATTATCTCCCTTTATGGTATATGCTTATCAGGAGCATAACAAAAATGTATTTGAGGGAGTATGTTAATACATGTACTTCAAATATTGATGGGTCAAGAAGACACCAAGATAGAGTGCAGTGGCCAAGAACCAGCTTATCCTATTTCTGCATTATTTTCCTTCATGAAATAGGCTTGTCCAGAGCATAACTCGAAAAAGGATTGAGTTGATATTTCACATAGTGGTAGAGGACATTGAGGCAACTGCAGTGACTAAGAACAATAACTTTAGCTGACCCCAGTTTTGAATTACCTCTCTTCATTGTATAAATGATTCTAGTCTGCAACATAATTCCAAAACCAAGAGACATATTTACTTAATATTACACTATTTACAGGAAATGCAGTGTCTAATAACCTTCACTCTACTTGTTTCTCTTTGAATGATCTCCTTCATCATGTGAAAAACTGTCCCTTGCTATTTAGCACATTGAAAGAGGATGTTGAAAGGAAGTGCAATGTTCAAGATTTTTAATTACGTCCCTTTAGTATTTTTCATTTTCCTTATCTAAAGTTAAAATCTGTGTGCAGATCAATTGTAACTTGTTACTAGGTTTTCATTTGCAAGAACAGAACTTGTGCGCTGTTCATCAGAAAATGCAGGCTTCTGGGAGTATTCATCTGTGTTACCAATTCTCTTGTCACTTACCCTTACCGTATTTGCATGTTGGATACACCGCTTCCACATTGGTTTACTCATAGATATGTGCTGGATATGCCCTTTCCATATTGGTATACTCACAGAAATGTGCTGGATATGCCCTTTCCTTATTGGTATACTCATAGATACGTGCTGCATATGCCCTTTCCATATTGGTATACTCACAGAAACGTGCCGGATATGCCCTTTTCTTATTGGTATACTCATAGATACGTGCTGCATATGTCCTTTCCACATTGGTATACTCATAGATACGTGCTGGATATGCCCTTTCCACATTGGTATACTCATAGATACGTGCTGCATATGCCCTTTCCACACTGGTATACTCAAAGATACATGCTGCATATGCCCTTTCCACATTGGTATATACTCACAGAAACGTGCTGGATATGCCCTTTCCACATTGGTATACTCATAGATACGTGCTGTATATGCCCTTTCCACATTGGTATACTCATAGATACATGCTGCATATGCCCTTTCGATATTGGTATAGTCACAGAAACGTGCTTGATATGCCCTTTCCACATTGGTATACTCATAGATACGTGCTGTATATGCCCTTTCCACATTGTTATACTCATAGATACGTGCTGCATATGCCCTTTCCACATTGGTATACTCGTAGATACGAGCTGCATATGCCCTTTATACATTGGTATGCTCATAGGTACGTGCTGCATATGCCCTTTCCACATTGGTATATTCACAGAAACCTGCTGCATATACCCTTTCCATATTGGTATACTCATATATACGTGCTTGATACACCCTTTCCACATAAGTATACTCACAGAAACGTGCTTGATACACTCTTTCTATATTTGTATGACCTTTTCACATTGATATACTTACCGATGCGTGCATAATATACACCCTTTCCACATTGGTATACTCACAGATACGTGCTTGATACACACCCTTCCATGGTAACTCACAGAAGGCTTGAACACACCCTTTCCAATTGGTATACCATAAACGTGCTGAACACCCTTTCCACATAAGTATACTCACAGAAACGGCGAACACTCTTTCTATATTTGTATGACCTTTCACATTATATACTTACCGAGGGCATAAAACACCCTTTCCACATTGGTATACTCACAGATACGTGCTTGATACACACCCTTTCCATATTGGTATACTCACAGATACGTGCTTGATACACACCCTTTCCGAATTGGTATACTCACAGATGCGTGCTTGATACACACCCTTTCCGAATTGGTATACTCACAGATACGTGCTTGATACACACCCTTTCCGAATTGGTATACTCACAGATACGTGCTTGATACACACCCTTTCCGAATTGGTATACTCACAGATGCGTGCTTGATACACACCCTTTCCGAATTGGTATACTCACAGATGCATGCATAATACACACCCTTTCCACATTGGTATACTCACAGATACATGCTTGATACACCCTTTCTATATTTGTATACTCACAGATACGTGCTGAATACACAACATTTCCATACGTGCTGAATATGCCCTTTCAATATTGGTATAATCCCAGATACATAGTGGATACACACCCTTTCCACATTGGTATACTCACAGATACATGCAGGATACACACCCTTTCAATATTGGTTTACTCACAGACACATGCAGGATACACCTCATGCCAAATATTATGGCTAATACATGTACAAACTTCATGCCTACAGGCTGAACACCAGTATTTTTCTAATGGTATATCTTTTTAGAGAGAGGCCTTGGGGAAAGACAAAGGTCAATTTATCTTAAATGATTTCTACTCTACAACCATTCGTAGAAGCCGATGAAACTTCACAGTAAAATTCCATTTCATGCAGAAATCATGTAACCAAATGAACAGAAAGGAAAAACTTTAAAGCAATCTTGTTGTAATTTGAAAAAAAAGTATTGAAAAGAAATTACACTGTTCTCTGTATTAGTTTGGTCGAAAGTAATGTATATAATGTTGTTAAGTGCTGGCTTTATGTATATTTAGGGAACTTTTGTACCGTATGTACCATTTTGATATGGTTTGATTGGGTTCAAACTAGTTCAAATCATACCAAGCTTGTCTCAATATAAGTTTATATAACTGTATAACGAAAGCAACAATACTACAAGTCATTGCTCTCTGGGAAACGGTTTACAAGCGGGTGATATTAAACATGTCGTATACTTTTTGTTACTTACATTAGCAGTGCCGTGTATCTACTGTACAGCCACAATATTATAAATCAACGCAACAGACGCTCGACTGGTTTTATATTTGTACTAAGGTATCCAGAAATAAGAAACTCTTTATATTTACAAAGAACTTACATAAAAATAATAACGAACAAGTGCCTCTTTGAACAACTAGGATAGTATCATTGTTATGTGTTGACGTGATCCGATTCGGTGTTTGAGAGTTCTCCAAATATTTTTGCAAAGTCTATATCAGCAGTTTGTCTCTGATCTTGAGCTTCTTGCTGATCCTGCTGGCAGTCGCTTGTTTCTTCAGACAGGCTCGTATCTATAGGTAACCGGATGCTCTTTGGATACTGGTTCATTCTTTGAACGTTGGCACCAGGCCAAAAATAGTGCTGAACTGGATGGTTTCCTAGAAATAATCGGGCTCGTGCTGAATTCCAGAGTCTTTGTCGTCTAGGGCAATAGGGGGATTTTAACATGTTCTGTGAATGAAAATGGCCAACGGTATTATTTGAAATTATTTATTTAAGCTTTGCTTGCTATTTTTAACAAAGGTTTCAAACAAACTTTGGATGATGTTGAATTTCGAAAACAGAGTAACACGAAAATATTAAAGAAAATCACATTAAATTTGATAAATATGCATATTTATTGATAGTACTTGACAGTACAGTTCATATAACATACAAATGTAGTTGTTCTTGAAATCGGTACATATTGTTGCTAAAGTGTTGACACTGGTACATGTAGTTACTTAATGCTTTATAAAAATATGATCTATTCAACAATATTAGCACTTAAATGCTGTCAGGATATATACAGTACATGTATATAGGAACTACTTTCTGACGCATTTTTTAAATGTATTTTTGTAAAAATAAAAAAATCTAAACTCGCAGTTACCTTCTTCTCCAGCATGCTCAATGTTATATTTATACAGATTGTGGCTACTTTACAGGTTATAACACGTATTTTCCTGAGACCATCATCATTTACCACAAGGTGATTTTAGAAACATAACCCCTTAGAAGAAGGGTATTTGGAAAAGAGCTCATTCACAGTCCACACTCATTCAGCTCAGACATCCTCATTTATATACTCTCATTTTGCACAAACACAATTAGCTAAAAGTACTATCTAGCAAAAAGACAAATATATATTGTTTAAGTTATGGCACACTTATAAACTGTACTATTTACATCTACATGTAAATAAATATGTCAGGTCTAAGACCAAGAAACAGTTTTGCATATTTGCTTTTACTTCTGCACAAAATATGGTCACTCAATTGTCACTGCCTCTTTGGTCTGAGTAATATACTGTACGACCGATTTAACAATACATATTTCATAGGTGAGACAATCTTTGATCATCCTGCTGGAACCCTGGGCTTGGAGTAGGCCTGTCTTTGTATTTGTCTCCCGGGTGCTCAGTCACCTCTCCATACAGGGGTATGGGAGGACTTTGGGGTTTTATTCCTTCAAATTTCTGGTAAGGGGAGCTACGTGACGTGTGTGCACGGGGAATGTGGAACGGGAACGGAAACAGACGTAGCTTGCCCTGAAACAGAATGTGAATGTGAAATGTGCGAAAACACTGTGTAAGAAATAAAATAGTGTCCTAACTAAATCATATGTAGATCGCATATGATGTTATTGCAACAAAATTGTACATGTATATGCAAAATGATCGTGTGTATAGTAACTGATTTATGTGATACTGAAGTGAAGCAGATGCCTACATTCAATATATATTTATATCTATCTACATTACGTAAAACTATATACTTACGTCTTTTGTAATTTCGTTAAGGAGCTGGTGATCAACAAGGAAGCCATGTAACAATCTAATCATCTTCCTCTCAGAGACATACTCCCGGAAGTTGTACAACACAAAAGCACCCTGAAAACATGAAGGCCACACTAAATTTGTTACATCTTACAAAATTTGTCCTGTGTAAACATACGATGCAGCACAGTACCTCGATCAGTTTTCTCAAAATAACACCAGGACTTTCACTTGCGCATACTGATCATTGGTCATCAGCACTATAATTCGAATTTCAACTAATCTATTTCTTTAACCACCAATTCGAATTTTAAAAAAGTGCTCCAAAATATCAATCTACTCTCCAACCGTCGAAAGGCGTGCCGCAGTACAGATATTATATAACAAAACCTCTACGTACCAAATATATTGCCATGCCAATGCCCATTGCCCAGCCAACCACAACGTCTGTCCAGTAATTGTGATTTAGTCCAAGTTCAGTGAGTCCACACAGTAATGCCAGCATCGTAAACACCAGTGACAGAAATGGTCTCAGCACGCGCACTGAACGTGTACGTAATGCACCGTGAATGTAAATCTGAAGATAAGTTGAAGGTCTTATTTGTCATGCAAGGTATATACTAAAATAATGGCGGGAAGTTAACTGTGGTCTTTGCAACTCATTAGTTTAGTTTAGTTTATACCAATTTATTTTAGCTCGATTGTGAAGAAAGCTTGTAGCTTATCGAGTCACTCTCGAGTCCGCTTCCTGGAAAAACCAGTACTGGTGTCTTATGAGGAAGTACGGTCGTGACCCCAGTGGGGCTCGAACCCGCAACCTCCGGGATGAGCGGCCGACACCTTAACCTCTACACCACCGCTCATTATCTCTACAGTAGTAATTCACAGACCCGTGCCAGTGAGTTGTTTATCTAGAGATTAGGACAGAACAGACCTTTCACAACATGTTAATAAATTGTTAGAGCTATTTTATATATATGAGTGAGGTCAAACATGAGAAATGTCGCTTACCGAAAGATATATTGCTGCATATGCTGTCATTGCAGACCGCAAGGACGGAAATGAACCCCTGAAATGATAAACGATGTAAACCGTAGACTGTCACCATTATTCAGAGTCTTTTCAAAAACTCTACTTAATGTCTTCTCTATTTATATTTAATAACATCTCCTTCCTCTGGGCTTGGATAGAGATGTCTGAGGCAGAATGAATACAAAATGTTTTGTCAATCTCAACAAACTTTATATCTTAGAATGACCGTGGCATATCGCGTCTACTATAGCTGATAGTGAATAGGTCTCTGATAATCCTTTTTGTTAGTAGATCTACATGTATACATGTATTTCGCTTCCGAGAACCTTTTGCAGTAAGGTTTGTAGTTTGTACTATCATTATATTAATTAAAAGCGTAATAAAATCTTCAAATATAGGCCCCTATGTTCAGTGAGTTGTTCTTACGATATTTTCACATGTATAATCATCATCATCATCATCATCATCATCATCATCATCATCATCATCATCATCATCATCATCAATAGCAAGTAAAGTGTACAGATCTACCTTGCATGTCTGAGTTCTATCTCGTTTTTGTTTCTACAGAGTTCATCTCCTCCAATATTTCCATTGAGGGCACACAAGGTCATGTTCACTTTACACACTTCCAGGAAGTTTGGTCGCAGACGACCCGTGATCATTTTGGTGACGTCCACAAATATCATCAATGTAACCATACCAAATACAAACACTCCTAAAATTTGGAAGCATGTGTGAGCGCTCTCAAAAGAGTTACGCCACCAGAAAGACTTAAAGGAAGGCTCAAGTTAAGAATATACAATAATTCATTTGTAAGATTATTTACATTGTAAATAATAACGCCTGTCAGATTATGAACAACAAAATACACTGTAGTACAACATATTCTATTGAAAAACGCGAAGACATTTTACATCATTTTACTACAGTATAATGAACAACAATCTGAAAACATGGCCACACAAAGTAATGCGGGACGTTAGTCCACCTGTAATCAAAAGTGCGTCTTACAACAACTATTGCATAATTCACCATGTCTACTGGAACGAAGTTCACTGAGCAAACTTCTTCTACTTCATTTGTATATATGTCCCATTAATTTAAAATCTAAATTAAGGAGTGTGTCTTACATAATTCTTATCTTTCTACATTTTTAATTATGGTTTATTCCCTAATGATGCTTTATTTCTTTTTTATCGATGGCCCATTTAATAAAAAATGACATAACAAAAACCTGAAAAAAAGAAAAATATAAAATGCTGTTATGCATAATTTATAAATGAAAATTAGCCAGAGATGCTCTCTGTTTCCAAATTATGGACATGGTTGCCATACGTGCTGACTTACCGACAAATCTAAACAGTCTCCTCAGTACCTGTGGTATGTTACATGGCTGGCAACAGACACGTATAGATTTTTGATTGTCTTCAGTGAACGCCCAAACAGCAATCTCACCTATCAACATCTGAAACAAAAACAAGCCACTGACTACGTCCATCACAAAAATTCAGAACACAATAGCTAGCAGGGATCACCGTTCCCATATTTCAAACAAGCTTTCTATGTCTCATATGAAAATTGCATTCTTTATACAGAGAAAAAATAAGAACTGTTACCGTGTTTTCATTAAAATGCATGCGTTCAGTATGTCAGGGTGTTTTTCTTCAAATAGTATGCCCCTTATTAATGCATATCAAATAAATGTATAAGCAAAATCTTCCTGTGTTCACACAGACCTATCTCTACAAAAAAATCATTAAGCGCCGTTATACAAACTCATCTTGTCTTGATATATACATGTATTAACGTGTTAACTATATGTTATATAGAATTTTAAACATGACTTTTTTAATGAAGTTGATATCTTACAACAAATGGCGGAACGCAGAGACTGAGTGAATATACCACTTCAGTAGGTACGACTGCGTTGAAAGCGAAAGTCGAGAAGGAAGGGTCGTCCTCAGAGTATGATATCTCTGGATTGGTGCACGTGAAATTCACTTTCCGGACGGGAAACAGCTTAGTCCACCTGTAATCAAAGAATTTCAGTTTGAAGCTGTTCTATATACATACAATCTAATTGCATAATAGTCAACACATGTCTACTGAAACGAAATTGTTTCGACTGAGCAGAACTTCTGTTATAAATCTGGATCAAAATTATTTGTATTTCTGGGTAAATGGCTATGTAACTATACAATTTATCCGATTTTATCCATAAAATGTAGTGAGCTAAATGTGTACTCCCGGCTATATATGGTTTCTCCTTTGTTCTTATATAATTAAATTCCACGGTTCTGTGTCAGTGTACTAAAATGGTTTAATTATGAAGCCATGTTTTGTTATGGTTTGAAGCCTTTGTCAACTACAGGTTTCATGTATATACTGATTTGTGATCGTCGACTGACATGAATTTTTCTTTTTGTACCTGAGAAAATATTCAAGAACAATCACGCCAGCTAGGATGAGCAATTCTAATATAAAGGTGATGCAGACGAGAGTTTTCCCGCGTCCCTGCTGGCTGCTGTACTGAGAAGCAGACGACTCTGCACCATCACGGTCCGTTTCCTTGTGGTGTAGCTGTTCTATTGACTCGCCGTCAGCAGGACCACCTTGGTATAACCCCATTTTTATAAGTTACTTTCTGACAACCCTTCAAATAGCACGTGCTTTTGTGTTCCGAACTGTGCTGTTGTTACTTAGAAATGGTTACATACTCTGAAATCAAAGGTTAATACATTAGGTCAGAAATAACTACATGAACTTGTATATTTTCTTTACCGTCTGGCGTTTTATAGCAAAAGTCGCTGCGGACATTTGTTCACTGCATGCAGTCAACACTGGTTTTTTCTTTCATTATTTATAATAGCCAACAATTATCTTTGAATTTTGTAATTTTGTTAACTTAAAACTTCATTGAACCGCAGTGTTTCCCATGATGTTGTGTTTTTGTGCTGTGGTTATGTCAATGTAGTTGTTAAGGCTGTTCGATTTCCCCGCTTCAAAAAATATTCGTTCCGGTTCAAATTAAAGATGAAACTGCCTTATAAAATGCCATATTACATTGTCTACGTGCAAGTTGTCTTCTGTGTGTATCCTAGAGTATTTCCGTGTTCTCGGACTGTACATCCTGGTCTCATTATAAATGTCAGAAAAAGGAAGTCACTTGTTTCTAAAGGGAGTCAGTAGTTGTTAAGGAAATCATTGGTTGCTAATGGAAGTCAGTGGTTGTTAGCGGACTAAGTTATTACTAAGGAAGTCCCTTGTTGCTAGGAAAGACACTGGTTGTTAAGGAATTCACTTGTTCCAATGGGAAGTCACCGGTTGCAAGGGAGAGTCACTGGTGGCTAAGGAAATCACCGGTTCCTAAGGAAGTCAGTGGTTGCTTGGGAACTCACTGGAAGCTAGGTTTTTCCTATAACTCTATATAAAGACAAGGGACCCACCTCATCCCGGTGGTCGTAGTCAATCTAGATTCCAGGGGTATAGTTTGAACAAAAGTTTTCCTATATAACATATTATGTCTATGTAAAACAAGTGACCCCCTGAACCCCATGGACAACATTTGAATAAACTTCATAGACGTTCACTAGACAATGCTGCATACTAAATATCTTAGTTATGATGACGAAGATTTTTAAAGCTTTTCCTATATAAGCCTATGTAAAATCCAGTGACCCCGGGCAAGCACATGTAAAATCAAGTGACCCCCGGGCTCATGCTTTGCACAATCTTGGTAGAGGTCAACTAGACAATACTAATCTCTAGGCCTTATATGTTTTTAGATTACAAGATTTTTAAAGTTTTTCATTTTTGTTGCCACATAGAAACCTAAGTTCTGCATGGAATGGAATTCTTAAAACGGTAGACGTTCATGCAAGAAATGTCAAGTGTCATCAACATTGGCGCAGTGGTTTCGGAAGAAATGTCGTTTGAAGCAAAATGTTGATGGACGAAACGACGGATAATCATCGATCCTGAAAGCACAGCACACCCTGGCACAGCGGTTGAATACCATAGTGAGCTCAAATCGAATGCACCAGCTGCTCATTGAATATTATGTTACTCCCGTGACGAACTAAACTTTGCAACAACAAATCAAAATGTAAGACAGGCACATTTTAAAATGAACAGAAGGAAATACCAGAGTTGTTAAACACGTAGAACAAGACCAATTTAATTGCAATAAATCGTCTGTTTTTGAATCTGTTTACCGGGGGGGATCGCACACGGCCCATTTGTGGCCTCAACTGTTAGAATGTGTGGCCACAGTTGTAATTGGCCTCACTTAATGTGGCCTCAACTTATTAACTTTACAACTATTGTTGAGGCCACAACTTACTTGGGCCACAACATTAACTTGTGGCCACACTTATTGTGAGGCCACAACTTACAACTTGTGGCCACAACTTACAACTTTGCCACAACTTATTAAATGAGGCCACAACTAATAACTTGTGGCCACAACTATTATTGATAGCAGGGGACACGGGGCTTACTCATTCAGGCGGGTGTTACTTCACAAACGGTGTTTTCAGTGCTTAGGCACAGGGCTGAGGCTGAGTTCATGTAATCAGGTGTTATCAAAATTGGAGCACTATAAGTAGAACTGATTGAGGCAGGGACACGGGACAGAGTATGGAAGGGGATGATACTATATCAACAATACACCAGGGTGCATTGATACTAGAGGGCACGGGACTGAGAAAATAGAACTGATGACATATGAGAAGGTACGTTACGGTTGTGACCCCATGTTCTAACCCGAAACCTCCGTATAAGCGGCAGACATCTTTACCCATCAACACCCTGCGTTGTTCGTTGCCGTGGTGAGTATGCATAGGTTATTTCAAGCGGTACTTTGAGAAACCATATGCCACGAGGCGTGTTGAGACTTGGTGGCATAGGGATAACATGGCGGGCTGCGGGGAACTAACTGCGGGGCTACTCACGGGGGGTAACTAGGGCTACGGGCTGACTTCACGGGGATGCGGGTAACTAGTGCCACGGGCTAACTTCACGGGGGGTAACTAGATGGTTTCCTCAAAGTCCTTGAATTAACCTATGCATACATCACCACAGGACAACGAACAAACGCAGGGTGTTGAGGAAAGATGTCGCCGCTTATACCGGAGGTTTCTGGTTAAACCTCACTGGGGTCACAACCGACCTTCTCATAGTCATCAGTTCTATTTCTCAGTCCCTGCCCTCTATTCAATGCAACCCTGTATGTATATAATATCATCCCCGCTTCCCTCTCTGCCCGTGTCCCCTCCTCAATACATTCTACTTTAGTGCACCAACTTATAACACCCTGATAACGAACTCAGCCCTCAGCCTGGCCCGCCGAACACCGTTTTTAGAAGTAACATCCCGCCTGAGATAAGCCCGTGTCCCCTCTATCAATATAGTGTGCCTAGTTATTGTTCCACAATTAGTAAGTGTGCCTCACTTTAAGGTGGCCACAAGTTAGTGTGTGGGCCTCACTTTGCCACATTATAAGTTGTGGCCCGATAAGTTGAGGCCACACTTTTGTTGAGGCCACCTTATACTTGGGCCACAACTTTAACTTGGGCCACAACTTTGTGAGGCCACAATTACTAACTTGGCCCACTTCACTCCCATATAAATAAAATGTTGCGGATGTCACCTCTGTCCACCTATTTACGCTAAAACATCACGCGAATTTAATTACCGAATGGTTGTTATGTAAATTTTAATCGCCGACTTTAACAAAATTGTATTCCTCTAAGCTGGAGCATTGCTCCATACGTTGGTATTTAACAAATTGTAGGTCAAAATGTTCAAACCTAGTTGCCAGGTTATCTGTAACCCACAAGATTGACCTGGCAGGCGTAGGCTTAATTAGTGTTCAGCCAAACCAGTTGAAATTATCATTTAAATGTTTTAATAGACAATGTTTTTTTTAAAAAAAACACTCATTTGAAGCATAAAAAAGAACACAAAAAAGGAAAAAAATGTTTAAAAACTGGTCCTGTCAAGTTACATGTCACTCAAATAGATTTAAAACCTGACTGTATAAAATGTTTAACTTTACAAAATGAGCCGGATGATGCATAAGCTAGCATGGTTACAAACGTGAGCATGACAGCCGCAATAATTTACGAGCATAGAATATATATACTTCAGCTGGTTTTTAATTTTGTTTTAAAACTCCCCTAATATTCCTATACATGTACATTTACAAAGATTGGACCCGTAAACAAAAGGGATGCAAAGACATACAAATGCATTTAGGTGGATATATCTTATGTAATACTGTGTAAGTTTTCACTAATTGATAAACAGTTTTAAATACGCCTAGTTTGTACCTAGTTCAGCTGAATTTAATGAAATAGTGCTTTAGAACTTATTCTTCATTCAAAAAAATTAGCAGCTGTAAATGTTATGTAAGAAATAAAGTTCTACTTCACTGAATACGTCCTGGGCTTCCTTTGTATCCTCCTCGTCCTTATTTCAGACAATCATCATGATCTTTCTTTAAACACAGTCGTACATTAGGTAACTTAATTACGATAAGTCATACTAAATAGTACAGAAGTTACCATTCATGCATAATTTAACAACATCCTCTTAATTAGTTCACCTTTTCATTACAGTCTAATTACAATACACAGAATACCTGTAAGCATTTTATCCAACGGTTCGCCTAATATTCACCATCAACTTTTGTTTGTTTCATGTGACAGCAAACATTCAGAATACAAAACGAAACGTAGCAACCCTGACATGTTAATGTTTCACTACATCATGTAAACAGTGGATAATTGGCTATTTGGTACTTAAAATACCCAAGAATCTATACATTACCACAGCTGCAATCGTGTGCATAGTTTATCAAAAACCATGCCAAGAAAATATTTTGTTTCTCTTCACAAAATGTGATCACACGATCAAAAACAAATATATTTTTTACACAAAAAGTAACTCCGAAGGGAGAATAATTATGAAACAATTCAAAAGTTCACTCTTTACTAAATATTTCGGCCTATTGGCCTTCTTCAGTAGATGAAATACACAAGTTGTTTTACATTTTCACATATAACGTTATTGACGTTACCGGAAGTAAATAATGAAACCGGACGTAACGTCATAAGTGAACGTGACGTTGCGCGCCAAAATTACTTGAGTCTGCTATTATAATGGACGTCATTTGCAAGCAATTGCGATGGAATCCAACTGTCTTTGACGTTGCATCCGTGTGGTCTCGCTGTTTGTAGCCGTTTGATCCATATGCTTTCTCGTATAATACGTTCCTGATATTCGGCTTTGTTAAGTTTTTCTGTGTCTTGCGTGCTATCTTGCAAATGTTGCGAACTTAGCAAAATCGCGTGTTACCTTGCACCTGCTGCGGACATGGTCAAAACTGTGTAACCTGACAACCCCTGCGGTCAAGACCAAAGGCGTGTTACATTGCAACTGCTGTGGACACTGTTTTTTACCATACAGGTATAGTTTCCTTTCTTTCCAACATAATTAACAAACAAAGATGTATTCCCTTCATGCTTAGAATATGAAAACAAATGCTGATTATATTCATTAATCAGTGCTTAATTAATGTCTTTCTTAAAGTTAAGGCGGTCACCTTATGGGTTATATACTAGAAATGTTTTACTTTTACGGTCAGTATTCGGTAAAGGGTGTCTTTAATTCAATAGTTCTGCTCACATACCATAAACCCTTGCCTCTGGGAAAATTACGGAAGACAAATCACGATGAAGTCACCGCTTTCGGCAGAGAATAACATGTATGAAATAAAAGTTTTGTTGGCAACGCGACTGTCATTCATAGTCCCACATTTCAACCAGATACAACCAAATCTCGCATTAGCTACCATAGAAACAAAGATAGCCTTGTAAAACATTAATATCATATAAAGTGGTGATTTTTTTATTTGCAAATTCAGAAGTGCTGCGCGACTTTCTCTCAAAATCCCTTATATTTTATGCATTTTTGTATGGTTCACCATAAGATATGACTTTCACGTAGCTATTCTGCACAACATCTCTGCTGAGAAGTTTTACAGAGCTTATAGTATGTCTGTAAAGTTGTTAAATACAATGCATAACAGCATTCAAATTGATTTCTTTGCCAGGCCGTGCTTTTTTAAATTTACTTACAAAATTCTTAAAATTGTATCATCTCCTAAAAGCTGAATGATTCTTTTTTATTTATTTATTCTTTTTTGTTATCATTCATATATTTACAAAGCAATAACGGATTTTATATCATAGTATCAGTTCATACATTATAGTATCAGTTCATACATTATAGTATCAGTTCATACATTAAGAAGTATAAAAATAGTTCAAACATTGGAAAATGTGACATCTTTACCTACACACATTTCACACATTACAAGAACAGAAGAAATTGCATGCTTATTGTTCAGCAGTTTTATCGTTGTTATTAAAGCTTTTTTTTCGATCATCTTGACAAAAAATAAGAACATTATCTGAAAATGTTAACAAAAAGACCAAACACAAGCAAGAAACTAAAACTGCACCCTGTCCTTGTTTCGAAAACGAAAAACAAACAAGAATACTGACTATTTAAAATAAAGTGTTTTGCTTCATTTTTGTCACCACATCACAATCGTGAACCCTTGCATGAAAAGCTGAATGATACTAATTTAAGGTACAATATATATTTGGTAGTTCCATGCTTGTTCATTGATAAAGAATATATCAACTTCAACATACCTTTTATCCCACCTGCGTTTTCATTATTCCTGTAACGTTTCAAAAATGTGTCTAAATATTTTCACTCCAGTGAGTTTTGAGGGATGTTAAACCAGGCAAAGAGTCTTGACGTACGGGAATAAATTACCGTCATTTGCGTAACAAATGTGTCACTCTAATTCGGAAGGTTTGTTGTTATTTAGCTTGTATTGTTTAAACAATTACTCTCATAACAACCAAGACATTCTGGAGATTAGTAAAATCAATTAAGAAAAATATTAATTGTCACGATATAGACGGTAGAAGACAATAATTTATAATATACAATTAATTAGGGAAAGTACTCGTCCAGCCGAACATTTCCACACAAAATAATTAAAATACAAAGGCAATATACGTACGTTTTGTATTCACGAAAACGGTTCGTATGTCCATTTTAATAACACCAATTTCGAGACCATGGGCTTTTTATCAGCGCTTCTTTATAATTAAACGGTCATAAACACATGAAAAAAATAATTTTCTGCCAAGATCCATCAAGGTAAATCACACCCTCTTGTAACATTTGGTTTTACTGCACATGTTACGATTTTTCACAAAGCGTGTTAAAGGCAAAAAAATCCCATCGTGCTATATGTTACCTCTCATTAATTGCAGCAGCATTGTTTTATTCACGTAGTAAAGACAGAAAATATGTTACATACACTGAGAACAATTGTAAATTTCCAATTTATTATTAACAAGGCTGTCGACGTTGCATTGAGCATGTAAATCAATATAATCAAGATCAAAGAACCGACCTCTCTCACCCTTTTCCTCATGTGATATATATATATATATATATAGAATCCGACTTTCGACTTTTTTCTTCATAGCCGATCTGAGCTGAACGTTATAAAGTATTACATACGTTGACACCTGGTAAATCGGCTTAGAAAAAATCAATTAGAAGAGACACTTATAAAATGATGTTTGGCCCGGTGTAAAGGATTGACAATGTTCAATGTCCTGTCAAACAAATCTGTCACGTGAACATACGGTTGGAGATGATACAGCGGTAAGTCATTGTAAGAAAGTCAGGTATCGGAGATTTTATCAACATCTCGTCAACATGAACGCTAATCACCTTCGATCGTTAAGGTACTAACGATGGAAACTCGGGGGTAACTACCGCCCGGCTGATGACTTTTATCCTGCAGCGAACGTCTTGATCATGTACAGCATGCTACAGTAGAATGTGACGGCCGGTTTCGCTACGTGGTTATTTTGAACGATTGTTTTGACCACCCCATACTCTAGAAAGCTCCAACTGAAAGGAGGCGCCGTGGTGTTGGGGGTATAACGTCGGAAACCCGAAGGCGGAGTCGGTGGTTCGAATCCTGTATGCAGAATTTAACTTGGATTTCCTCAGTTGTCTTTTGGCACGACCACAAGTCAAAACGTCAGGAAGCACTCATTAAAAGTATTTAAAATCAGCTGACAGAACACAAATCAGCATTCCATTGTAAAATAAATAAGGTTTAAACTTTAAGACGAAATGATAACCGTGAAGGGTCTTTTCATTGCTTATTGTCACTTATTTTACCAAAATTATAACAAAACGTAAAATGATGTATTTATAAGATGTTATCAACCTCTTTCTTTTACCATATTAAAATAAGTAAATAAAAATGTTTTTAGTCTCAACAATCTTTTTACCGGACTCTTGAAATGCAGTGTCCTCATTTGATATCTTTTTGTCTACAATGAGGTCAAAACACGTCTTTTTCTTCACGCCTTCCACAAGACGTATACAAGCAATTTACACTACAAGGTTACAGGGCATGTTGTACATGACTCGTCTGTAATGTCACTTTCAAGATCTTTTTTAAGCCCCACTACATACATTTCCCATATACAGTATAGATGTTTTGCATGCATTTCGGACCGATTAAACAACATGTATATAAAATTGACTTGTTCACAGCGCTATTCATTGTACACAGGGAATGCAGCTGATCAACCAGTGGCAAACACACTGATCACAGTCTGACATGGGTCTGTAGCTGCGCAGTAGGGTTGAAGCAGGCCCAGAATGAGACTTTAGGAATGTCCTTTTCAGGTTCAGGTACAGTTGTAGATGGAGACTCTGAATAATGCTTAGCTCATGTGACAACATATCATTTAAAATACAATTATTTTTACATAAACTGGCAGAACAATATGTCCATTTAGTCCATGTTCATAAAACCACCATAATATTGGGGAGATTAATTGAATAATCAAATGATTGCAGTTCATAATCAGTTACCATACTCTTTCTATTAAACATTTTTAAGCCAAGGTTTAACTCTACAGTTGTCCATGGATTTCAACTATGCATAACATACTATACAGTGTAAAAACCTGGCAGACTGTGATAATTAATCTAGCCTGGTGCCATGAAAATACCAAACAAAGGAATACATTTGTAGCACCATGGTAGCAAATTCCCAAATATCTGATGAATTCATCAAACTCAAGAAAATCAGCTGCACAGAGGGTAATATCAGGCTCGGAATCAGAGGGTAAGAAATCCGGTACAGTGCTTTTCATGTTTTTGCAATCAATTTAAACATAATGGAGCAAATTACAAACTGTTTCTCATATTTATACATATAGTTTCAAACAACGCTTGTCTTATTTTTATTCTATATAAATCTTTAAAACAAGGTAATAATGTACATCAGGGAAAAGATGTGTAATAAATTCTAACTCAAGACTGCGCAGAAAATATGTTGGTTAAAAAAAAGAAAGTTTCTATTGTCTTTGCATCCTATTGTTTGTTTACATGCATTAAGTTACTGCTAATCCATCCATTTAAATATCAAAAATGAAGTATACAAGTACAGTTTCTAACTCTAATCAAGCTTTCATTGTTTACAACATTTAACAAACACTCTATGTTTAGCCTTAATCCACAAAAGAATCATTGTTATCCTCAGTGGCAATTAAAGAAATGTAAATATTAAATTACAGGGCACATAGCAAGGTATCACTTGACAAATCTGTTATCATAAATCACTACAATATCAGAACACAGCTCTATTGTAAAACCATTGCAACCTTTTCATTTCAGTGATTTCATTTTTAGCTCACCTGGCTATGCCAGGGTGAGCTTTTCTAATTGAGGATTGTCCGTTGTCCTTCGTCTGTCGTCCGTCAACATTTTGATTCAAATGACATCTCCTTTGAAACCACTAGGCCAATGTTGATAAAACTATGCAGGAATGTTCCTTGCATGAAGCTATACCAAAATTGTTCAAAGAATTCCATTCTATGCAGAACTGTGGTAGCTATGGCAACAAATAGGAAAAACTTTAAAAATCTTCTGTGAAACCACAAGGCCTAGAGCTTAGATATTTGGCATGTAGCATTGTCTAGTGGACCTCTACCAAGATTGTTCAAATTATGACCCCAGGGTCAAAATTGACCCCGCACTGGTGGTCACTTAGTTTTGCATAGGCTTTATTTAGGAAAAACTTTAAAAATCTTCTCTGAAACCACAAGGCCTAGAGCTTAGATATTTGGCATGTAGCATTGTCTAGTGGACCTCTACCAAGATTGTTCAAATTATGACCCCAGGGTCAAAATTGATCCCGCGGGAATGGTCACTTAGTTTTACATAGGCTTATATAGGAAAAACTTTAAAAATCTTCTTCTCTGAAACCACAAGGCCTAGAGCTTAGATATTTGGCATGTAGCATTGTCTAGTGGACCTCTACCAAGATTGTTCAAATTATGACCCCAGGGTCAAAATTGACCCCGCGGGGGTGGTGGTCACGTAGTTTTGCAGAGGCTTTATATAGGAAAAACTTTAAAAATCTTCTTCTCTGAAACCACAAGGCCTAGAGCTTAGATATTTGGCATGTAGCATTGGCTAGTGGACCTCTACCAAGATTGTTCAAATTATGACCCCTGGATCAAAATTGACCCCGCGCTGGTGGTCACTTAGTTTTACATAGGCTTATATAGGAAAAACTTTAAAAATCTTCTGTGAAACCACAAGGCCTAGAGCTTAGATATTTGGCATGTAGCATTGTCTAGTGGACCTCTACCAAGATTGTTCAAATTATGACCCCAGGGTCAAAATTGACCCCACTGGTGGTCACTTAGTTTTGCATAGGCTTTATATAGGAAAAACTTTAAAAATCTTCTCTGAAACCACAAGGCCTAGAGCTTAGATATTTGGCATGTAGCATTGTCTAGTGGACCTCTACCAAGATTGTTCAAATTATGACCCCAGGGTCAAAATTGACCCCGCAGGGGTGGTGGTCACTTAGTTTTGCATAGGCTTTATATAGGAAAAACTTTAAAAATCTTCTCTGAAACCACAAGGCCTAGAGCTTAGATATTTGGCATGTAGCATTGTCTAGTGGACCTCTACCAAGATTGTTCAAATTATGACCCCTGGGTCAAAATTGATCCTGCGGGGGTGGTCACTTAGTTTTACATAGGCTTATATAGGAAAAACTTTAAAAATCTTCTTCTCTGAAACCACAAGGCCTAGAGCTTAGATATTTGGCATGTAGCATTGTCTAGTGGACCTCTACCAAGATTGTTCAAATTATGACCCCAGGGTCAAAATTGACCCCAGGGAGTGGTGGTCACGTAGTTTTGCAGAGGCTTTATATAGGAAAAACTTTAAAAATCTTCTTCTCTGAAACCACAAGGCCTAGAGCTTAGCTATTTGGCATGTAGCATTGGCTAGTAGACCTCTACCAAGATTGTTCAAATTATGACCCCTGGATCAAAAATTGACCCCGCGCTGGAAGTCACTTAGTTTTACATAGGCTTATATAGGAAAAACTTTAAAAATCTTCTTCTCTGAAACCACAAGGCCTAGAGCTTAGATATTTGGCATGTAGCATTGGCTAGTGGACCTCTACCAAGATTGTTCAAATTATGACCCCTGGATCAAAATTGACCCCGTGGTGGTCACTTAGTTTTACATAGGCTTATATAGGAAAAACTTTAAAAATCTTCTGTGAAACCACAAGGCCTAGAGCTTAGATATTTGGCATGTAGCATTGTCTAGTGGACCTCTACCAAGATTGTTCAAATTATGACCCCAGGGTCAAAATTGACCCCGCACTGGTGGTCACTTAGTTTTGCATAGGCTTTATATAGGAAAAACTTTAAAAATCTTCTCTGAAACCACAAGGCCTAGAGCTTAGATATTTGGCATGTAGCATTGTCTAGTGGACCTCTACCAAGATTGTTCAAATTATGACCCCAGGGTCAAAATTGACCCCACTGGTGGTCACTTAGTTTTGCATAGGCTTTATATAGGAAAAACTTTAAAAATCTTCTCTGAAACCACAAGGCCTAGAGCTTAGATATTTGGCATGTAGCATTGTCTAGTGGACCTCTACCAAGATTGTTCAAATTATGACCCCTGGGTCAAAATTGATCCTGCGGGGGTGGTCACTTAGTTTTACATAGGCTTATATAGGAAAAACTTTAAAAATCTTCTTCTCTGAAACCACAAGGCCTAGAGCTTAGATATTTGGCATGTAGCATAGTCTAGTGGACCTCTACCAAGATTGTTCAAATTATGACCCCAGGGTCAAAATTGACCCCGCGGGAGTGGTGGTCACGTAGTTTTGCAGAGGCTTTATATAGGAAAAACTTTAAAAATCTTCTTCTCTGAAACCACAAGGCCTAGAGCTTAGATATTTGGCATGTAGCATTGGCTAGTAGACCTCTACCAAGATTGTTCAAATTATGACCCCTGGATCAAAATTGACCCCGCGCTGGAAGTCACTTAGTTTTACATAGGCTTATATAGGAAAAACTTTAAAAATCTTCTTCTCTGAAACCACAAGGCCTAGAGCTTAGATATTTGGCATGTAGCATTGGCTAGTGGACCTCTACCAAGATTGTTCAAATTATGACCCCTGGATCAAAATTGACCCCGCGCTGGAAGTCACTTAGTTTTACATAGGCTTATATAGGAAAAACTTTAAAAATCTTCTTCTGTTAAACCACAAGGCCTAGAGCTTAGATATTTGGCATGTGGCATTGCCTAGTAGATCTCTTCAAAGTTTGTTCAAATTATGCCCCTGGGGTCAAAATTGACCTTGCCCGGGGTGGCGGTCACTTGTTTTACAAAGACGTATATAGGAAAACCTATTGTATATAACATTATCTAGTGATCTTCCACCAGGCAAGTGGACTTGTACCAAGTTGAGCGATATAGGGCCATCTTGGCCCTCTTGTTTAAGATTGATATTCAAAAGATGTCCATGAAAATCTGAAAACTGGGCCATTTATTGTATCTCAACCCTTGCATGATATTAGTTATCCTGAACATCTCACCATCACAGCATTATATAGCTGACCTAGATCTTCACTAGTTGCTGAACACAAAATGTTGGCTTACTGGAAGAATGTGGCAAATTCTACACTTCAATTCATATACATGTACCATCAATACAATTATTTCATTACTGGAAATTCTATATATTTTCTCAGAAATAATGATGTTAAATTTAAGCCTGGATTGAACTTACACCTGATCAGTTCTGAGTACATCTGCATATGTCAAGTATGAACTGAACTGTCTTTATGCATAAAGAGAAGTAAAACAAAGGTGTTGAATTTTTTGACAATGTATATTTATTGAAAAGGAGTAATTTATTATGTAAAAACACAAAATTTGACACATATCTTGTGTAATGGCATTGAATCCATACAGTCAGTTGAACATAAAGCTAATCATGTATATACTTAAAGATGTAACAAATAATTAAAACAGAGGCAGTACAAGGAAACACAGATCAAAGGTAAACTAATTAGGAATCAATTGTATATAAAATTTAAAGTATATATTATACATAATGAGTCACACTAAACAAGACAGTCAAGTCCCAAATCACACAACTTAAAAAGTCTAAAGACTCTATTTAAAGTAAAATGTTAACATTTTCAAGGTAGTTGGTTACGATGTTAGATACAACATGGCGGACAATTATATTACCTTGTTTACTATAGCTTGATTTCGGATCAGCTGGTATTAAAGGGGCACTCCCTACATCTAGCAGATTATATTTTCGAAACATAGATTATGTGTTCAATGAACGTAAAATGATAAATAAATACAATTTCAAAGAAGAACATATGGTGAAAAATGTCTCATTTCAACACAATTAATCAATAAAGAAGCTTTCTGCAATAAATCGCATCCACCCATTAATTGTACAACAACAAGTCTACATACATTATTGAATGGTATATGGTACTGCATTATATTCTAAACCGCTGATTTTATCAATAATGACTGGGAATGCTTAGCTGGAACTTTTAGGTTAAGTTATAATACTTCTAAAGATTCTATTATTTATGTTTTGGAGGTTATTTAGTTTGACATCAGTTATAGGGTATGTCCCTTTAATCACTCTGAGCCACCATCCAAGGTCAGACCAATCACTTACCAGAGAACAAGTCTGGCCAATCACTCATGAGAAAAGCCAACAACTGCATGGAACTTTCAAATTCTGAACATTTTAAAACCATCCTTGGAGATTACTGAATTATGTTTCAGGAAAAAAACGTACTGAAATAGGGAAATAAACAAGAGCTGTCAGTAGGACAGCGCGCTCGACTTATTTCAGTGGTTGCCAATAAAAACAAAATTTTGTCAGTAAAAAAAACCCAAGGACGTGTATAAACAAGGGCCACAAGTAGCAACATATTAAGTCAAGACTTATCAAAGTCAGTTGTTTGATATCCCTAAATACTACAGCAAAGTTTTAAATTAATACTTCAAGTGGTTAATGATATATGTCATGACAGTGCCAGTTGCACATAAGACTTGAACTAACATTTTTAAGTACAAATAAAAAAAAATCATAAAGAAACACATGTGTTGTTGTTAAAGTTTCCCTCATACTAAGTACAAATCAAGAAACTTTATCACAGGGTAATTTTCTCTTGCTTACAGACAGGTGTCATAATGGTACATCAGTACTCCAACTTTCAAAGTAATATCTTGAATGGAAAAGTCAACAAGTGGACAAGAATGAAAATTTTGAAATTTGAATGAAAAGTTGAATAGGGCCATAATTCAAATGAAATCTTTGACAGAGTTACCTTCTCCTGCCTGTGTTTGGGGATCAAGATGGTTAACAAGTATTCTAACTTTCAAAGTAATATCTCAAACAGTTTAGTTAAAAAGTGGACTGGTACAAAAAACTTAACCAAGATTCTAAGCCGATAAAGGGCTTTTATTTTTAAAGAAACTCCTTAACAGAGTTATCTTCTCTTGCCTACAGATGGGGGTAATGATGTAAACAATCATTCAAAGATTCAAAGCAATACCTCAAAGGGTTAAGTCAGTAAGTGGATTTTACCCATATTCAATGTATTTTCCAATTCAAAAAGGAGTATCATTCTGTCAAAAACCTTGACAGAGTTATGTACTCTTGTCTGTACATGGAGGTTATGATGGTAAACAAGCATGGTACGTTTCAAAGCCATACCTCTAATAGTTTTGAAATAAAGTGGGATGGTACGAACAACTTAACCAAGGTGTGACACCAACGCCGACTCAAGTAGGACAGCTCCCCTTTTCTTAAGAAAGTCGAGCTAAAAACACAAGTAAGTGACAGCTCTGTTTGCAAAATGTTATCAAACTGCAGTGTTCAACTTTAACAGTACACTACATTAGAAAGTGATAGTAAAAATTAGAACTTGAATGTAGCATTTTTTATAATAAATCAGTAATTCTGTCTTCTTATAATCATAAAGATAAGTAATCCACTCTTGTAGGTATACTATTTGTTCAATCACAACAGATGATAAACTTGCCATTAACTTTGATGGCAGGACTTCTATATTTTTAGGAAGTTCTACTTACCAACACAACAATTCAGTTTCATACAAGTGTAAACTTTTTTTGAAGCAAAACAAAACAAAAACATTACACTCCTAAGGATTTTGAAAACAAAACTATCTTCTTTTCTTTGTAGGTATACATGTTCAGCTAAGATAAAATGCATGTTATAACACATAAAAAGAAACAAACAAAACAGGATTCACAATTCACCAAAGTGTCACTTTTACAACTGCAAGTTACACACATAAACAGTATTTCAGTACAGATACATTTAAATTTATTACAGTGAAAACTTGTTTATTATAATGAAGCATTCAATGAGACAGTTCAGCTGGAAGATATAGCACATTTCAGACCACCTTTTACCTTTTCCATCATTTTGTCTTTACATATGATTATATTTTATTCTCTTAACATAAGCATAAATTATGAGGTTCATTGTGCATTTTAAAACAGTTTTATTTTATTGCTCCATTGTTTATACTAAAATAATGAATATTGCTAACTTGAATAATTGTCACTGAAAGCATTTTATGGGTTTAAGAATAATCATGCAGTGCTGTAGGTACACAAACCTATGTATATTTTGAGCAGGTCATATCTTACTCTGGTAAAAACTGCTTTTTGTGAAACTGTTGCCTTATATGATGAAACATATGTTGGTGTCAAACTTGTCACATAATCCTCTACAGTATTTGGCACAGGCGGTTAGCTTTGTGGAAGTATAAGGCAGTGGTTTGCCAGAGGAGGTTTCCATTTTGGATCTTTAAAGTCTAGTAAATATTTGTTATAGGTCACTGCATCCATCTCCTTGCCTGTACCTGCTTTCTTTTCCAAAAACATACCTGAAAATACAACAAGACAACCTGACTTTCACCAGCTTATATAGAGTGCAACATTTATAAACCAAAGGAACTTTGTTTAGCTACATTAGGCTGATGACACTTGCAGCAAATTCAGCAATGCACCCAACTTATCAGCTAAGAAGTACACAAGTAAGGACCTGGATGTGTCTGTTTTGAGGTACTCAAGTC
This sequence comes from Saxidomus purpurata, assembly GCA_022818135.1. Classification (NCBI taxonomy): domain Eukaryota; kingdom Metazoa; phylum Mollusca; class Bivalvia; order Venerida; family Veneridae; genus Saxidomus; species Saxidomus purpurata. The sequence continues at coordinate 51,808,818 of JAFMSR010000005.1, read as the reverse complement.
AGAATCTACCTGTGCTCTAGTCATAACCTACAAGTCTACAGGAACTCCAGTCAGAACCTACAGGTGCTCAATTTATAACCTACAGGTGCTCCAGTCAGAACCTTCAGGTGCTCTAGTCATAACCTACAGGTGCTCCTGTCATAACCTACAGGTGTTCCAGTCATAACCTACAGGTGCTCCTGTCATAAACTACAAGTGCTCCAGTCATAACCTACAGGTGCTCTTGTCATAACCTACAAGTGCTCCTGTCATAACTTACAGGTGCTCCTGTCATAACTTACAGGTGCTCCAGTCAGAACCTACAGGTACCCCAGTCATAACCTTCAGGTGCTCCAGTCATAACCTACAGGTACTCCAGTCATAACCCTCAGGTACCCCCGTCATAACCTTCAGGTGTTCCAGTCATAACCCACAGGTACCCCAGTCAAAACCCACAGGTACTCCAGTCATAACCTTCAGGTACTCCAGTCATAACCTACAGGTACTCCAGTCATAACCTACAGGTGCTCCTGTCATAAACTACAAGTGCTCCTGTCATAACTTACAGGTGATCCTGTCATAACCTACAGGTACCCCAATCATAACCTTCAGGTACTCCAGTCAGAACCTACTGTTACCCCAGTCATAACCTACAGCTACTCAAGTCATAACCTTCAGGTACTCCAGTCATAACCTACAGGTACTCCAATCATAACCTTCAGGTACTCCAGCCAGAACCTACAGGTACCCCAGTCATAACCAGCAGGTACTCCAGTCATAACCTACATTGCTCCAGTCATAACCTACAGGTACTCTAGTCCTAACCTTCAGGTGCTCCAGTCAGAACCTACAGGTACCCCAGTCATAACCAGCAGGTAACCCAGTCATAACCTTCAAGTGCTCCAGTCATAACCTACATGTGCTCCAGTCATAACCTACAGGTACTCTAGTCATAACCTTCAGGTGCTCCAGTCAGAACCTACAGGTACTCCAGTCAGAACCTACAGGTACTCCAGTCATAACCTACAGGTGTACCAGTCTAGACCTACAAGTGCTCTTGTCATAACCTACAGGTGCTCCAGTCAGAACCTACAGGTACTCCAGTCATAACCTAAAGGTGCTCCAGTCATAACCTACAGGTGTACCAGTCTAGACCTACAAGTGCTCCAGCACTACAGGTGCCCCGTCATAACTACATACCCGTACCACAGGCTCCGTCATAACGTTCAAGTGCTCCTGTCATAACTTACAGGTGCTCCTGCCATAACCTACAAGTGCTCCAGTCAGAACCTACAGGTACTCCAGTCATAACCTAAAGATGCTCCAGTCATAACCTACAGGTGTACCAGTCTAGACCTACAAGTGCTCTTGTCATAACGTACAAGTGCTCCTGTCATAACTTACAGGTGCTCCTGCCATAACGTACAAGTGCTCCAGTCAGAACCTTCAGGTGCTCCTGTCATAACCTACAAGTGCTGCAGTCATACCTTACAGTAGCTCCTGTCATAACCTACAAGTGCTCCAGTCAGAACTTACAGGTACCCCAGTCATAACCTTCAGGTGCGTCAGTCAGAACCTACAGGTGCTCCTGTCATAAACTACAAGTGCTCCTGTGATAACTTACAGGTGCTCCTGTCATAACTTACAGGTGCTTTAACCTACAAGGCCATAACCTACAAGTAGCTCCTGTCATAACCTACAAGTGCTCCGTCAAACCTACAGGCCCGACCTACAAGTGCTCCAGTCATAACCTACAGGTGACTCTGCATAACCTACAGGTGCTCCAGTCATAACCTACAGGTGCTCCTGTCATAACCTACAGGTGCTCTGTCATAACCTACAGGTGCTCCAGTCATAACCTACAGGTGTCCAGTCATAACCTACAGGTGCTCCGTCACAACCTACAGGTGCTCCGTCTAAACTACAAGTGCCCGTCATAACCTACAGGTGCTCCTGTCATAACCTACAGGTGCTCCAGTCAGAACCTACAGGTACTCCAGTCATAACCTTCAGGTGCGCCTAAGGTTGTCACCCAAGGGCCCAGTGCTCCTGTCATAACCTACAAGTGCTCCAGTCATAACCTACAAGTGATCCAGTCATAACCTACATGTGATCCAGTCATAACCTGCAAGTGCTGCAGTCATAACTACAAGTGCCTGTCATAACCTACAGGTGCTCCTGTCATAATCTACAGGTGCTCCAGTCATAACCTACAGGTGCAGTCACTAAAGTCAGTATAACCTTCGGTGACCCCAATCATAACCTTCAGGTACTCCAGTCATAACCTTTAAGTGCTCCAATCATAACATACAGATAACCCAATCATAACCTACAGGTGCTCCTGTCATAATCTACAGGTGCTCCAGTCATAACATACAGGTGGTACTATCATAACTTACAGTGACCCCAATCATAACCTTCAGGTACTCCAGTCATAACCTTTAAGTGCTCCAATCATAACATACAGATAACCCAATCATAACCTACAGGTGCTCCTGTCATAATCTACAGGTGCTCCAGTCATAACATACAGGTGGTACTATCATAAACAGTGAACCTACAAGTGACCCGCAATCATAACCTTCAGGTACTGCCAGTCATAACCTATAAGTGCTCCAATCATAACATACAGATAACCCAGCATCATAACCTACAGGTGCTCGTTCTGTCATAACCTACAAGTGCTCCAGTCAGCTCCTTTAACATACAAGTGGTACTATCATAACCTACAAGTGACCCCAATCATAACCTACAGGTGCTCCAGTCATAACCTTTAAGTGCTCCAATCATAACATACAGATAACCCAATCATAACCTACAGGTGCTCCTGTCATAATCTACAGGTGCTCCAGTCATAACATACAGGTGGTACTACCATAACTTACAGTGACCCCAATCATAACCTTCAGGTACCCCAGTCATAACCTACAATACCTCTAATCTACAGTGCTCCAGTCATAACATACAGGTGTACTATCATAACTTACAGACCCCAACATAACCTTCAGGTACTCCAATCATAACCTTACAGTGCTCCAAGTCATAACCTACAGGTGCTTCAGTCATAACCTACAAGTAATCCAATCATAACCTACAGGTTCTCCATCAAAAACCCACAGGTCCTCCAGTCAGAATGTTCAGGTGCTCCAGTCATAACCTACTGGTACTCCAGTCATTACCTACAGGTACTCTCGACATCACCTACAGGCACTCCAGTCAGAACATACAGGTACTTGAGTCAGAACATACAGGTGCGCCAGTCAGAACCTACAAGTGCTCAAGTCAGAACATACAGGTGCTCATATCAGAAACTAAAGGAACTCCAGCCAGAACAGAATTATTCATACCAATATCACTTCTAGGTGGCAGTGAGATGCTCCTATTCCAGGTTGGTTCTTCTAAAGTCAACAAATCTCTGACACTTTTGGCAACAATCTGAAACAATACACATTTTTTTTCTAAATACATTCTCATTGTTTTTACATTGCTCTTTAAAAAAATGAAACTTGCCAAATTGCCCAAGCAATCACTATCTGGTTTAACCAATGAAACAGTTCACTCTGGAAGTCCTTAATATCGTTTAATGAGAAAAAACCCAATGTTCCCCAAGAAACTCTTTCTCATTTACACTGAGAGATAGTAAAGGTTACAAGATACTGGGTACAAATGTACCTAACAGGCTTAATTTAAATATCATTTACTACCTTTTGTATTGGTCTCATTCCTAAATAAATGTGTGCCAAATAATCAGAGGCACAGAGAGAGACAGAGATAGATGATTCAGACAGTTACAAGATGTGAACAAACCTTTATGTGTTCAAAGTCTGTAATTCCTATGTTTGGCAGATGTGAGGCTTCTAGGTGAATTAGTTTTCTTCCATTGATCATATTTTCTGTTATACAAGACTGAAAAGAGACAATCAAAATTGTAGGGTACATGTATGTGTTACCAAGTGATTGATGACAACTAGAGGTAAAGTTTATGTGAGACTGGCAAGGATGAAGAATTGAAGATTGGAGAAATTGTGTTATATACCTCTACTGCTGTAGAAGCAAATACTTTAAGTTTTAAGTTACGTTCTGAACAAAGAAAAGTTAAGAAAACTGAAAAAGCAGAATAACCAAAAGTGAATTATGCTATAGTTATTGTTCTTGCATACTTCCCTTTGTTACACAAGGTAGCACTCTTGGAACAATCCTTCATGGTACTTTATATTAACATACACATAATATAAACTAATGTGCTTTAGAAGGCCCAAATATTCAATAAAGAGTGGACTTTTGGATTGCTTCTTCATGCGGACTTACTATTTACATGTAATGTGCTTTAGATTGGCTGTGAATAGGTGAATGACCTTTCTGGATCTAGATTCTAAGTGACTATTCTACAATACACCAGAAGGTATCCAGCAGACATGGGGTAATTGAATAATATAATTGAAATTGACTGTAATTAATTACAAAATCTGCTGTAATTGAATGTAATTTGTAATTGAAGTATACTATATATCCAGTCAACTAATAACTTAGTGAACTCAGTCACCTAGTTATTTGGTAAACCTGTACTTGTTTTCTTTTCTGAAAAAGTCAAGTCATGGCAAAAAACTGCACTGTTATACTGGTTCAAGTCCTACAACCGGACACTTTTTAAACAACTTTAAAATAATCACGCTTTTTGGCAAGTGTCTGGTTTGATGGTCGTCCATGTTCGGTGGTCTCAAACCAGTATAGATCTAACAGAAATTAAAATCTTGAGTTTTAGCATGCCATTGCTACTTTGGTAGCTCCTTCGAATCTAATACCAATGCTACGTTGCTAGCTCTACTGGCATGAGACCAGTTTCTGAATCATACCAGTTTCCGACTACTCGTTATCATAGCTTTGACACTGGTCTTGTTTACATCATTGAAAAGGGGATAGACTGACGTTTGTAAATTTGTAGATGACTTTTGTTTACAAGACACATATAAGAAAAAATATATAGAAAACCTCGATTTTTTGTCGGAAATTGGTCTCATACCAGTAGAGTGTTTGTTTACTTCCTGTTCAGAAATTAACAGCGTAAAACTGAAAAGAAAATAAACAAGAACTATTCGTTTTAGCTTTTAGAAAGTTTCATTGAGATACTTGCCGTATGAAAATTTGATGTTTTATTGTTAGACATCTTCATGATGATGATGCAAACTTGGACGTTGCGCTAAATATAATTTTGTGAAGATGAGATTTGTATAGACTAAGCTGATATACTCGCCTGCTACAAGGGTCTGTGAATGAGTTTATTCATTTTTTGACACCTGTACCTGACAGCACCTCCCAGTTATAGTCAGCATTTGATTGATGATGCATAAATGTAAAAAAACAGTGAAAAAGGCAAGCCGCAAGGCAATGGATACGGACAGATCGATGCTGATCTTTGCACTTTTCAATAAAATTCTTACTCGATAGTAGGAAAATCCAAGATCTTCTATCCAGTCTGCCACCTGATCAACATTCCAGTACAAACACTGTGGAACTCGCTCATCTTTCAAATCGTCAATAGCACTCTTCATTTCAGCCATTTGTAAACGTCGCCAAGGAGGCACACTTTACCTCCCCTGGCGCACCTGTTACGAGAGTTACGAATCTTTGAAATCTGGGTCGTTGGAGCGGATCAGGGACATTCATAATGAGAAAATTCATAGAATATAAAGCGTCTGTTGGAAAACAAAAAGTAACACATTGTACAAAAGTTTAACATATTTATTTCCTTTTATACAGCAATGGTCTTCTTTTTTACGTGCAATGGTATGTTTATACTATAGTATTTAAATGAACACATTGATCTTGACAATCGATTCTGGTTCTATGGTGGGGGGTGGGGGGGGAGCGGTGAATCGTAGGGAGTTTTTAAACCGAACCTTTAAAACAAAAGATATTTAAAAGTTTTAATCACGGAAAGAAAAAAATACCTTATTCATATTTTCATTTGTAAGATCAAAAAAAATTGGGCGGAACACACTTTTCATAAATATTTAGCAGCAACAAGCCGTTAAAAAACAAGTGTCATTAAAAACGGTATTTCTTTCAAAAGAGATATTTTGTGTAAAAAATGAGATCAAGAGCATGCATAACTTTTAATTTTAAAATCCTTCGATAGCAAAAAAGGAAAATCAAAACCTTCCGATAATAACATTTAAACACAACTGTTATTGCCCACCAGCAATCTTATCAAACTTGCCGTGTGACGTCACAGCGATCACTCCTATTATGTCTTTTTGGTACTTTGCAGCTTTGTACATACTTCGGGTAATGCCACATTCGGATGCAGTACTGTTTTCGAAGAACCTTTATCCTCTCCAAGATGGATTAAGAAATGGGGCTGGCATTGTGAAATACAGTTTTAAGCATCCACTCTGTTATAGATCAAACCCAGAAGGAATTTTTGTCAGGGTCTTCCATATCCTCCCAACTACAAATATTGAAACCCCGAATTACTGACACTTCGGACCATGGACATTTCGGACCAGACACTTCGGACCAGATTTATGGACACTTCGGACCAGATTTTGTAATCATTATAAAAAATAAAAATAAAGCGAAATTAATTTCATATTATATATATCTTTATTTAAAATGTTATAATTTTTAAGTTTATAAATCGTTTAATTTGGGGTGTAACATGTTAAAATTCATTAAAAACTTTGTGTATGTCGATGTTTTGATAGCATACTCTTTATGTCCTAAGTTGCGGCTGTAATTTGCCAACATTTTAACAAGTTGTTGTTTTAACAATTGACACGTTGGGTCACTGTCTCGCACCTTTTTAAAAGAGCATTGTGTAGTGTCAAATTGACAAAGTAATTATGAAAAGATTGTGTAAAATGGTGTTATTTCTAGATTTTTTAAACTTTCTATTGGCGTTTTCTAATGTATGGGAATAATGGGAATATAAAAAGTATTCCTGTGCTGTCTCTGTATAAAGTATTTAAGCAGGTCTTTCATACGAGACAATTAAATGGCCTGTACTGATTTTATTTACCCTGAAGGAAAACAGTTCGAAAGCAACAATTATGAAGGTTTGATAATTTATTTACATGATTACATTATAATAAACGAATGCACACATACGCCAGCACCAAATAAAATAAATAAACAAATGGACATAGACACGTATACACTAAAACACAAACAAGAACAAAAAAATTCTATACATGGATAGACTACATTCACTGCTCGATCACGATTGAAAGGTCTCACGTTTATTTGTTTACACTGGACCATACAGGCTTGCACATGATCTCAATAAACTGCTGGTGGATCGTTTGTTTTCCGCATATTCCGCCCACAGTTTCATCAATTTAACCCTGTGTGTATGCAGTGGCCATTTTCTGGTGTCGGCGTAGCTTTCCTTCACGAACAAGACTGCATTGGATCGGTATATCTTTGGCCTCCTTGAACAGCAGCTCAACCAGTAGATGAAATGGCAGGTTTCCCTTTTACGCACGGCGGTTAAGGAGGATATGCCATCCCTCAACATTGTTGTTTGTACAATTAGATTTACCGTATACCGACCATGACTGCACGGGCCACATCTTGCTTACCACCCATGTTCTTTCGACATACTTAAGAATTGGTTGCGCCTCTCGTTATCTGCGTTGCCTTTTTCTTTTATCTTGTCAAACGTGGGTCTGATGTCGTCTGCTGGCAGCAAAGGCAACGCAAAGACCTTTCTTATGAGACGATACACACCGTCTCTGTTGCTATAGCAGTCTGAAAATACAGAAAATACAAATAATATGTATTATAGTTTGTAATTTTTCTAATTTTCTTTCGACTATTAACTTAGATAAAAGTGGATATAATTATTGGGTTTTTTAATACATTGTCTCAAATCAACATTGGGAGATTTATCGTTAGTGGCGGTGCCAATATGAGACAATTATAAATAATATTGTTCATTACGATTTCATGGTCCTAAGTGTCACATAATATTTTGCTATAATATTTTCATGGTCCGAAGTGTCATATCAGAGTTTGCGACAATATATTTTCATGGTCCAAAGTTTTTAAATCTGGTCGAAGTGTCTATAAGTTCATTAGTGGTGGTACAATATGAGAAAATATAAATAAAATTAGTTAAAATCATTACGATTTCATGGTCTGTCACATAAATTTTGCAATAATATTCATGGGGTCAGGTGGTGTCAGTTTGCGACAATATATTTTCATGGTCCAAAGTGTCTATAAATCTGGTCCAGGTGTCTATAAGATCTTGGTCGAAGTGTCTAAGTGGTCGAAGTGATGGTCCGGGTGCAAGATACCTGCAAAATAAATCTTGCGATATTTTCATCACAGTACCATCGCCACTTTCACATTTTCATCTGAACTAGTTTCTCTACAGAAAATGATTTTCCAAATAAAAATGGATGAAAATTTTGTGGCCTCTCAAACTACCACTTTTTTGCTTAAATCTACTCTTCCTATTCCCATTTGACCGATTTTCTTGCAAAACATATTTGTTTAATTCCAAAATAAGTTTGACAACTTTTATTCACGTCACACATCTGTTCATAAAAAGTTTTGTGACACCATGACAGCTAGTAATGCCTGAAAAAAAATAGAAGTATGGTTTGCCCAAACTGTCTGGTCTCACAGCTAGAAGTTTTTATATTACAATTATTATTATAGTTAATCAAGTAAATGTGATGTTGTGGTCACTGAAAACATTTTTAAAAAATGCTCTTCAAAAATGACATGTACATTGTATTTATCATTGTTTATAAGTACTTACAGACATATATTTATAAGTACTTACACTGTTCACATGAACAGACAAGTTTTAAAAGTGACCATGCACACTGTGAATAAACATGTTATGTCACTGCCTACACTGTGAACAAAACAGTTTGGTGAAAAGTGACATTTTTCAGAGATGTTACAAGACTTAGTTTTCTTGATAAATCTAACTTTGCTTTGTTAAAATAACCATTTATATGTAAAAAAAACATTCGCATGATTGTTAAGGCATGTTAAATGTAAACTGAAGTTTATGCAGGATATGGCTGCCCTACTTTTACGATTTTAAGCATTACACTGGTAGCATGAAGTTTACCTACATTTCATCACTGAAATGGCAGCTTACATTGATAATTATCAGACTTTATATTACATGAGTGATGTGATGGTTTTTGTGATTAAATGAAAGATAAGATGTCAATTTATTAGGGAACTTTTTATTTAGTGCAGGTGAATGTATTTTGTCTTTTTGTTTGGCGTATACATCAAGTACACCGGTACTGTGTGGAACCAGGCTAAACTGGACCATTACAGCATTTAAGGCAAAACTAGTGCCCACCGTATCTGGTCAATCCCAGACAGTGTAACATGTAAACAGTGGAGAAAGGTCTTTAAATATGTAACAGTATAAAACATTAAAAACAAGTACAAATGTACTTTAAATTACGAGATTTATCTCCACAGTGAAACTTAAACTTGCATTTGATTAGCTAATGTACATTCATTTTTCCATTGTATTCATATAGAGTGCTTCTGATCCTATAATGATTTTATAAGCGTTTACTGTCTGCGACCAAAGGGGTGCATAATATGACATATAACCATTCACAATTAAATAGCTCTTTTTCAATATATAATTATTAGATAACCAAATACTTAGAGTCTAAAGATAGCATTCGTTAGTTTGAGTTCAATACAAATGGCAAAGGAGTTACTAATATATAAGGAGGTAATAATGTCAGGACAATATACAATTTTATTGGATAATATTCATCATGCCAATAGCTGTTGACAGCAAGCTCTCTGACCCAGCCAGTGTCCAGTCCTGTGTTCCTGTAGGAACTGTGCTTAACCAAAGTCTGTATAGTCTATATCAACGACATATACCAGATCCAGGTGCATGCTTTCAAGGTTGATGCACCTCATACAGTCAGGGCCTCAGGCACATTCTGTTACAACCCTATAAGAGTATTTGTAAAGTTTGAATGGTATGATTGACTAAAATGAATTGTTTTCATCATTTTAATTCCAATGTTTACTAATACTATGCTTTATCACCTCATGGTGATGGTTGCTTAGGACATAATTATTAACCAGGTAAAGAGGGCACTATTAGAGGACAGTGGCTTGATCAATTTTACAATTCATATTTATGCATAAATTCCAATCTGATGGCTATGGGTCATGCTCCCAAACTGTAGAGAGAAAAACTGACAGTCATTGTTTCCCAAATTGTTTCACTTTGCTGTATGATAATGCTCTGTTTGTTAACATGCAATTTCATCCAGTTAACTATGTAGGAAGATACGAGTTTGCAATTAAGGGCTAGTAGACTTTTCCTTTAAAAATGCATGTACTTGCACCTCCCTGCAAAGTTAACATTTGATGTAAAATGTCTCATTTGTAAAAATAACTTTCAATTTCAGTTGTTTCACCACCATATGTGATGTATATGGGCTTGGACAAGAATGAGAGTAAGTTATTCCTTGTTTAAATTTTTGTCATCTTTTAACTGTAGATTGACAGGGGGGAAAATTGTTGGCAAGAAGAGATGAAATAACAACATTTTATCTCTTTTGTACAATTTTTATGACATTAAATATTGTTTATCCAGCGTCAGTGAACAAATTGTTTCAGACAAGTTTATCAGTTAAAACGATACACTTAGCTGAACTGAGATTTCTTTGAGTGGAAATTGGACATAAAACAGACAGAATGGACATAACATTGTTGTCCTTTTGGTATTTAAGGTACACTGTTTATAGAAAACTTACAAATGAAAAGTCTGCACCTCTTATTAAAAACAAATAGGACTTTCTTTCCAGATGAAGACTTGATACGATGGGGATTTCCAGAAGATGTTTGGTAAAGTAGTGTTTTATTTATAGTTTTGATTTTAGGACATATTGACCATTGTAGATTAAATAGCAATTGATTCTCATTGAAAATTCATGTTTAAGTGTTAAATTCTATAATATCCATTTACTAAGAGTATAAATGACTTTTTAAAAATGATTATGGTCACTTTGAAGGGTACAATTACTTTAAACTACATTGTACAGCAGTAACCACAGTGTAGGCCATTAAGTCATACCTGTACTGAATTGCAGTTTGATATTTGAGAGATATGTGCACTGTTATGAATAAAATGGATCTTGTCCTTACTTCAGTCTTATGTCTGATTCATTTTGAGAACTGTATGTATGTCACTTGTGAGGTGGAGTTCTGGAAAGGTGTCGAGGGTGAATGGAGGGAAATGTGACGAATGTCACAAATAAAGTAAACAGAACAGTAGATAAATCAGTGTCAGCATTCATGTTATTCTATGAACATGCAGTTACAAAATGGTTACATAATAAAGGTAGATTTCTATATATTTGCAGGTTTCATGTGGACAAAGTATCATCAGCTCATGTTTACCTCAGACTTCACCCGGTACGTACTTCAACCGTCCAGTCTATACACACGCTAAACTTTTAATATCATACTCAACCAGACAAGTTACACATATTGTAATAATAGAGCAAAACTTTTAACTATAGAATTGTTATCTAAAATATTCAGATTGTTTTCCACAACAGTAACGTAAAACCTGATTGTATAAAATGAGCTTATGTTGCAGTGCTGTATTTAAATGTGCTTGTACTTTCAGGGTGAAACGTTAGACGATGTTCCTCAAATTGTGATAGATGAATGTGCTCAACTTGTTAAAGCAAACAGTATACAAGGTAAGTAACACATGTCTTACCTATACATCAGCTGTTTGAGCAGCCTTACATTGATTCCTAAATTATGACTTGGCACCAAAATATATCTGGACCAATTTGTATCTGATCAGTACACTTCTCTGCCCTGGACCAATGTGTATCTGATCAGTACATTTTACTGCCCTGGACCAATGTGTATCTGATCAGTGCACTTTACTGCCCTGGACCAATGTGTATCTGATCAGTGCACTTTACTGCCCTGAACCAATGTGTATCTGATCAGTACATTTTACTGCCCTGGACCAATGTGTATCTGATCAGTGCATTTTACTGCCCTGGACCAATGTGTATCTGATCAGTGCACTTTACTGCCCTGGACCAATGTGTATCTGATCATTACATTTTACTGCCCTGGACCAATGTGTATCTGATCAGTACACTTTACTGCCCTGGACCAATGTGTATCTGATCAGTAGGGGGGGGGGGGGGGGGGGGGGGGGGGAAAATTACATCACCAAAAAAAAAAATGTATCTGATCAGTACACTTTACTGCCCTGGACCATTGTGTATCTGATCAGTACATTTTACTGCCCTGGACCAATGTGTATCTGATCAGTACACTTTACTGTCCTGGACCAATGTGTATCTGATCAGTACACTTCTCTGCCCTGGACCAATGTGTATCTGATCAGTACATTTTACTGCCCTGGACCAATGTGTATCTGATCAGTACATTTTACTGCCCTGGACCAATGTGTATCTGATCAGTACACTTTACTGCCCTGGACCAATGTGTATCTGATCAGTGCACTTTACTGCCCTGGACTAATGTGTATCTGATCAGTACACTTTACTGCCCTGGACCAATGTGTATCTGATCAGTGCACTTTACTGCCCTGGACTAATGTGTATCTGATCAGTGCACTTTACTGCCCTGGACCAATGTGTATCTGATCAGTACACTTCTCTGCCCTGGACCAATGTGTATCTGATCAGTACATTTTACTGCCCTGGACCAATGTGTATCTGATCAGTACACTTTACTGCCCTGGACCCCCCTAGACCAATGTATATCTTATCATTACACTTCACTGCCCTGCCCCTAAGAATCACAGATGATGATAAATATCATGAAATTTTATATACAATGTATATAAATGCTTTTATCAGAGTTTTTTAGTCCATGGTTCTTAAACTGTCTTGTTAGGGCTGTCTGTGGTCAGAAATAACTGTCGTGTCAGAATTGAATTTTTAGTTTCCAGTCGGCAACAGGGGAAAATTTTGTTTATTGTCTAGGAGTGTAGCATTGTATCACACTATGAATGCATTGTGATTTTGAGTGTTTTGATAGTTTGTATTGATAGCAAAAGCCATGAATAAACAAGCAAATTCAGTGAAGTTATATCCCATGCCAAATGAAGCAAATAGTTAAGAAAGAACAACTGATAAGTGTATTGGTCTATCTGTTTCAGAAAAAAAAAACATTTTAAAAATTTCACTTCCTTTCCCATCTGATGATATTTTATTTCTTCAACTTACAGTCTTTATTGTAGTAATTAAATTAAATTAAATTAAATTAAATCACTACTACTTTCACACAACAAGAATTCTTAAGTTTATATATAGAATAATTATATAATAAAAGCACTACATCCCCTTAAGGGCCTCATTTCTGTAAAAATCCAGTTTCAAAATTTTCTGTTGTTAGAGAATACAAAGTTGATGAGTTGTGCCAAACAAAATAATATTCTGACAAGCCGTTTCAGAAAAAAGAAGCATTTTTAAAATTTCCCCACCCCATTTGGGCCTCAGAGATGAGGGGTAATTCTTTTTCAGCATCTCACAGTGATACAGAACTCAGTTCTCATCTGTTTAATTACATCAGTACAATTAGTTTCAGAAAACAAAAATTCCTAAGATTCTAAATAGAGTATTTAAGAAAGTTTAAGGGGCCTCATTCTGAAAAAAATCAGGAAATGTAGGGGATGGATATTAGAAAGAGTGAGAATTAAATTATTTGAGCAAGTTACAATTAAATTTTGATAACTGGTTTCAGAGAAATAGAATTTCAATGTTTTTATAATAAATATAGAAAAAACAACAATTAAAGGGCAATAACTTTGGAGACACTAATCCGATCTTGACGAAAGATGTGCGCCGGGGCATTATGCTATTGTACACTTATTTTAAGATTCATGAAATTCTATATATTGGTTTGAGTTATGACTCTGGAGCGACGGACAGACGGACACCGCCAAAACAATATCCCTCTGCCTTAGGCAGGGGAAAATAATGATTGCCGATAGTTCATTCAAGTATCATTAGTCTTGATAATTTTGAACTTATGGTTAGAGTAAAAGAAAAGTTCAATTTGTAGTACTAAAAGATGTGCTCAGTTTGCACCTTGGAAGGATGTTTATATCTGAAACATTGTATTCAGTATTTCATTGATTGATTTCTATCCAGTTCGGGCCTTTGATCATGATAGTGTGTATCGACAGAAGATATACACAGTATTTTGTCTAACATTGTGTATCAAAATAGTTTACTATTAACAGTATATAAACATGGATGTCAATAACTATTGCAATAGTATTGCAATTCAGGTAACAAGATGAACAATGTAGATGTTGTGTTTACAATGTGGGACAATCTCAAAAAGACCGCTGGTATGGATGTAGGACAAGTCGGATTCCATAAAAACAAAGAGGTAAGTTTTATTTTCAGTGCATTTTGATGCAGTCAAATAACAAGAGTTAGGACAATCAATGTACTGTGAGCAACGGGGGGGAAGGGAGGGGGGGGGGGGGGGGTTTTTTCGTTGTTTGATCTCATTACACATTTCAATATTCCTAATCACACACATACCAGAATTTCTCTTGATAATTACATGAATTGAAAAGTATTGATTTTACTTTCAGGTAAGAAAAGTGAAAGTTGAAAAAAGAATAAATGAAATTGTGAATAGAATGAACAAAACAAAAGAAGAAAAATTTCCGGATCTTCGAGCATTACGAGAAGAAAGAGATCGTCTCGAACGTGACGATCAAAGACACAAGTTACAGGAACAGAGAAAACGAGAAAAAGACGAGATCGAAAGAAAAGAAAAGGAAAAAGAACTCAGGTAAGATGGAAGACTTTAGAAGTGTCTGTGATTAAACACCTTAGATTTAGAATGCCATTGTGAATAGAGATCAGGAATATTGAGGTGCTGTGAACATGTGACACAAAGGCATAGTTTTAGTACAGTTGCTTTGTCTTATTGCTTTTTAGCTCAACTATTCGAAGAATAAGGAGACTATTGCACTCGTGTCGGCGTCGGCGTCTGCGTTGGTTAAAGTTTTTCATAAAGTCAAATATCTTGAATACTATCAAAGGTATTGACTTGAAACTCAAACTATATGTTTACCATCAACTTCTTCACCTGAGGAAACCATCCCCATAACTCTGTTTTGATTTTTGACAGATTTATGCCCCTTTTTAACTTAGAAATTTTGGTTAAAGTTTTTTATAAATTCAAATATCTTGAATACTATCAAAGGTGTTGACTTGAAACTCAAAGGATGTGTCTACCATCAACATCTTCACCTGAGGAAACAATCCCCATAACTCTGTTTTGATTTTTGACAGATTTATGCCCCTTTTTAACTTAGAATTTTTGGTAAAGTTTTTTATAAATTCAAATATCTTGAATACTATCAAGGGTATTGACTTGAAACTCAAAGTATGTGTCTACCATCAACATATACACCTGAGGAAACAATTCCCATAACTCTGTTTTGATTTTTGACAGATTGATGCCCCTTTTTAACTTAGAATTTTTGGTTAAAGTTTTTTTTTAAATTCAAATATCTTGAATACTATCGAAGGTATTGACTTGAAACTCAAAGTATGTGTCTACCATCAACATATACACATGAGGAAACAATTCCCATAACTCTGTTTTGATTTTTGACAGATTTATGCCCCTTTTTAACTTAGAAGTTTTGGTATTTTTTTGTAAATTCAAATATCTTGAATACTATATAAGGTATTGACTTGAAACTCAAAGTATGTGTCTACCATCAACATTATACACCTGAGGGAAACAATTCCCATAACTCTGTTTTGATTTTTGACAGATTTATGCCCCTTTTTAACTTAGAAGTTTTGGTATTTTTTTTGTAAATTCAAATATCTTGAATACTATATAAGGTATTGACTTGAAACTCAAAGTATGTGTCTACCATCAACATTATACACCTGAGGAAACAATTCCCATAACTCTGTTTTGATTTTTGATAGATTTGTGTCCCTTTTTAACTTTGAATGTTTTGTTAAAGATAGAATACTATCGAACGTATTTACTGTCAACATCTTCACCAATGTTTTTGATTTTTGACATATTTATGCCCTTTTTAACTTAGAATTTTGTCACAGTTTTTCCAGACTAAAATGGAAATACGAAAAATGGCTTTCTTTTGAAATGTCATAGAATAATTATGCAGCATGAAGCGGTCATGCTTTTTAATTCTATACATATCAATTTTGAAAAGTTACAAAATTATTCATGATCAAATATACAAGGTCATGTATTTCTTTGAAATTATCCCCCATCCTCCCTCCAGTTGGCTTGCAGAATCCAGAGTAAGGCCTTGAATGCAATGTACATTTACAAAGGTCTTTGAACAAGTTTCATATCTTTGACCTTAATTCTTATAGACAATTACACAATACTCCTGTTCTTAGACAAAAACCCCATTTTACCAACAAGCTTTTAGTCGAGCGTGCTGTCATGTGACAGCTCTTGTTTTATGTTTTTTCATTGAATCACCAGTTATACATTTTATGTAAGAGGTATATAGATACTTCTTTCTCACTTTCAATAATTCTTTGTATTTCAGATCATATTCAAATTTGATGACAGAAGATAGAATGACCTCAAATAGGGTACGCTCGGTTTTCTTACAATTTTGTAACAAAATTATGAGTGCAGTCTATCTAAATTCTAAGGATAAATCTTGTCTAAGAAATCCCTTATAGTTATAGTAACCTCGGCTTAAGGTAGACAACAAAGTGCAGATAAAGTAACTTGTTTTAAATCCATTTTAAGGTCCAAGACAGGAGAATCATATACCTGTGTTCATCTTAGACTTACGGGACTTGGTTATAAATTATCAACTTTTATTTACATAAATTACTTTGAGCATGTTTCTGACATGATGTTGGATGAAATAAAATGAACCCTATCAAAAGCAATGTAATATGATTACTTGTACTTGTTTTTCAGGATGGTGGCAATGATTCAGATGATTTTATGTAATCCAGTGCTATTTAAAAAATAATAAAGATAAACCAAACTACGGCTTTGTAACAAACAGACATCCCCTATACATCTAGGGGACTAGATTTTTTAAGACAATATCAGAGTCACTGTCTTTAAACAGCTTATAAATGCAAACATTTGACTTACATATCTGTAAAAAAAACAAAGAAGTGGATAATGCTAGATCATTAAAATCTCCCAAAGTGAAATGACATACCTAAGTGATGGAAAAAGTATTCAGTTGTTGACCTGGATATAACTGGACATCGAAAGGATCAGTCAAAGTGCTTTCTCCAGGTGAATATTTAGGATACGAAATCTATATGTGAGCTATGAATGAAACACTGCATCATACAAATTGACTGCTGTTGCTGTATGATCATTACAAAAAAAAGTAATTTTGCATATTATTTCCCTTTGTGGTCTTTTTATCTTTATTTAAAATATTACTGGCTTTGTCCCGTAAGAATCAGATGATGGAATATATAATGTTAGAAATCTACTTCCCTGTTTATTAGCTCACCTGGCACAAAGTGCCTGTTAACATTTTACTTCAAATGACATATTTTCAAAAACCACTGAATTGATGTTTATTATATTTTGTGTGGATGATCCTTGGATGGTCCACTACAAAAGTTTAATTCATTATGGATCTGGGGTAAAAATTGGCTCTGCTGGGAAGGGTTTTTGATTTTTACCTCCTGCCAAGGAAGAAAACTGTACTAGTTCCTGACAGTTGTAAAGTGTTTGAGTAGTCTCCCTATATAATTCTTTTATACTGGGCATAATGTCCCCCGAGACTGATTATTGAAAAATTACCAGGTCACCTTATGTCATGCCAAAATAAGACAATTCTATCAAAATTTCCAAAGCCATTATTAGATGTTACATCAGTTATGAACTTTGGGTAACCTTGGAGAAGTGTGTTTACAGTTCTCTGCTGTACTGATATAATTAAGGAGAAAAGATTAGCTTGGTGAAAATAAAAAAATGTAATGTTATGCACAGCTACTTTTATAAGGAAAACTTTAAAAAACACTTCTTGTCCGAAAGCATAAGACCTGGAGCGTAGATATTTGGTATGTAGCATTGTGTAGTGAACCACTACGAAGTTGTTCAAATCATGCCCACAGGGTAAAATTGACCCTGCCCTGGTTCACTTGGTATAGGAAAAACTTTAAAAATCTTCCCCAAAACAACAAAGTTTAGACACTGGGTGTGTAACATTGTCTAGTGGTCCTATATCAAGCTTGTTCAAATCATGCCCCTTGTGGTTAAATTGACCACGCCTGTGAGGGGTTTGGTCCCTTTTCTTTATATAGAGTAATGGGAGAAACCTAGCTTCCAACCAGTCCCTATAGCAACCACTGACTTACAAAGAAACCACTGACTTCCTTAGCAACCTGTGCTATGGTACTCAGGTGAGCAATATGGGGCCACCATGGCACTTTTGAATGATTATTTAGATTTACATGTAAAAGCTATTTAAGAGTTTGTGTTGCAGTTTTTAGCTCAACTTTCCAAAGAATCATTACAGATAGTGCTTTGATACTTACAGTTCTTATTCACAAACATAACCTCCATCAACAGACTAGAGTATATAACTCTGTGAAGGTTATAGCCCTTTTTTACTTAGAAAATACATGCACTGTACATTGAATCTGGGTAAAATCCACTTACTGACCTATATTTGAGATATTGCTATGAAGCTTGGAATACTTCTTTGCATCATGACCCCAATTTGTAGGAATCTTGTTAAGTTTTTTTACCAAGTACACTTTTTTACTTAACCATTTGAGAATTTTGAAAGTTTGATTTTTTTACCATCATTTCCCCCATATGTAGACAAGAGAAGGTAACAATTTCTTTTTGATTATGGCCCTTTATTACTTAAAATCTTTATTTTTTCTTACATGTCCACTTACCGACTTAACCATTTTAGATATCATTTTGAAAGTTGGAATACATATGTACCATCAAGACACCCATCTGTTCGCAAGAGAAAATAACTCTGTCAAAAATATTTTTTATTGTACGAAGAAATTGTGTTAAACTGGCACTATCATGTACATTTATATCAGCCACTTAACGTATTAATTTACAACTTTGCTGTAGTGTTCAGGGATATCAAACAATTATGTAAGATAACTGTGCTACTTATGGCCCTTGTTTCACTTTAAAAAATTAAAAATTATTTTTTTTGCCTTTTGCTGCCAAGTTGTGTTGGTTTGGCAAATACTGGAAAAGGCAAACACACTGGCCTACTCTCGTTTGTTACTACATTTTTGTTTTTTAGTGTATTTGACAGCGTATGTCATGTCATCTAGTCTTGATAATTATGACATCTTGGTCAGTGGAAGTCTCGGAAATCAGGGTAGGTTGCTTCTACAGGTGATGAACAAGCCTCTTTTTATGAAGTATCTGACATAACAGCAGCAATACAGTCAGTACATTAGTTGATATGTATTTGGCAACATATGCAACAGATGTGAATAATTGAACTTTGCCAGGTTCTATTTTAAATATATGAAAAGCATTCACTCATCACCCAATATATTGATTTATAACTAGATCATGATTTGTTGTTTTGTATCATGTATACAATATATTGACATGTTAACTTTTATTATAAAAATGCCAGTTTTCTTACAAGCTCTCGTACTAAATTGCATCATGAAACAATATTAAAAACAAAAAGGCAGATAAATTATGTTTCTTTTATGTATTTATTCCAACTATTGTCATAATTCACAGGTGCAGTTGCATAATACAACAGAGTGCATGTAACAATTTATAAAGCATGTTCCACAGGTAAATTTTTCACATTAACATTATGATGTCCTGTCAGTATGATCACATGAAAACCTAGCTGTTTGACAACCCTTCCTGTAACATGACAACATCACTATATTTCCAGCATCTCCTCTTCAGCTACTAATGCCTCATTTGTGTATTTACCTGAAAGAAATAAAAAAACACTTTATCATTTTTATCAAGGATAAGAAGTTTCACTAATGTGCATATACCTAAACATCCTAAACCTGGTGACACAAGCTATTAAACACAATATTCCAAAAAATAAATACACAATTTATTTCTGACACATGTATTATTGCAGGATGGAACAATAAAACATACCAGTTAAAACACAGCACTGATGAAATACAACAATTTGCATCAGCAGGAATTAACAAGAGGGCCAAGATGGCCCTATATTGCTCATCTTGGTACAAGTCCACTTGCCTGGTGGAAGATCACTAGATAATGTTATATACCAAATAAGTTTTCCTATATACGCCTTTGTAAAACAAATGATCCCCCCCCCCCCCGGCAAGGTCAATTTTGACCCCAGGGGCATAATTTGAACAAACTTTAAAGAGGTCTACTAGGCAATGCTACATGCCAAATATCTAAGCTCTAGGCCTTGTGGTTTCAGAGAAGAAGATTTTTAAAGTTTTTACTATATATTCCTATGCAAAACTAAGTGACCCCCGGTGCGGGGTCAATTTTGTCCCGGGGGTCATAATTTGAACACTATTGGTAGAGGTCCACTAGCCAATGCTACATGCCAAATATCTTAGCTCTAGGCCTTGTGGTTTCAGAGAAGAAGATTTTTAAAGTTTTCCCTATATATTCCTATGCAAAAACTAAGGGCCCACCTGCGCGGGGTCAATTTTGACCCGGGGGTCATAATTTGAACAATCTTGGTAGAAGTCCACTAGACAATGCTACATGCCAAATATCTAAGCTCTAGGCCTTGTGGTTTCAGAGAAGAAGATTTTTAAAGTTTTTCCTATTTGTTGCCATAGCAACCAGAGTTCTGCATGGAATGGAATTCTTTGAACAATTTTGGTAGAGCTTCATGCAAGGAACATTCCTGCATAGTTTTATCAACATTGGCCTAGAGGTTTCAGAGGAGATGTCATTTGAATCAAAATGTTGACGGACGACGGACAATCATCGATCAGAAAAGCTCACCCTGGCATAGCCAGGTGAGCTAAAAATGTAGTGCTTCTATACAACAGTAGAAACATGCAAGAAAATTTCAAGATGAGCCCAGCGTAAAATGTTTTGGACTTAAGATCTATGAATCCATACGTTTTGCTTCTCCATCTCAGCAAGTGTATGCTCTGGTTATACTATCTAGTCCAAACCATCCACAGTAGGTAGATCTGTATGGGCAATGACTGAAACATGTACATGCTCATTTTTAAAGCTAATTGATACTTACTATTAGCACTGATATTCTGTCCACTTCCAACAATACAGTCTTTCAGGTCACATTTCTCACCAATGTGGGCATTGGCTCCAACTATACACCCTTGTATACTACAACTGTAATCAAACATATACATCAACATAAATCCCTCACCAGCGTTACAACTATTATTGATATTTTGTGTACAGTCAGTCAGTAAATGAAACTGATGTCCCTACCTTCTGTTTCTGCAAGATTTATACATACTGGATGTATGAGATATTTGTTAATGAATGTCAAACACAGATGAGAGGAAACAGGCAGACTATTGTCACATATCAAATTGTTATTTTTTGTAAAGATACTACTGTACTGGGCACTATGTAGCAGCAAACGTTTCTGTTGTAGGCTGGCTGCACAACACTGGTTTGATTGTATGTTGGAAAGACTTTCTAGAGACCAACCCTACTGACCATTTTGTCAATATGGTGTAAATGTGATGAGAAAATGCACTTAAAATGATGAGCATTGCACAGATGGTGCATATAGAATTTGACACCAAATACCATAAAATCTATTTAACAGTGAAAATGAAATGAAGCCTTCAGGTCAGCAGCACATGTTAGCTACCTCCTCTCTACGGAGGTAACATCTTGGCAAAAGTCTGCTCTAAGATAGAAAGCATATCTATGTTTCATTTTCACCTGGCGTTCACACAGGGATGAACTACCTTATGGAAAGCTATATATTTCTTATGGTTATCCTTGGATGCTAGGCTAAAAAAAATGGACTTGATTACAATTATGCATGTAAGTTTCATGTACCCTTCAGCAATATGCACATGATCCATCAGTACTGAGTTGGTTATTTTTACTTTCTCTGCTATCAAACTATGTCCACCAACCATGGAGCGTTTTATAGATACCTTCTCACTAATAACAGCACTATCACCTATGAGGCAGTCATTTCCAATCTGTAAAATATGCATTCAATTAATGATGATTTATGATATGAGAGGATATATGGAATGATCTATTGCCAGAAATGATACAGTGTGGACTTCCTTAGATAATAAACTATTGGTCAGTAGAATATGAAGCTAATGAGAATGAAACTGCAAGTGATTTTGTATTCTTCTGTCTCCCCCGATACCTGAGAATGCGGAGAGTCTTCTCTGATATGACTAGAGCTATCACTGAACATAATTGAAATAACCCCACAAATTTGCCTTGTCACAAGAAATGGCTTCTCTCATTACCCAATCCCCAGTTACTACATTCTATATGATCTACGTTTGTTACATACCGATTTGAAATAAAGTATGTGGTTCAGGAGTAACATTACCTTTGATCCCCAAGTGTGATCTTGACACTGAACCATTATAGCTGAGATACACCCTGTGCATATCATACTGATACGGTAGACAGCCAAGTTTTATGAATCATGAAAATTCTTCAAGGGGCTTGGTAGATATAGTATCTATATGACCCATAAGTTCGACCTTGACCTACATCATCTCCATGAGATAACATCTTGAACCAACTTCAAGGCCTTCAGGAAATATAG
The DNA here is from genome assembly GCA_022818135.1 of Saxidomus purpurata. Lineage (NCBI taxonomy): Eukaryota > Metazoa > Mollusca > Bivalvia > Venerida > Veneridae > Saxidomus > Saxidomus purpurata. The sequence continues at coordinate 51,786,068 of JAFMSR010000005.1, read as the reverse complement.
TCTTATGATCTTTGACCCGTAAGACTTAAAGTGTGACATCGACCTTGAACACGAGTTCTGCACTTCATCTTGGTAAGATAAACAAACGTCCCAAGTTTTATAATGACCAGGTTGAAATATGGATTATCCAAGTCGTTTTGATGAGATGAACATTGACCCAAATTTTATGAAAATCCTTCAAAGGAATCCCAGGGTATGAAGCAGACAAATGAAATGAATGACTCCTAAGTGTGACATTGACCTTGACCTGAAGAGGTTGAAACATGGATTCTGCACGTCATCTTGATGAAACCAACAGCCTGATCAATATACGTCCGACCAACAAGTCGACTGCTTTAGTTTATAATAATTTATTTTAGCTCAATTGTGAAGAAAGCTTGTAGCTTATCAAGTCACTCTTGAGTCCGCTTCCTCGAAAAACCAATACTGGTGTCATGTGAGGAGAAATGGTCGTGACCCAAGTAGGGCTTGAACCCTCAACCTCCTGGAAGAGCAGACTCCTTTGTTTGTGGGTGGTATAATAACTCAGATGAATAATTCCAAAATGTTGTCTATACCAACTATTAAACACTCCCCAGTCACCCCTAAAAAAATTATTTCTATATGTGGCTGAAACAACATGCAACACTTATGCTGACTTAAGCTAAAGACTCAAGGTGAGCTGTTAGGATAGATGAATTTCAGTCATCAGTCTGGCTTTTGTTAACATCAAAGCATTATCATTTCTGAAAAAATCTTAATCAAACTTGAAAACAATGTATACAGCCAAAATATCTCGGATGTATCAGATTATGGCCCTGACTGGACCAGTAAAATGTCAAACTATCATGCAATGTTTATGCTAACAGTACAAGTACCTGTGGTTTTCCTTTGAGTTTAGCTGAAGGGTGTACATTAGGCATATCCTTGTTGAAGGCCATTAAATACCTCTGTATCTGAAATACAATCACAACACGTGCTTCATTCATACAACTGCAGGCTAATAATCCACCCATTCTATCTTACTTACTGTGTGTTTTCTATCAACTCAGCTAACTCAGTTGGCTACATATACATATACTTTCCCCTTAAGTACTGTATTCAAATGCTTTAATGAGTTAGAACTAACAAAGCATAATATTCTTGTTCCCCCAACATGAAAATAGACCCTCTGACTTAAACCATGGTGCTGTAACACATAGAGTATGACCTGTGGCCATCCTGTACTGCTTGATTAACATGAAAACTGATTAAACTGCTGTTTTCACCAAGCAGTACTGTATGCAATGTTTACATACATTCATGAATATAAACTATAAATCACCTGTGAAAGATTTTCACATTCAGCATTGTACCATAGAAGTTACGTGTTTTAGGAGGACAATGCCCGATACAGAAGATGCTCCAGTGACAGAGGCAGTTGTATCTCTTCCTAGTTTGTTGCTATACTTTCATTGACCATAGCATACAGTTTATTGCTATACATTCATGGACAATAGCATACAATTGTTGCTATACAGTCATGGACCATAGCAAACAGTTTGTTGCTATACATTCATGGACCATAGCATACAGTTTGTTGCTATACAGTCATGGACCATAGCATACAGTTTGTTGCTATACATTCATGGACCATAGCAAACAGTTTGTTGCTATACATTCATGGACCATAGCATACAGTTTGTTGCTATACATTCATGGACCATAGCATACAGTTTGTTGCTATACATTCATGGACCATGATTTTCACTGTGCAAATATTTACCTGTCTGTTTGTTTCACAATATGTTGCTACTGTGTTTGTACGAACACATAGTCCCCCAGTGACAGTGTGGGCATAGCAACGAATCTTGTCACCATGGAAACAGTCTTCCATATCACCTGTATGGTCCATCCACGTTGACATCTCTTGTATTACAGTTGACATGTTGTTTTCTGGTATATAACTTAAAATATCTGCAAGGAAAGGGAGTAAAATAACTTATTGTTGTACAGCCTAACAGGATGTGTCTGTAAGACTACCAGTGATCTAGATAGCGACTATTTCACACACTGAAAATTATTAATGTAAACTTAACAAAATTAAAATAACCAATTTTTGCAACCTTAACACATGTACTTGTATATTAAAAGCAAAAAATTAGAGAGAAGCAAAAGTACACTGCTGTGTATGTGACACCAGCAATCAGGGCAAATCACTGATTTTCCACACCCTGGATGAGTTGCTGCTTTACATTGAAGTAACAGGTACTTTGTCATCAATGAAGCCTATGGTATGACAACAATCTGATACTGGTCTTCACTGATATTGATTAGTTAGTAAATTTTTAAAACAGTAACCCACATGGACAATATCATTTGAACGTCCATAACGTAATAAACCGTATACGCGGGTTAAGACAGGTTTGGCCTTCTGTAGAAGCGACAGTTACCATATGGAACACGTTTTGTCTGTATGAATTTAAAGGCTATGCCGACAGCTCCTGAATGTTGAAAACTCGCACATCCGAGGCAAATGCTGACACTTAGACAACCATGAAAATGACCTTGGACACAATTTTACCAGATTGAACATTTTCATTTCACCAACGTTTGCATACAGGCCCCTGTGGGATTTTGTTTTGAGCGTGTGCAAATATTTTTTCATTGACATAAAGCAGACATGTCGTACTCAAACCCAGGTATATTGACATCTTTTAAGAACGCTTAAAATCGACCTCTCATTAGCAAAAACAAAAAACAAAAAAAAAACAAGTACATGCGCAAGTTAGCAGACAAGGTGACCCCTGCGTGTGACCTCTGTAGGTAGGCCAATGGAAATTCTACTTTCATGTTACAGCTCAATCTGTTTGCTGATGTATACAACACGGGCAGTCAGCCGAAAGTAGCATAACGTGATGTCTGTCGAGTGTGTAACAAAATAGATCTATGCCGGCTGTGCAAAGGATATGTTGCAATGTTTATCCTGGAAAATGGGGCTTTCTCTTGAGAAATAAAACATGATCGTAATTTACAGGACTCAAAAAGTCAGACATTTAAAATTTATTTTTTTAATGAATTTATCAAACCATAGACAGGTCAATCATTTGTCTACAGATAATCAAGGTACCACATTACCAACCTGTTTTTACATCTTCTGATATTACTGATTCATTAGGATTGGGTAAATCTTTCTTTTTTCTTCTTGAAAACTGTTTCTTGACAAGATGTGGAATTAGCTCTCCTTTCAATGATGAAATCTGTCTGAAAAGAAAAACATGTTCAATATGTAAAGCTGGCTGTCCTTTGAAATATATCGTAGTAACTAACTGCCTGTAGTATATTGCTTCCACTTAGTAACACATGTAAAAATAGTAGAATATAGCACCGTTATCACAGTTTGTTGAAACCAACCACACTTTATCAAACTTTGATTTATGAAAGAATTTATTAGCTTTTCAAGCACTCTACCATTAAAATTTTAGGAACACATGCTCAAGGCATTTTCAAGTTATGTGTCTAACACCAAATGCACCTAATAAGAATGGGTAACATTAAAGTAACTTGTCATTAATGTATCATGCGGGTGTGTGGTTGTATCATGCAGAAGTCTGGTTGTATCATGAGGGTGTCTGGTTGTACCATGAGGGTGTCTGGCTGTATCATGCAGGGGTCCGATTGTATCATGAGGGTGTCTGGTTGTATCATGAGGGTGTCTGGCTGTATCATGCAGGGGTCCGATTGTATCATGAGGGTGTCTGGTTGTATCATGAGGGTGTGTGGTTGTGTCATGAGGGTTTCTCTTCTGAGTGATTGAGCTGAGAAGATTGTTGCTAAATACAACAAATTAGTATTAACTAATGGCAGACGCATAAAAGAGAACTTACTTGTTATCTGCTAGATAATCTATTACCCATTTCTTCATGAGATAAAGATGGCAGTCTGTCAAGTTGGATCTGATGTTAACAGTTGGATGCCTATATAGTAAGAAAGAGATCATGGAAGTATAATGTTTGGTGTTATGAACAGGAAGAAAATGTAAAGTTAAACCTGCCTTATCTGGCATGCATTGGGACCATAATACTATGCTGGTTAAAACAAGCAGGCAGTTAACTCAGATTTCCATTTTCCAAATGTACTGGACTTTTGCATCATTCTATCAAGGAATATACAAATTTGATGTACTTATTCTACTCCACGAAATATAATAAAATGCTTGTATAATGGCAAACTGATCTATCTTTATCCCATAGCGTTAATATTTTCAGTAAATTTTCCTTATGACATCATGAACAAATTAACACAATTTTTCAAAATAAAAGACATACAAATGTAGAAGCCCTTTTAGGACTTGAACAGTATAACAATTCTGCAGAACTACTTTATCTTTATCTTTAACTTACTTTTTTAAGAGAGATTTTCTAAATTTGATTTTATCATCATCCAAGTCTGTGAGATCAGCCTCTGAGGTCATGAACAACACTCTGCTACCTTTCTCATCAAATCCTATAAAGTCCCGCTCTGAAAAGAAACAGAGAAGTCATTCAAGGAAAACTTCTAACCACCATAAGCTTCTGACATACATATTTCACTACAATAGTCATAGAAAGTGGCACATATACTCTTGTAACTCCAGACCAACACAATTAAGCCAATATCTGAAACATACCTAAATGGTCCAGGCATATCTGCTACAAAAATTCCATGTCTTAGAAGTGGGTTTGGGCAATATATTGCAATATACCAGTTATCGCAATATACTTCTAGGCAATAATATATTGCAATATGATATCATCAAATACATGTATGACAAAAATAATAACAGCTCTATTGGATGATAAAACAAGTGGAAATGGGTCATATGAGTACTGCTTTATTCATATCAAATTACATTTTGTAACATTAAAATTTTATATCTGAAGCTTGAAATGCTGTGACTGTGGCTTGGTACTGGAATGTTCTGTAGTACATGTATATGTTTAGATACGATCCCTTCTGTCAATAAAGCCAAGAGTACACTATGTAGATATGATTGCTTTGTTTGGTTTTCTGAATTTCTTTGTAAAACAAATGCTTTGCAATATATGACAATATAATAGCAATACTGGTATCACAATATAATAGAAACATCAAGTAATATACTGCAATATATTGCAGTATCATTTTTGCTGGCAATACCAAACCCTACTTGGAAGACATTATTTTACAAAATTTTGAAAACTGAAGTAGTTTGTGCCGCAATATCAACACAATGATCAGAGTTCTTATGGAATAACTCTGCAATTACTAATTAGACATGAGCCCAAATATATTTTGCAAATCTACACTTAGCTATTTGTACATCTGCATAATTTCATCGCAAAATCCTTGATAACTGGAGAAGCAGCTGGTGCCAAAAAATACAGTATGTTATATTACAATGAACAGACAGGTGATTTTGACAACAGGCCCGCAGGGGTATTCTAATATACTTTGCTTGTAAGGGTAAAATGAATTCCTTGCTGGAAATAAATTAATTTCAATTTTTCTAACATAAACACATTTGAAAGTAGTCCCAATTTTCATATACAGCAGTGTATAACTATTATAATTGTGAAATGTGTTGTTCCTGTATCAGTAACTAGAACTGTTAAAATCAGGTAATATATTATACCAGATCTTTTCTTTGACTTGGGACCTGGTACAGGTACAGGTATTTCTGTGCTTTGTTCTGCAGTGTTACACAGTAGCATGGTCACTGTAGCATCGTATGTTCTGAAGATGTTGGCAATGTGGTGTAAGCTGATATCCATGATCAAATCACAGCTGATCAACAGAACATCACGCTGAAATGCAGAATTACGCCATCTTTAAGATATCAAAATTTGCTATGGTTCTAGTTTACAAAGGGCCATGTAATACTTCTCTTTGCTGCACAGTTTTCTTCCACGAGTATAAGGACAAAGTTACCTATGTTTTAGTAGTGGCTGTACCAGCAGCAGTTTCCTTTTTTTTAATACAACAGGATATACATTGATCGCTGCAACTTCTATACAATTAAGATACGAAATGCTGTCTACTTATAAACTTGCTCGTTCTACATATATCATCTTTTGTCTTTACTAAATCCTACCTTAATTTTGTCTTTGATCTGTCTGAGGGAATCAGCTGTACCCATATATGCCTGGTCTGGAATGCTAACAAAGTCCAGTCTCATTTTTACATCACATATCTCAACTAGCAATTTCTGTGCTTCAGCAACATATGATTCCAGTACAATCACTATAGCCTCTGAAATAAACACAAACAGGTAATTTGTCATTCTAAATCCTAAGCGACTGTCAAACCACATCAGTACTTATAATGAAGAGAAAGCCTGAAATACCAGACCATTTCATTGTATCATGGAACAACTTATGATTGTCATAGCTTTTAAAATGCATTGTACTTCCAAACCACGACATCTTAAAACACATTCTGTGACATGCGACAATATTTTTATGCATATTTCTAAAGCTTCATACTTGGACTTGAAGTGTAATTGCACTGGCAACTGGACACTTAAAAATCTTGTTATACAAGTACAGTAAATTGTTTTCCATTGACATGATGATTGGGTTGTAAAAGTCACCTGTATGGCAAACACAAGGTTTTAAGCGGGTGACCTAGTTTTTTACCTAAGATTATACATATTCATAATCGACCTAAATTTCATCAAGACAATCACACTGACAAAGTTACATGAAAATCCAATGAAAAATGCAACCTCTATTGCATACACAAGGTTTTTCTACAATTTTACCCTGTGACCTAGTTTTTGATCCTAGACATGAAGATTTAGTGAAGAATGCAGCCCCTATTGCATACACAAGATTAATTGTGGACGGACAGATAGATGACGGAAACCAGGGGATAAAATAGCTCACCTTCGAGCATTTCATGCTCAGGTGAGCTAAAAAAAAAAAAGAATTTGATGAGAAGCCTGTATATAAATCAAACTAGCCCTGATGACCATGTACCATTCACCAGAGTTCACATTCTGTGAACCAGAGTTCACATTCTGTGAACAAGTTAAGTAGCAGTAAACTGAAAGATGTGAAAAATCTTGAAACTAGGGACATGGTTGAGAACCACTTGACAATGTAACGCATTACGATTATATCTAAACTATGCCCCTTGCACTTTGTGACAAGAATTTTGTTTTCTTTTAGTAGAAATGGCACTAAGTACCAGTACCTTCAAATCCAGCCCTCTGTAGTGCATTTATTGGGAACCATAACATGGGCAAATTTCCTATAGGCAGTAAAGCCTTAGGTACTTGAGACGTGAGGTCAGTCATTCTTGACCCTCTGCCAGCCGCAAGAACCACTGGTTGAAACTCCATCATGTCTTAACTGTTTATAACAATTTCCCCTGAAACAAAATTAATTTTGTCAAAATGGAACAAATAAAAAGGAAATTTGCATGTAAATTGTCCATAAACAAAAGATCAGCTGATCTATGTAAGAAAAACAATGTAGTACTGTTCAATGTTGACACAGACTTATATAGTCTGCAGAAATTTATAAGTAGTTAGCAGAAATCCCTTTGTGATTTTCGAAAATTTTCTTCTGTCTTCTGATTACGGCGCAGGGTTTAAACGTTGATGATGTCATAGCATAAAATTAAGAGAATAACTGTTAAGTTTTGGTGAACATTTAATGAATATTCAACATATGTTGTTGCAGTTCAAACACAAAGACCGACAATGTAAACGTGTGTGAACATTTTAATTATGTTAAAATAGCAGGGTAATTTTAAAAAGCTGAACATAGTTTTGGCCATTCGGCTGATATACCGTATAGTATATCACTCTCAAATCCTTCTTTCCTTATATGAGACGAAATGGAGTTAAGTTTTAGAATATTTCATTAACGTCAATGCTGCAAAACTCAGTCTAAATGGAGTTGAGGCGTTGTTCAAGACTCCTCTAAATATTTCAAAATCTAATGAATAATTTTTCATTAGTTGACCATTACATGAAAAGCATCTTTTGAGTTTTCTTTGCCAGTTAGTTCTTAAGTTGTGTCAGAGTATGATTTTATTAAATATTTTCCTGTCTTGTTTAAAGTGACATTATGCGCATCTTACTGCCCATAGTGTATTTTTGGTGATAGTTTTATAAAAGCAATTTTCGGTTGCTGTACATTTAAATGTGTTAAACAGTCGCATTAGTAATTGAAGTTGGTGCTTTAGAAATACAAAAATGGACTAATAAAATAATAGTTCCTTTCTTCGCAGTGATCTCCCTTGTGTTATTGTTGTTGGTAGTGATTTCGGCAGTGGTGGAATGGAAGCAACTCAGGCATGCAGTTCTTGTTTTTTTTTTTAATTGACTCCCATTCAAGTAAGAAAAGTGATATTCGGAAAGTTATTATTTCCAGGAATACTCTATAACCGTTATAAACGGTTCCTGTTATTTCGTACTCGTAGCAGCCTAGCAGGAAGAGTTTGGTGTATTGGGTTAAAAGCTATTATTTCCTCTACCCTTTGTACACACACCTATTTCAGCTGGATATTTGCCTGAAAAAAATGTGCATAATTCCACTTTAAGAAAAAGTTACGTGGCTTTGATAAATGAAATCAATGCTAGACACTATCTTCAGAGGCTTATTGAGTAGCTGATCATTTGATTGGCGGATTACTGATTATTAACAACTTTGAAGATAAAAACGACATTCCATTTAATATTTGATTAATTGATCACATCACTAAATGTTACGTGACATAACAGATATTCATTTAATAATTTATTATTTACTCACATGGTCTGTTATTTCTGCAGTAGGTAGGCCATTTAAAGTAAGTGGCCATACAAGAGAAATCAAGTTCGTAATGACGTCATTCTTGACCACTCTACAAACAGATAATCTGATCACATTCATTTTCTCATTCATAAAAAGTGGAAACTAAGTTTAAGTTTACACTTACAAGCTATATCATTAGAAGTCATAAAGATTTATTTCAAACAAAACAAAAAACTCATAAGTGCAGATCATTATAAGACTGAATTTGATGACACAAGATAAAATGGAAGGCAGCTGTATTCTATCATTTTTTACTTTCTTGGATTTTGTACATTTTAAAAATTAAAAAGTAATATGGATGACCAGTATGTCATGAGAAAGGGATTGTATAACTTTTCACAGGAAGTGTCTATTGTTAACCGGGCCGGGTCCCAAGACAGCATTAAGGAACGGAAGTTGAATATTTGGGCCAATTTTTACGTGTTGTATCGCGAAAATGGCGGCAAAATGGCTAAATTTGCATAAACCAGGATATTAACATATGCATTGTTTATATAACGATATTGTTATCGAGTAAAAATGTTATTCGAATTAAAATATATTATGAGATCATTGATAAACATAATTAAACTAATTGCAAACGTTTACAATGAGGATAACAAAATGTTTAAGGAGACATTCATTTAAAATGACAGAATGAATTCATTGTAAATAAGAATGCATAATTTTCCTGTAAATGTTTTTGATTTTGATACCATGTAATGTTATGTAGAGAAAAATAACCGTATAAGGGTCATTTTAGCCATGAAAATGATCATTTTCAGTCCCCTTGTTAAAGTAGAGGGAGGCATGACTGAAAATCAGTTTCATAAGTATCAATTGTATTCAAGGTCTAAACTAAGGTGTGTAGATGAAACCATTACGGATGTCCATGTTGTGTTGATTAACTCTGGGCCATGTGACCATATTATGTCGATTTTTGTTTCTGCAAAGATACCAATTAATTTTTTTAAAAGACGACACAACTATTTAAACTATGTTGATAATTATGTTGATGACTTTTTACAAAATTAATATCAAAATAAAATGACACAAACATGTCGTGAAGAACTTTCACACCGTATTCAGTTTTTTTCTGTTTATCAAGTTTTGCAGATAAAAGGAAAATTAAATGATTTCCATAACAATTTGACCTATCGGTATGTAAAAAATCAAACCTTGTTGATAAGTCCATTTGATCTGGTAACTTTTACAAGAACGATATCGACTGTAATACCTCCTGTACCCATGTGCTTACAATGAAATGTATATCATTGTGTAGATTGCTTTTGCGTATCACATACACTGGTTTACACATTTGACTAAATATGCCACAATAAGGTCAGTAATCTTATGAACAAAGCTTTTACAATTTGACATTGGCACTACTCAATTTATGATGACAAACCTAAATACAAATATGGTGTACACATGTAATTGTATGCGTGTATTTCGTTAATACTCAAGTTACCAATTAATTACACGACATAGGCAATTCACTCATTAATCAAAGACAAGTAGTTTTAAATAGTAAAACCTTTGCGACTGTATAAATGTATCGTAAAGAGGCACTCCATCTTGCATAACGTAATAATAGCTTCTATATTCAAAATAGCCTGCTCTTTAGGTTAGTTTAAAGTCCCTGTATGTAATGATCCCTGATAAGACTTTCCATTACTGCTAATACCATATTTGATTAAAATTGATGACACTCACTAAATGTTAGCATAACATCTCTAACAGTGATATTCATTTAATAAATTGTTATATATTTGTTCACATGGTCTGTTATAATTCTGTATTGCTAGTTATAAGAATAATAATCAAGACCATTAAGTATAAATAAACTGATTACATTGCCTAGTGACGTCATTTTGACCAGTTTACAGATCAGATAATTGGATCACATTCATTTCTTCATTCAGTATAAGGAGTGGAAGAGACTCAATTCAACAATTTACCCATTAATCATGCAAATAAACATTATAAGTTACACATTTTTTTCAAACAAACAAAAAGACTTCATTTATAATTATTAAATAATCTAAATTCTTATGACTCAATGCTTAATAGTATGCAGAAAATAATTCCTGTTCGTTATGTATATACTTGGATATTGGTAGAGCATTTTAGAACATTCAAAGCATAGAGACCAGTGTCTAAGGAACCGGCGGTTCGAATCACTTCCTTTCCTGAATATGAAATGGAAAATCATGAGAGTTGCCAATCCATGTGTATATAAAACCATGATGGTGGTGAACTTGATATTCATCATTTCTAAATAGTAAAAAGAACCTATTAATACTGTCTAACTCAGTCTGTATTTGTGTGAAGACTCAAGATTTTGTCTTTGTGACTTTCAAGTTTTGCTCAAATGAGGGTTGTTCCAAAATATTCTTCTGTGACATTCTAAAATTTGTAAAAACGCACATTTCACACAGTTCTCTAGCAATTTATACTGCAGACATTTATGCCTGGTTTTGCACTTGCCGAGACGTCTTATCGGTATAAGGCACAGGTACGAAAAGTATAAGATCGAATCAACCAATGAACCACATTGCATTCATTTTTCAAATATCGCTGAAGTAACGTTATTTGTTTATACGTTAATATAAGAGAAATTCATTTGAACATCAGCCCTTGCATATTTACTTTTACCTGTATCAATGACGATGTTTATATACCATTAAATTAATTTTCCTGATGCAACTTTAGCGAGTAAGTACAAAATCGGTTACATATACAAAATATCATCGTCTGGATAGTCCTAAAAGCGAAAAGGAAAATGCACCTTGACGCTAATATCTGCCATCACCCGTGACAGTTCATTATATTTTTCGTGGTCCTGGTTTGAGTTGATCTTCTGAAATTTGATAAGGACAATAGGTCTACAGTATATGGCTGCTGTATTTATGGAAGAGATTCACTTATTCTGCTTACATATGACCTTAGAAGAACTAAATAACAAACTGAAAACATGATACATTAAAAGGGATTGCCACAATTTAAGGCTCCGTATTTTTAATTTACTATTTTAATCATATCTGTTCACTTTATTCAACATGGCATAGTGTTCATCAATTTTGGAAATATTAGTAAAATTTCTAAGAAGAAAGTAACGTTTTAATAAACCGGTTTTCAACTACTGAACTGCACGGACACACCCAGGCAAATGAGGGTCGGGTCGTACCGACTATACCTCGAACGAGGATGGTGGACCCAATAAGCACAATTACAAACAAAAGCAAATGAGAAAGCCTATATATTTATTACATTGTTAAGGTTTTAGAGGTTAATCTGAATGGTGTACATGTCATATAAGTATATTTGCAGTAAATCAGCAAAGCAACTAAATATCTTGAAATTCAATTTTAAGCTTAGACAAAATCTTTTTAGGCAAAACTCTCTGTATGGAAAGTCACGCACCTATTATAGTATAAAGGTCTGTGGCAAAGTATAGGCTGACCATGACTCTTTTAAAATATCAATTCTCACCTAATGTCATTCAATTCTGTTCCACAAAAAATTGAAAATATCCGGGGGAAAACGTTCGATTCTAGACGGTAGCCATGAAGTACTAAATTGTGAAAAACGTTTGAATAAATGAAGTTTACCTGCATAGGCATAATTTTAGAAGAACTAAATTGGAGAAAAAAGAATCATTGAAACAAAATTGAATAATTTTGCTTCACTTATTGAACGATTTGATTTATTTACATGATTTAAATTACAATTTTAGTTAAAGCAAGTTACAAGAAGGTTTTCGTGCATACAACTCACGGGTGGAAAAACTGCATTTCTAGTAATGTCGCACACATTCTGTAGACGGCGCTCCCAGAAAACCCAGCTTTCAGACTTTTATGGTAACTTCTTTGGTAAATTCTCCAAATTGCAAATATACCTCCGCCTTTAAAATAAAGATTAAGTGTTCTATACTCACAGGAATGCCATTCCAGTCGTAGTATAGCTATGATAAGAACGAGATAAAGAGAGCAATATGAAAGTCCAGTATTCATGGCGACTTTATATTTTAAATTTTCTTGGTTTCAGTAGATTTATGCAAGGTAAGGACATATTTAGAATGTACTGTGATTTTGGTTCCGTCGCCTTCCATCTCTCCCTCTTAATAACCTCGATGTGTCATTAAAATTTTTTTCGATTTTCTTCTTTTGACTTTACGTTGACCCGTTTTATCGCAGACATTCTTTTGCTATGTTTTGAATGTAAGGAATGGCTCATTGTTTTAAACTGTTACACGAAATAAGCCGTTTTGATATTTACTGCTTTGAAATTTAATCATGACAAGACATAAAATGTTGGTTTGTACGGGACATGTACCCTTTCAGTTTGGTGTCAGAATGTGACTCTCACAACAGACAAGTATTGCTACCTAGAAGGTGAAACTTTAATTAAAACTTATTAATAATCTTATACTCTAGAGACACCTATTTTCAATAGTAAAAATAATTTCTTTATATTTTTAAGTAAAATAGTGCCACTATTTTTTGGAACTCTATCCGTAAATTATTCTTTCTTTTAGTAAAGTGGCTAAATTATTATATTTCTTTATAAATTTCTATACTATATGAATTCGACTACGCGAATCATTTCTCAAAATTCCTCTCTCCGGCGGCTTTTTATTTATTTCTTTCTTTTTGGCTAATAAAGGGTTTTTACAATTTCAAAATTTAAAAGTAGGTGAAAAGGTTAAAATTTCATACATAATATCTCCTATTTTATAATTTAAGTAACATATCTTTCGGCACACTTTATTCTCTCCTTTAGACCACTTAAATAAAAAAAAGAGCTGTCCCACAAGGACGAAGCCCCCGACAGAGGTGCCTCACAGTCGTGTCCCTCCATGTGCTCAATAAAGTGCTATGTAATTTTAAAACCTTCCATGCATGACAGAGTAATCATGCATACAGTATTCCATTACTTTAAACACTAAGTGTGACCTTGACCTTTGAGGTAGGGACTTGGGTCTGCACGCGACACATCCGCTTGATGTGCTAGACATTTGTGCACAGTTATTTTAAAATCCTTCAAAGCATAATAAAAGTTATAGTCCGGACACAAAGTATGCATATATACAGGATTCCATTACCTATAAACTCTAAGTGTGACCTTGACCTTTGTGGTAGGGATGTGGGTCATGCACGCGACACGTCGTCTTGATGTGCTAGACATTTGTGCCAAATTATTTTAAAATCCTTCAAGGCATGACAAAGTTACAGTCCGGACACGAATGTGTGCATATATGCTTATATAGAGGAATCCATTACCTTCAAACTCTAAGTATGACCTTGACCTTTGAGCTAGGGACGTGGGTCTTGCACGCGACACGTCGTCTTGATGTGCTAGACATTTGTGCTAAATTATTTTAAAATCCTTCAATGCATGACAAAGTTACAGTCCGGACACGAATGTGTGCATATATGCTTATATGGAGGAATCCATTACCTTCAAACTCTAAGTAGACCTTGACCTTTGAGGTAGGGACGTGGGTCTTGCACGCGACACGTCGTCTTGATGTGCTAGACATGTGTGCCTAGTTATTTTAAAATCCTTCAATGCATGACAAAGTTACAGTCCGGACACGAATGTGTGCATATATAGAGGATTCCATAACCTTCATACTCCAAGTGTGACCTTCACCTTTGAGGTAGGGATGTGGGTCTTGCACGCGACACGTCGTCTTGATGTGCTAGACATGTGTGCCAAGTTATTTTAAAATCCTTCAATGCATGACAAAGTTACAGTCCGGACACGAATTTGTAAGTGGGGACGCACGGACGGACGGACAGACGGTCAGACGGACAGACGGTCAGACGGACAGACGGTGCGATTTTAATATGCCACCCTTCGGGGGCATAAAAATTTACTAACATAATGATAAGTCAAATAAAAGTAGGACAACAATTTATTAAAAAGGGGATTTTACATTACAACTTCCTGTTATCAAAATTCCAAAAAAAAGTTAGGCTTCCACGATCCAGACATTCAAACTAGGCCAATCGCACTCACAGATCAAATTGGTCACCGCGATTGGCCTACTTTTTGGCAACCAATCAAATTCAATCTTTGGCTAAAACTGACTGGAAATTGCAATCAGGTAAATCTCTCCTCTTTTCGGCTTCAAAGTTCTACTTTTCTAGGCATGAAGGGAGACATGCCGGGGTCTCATCCAAAACATAAGCTAAAAATTTAGCTTTTGGACGGACCTTGATAAAATCTCTTTCAAATCAAATCAAATCAAAAGTGAAACTTTAATTCTGAATGCCACTTACCAAGGAAATGACTCAATTAGTGTTGTGGAATGGAACTACAAACCCAATTCCCATTCGACGGTTGGATCTGGTCTGCTTATACGGACGGGGGATTGTATATCTCTCAGCGGTTATCCTGATACGGCATTTCCTGGTACTGCACGAGTCCACGTTGATTGCCAACAACACTCCAGAACGGAGAATACATTATTAAGAGCTGATTGGACACACTTTGAAGACACATGTATGCTGAAAGTAGACAGTATAAGAGAGGCAGAAGAGCATAATGCTAAATGGATGGTCACACTATGGCTGTGGAACGCCTTGCCGTTACCCATAGAATCAGTTGTAACACAGGACTGTAAAGGTACTTAAAATAAAATCATAATTTTGTGTATACATACTGATTTTTATTTTACTTTTTTTTTTATACATATATTATATTTTGTTATTTTTATCCCCCGCCGAAGGGGATATTGTTTCAGCGTTGTTCCTCTGTCCGTACGTCAATAGATAGAATTTTATGAAACTTAAAATAAGTATAGAGCAGCATTATAATTAAATTACAAGCGATAATTATATATGTTCGGTGTGTTTTAATGTATACTAGGTGTATTAATGTTGAAATAGAAAAACAAATAAAAATGCACTTATGAATTGAATTGAGTGTCTGTCGGTGAAAGTATGAATGAAATATGCTCAATTAAGGGTCTTTTAAGGTGATTCTTAATTCTTATTTATTGATACATAATGATAAATGGGATTTCTAACAATAGTTAAATAGTTGCACAAATATGTTAATGCATGTATAATGCATTGTGATGCCTCGTTTTTTTTTAGTTATTGTTGTTGTTTATAGAAGGCCGCATTGTAAATATGATGTTATCATGGCTTTCTGTATATCATAATGGGTTACCTTCTTGTAATAAAATTCTTCTTCTTCTTCTTCTTCTTCTTCTTCTTATTCTTATTATTCTTCTTCTTATTATTATTATTATTATTATTATTATGTGAATTGTTTAGTAAACTAGGCAACAGTAATGGCCCCAAGATTTTTAGCTCCTGTCAATGTAGGCTTACGTGACCAAGACATTCTTCCATCATGGTTACCATCCTGATTTTTCCTTCTATTTTATGTTGATCTTCAAAATAAG
Organism: Saxidomus purpurata; assembly: GCA_022818135.1. Classification (NCBI taxonomy): domain Eukaryota; kingdom Metazoa; phylum Mollusca; class Bivalvia; order Venerida; family Veneridae; genus Saxidomus; species Saxidomus purpurata. Next base: position 51,769,883 of record JAFMSR010000005.1, on the reverse strand, counting down.
GGCTGACTTTTGCTTTGAATGGAACGAACACGCAGGAAGCGCTATATTTTGTATGTTTGCAGTTTTAGGTTGCTTTCATAGTAAATAATGCGTCAGGTGAGCCGGCAAAATTCTATGTCTCTGAAACCGGTTGCCAAAAAAAATGAAATTGGTTCAAATAATCTAATTATCACTCTTTCTGATATATACCCCATACACTCAATGCCCGATATACACCATCCAACCCCTGGTGCAATCGAGCTTGATATTAACAATGCCTTTTTCTCTGAAAAACCTTGTCAGACTTGGATACAGTTTGGCACAAGTTATCAACTTTGGAGTCTGTAACAATGGAAACTTAAAACTGCTAAAGTAAATTTACCAATAAGTAGGAAATTCATACCCAGTAAAATAAGACCCCACAGGTGTCGGACTATTTTACAATATAATCTATTAAGAAACTTCAGTCATTTCTTTCAATCCATTCCTTATAACTTCATTTTATTTTTTCACATTTTATGACATTGTAATGACCCCCTAAACCAAAATTGCTAAACAAAATTTTATCACGTCATAAATGTTGCCCTATACAACGGTGGATCCCAATTCAACAAATGTGTTTGTTATTTTAGTATTATTATTATTATTATTATTATTATTATATATATAATAATAATAATAATAATAATAATAATAATATTAATAATAATAATACTGCAGCTGTTGTTTTGCTGATACCAGCACCACTACAACTATACTGCTACAGCCATTGTTCCCACCACCACTATCAGTACTATATCCTGTTATTATTACCACTACCAACACCACTTCTACCAACAACACCACTTCTACCAACAACACCACTACGCCAAATACTACAGTACATGCACAAAAACCGCCATGTTGACAAAGAAAAGCAAGATGTCGGCCGATGATTACATTCGATGTCAAATATATTTTCAGATGTTCCAAGCAGCAGCAGCTCGCTCCGTACAGCAAGTAGTCACGAAGCAAGGTCCACATCAACAGTTTCTCCAGTGACTGTATATACACTTGACCCATACAACATAATAGGTTAAATCGAGTTAAATACATTGTATTGATTTGCCTCTTTCTTTCGTATTGTTTAAACAAGGATATTTTGTAAACTGCATTACATTAAAGCATCAATAGTTTCGTCTTGACTTTCAAGTAGTCATCTACATGTATTTTTATTTCAGTACATTATTGAACTTGAATAATATGGTGCTTTACATCAGACTTTGGGAAATAAATGAAAGTACTTAAGCAACAACAAAATCAAGAAGCACTTTATTTCCCTTTGCATGCAATCGTACATATTCATTAAGTTCACTTGAATTGATCATAAATAAAGATATCAATATGTTCAGCACCCATCACATGAAGACACTGTAAAAGCCGTTTTTAATTGATGCGGTGTCGATTCGTGAAGGCTATGATTGTACTCGTCCCAAATCACTATGTTTGTACCCGTCTCCATTCACCGTGTCCGTACCCGTTCCCAATAATTATGACTGTACCCGTCTCAATTCACCGTGTCCGTACCCGTTCTTTATTACCATGACTGTACCCGTCCCCAATAACCATGAGTGTACCCGTCTCAATCACCGTGTCTATACCCGTCCCTAATCACCATGACTGTACCCATCTCCAATCACCGTGTCCGTACCCGTTCTTTATTACCATGACTGTACCCGTCTCAATTCACCGTGTCTATACCCGTTCTTTATTACCATGACTGTACCTCCCGTCCAATTCACCGTGTCCGTACCCGTTCTTTATTACCAGACGTACCCGTCCACAATCACCATGACTGTACCCGTCTCAATCAACCATGTCATACCCGTCCCAAATCACCATGACGTACCCGTCTCAATCACCGTGTCTATACCGGTCCCAAATCACCATGACTGTACCCGTCTCAATCACCGTGTCGACCCGCCCCCGCCCAAATCACCATGACTGTACCCGTCTCCAATCACCGTGACTGTACCCGTCTCGAATCACCATGACTGTACCCGTTCCCAATAACCATGACTGTACCCGTCTAAATCACCGTGTCCGTACCCGTCTCAATCACCGTGTCTATACCCGTCCCAAATCACCATGACTGTACCCGTCTCAATCACCGTGTCTATACCCGTCCCTAATCACCATGACTGTACCCATCTCCAATCACCGTGTCCGTACCCGTTCTTTATTACCATGACTGTACCCGTCTCAATTCACCGTGTCTATACCCGTTCTTTATTACCATGACTGTACCCGTCTCAATTCACCGTGTCCGTACCTGTTCTTTATTACCATGACTGTACCCGTCCACAATCACCATGACTGTACCCGTCTCAATCACCATCTCTATACCCGTCCCAAATCACCATGACTGTACCCGTCTCAATCACCGTGTCTATACCCGTCCCAAATCACCATGACTGTACCCGTCTCAATCACCGTGACTGTACCCGTCTCGAATCACCATGACTGTACCCGTTCCCAATAACCATGACCGTACCCGTCCCAATCACCATGACTGTACCCGTCTCAATCACTGTGTCCATACCCGTCTCAATCACCATGACTGTACCCGTCCCAAATCACCATGACTGTACCCGTTCCCAATAACCATGACTGTACCCGTCCCCAATAACTATGACTGTACCCGTCTCAATTACCGTGTCCGTACCCGCCCCAATCACCATGACTGTACTCGTCTCCAATCACCATGTCTGAACCCATTCCTTATCACTACGTCTGTACCCGTCTCCAATCACCATGTCTGAACCCGTTCCTAATCACTACGTATGTACCCGTCTCAATCACCGTGTCTATACCCGTCCCCAATCACCATGACTGTACCCGTTCCTAATCACTACGTATGTACCCGTCTCAAATCACCGTGTCTATACCCGTCCTAAATCACCATGACTGTACCCGTCTCCAATCACCGTGACTGTACCCGTCTCGAATCACCATGACTGTACCCGTTCCCAATAACCATGACTGTACCCGTCCCTAATAGCCATGACTGTACCCATCCCAATCACCGTGTCCGTACCCGTTCCTTATCACCATGACTGTACCCGTCCCCAATAACCATGACTGTACCCGTCTCAATCACTGTGTCCATACCCGTCTCAATCACCATGACTGTACCCGTCCCTAATCACCATGACTGTAGCCGTTCCCAATAACCATGACTGTACCCGTCCCCAATAACCATGACTGTACCCGTCTCAATCACCGTGTCCGTACCCGCCCCCAATCACCATGACTGTACCCGTCTCCAATCACCATGTCTGAACCCGTTCCTAATCACTACGTCTGTACCCGTCTCCAATCACCATGTCTGAACCCGTTCCTAATCACTACGTATGTACCCGTCTCAAATCACCGTATCCGTACCGGTCCCTAATCACCATGACTCTACCCGTCTCCAATCACTTCGTTTGCACTCGTCTCCAATCACTTTTTCTGCACTCGTCCCAAATCACCGTGTCCGTACCCGTCCCCAATCACCATGTCTATACCCGTCTCCAATCACCATGTCTGTATCCGTCTACATTCACCTTGTCCCTTCCAGTCCCCAATTAGTCATCGTGTCGTTACCCGTCCCATATCATCTTGTATGTACCTGTCCCGAATCACCATGTCTGTACCGTCCCCTATAACCTTGTCTGTATCCGTCCCCAATTACCTCCTCTGTACCCCCGTTCCCAATTACCTCTATACCCGTCCCCAATTACTTGTTCTGTACCCGTCCCAATCACCTTGTCTATACGCGTCCCCAATAAACTCCTCTGTACCCGTTTGAAATTACCTCCTCTGTACCCGTCCCCAATTACCTCCTCTGTACATGTCCCCAATCACCTTATCTGTACCTGTCTCCAATCACCATGTCTGTACTGTCCCCAATCACCTTGGATATACCCGTCCCCAGTTACCTTGTCTGTACCCGTCCCCAATCACCTTGTTTGTACTCGTCCCCAATTACCTTGTCTGTAGCCGTTCCCAATTACCTTGTCTGTACCCGTCCCCAATTACCTTGTCTGTACCGTCCCCAATTACCTCCTCTATACAGGTCCCAAATCACCTTGTCTGTACCCGTCCCCAATCACCTTGTCTGTACCCTCCCAATTCCTCCTCTACAGGTCCCAAATCACCTTGTCTGTACCATCTCCAATCACCATTGATGTACCCGTCTCCAATCACCATGTCTGTACTTTATTGTAAAATCTTATGACTTATCAAATAAGCACGAAATTGGATACACCCTTCTTGTACTTTATAACGTTTATTCTACATAAAAGAACCGAGAAACACTCATTTATTACTTGTTTGATATTCGTCCTCGCCCTAATTTTTTTAAACTTACATCACATGTTAAGCTTTAAAACATATATATGAACAGTGCACCTGTTTCACGACCTTCAATACATCATGAAAAATATAGACTTTCCTAACTAAAAAAATGTATATTCGTTAAAAAAATACGACCCTGAAAATGTAACATTTTCCCAACCGAATTTCATTGGATACTGGATGAGGAAATCGAAATGTATTTTAATCAGAATGCACAAAAAGAACTATATAACAAATGTCTTCATGCGTTCGTTACCAGAAAAACAGACGACCAGTTATGTATATGACCTTTAAATATCACGAACGTTTGATGAAAAAGTGTGTTTCGGAGAGACGGAAGTGAAGTATATATAGACAAAATGATAAAATTAGTTACAGTTTAATTTTTTCTGCTTTCTTTTTCTGAATTCTTCTTTTTTGATATATTATAGAATTTATTTTCAATTGTTGTAGCGGAAACGAAGCCGTGTTTTATGAATAAAAAACACACGCCTTTATTAAAAAGATGAAAAGCGACTCAACAACTAGAAAAACTAAATCTTGTTTGAACCAATTCTGTGTGTTGATGTCCTAGCATTGTTTTAACTTTAATATATAAAAAAAAACCCAGGAAAATCGACTCTCGAGGCAATTTTACTCACCTTTCGTTTTTGGAAGGAATGCATTGTACATATGAGGAATGGTATATCAAAACATCTGCCAATTAATTTTATCGTTTGAAGCGAAAATAAGGTATTTCCATATAAATAAGTGAACAACTAAATCCTTTTCATTGTGACACTGATGTATCATGGTAGACTTAAAGTTCCTGTATTTAATTAATATCACAATAAAAGTTTTTGGTATTTATTTTTGTTAATGAAGTTCTTCTAAAATGTCAAAAGCTAAAATTTGCAAACTATCCTGATTGTTAAATAATAGATGGCTGTCGTTAGCGTGCATGACCTTGAGATGTTCTTCACCAATGCAGGTGGTCCTGTTTCACTGCACGGCTTGGACGTGTTTTTCTGTTCCATACAGCAGTTCAGTCGGAAGTTCTCTTATAATGTATGCATAGTTAAAAGGCTTTTTATCATAAACTATTTAAATAAGCCATAAAACAATACATACATTCACAGAAACAATTTGCATACTGCTTAAACTTTCCGCTAATGTTGAAAATAAATTAATATTCGGATTCTCAGTTCAGTTCGTGGCTTTTTAATTGGAACTGTAAGTCTATATCTTATAAACATCAGAAGGAAAGTTTCAAATAGTTGCGCTGAAACAGCAGCCGGTGTTTGATGTTACATGGACGACTGTCATGTATTTGCAACATCATGCAATCCGTTAGCATTAAAACTGAAATGTACAGGCTAGCTTCAGTTATCCTTACCATTTAACAAACAGAACAAATGATGGATTTTAGTAGATATGACCTGGTAGTATCTGGACAAAGAGCTGATAAATAATTTCATAGTTTTTATAAACTTACTTTAAAATATGTGAGATTGAAGATGTACATTTAAAGTGACATTATGCGCATATTACTGCACAAAGTGTATTTTTGGTGACAGTTTTATAAAAGCAATTTTTGGTTGCGTGCATTTAAATGTGTTAAATTAATGATTATGCCGCATTAGTATTTGAAGTTGGTGCTTTAGATATAAAAATCGGACTGATAAAATGATAGCTGAATGTGTCGTTGTTGATGTTGGTAGAGATTTCGGCAGTGGAAGGGAAGCAACTCCTGCATGCAGTTGTTCTTTTCTTAAATTGACTCTCCCAGTCAAATAAGAAAATCAATATTTTGAAAGTTATTTTTTCATACTGGTAGCGGGAAGAGTTTGGTGTATTGGGTTAAAAGTTATTATTTCCTCTACACTTTGTACACACACCATTTTCAGCTGGATTTTTACCTGAAAAAAATGCGCATAGTGTCACTTTAATTGTTCCGCATGCTCATTCAGAATTTTTATTGCTTGTAGTTTAGCATTAACATTTTGGAACGATAATGTCATAGTTAATAAACAGTTTAATGCTTGTAACGAAGCTGTTTTCAAGAATTGACGTTACACGTGTGTTCGGAAAACGTGGGATATGTCACAGGGTTGTTCTGGGACAAACAAACTTTGTTCAGTTCTTTGTTGGATCCAAAACAGCAGCAAAGCTTCACACTTAATCTATGGAGATATTTCCACTGACCATGAAATGCATAGAAATGTTTTAACTTAAAATTATCTTTGACACCTACTCAGAGTACAATGGTGCCTCATATCTGACTTGAGCAAGTCAACATCAAAAGCATTTGATAGTTAGTGTAAAAATAAGAAAGCTAGAAAAACTGAAACGTGGGAGTAAATACATATAATATCCTTATACAAACACAACTATAAATTTCAAAAGAAATGAGAATTAAAATGACAATTATACGCATGGAAGGCTGACAAAGTTGAGGCTCTGCATCAGTTTCTTTATACCCGTCTTCTCTTATAAGTAATGGGAAGTTGGTTTACTCAGGCTAACATGAGGGACGTACAGTTTAAACCAATTTATGCTATGTTAATTATTTGGGCAATCATGGTAGATTGTCAGATAGCAAGACAAGCAGGTTGGGAGATAAGGGATATAGGGTCACCATGGCACTCTTGTTGTTTATAACTATTGCAGCTATAACGTTCAACGAAATGTCGTCTGTAGCTCTAGTTGTCATTAGTACAACGAACGAACCATTTCAGCAATCTAAGGAAGACCATCCATCGAAGGAACATTCCTTTGAAATTAAGCCAAAATCGCAAAAAGGGGTTTTAGGAGTAGTCGCTTAAAAATTATTGACAAAGCACGACGGGCGCCGACGAGCGCCTACGAGTCAACGTTTATCAAGCAATCAATATCCCACCATGAGTGTGTTCAGGCGAGCTTAAATATTAAATGCCCATTACAAACTCAGGATTATTACTATGAGAAAGCTTAACTTTTGTTTCTATTAATTCCTACACATACTTTAGTCACCGAAGAAATCTAAGGTTTTCATCTCAGTACAGCCGGATATTTGTCATAGTTCAAGGTTAGAGTACGGAATACCAAAACTTCATACGTAACCTTTATAAGTTCTTAAGCAATTTACAGCCTCTAGTCTGAAGATAATTCTTCATGTACATGTATATTCTTACACTGGATCATTTTAATATTTGGACATTAAAATTAACCAAAGTTATAAGTCGCGGCTCTATAACAAACATGCGACTGCCAGATGGCGAAAATAAGCGCTGAACCTCTTATAAACAACACATTACTGTTCGAAATGCCTGAAGTAAGAAAGAATTACGTCAGGTTTACATTAATGTCACTTTTTGTTTGTCTGAATGTTTTTCAAATGCGGTATATTAAAAATTTTAAAACAATATGGCTGAATGTAAAAAACAAACATCCTAAAATACTGCAGCAGATGCTATACCTGTATCGTATATTGTTGAACCCACGTGGTTCAGAAAGTCATGCGCTATGAAACAAGTGACAAAGAAATAATTACTATGCACAAATTACAGTTCATATGCATGATTGTAGATTTCCAAAGACTTTTTCAATTACAACATTACATACGAGATTGCACTACATACACTAGTATATGACATAGCATGAAGAATGTTGTCGACGACAGTTCTAGGGATTAAATGTAACTTTTATATTTCGGTTATTGAGTGCTGAGTCAGTCAGAGAATAACTTGTTATATTTGAAAAAATAAATTTTATTACGAGATGGCTACATTTCAGAACCCAAATGTAAGGCGGTTGAGAACAACGTATCTTGGAATTTTAGTAACGACAAATATTGTATGAATTTACAATAAATTCGAATATACATTGCCATACCTAAATTGCTGTCGCTAATATTTTTATCAGTTAAATTTTCTATTGTAAGAAAATACGTTTTACTATCAAAATTTCAGTTTCAGTTTTAGAGAAATAAGAATAATAATGGTCAAATAAAATTCGTATATGCCATGTGATAAATGTTTTGCAGTTAAGATTTCCTTCCAAGGTCCTTTATTGCGTGTCACCACGTTAATGTCCTCAACAACAGTTTTGACGCATAACATAATTTTTTCTGATTTTTTATACGTCAGTTATTATATAACGAGACAAAACGAAAATTTAAAATGACAAACCAAAACAGCAAAATGGACCTTTCATCCCCCGTAATGCGTTTTAAGAGATGTTCATTATATACTCTAATATGCAATATAATACATCACTGTAAAAACTTCTTTTTTTTTTTTTTTTAATGTGTAGTATTGACGTCAGTGTGATGGGGTAAATGTAATTGTTTGCGGAAAAACATTGCATGACTGTTAAGAATGCTTGTAAAGGAAATAGGTAGAGGGTATACCAGTGCTTGTAAAAATTATTTATTTCTTAAACACAAATGCGAAGTATTTATACAGATCATTTCTGTTTCTATTTTCTTTCTGCACGGGATATAGAAAAGCCGGAAGGGCTTTTTTTTTTTTTAAAAACCTGTTTTTTTTTCCGAGTGCATTAATCATATTAAAGCACTCGAATTGACTATACAAATATACCATAGGCATATTAGAATACACTGTAAACTAACTGAGAAGTTCTTAATGTTAACCTGATGGAAGAAGCCGATTTTAGCACATTAATTAAACTTACAAGTTCTAATCTGATATACTGTAGTAAATTATAGATTAAAGACAGAAATATAGAAACATATTAATTCAAATTAGTAAGGTAAACTAAAGCTAAGTCGTTTACATATTAAAGGTTGTTGAAGAGGTTAGCTGTACCTATCATGACCCTTATCCGAGTGTAACCATTAACCCTTAACTAAAACAAAACCCATTCTTAAAGCCCAAGTCACACTGCGAGATAAAACAACTAACTACTGGCTACGATCGAATTTGGCCGCGGTGAGACCACTGGCCACCATATCTAAAATAAAAAAAAAAATAAAAAAAAAATTGCATTATATAGTTTTACAAGGTTCCAAACTCATTCATTCCATATCCCTACTATAGCCATTGCCCATTTGCATGTAGTAGGCCGGGATTTCAGTCCACGACAGTACTTTTTATTTAGTCTACATCGACATTTTACTATTACCGCGGAAAACTAAATTGACAGAAATCAATTATAATCAAAACTCATCTATTATCTGCCGCTTACCAGTATCAAATATTCATCAGATCAAAACATTCCTCGAAAATACTTCAACACACAAGTATCGAGCTATCCGATTGGCTGCTGCTTGACGGGAAGATATGGCTGACTACTGAGCATTTAAATTTCTGTCAATTTAGTTTTCCGCGGTAATAGTTATATACGGAGAAATAAACAAATCAAATGTAAAATGTCGAGCACCTCATCGATGTAGACTAAATAAAAAGTACTGTCGTGGACTGAAATCCCGGCCTACTACATGCAAATCGTTTGATTATATATCAGAAATATTAATAGATCTGTTAGAAATATTCAATATGCGTGTCTAGGGGTAGAAATGTCCACCATAATTGTGTAAATACGCTTGAATTTAAGACTTGGGCAATGGCTATAGTAGGGATATGGAATGAATGAGTTTGGAACCTTGTCTATATAATACAATTTTTTTTTTAGATATTGTGGCCTGTTGGTGAGACGTTCGATAATTTTCAAAAACCTTCCAGCGACCAAACTGAATATTGAAAATATTTTGTCTGGTGAGGCCATTGTCAACAGTTAATTCAAGACTCAAATTCTTGTACAGACAAAGTAAATGTCTTTCTTTAAAAGCAGAAAATTACTATGCTCTGCATTAATACAGTGTCAATTTGATTATTCTTGTTCTTCATGGTATGAAAGTCTTAACAAAAGCCTGAAAAAGAAAATGCAAGTAGCTTAAAATAAAGTGGTTAGATTTATCAAAGATTATTATCCTATGACCAGTTTAACTCATTCAGACTTTTCAGAAGTGAACATGTTAAATATTGAAAACAGAGTAAAGCAGCTAAGACTAAATCACATGCATAAGATTTTTTACAATAACTGTCCAAAATATATGAAACAAAACTTTGTTCGTCTGTCTGACATACATAATTATGACACTAGATCAAATAATTATAACTTTTTTATTCCGAATTGCAATACAGTGTGTACTGAAACTTTCTTATATAATGGCATTAAAGACTGGAACAGTTTACCAGAAAATATCAAGTCATTAAAAATATCTTTTTGTATAAAACATCAGTTAAAAGCCATATTTTAACAAACTGGAAGACAAAATCTGAAAATCTTTTTTTGTATTACAAGACTTAAATGTATTGCTTATCATATAGTTTCATTTTTCTAAGTAACCATATGCTATCAAAATTGTGATAAAGAGAACCCTCTGTGATAATGTAGCTAGTCTGCAAAAGTGATTGATTCAAGTAATACATGTAGCTTTAAGATCCCGATGTTCTCTGGTTCCATCTTGATTTTCATTTTTTGTTGGTAAACTGGACCCCATTGGAAATAAGCTTTCGAGCTTAATAGGTTATCCATGCAACCATAGATCAATATTTTTAATATATATATAATAATTTTTTTTCTTTCTTCATTTTAAAGATTCTTTTAAAATTCAAGTTTACATTTTAACAGCATTGTAAACTATTAAATGAAACTTTTCTATCTTAGTTTATACTGGAAATTATGCTAGCTTTTAATTAATTTCACTTCTATGAGATAAGTATAGCTTGTTTTAGAGTGTTTTATTGAATACCATAATTTTAACCTATGTAATTAAAGTCTTTCATTTAAATATTTACATTATTTATTGTTAATATTGTTTTGTAGTGCTTATTATGAAAATGTTAATTATGATCTATGTATTGCTAAATAATAATAAAATAAAAAAAAATAAAATGAAAATATAAACTGGTCGTAGCTGATCTCAATAAGATCTTCAACGATCCTGCGGTTATCGTGCTATTGCGGCCGAATTCGATCGTAGCCAATAGTTAGTTGTTTTATCTCGCAGTGTGACTTGGATAAGGGTCATGATTGGTATTTTTTTTTTAGTTTTAAATTAATTTAAGCAAAAAAAATGTCGGGGTCAAGGTCAAGGGGGAGAATCAAGGTTATTGTCACTAAAAATAGATTTTTGACCTTGAACCCCCCCCACAATTTTTTTACTTAATTTAAAACTAAAAAAAAAAAAAATGAAAAAACATCTATTTTCAGTAGCAGTGACATTGACCTTGACCCCGAAATTTTTTCTTCTTAAATTAATTTCAAACAAAAAAATTGAAAAAAAATCTATTTTTAGTAACAACGACCTTGATTCCCCCCTCACTCTCTCCCCCTGAGCCCTTTCGGAAAAAAATGTTCCTAGGCCCAAGCGTTCTTGAGTTATCATTTGCTACTGCTACTGCCAGCTACTGCTACTGCCAACTTCACGTTTTTGCTACTGCTACTGCTAACTACTGCCAACTTCACGTTTTTGCTATTGCTACTGCCAGCTACTGCTACTGCCAACTTCACGTTTTTGCTACTGCTACTGCCAGCTACTGCTTCTGCCAACTTCACGATTTTGCTACTGCTACTGCCAGCTATTGCTACTGCCAACTTCACGTTTTTGCTACTGCTACTGCCAGCTACTGCTACTGCCAACTTCACGATTTTGCTACTGCCAGCTACTGCTACTTCTAACTTCACGATTTTGCTACTGCTACTGCCACTGCCAACTACTGCTACTGCCAACTTCACGTTTTTGCTACTGCTACTGCCAGCTACTGCTACTGCCAACTTCACGATTTTGCTACTGCTACTGCCACTGCCAACTACTGCTACTGCCAACTTCATGTTTTTGCTACTGCTACTGCTACTGCCAACTACTGCTACTGCCAACTTCACGATTTTGCTACTGCTACTGCTAGTGCCAGCTATTGCTACTGCCAGCTACTGCTACTGCCAACTTCACGTTTTTGCTACTGCTACTGCCAGCTACTGCTTCTGCCAACTTCACGATTTTGCTACTGCTACTGCCAGCTATTGCTACTGCCAACTTCACGTTTTTGCTACTGCTACTGTCAGCTACTGCTACAGCCAACTTCACGATTTTGCTACTGCTACTGCCAATTACTGCTACTGCCAACTTCACGTTTTGGCTACTGCCAGCTACTGCTACTTCTAACTTCACGATTTTGCTACTGCTACTGCCACTGCCAACTACTGCTACTGCCAACTTCACGTTTTTGCTACTGCTACTGCCAGCTACTGCTACTGCCAACTTCACGATTTTGCTACTGCTACTGCCACTGCCAACTACTGCTACTGCCAACTTCATGTTTTTGCTACTGCTACTGCTACTGCCAACTACTGCTACTGCCAACTTCACGATTTTGCTACTGCTACTGCTAGTGCCAGCTACTGCTACTGCCAACTTCCTACTCATCAAGTCGCAAGACTTTTCGCGCAAATAGACGTGAAAGTCGTGTAATACCCATATAATCATATAATAACATATTTAACATCGACCCGCATTAATTGTTTTGCAATTGTTTGTTGCGTTTTCGCCACCGGGGCTAAACTAGTAAACCCAAGTGCCAGCTATTGCTACTGCCAGCTACTGCTACTGCCAACTTCACGTTTTTGCTACTGCTACTGCCAGCTACTGCTACTGCCAACTTCACGTTTTTGCTACTGCTACTGCCAGCTACTGCTACTGCCAACTTCACGATTTTGCTACTGCCAGCTACTGCTACTTCTAACTTCACGATTTTGCTACTGCTACTGCCACTGCCAACTACTGCTACCACTCGTTTGCACTGCCGCCAGCACGCACGCCAACTACGGTTGCGCCGCCCGCCCCCACGCCAACCTGTTTGCTGCTGCCGCCAACTACTGCTACTGCCAACTTCACGATTTTGCTACTGCTACTGCTAGTGCCAGCTACTGCTACTGCCAACTTCCTACTCATCAAGTCGCAAGACTTTTCGCGCAAATAGACGTGAAAGTCGTGTAATACCCATATAATCATATAATAACATATTTAACATCGACCCGCATTAATTGTTTTGCAATTGTTTGTTGCGTTTTCGCCACCGGGGCTAAACTAGTAAACCCAAGTTTCATCTCAAGGAAAACAACAACAGAAATGGCATATTTAATGATATTTTTGTTTCTTTTTAGCACAATTTAAACGCCTATATTTATGGTCAAATGTCAGCAAGTGTCATCTTGCACAAAACAAGTCAGAATATGATTGACGATACCGTGTAAAATGTTAAGATTACTCGTATATTAGGCTATTTTGGAACACTATACCGCTCGTTAACAGGCAATGTCTTGCAGACCATGCTTAATGCACTGCTCTTAACATGTAATTGAATAGACTTGCACAGTCAAACCTTCTTCTAAGCAGCGCTTTTCTTGGGGAAAAAATTGTGAGTGACAGAATATAAAAATCAGTTTTTCTTAAACAAATAGTTAAAAATAGCTTTAGAAACTAACTTGAGAACATATTTGGTTGAACGTGCACAGTATTTTACTGAGTTATGGAAAAAAAGCGTGTGTATGTGTTTGTTTTGCGACATTGAATGATAAAGTGATTAAGATGTTATCATTTAATAAAATTCATTAGAATTTCTGTTGTATCTAATGTTTATTTACTTTCTTCTGTGTTATAAATTTTAGCATTAATATCAAACTAAATCTGGTAGTGTTCGTGTTTGGTGCTCAGTCATTACATTTTCGTGTTTGATGATCTTTTTTCCTAAATCCTGTTCATACTACACCTGAAGTATTTGTGTAGGTTTAGGTCTCTTGCTTGTTTAGTCGTGCCCCTAAAACTTAGGCTCTTGGTGGTCTAACTTCAGAAAAGTTATTGAGTACATTAGTAAGCAGTTATCCTCTTTTTTCCCCCAAATTTTGTTTAATTTCAATTTTATGTTCAGTTACTGCCTTGGTAATGTTAGGACTTTACTCAGCATGGGTGATTTATTTACATGATTTTCTCTTGGGTTGTGTCCAAGGAAGTGTGAGAGTGGCATGCTACAGCCGGTTTAAATCACCGCAGTTATTAATATTTCGGGTAACTGACCGTTGAAAGGTGAAACAAAAATACTTGATCTGCATGGCGTATGCTTATAAAAGAACAATGGAAATTGAGCCAAAAGTTGTTATTTGTCGTATAAGTGATCTTTCGGATGATGTATGTCAGATAAACAGATAATGAACAATTCTAGGAACTTACATATGAGGAGCATCATACTTTTTGTAGTTGAAAACATACATATTGTCACAATATTTCATACTGTCTTGATATGCCAATTTGTTTCTTACAGTCACTCCTATCATATCTACGGAAGTCCATTAGTGTCACTTTGTTTTGTTTTTTTAATTGATAGTTTTCAACATAACCAAATTGAAATTTTAAGATACTTAGTTGAAAATTCAAGATACTAGATCTAAGTTGAAAATTCAAGGTACTAAGTCTGAAAATAGAAAATTGCATTTTCAAGATTCAACTTACTAAGTTCAAAATCCAAGATACGACTTAGTATCTTGAATTTTCAACATCGTTTTTTGATTTTTCAACATAGTATCTTGAAATTTCAACTTGATTATGTTGAAAAAATCAATTAAAAAAAATCAACAAAGTGGCATTATTGGGCTTCCATATTGTCAAACATTACCTGATTAAAAATCAATCAATAAATCAATCAATCGACTAAATATCTTCAAAAACATAAATAATATAATATTGGCAAGTATTATTACTTACCATAAAAGCTTAATATACAAGCCAAACATTCCACCAAGTATCGGTAAAATCAACGTTTAAAAATATGTTGCGGTGCCGTAAACCATTCAATACTCTGTGTAAAGTTGTTGTTGTACAATAAATTGGTGGATAGCGATTTTTGCTAAAATGGGGCATTTTTCGATATAATTATGTTGTTCTTTAAAATGTATTTATTTGTTATTTTGCGTTCATTGAACACATTGTTTATGTTTCGAGAAAATAATATGTTAGATGTAGGAATAGTCCCTTTAATTAACATTTTAATCGGAGTAGTCCGAGTAACCCTACTATCTTTCACTACATGATTTTGATTTACGTAAAATTAATGGGAAAATAATGATCATAAATTAGTATACATTTACAGTTTTTCTTTGATAAAACGTTAAAGTTTGTGGCGCTTTAAAACTCTCACATTTAGTGACAAGTCCATATATTAAAATGATAATAGTTTGAAGCGTTTTGTGTCATTAGCCTTGCGATGGTGGTACAGGCAATGTTTATGAACAATGACTGTGGGTAATAATAACATATTTGTTATTGTTTAAGTGTGTCACTTCTGTTGTAAAAATTACAGTTTTATTATCTCAGAGTGACACTATATTTAGTAATACCATTCGTTGTGACTTTCTACATACGATATGAAAGTGGACGCCCAATGTCAATGACCCAATCTCATTCAATTACTATAATTTAACATGTAATACATGACTTGTTCTTTTGTGAACTAACTAAAACAAAGTATTTACATCTTGTTCTTTATGTACTAATTAAAACAATGTATATATATTAAGGGTCAATGAATGTCAAATTTCCGACTATAAATTGACAGTCTTTCTCCAATGATCACAATAGTGAGAACAGGAAAATGAAGCATCTAGTGAAACTTTGCATCTGTGTGATCTATATTAAATCGTTCATAACTGCAATAAACTATTCCGGTCATGTGAAAAAGGCCGCTGGTGTGAACAAAAGTCATTACCCTAAATATTGGTGCATTGCGTACAAAAAAGACATACATTGTATTGAGACTCGCTTGAATCATTGCAGTGGCTATTTGTTTAACTGCAGCAACATTGCATTTTTACCTATCAATTATGAATATCAAATAAACGTTGAAGTCAAAACACAAAATGAAAGATGTATGCTTTGCCATTCAATTTTAATTATACTATTTACTGAAACAGAATAAGATGGCATTATAACAATCTGCAATTTCTGAAACTGGAATGGCGTCGCGTTCTCAGAGTTCTTGCCCAGTAGTTAAATGCGGGAATTACCGTTTATATTTATTGATGGGCATCAACTATCATCAGTGACCTTTTTTGTAAATCATTGTGGTAGCATACAAAGAATATTGTGGTTATCTTTGACTTCCTGATTCATCATTGATATATTTTAGTATAGCAATGAAAAGGTCTTTTTAGCCGCAGTTATGTTAACGTAACCTTTCAACGCGCAAGTTTTCAACTAAAACCAAGCAGCCAATAATGATTCAGTATTCATGCAATGTCATGACCCAATGAAAATGTACAATACTTATATTTCTGCAAAAACAACCAACACAAGAGGAACAATTCAACTAAAGTAAGTCGCTCATCTGAGCACGTTGAATTTCAATCAGAAGTGCGATCAATGTCACCAAGAATATTACAGCACTGTAGTGCTACTGTGTAATAATGTACAGTGTTGAAGTACTCTAAAGTACTTGAAAGTACTGTGTAAAACTGTAATACTGTATACTGCTGTAGATTTGTAAATTGTACTGCAGCACTGTTGAACTGACATATTCGTTACATTATGGTTTAGGAGAGGAAGCCGTGTAAAGATTTTTCTATTTTCTTAAAGAGACATTTACAGTGGACTCTAACCGTTTAAGATAAATATTTTCTTTTTCTTTAGCCTGCAATGCCAAAATATTACAGAACAACTTTGTGGCTATTTCAGCCATTGATTCATAGGAAGAAAATATACGTTACGTCGAGATTCGTATATTTGAATTAGCAGGGACCGTATAGTCATTCATGTTTTTCAAAAGAAAGCAATGCAAGGATGTTACAACGCAGGTTTTGAGAAATTTCAAGAATCGGTTAATGTCAAGAAGCCGTTTTTTTATTTTATTTTAGTAACAATAGATTCAGTGAACCAAAGTGATTTACTTTTTAAAGAGTGAGGGGGTGGGGGTGGCGGGGGGCAATGCAAAAATGCTACATAGTAAAATTTGGTTATATTTCATCCAGTTAACATTTATCTTTTTCTGGTTTTGTAAAAGCCTATAAGGAGTCCTCTGTACAGTGGATGGGGTAGACTTTCCTTTTTATGAAAGGAGTCAATGCAAGGATACTGCATCTCAAGTTAGGTAACAATCTAACAAGACGCTATTCAGAATTGTTTCCCTATCAAGTTTATTACTGGTATACTCGTTTGCAGAGGACCAAAACCATTTCATGGTATACTCATGTTTTTAAAAGGTGGAAATGTCAGGATGCTACGGAGTTCCAACCATTGGTTCAGAAAAGGAAGTTTATATGTTAGTTGACGTGGTCCCAATGTGAAACGGACTGGAATAATTCCTGTTTTAAAAAGGGGTCAATACAAGAAAGACCAAGTTTGGTTATAATCTACCTATTGGCTCATGACATGAGGCGGAAAATTTTACTCACAGTGGACCTAATGTACAGTGGACAATCTTGAATATTTTGCTTTTTTAGAGACAGGCAATGCAAAGATAGTACAGAGCACATTTGCGTGTATCTATCCATTGGTGAATAAGAAGAAACAATTTAAGATATTTCTAAAAGCTTACCTTCGTCAACGTGCTCGACGTGAGCTTTTAGAACCACCCTGTGTCCGTCGCCGTCGTACGTCGTCAACAATTTGCTTCAAATAACATCTCCTTCCAAACCGCTTTACAGAAGTTGATGAAAATTGGCAGTTATTTTCCTTTAGTGGTCATCTAGGTGTTCAAAGAAGTTATTTCATGCAGAATTCTGGCAACAAATAGGAAAAGTTAAAAAAATCTTCTCAAAAACCGCAAGGCCGATCTTAGATATTTGGCATGTAGCGTTGTCTAGTGGGTCTCTATTAAGAGTCTTCAAATCAAAATTGACCCTGCCCGGTTGGTCACTTGTTTCACAAAGTGTTATTTACATAATTCTTCACACAAAAATTATGTCTTAAATAGCAAGTCACAGAGCTTAGATATTTGATGTGCACAGTAGTATTGTCTGATGCTATTCTACCAAGTTTATTCAAATTATGCTCTTTGTGTCTAAATTGCCCTATGATTTCCATAATTATATGTAAATATTGAAAACTTTCAAAATCTTCTTGTTCAAAGCCGCAAGGCATGGAACTTTGATATTTGGTATGTAGAGTTGTCTATACAGTTGTTCAAATCATGCCCTTGGAATCACTTGTCTTACCTAGACTTAGATAAGATTTTTAAAAAATATTCTTCAAAACCACTAGTAAAAATATGTAACTTTGTCTAGCAGACCTCTACCAAGTTTGTTCAAAGCATGCCCCTGGGGTCCAAATTGTCCACATCCAGGTAGTCTCTGGTTTTCATACTATGCTTACGGTTTATATGGAAAACTTTTTAAAAAATCTCCAAACCCACAAGGCGAAGAGCTTATATATTAGTATTTAGTATGTAACATTATCTAGTTGACTCTACCAAGTTTCTTCAAATCATGCCTCTGGTTCAAAGCTGACCATGCCTGTGGGTCACTTGTACTAAATAGACTGGTATAAGAAATACTATAAAATCTTCTTCTGCAAACCCACCAGTCCTAGAGCGTAGATATTTTGTTTGTAACATTGTATTGCAGGCCTCTACCAAGTTTGTTAAAATCATGCCTCTTAAGTCACGCCCTAGTGGTCGCTTGCCTGTTTATAGAGTAGCTTTAAAAATCTTGTTGTGACTTTGGCGTGAATGACAATCATACTGCGAGTGATATAGGGTCATCATAGCAATCTTGTTATTAATAGTTGCCTATCTACAGTGATACCGCTTTCTGTTTTATGAAAGGTTCAATGCAATGATTTTTTTTGTTTTTAAAGAGGTCAATACAAAGGTAAGGATCGGATCAGTGGCCCAGTGGTAACGCGCTGGACATGTTATCCAGGAATTGCAGGTTCGATCCCCCGCTCCTCCACTAACGTAACTAATGGTCTTTCGGGTGAAACCTAAAAACAAGGTCCTGTGTATGGGCATGTTAAAGAACCAGGGGGTATCTCTGGAACGGGACATGTTCTGTATTTTGCACTATCCCGCGAAACCTAAAATAACTAAACTCTTCTGGGGGCGTTGGTCATATGGATTATCCGGTATCAACGATAAAAGATAAAAACTCTAAAATACAATTTTAAGCCATTCTAACCACTTGTTCATGAGAAAAAACGTTTGAAGATTTTTCTGTTTTAGTGGCAGTGGCCCCTGTGTGAAATGAACTTGGATATAGTGCCTTGGTTTTGAAAGAGGTCAATGCAAAAATACCACAGAGCAATTTTGGAAATAATCTAAGTTAAACCATTTCTGTTTTAGAACGAAGCAATGCAAAAATGTTACAGCGCAAATTTAGTTACATATTTTCATCATGAGAAAGAAGAACACATTTTAAGATACTTATATTTTCAATAACAGTTAACGTATGTGTAATAGACCGGACAGTTTCGTGATTTTTTTAAGAGGCCAATCCAAAGATGCTTATCTAGCAAATTTTATAGTTTTCGAGTCATTGGTTCGTGAATAGAAGCCATTTAAAGATTTTATTGTTTTAGTAACAATGGGTACTACATGAACTATATGCAGTTGAGTGTTGAAAGGTATCAATGCGAGGATACTGAAGATCAAGTTTGGTAACATTCTTACCGTTTGTTTGTGAAGAGAGTAACAGGTGCACCTTTATGCACTAGAACGGAACAATTTGAGTGTGTTTTTAATGGGAACAATGCAAGGATACTACAGAGCTTTTCCTTCTTTCTTAAGAGGTCAATACAAGGATGCTACAAAGGAAGCTTGTCCAAAAAAACTTACATGTAATTTCAGAGAAGAAATTTGAATGAAATGGTGAGAACGGACACTATAGACACCGGGCGGGTAACCCATCTGTATAAGTAGCCTGTACAGTAGGCCTATAACAAGCAGTGATATGTAAACTGTCAAGGTGAGAAGTTAGCATACCATGAATTATTTCATGTTATATTTAGCACTTGCCTTGGTCAAAATACAACAGCCATGACCCAGCTTTCGCTTTTGGCAAAGAACTTTCATTACGAGGTTAATCTATTTATTCATAAGTGTTCCTATTCTACAACCTTTGGCCTAGTGTTATTGTTTGTTCATGAAATGACTATATGTTTTGTAAAAGCTTAATTGTTCAAAATTATTGCAAAGATTTTATTCTAAGAAAGTTGCTGTCTTTTCCGTTATATATTTTTTCTTCCCTTTCTTCGGAATGCACTAGATGTTATGACAGTATGCTAAAGACTGGATTCATCTGCTGTTTCATATTTTTGTTGCTGAACAATATCTCCTACAGTAGTTAGTCTTTTATCACATAATACAATGTATACTAAAGCAATATATGATGTCTATGCATTGTATACCGTTTATCATCCTAACTAAGTAACCGCTAGCCGATTGTCACAACGTTTGTTACATACATTCACGCGTGATCATAGACTGATAAGTTACGTATTACCCTGGCCAAGCTATAGAAGAGATATGTCTACCGTTGAACTTGACCAGATGTGTCAGCAAATAAGAGCAAAATGCACAAAGTCACTTTCAGAGTGTGTCATCTGTAATACGCCACCTAGTAGAAGGTCACACAAAATGTACTAGTATGTGATACACTGACCTTTGCGTGACCGGTAACCATACATTTTTTTCATGAATTCAGGCCACCTTGTCGAGAACACCCATTTTCAATCTAAATCATGACAGTGTGTGGTTTTCATGAGTGTTTGCTTGCACTAAATAGAGAAATAAAAGCTATTTAGATAAGTTAAATTGAATGTTAAAAAAACAGTCACAGCACTATCTACCAGAATACAGTATACAACAAGACATGTCTAGAAAGACTTATCATCGCTTCTTTGGGAAGTGCAGTATGATGGGAATATTGTTGGAATCAATTCTAAACAAAGATGTTTTGTCGATCAGTCTACACGGTTGCATTTTTACAGTCGCCTCAGAGCGGAGATATAGAGGATAATTGTTGGTTTCGGTGTAATGTCACGTTACAATATCACCGAGTGAGCACCAAAAGTGATATTTTCACGAGTGGCGCAGCCACGAGTGAAAATAACTACTTTTGGTGTTCACGAGTGAAATTATCGATATGACATCGATACCAACAATTTTTCTGTTTATTTTATGTCTCAAACTCTTCTTTTGTTGAGTATATTTCAATAAAATGTCGAAAATCGCGGGAAACGTCACCAGAAAGCATCGCAAGCATAACGTCATTTTAAGGACGTCATCATCATATGGTTTCCGGCATTCAATACGCTCGGTATACTTTTTGACGTTTATCCGGGTAACATATTTTGATAATTTTCACTGAGTGGACAGTGAGTTTAACGGAATATTATTCACCGTTAAGCATAAGATAATATTACAGTAAACTCCGCTTATAACGAACTCCTCGGGACCTATCAAATTTGTTCCTTATATCCGTGTATCGAACAAGTTCCTTATATACGATGTATATATATCGAACTAAAATATATATCGAACAAGTATTTTACAGTCAAATGTAATAAAATCCAAACCATCAACTTTTGATTTTCCTACCTCCTTTTGAGGAGTTATAAAGATATATAACTGTTACATGTATCCTTTTCTATACCCGTAAATCTATGTAAAATAATTGCAAGAATTTATAAAACATAAACCAAGACAGTTCATGTTTTCATTGGCAATACTTAAACAAATACAATTGAAGAAAGTTGATTTTCGCTCACTTGCCATAATTTGATATATTTTACAAGATATTTTTCCCAAAATGGGATTTCATCCAGTCTACATGCTAGAAACGCTCAAAATTATTTGCGTAAAATATTGTCACTTGAATATCGTCTTAGCAATTATGTTTGTACTCTCATTTAACTAGTTTACCAAAACGTTACACATTTGTAATCATTTACTTTTATGAATAATAGCTACAATTGTGCTATAAAAATACAATGTAGACGGCAAAAGTAAAATGCAAAAACAACAGATTTTTTTAACTTTTCGGGATATATTTGCAGTTCGATATATACGATTACTTTACTATACATTTTGCATTGTTGGGCCAGAAAATATTGTTCCTTATATCCGAAGTTTCCTTATAACCGGAGTACGATATAAACGTGTATTTTTACATTAAACATCGGGCCCAAAAAAACTGGTTATATCCGGAGTCGATATATACGGAGTTTACTGTATTGATTACATCTCGCTTGAAAACATTCAAAACACCAAGATACCGCACTTGAAATCATTCAATAGCAGTACGCAAATTCATTCATACAACATTTTAAAGTTGAAAACTGCAGAATGTAGAAACTATTTTCCTACTATGCCGGAAAAATATTTTGACCCAGAATACGTACAAGGTACCGTATATAACAGTACTGTATACACTTGCATCTAGTTACAAAGCTTTCTTGTTTACTATGAAAGGTCCGATGAAGAACAGAAAATATTCGCGATTTCAAGATTAAGTACTTAAAGTATCCGTGAAAATACAAAAAGATGTGCACAGACACTTCACTTTAGTCAAATACAGGTCAAAAATACACTGATCAGTCTAGTTAAACTACACTTTAATATAATATTATGTTTAATTATGTGAAAAGGCCGTTACGTTTTTTTCCGTCTTGACCAGTGACTATATGTTAACAAGATGGTCTTTATTGGTAAAATGTTAATGAGACTATTCACTCCATAAGAACACGTATATAGCATTTTAATGGATTAATATAGTAACCAATAACATCATTTACTTCTTGTGTAACCTTTAAGATCTTTATTGATAACATAAACTCATAAAAATCGTTGTTAAAAATGCTGTATAATCTGTAAAACACGTACAGTCGCATGTCTGACTCATTTTGATTTCGAGAAACACCTGACTGTCGAACTATTATTAGCAACATTCAGACAGTTTTACGTAACACATTCAAATTACAAGCACTTAATGTCAAAGTTGTGGCTATAAATAACTGTCCTGATTTGAAAACTGTGTCTGTTTGATAGTTTTATACTTGTTAATTGTTGAGTTTAATATTTGGTATACAAAGATCAAGTGTGACTAACACTTTTGAAACCACAGTGTTGATCTCTGCGTCACCGGAAGACACGGAGAATCAGAAGAAAATACAGCAGCGGCTGATCCTGTTCTCGCACCGACGGTAACCGACGCCGTTGTAAATGACGGAAGTGGGCAATGTTCATTCTTACTGCAGTGAACTCAAAGACTTTGTAGTGTAGCAAATACTTCAGTAAATATTCCTACCTTGAATAATTTGAATAATGTATCAAAGTTATCATCAGCGCACTTCAGGTCGACGTGGATGTAGGATTTCATTAATTACTTTGAATCTGAATGTCTCTGGGCAAAATCCACACATTATGTCATTGATTTAATTGAGCAAGGTTCAAGAACACAGTCCGAGCATGATATTGGCCACAGCGGATGGTGCAATATTGTCAAATCTGAAACGTTTAATAAAACATCTTACAACAGTGTTAACCCAAATACTGCCTTTTCAAACAGGTATAAGAAAATGAAACCCTGGTTGAGTAATCAATGAACATAAATTTGGAAAACTCTTCGCGATGCCGAACAAAAATGGTTGAATTGTAAAATTAGGTCTCATATTTATTAAAGAGACTTGACAGGGAAGTACATCGGTGTAAAAGATTATACTGTTTCAATGTCCAAAATAATATAACTTTATGATGTGAATTAAATGTTTGCAGTCCCTTATGTTTCGTTTTTCAGTTCCGCCTGTTTTACGGCGATAGGGTACGGTGACTTTCAATGTTACTGCAATTATCTGAATTTTTAAGTCTCTAATTCTATAAGAGTTACCCGGAGCCTTTCAATAATTATCTAACGATAAATGAAAAAGTGATTAAGGGTTTGAGGATATTTTGCGCACATTCGACTGTTCGTCTCTGCTAGTGTGGCATCGTAATTCTTTTGACAATCTTCAGTAAAATGCTGTCCTTAGAGTACCTGCCAAAATTCTGACATTTTAATAGCATCGTTATCATGTATTTAAAGAATAACGTTATAATTATACAATTTAAGCTGAATGACAAATTAGCGAATACATGACAGATTTGTTACATAATCTACAAACCATTGAAAGGTTGTGATATTCGGTATCAGCTAATTTGTCGTTATCTTCCTAATATGTTATACCAACGTGTTGTGTTTTGTATTTGATTTATTTCAAGTATTCTTATATTTAGTACAGCCTTTTTCACTTTTTCTTCCATAGATAGGTTTTAAACCGCTTACATGGTAAACCGCTTATACCGATGGTAAATGATTGTACACGTATTTGATAATATTGATTAAACTAAAGTTGAAAGATTTATAGAACTAGCAGATATGAGAGAACAGCCGAGTTGTCCAAATCCCGGAATTCAAAGTTTTCGTTTATCAGTAACACAGTAATTATCTCCGAAGTACAGAAGCATGAAAAAGTTCTTGCTGAATCCCGAAGGCAGAGGTTTCCTATTTAAGAAGGTTAAAAGCTTTGTGATAAAAGGTATAGAAATATCGTTGTCTGTAAAATAATCATGATTTTAAGTATGTCCAATTATAGAAAGCCTTACTCAGTACGTTATTAACTAGGATTTATAAATATAAATGGCTGCTGCATGCGATTGTACCGTGTGCAGATTAAACCAGTAAACTATTATACAAGTAAAGGGAAAAACAAAATAAGCAGAAAGAACGTGGGAAATATTATGACTTGAACACTTTATGATTTATTATTAGTCATCTGAGCATGAAAAAGAATCACTGTCCAGTTTAAACAATTCCACCTCCTATGCTACCTTTAAGTCTGATATCAAACCACATCATTTCACTTTCATCTGCGGTTTACTGTATGATTTGAAATTACGATCAAAACATATATGAGTCACAAGAAAATTTTATCCAATGAAATTACAAGAGCTATGATTGCCATGTGTCTTTAAAACAAAAGCGAATCAAATATAATTGTTGATTAATTTATGCATAACTATATAAATGACACCAAAAAATTAAGTAATTCATTATGCTATTTGCTAGCAGTGAAGAAACTCATTATTTAGTAGAGGCCACTTTAAATATTGGTTTGACTAAATGAGTTGTTTAAGCCGTCGACAAGGAGTTAGGCGAGGTGCAGTCCTAGGGGCTATTTTCTTTTCATTCTTTGGATATATGTGTTGTGTATATCGATTGACAACAAAAAATACACGTTTTGAATGATTTTGTGGCCGCAGGATAGGTAGTCAATACACACAATACTATACTGACAGGTTTGAGACAAAAATAGTCAACAGCTGGACAAAAATAATTATACGGATACATTGCTTGAGGCAGTTCTGAATATAGGAAAATCGGACACTGTTTTTGAAGCGGACGTCGATGAGAAGAAGAGGTGTACGACTTGTACAGAGAAATCTAAATCAGTGAAGACAAGTAACTGTACTTAATAAACCAGCTGTTGCATTGTTTATCAAACAAGATATCTTTGTTCAAAGTGTTATCAAAGTTGTTAATAGGTATCAGGTTTATATTAACCAGTCTTTATCTACCTAAGCTTACTTAAACCTAGAGCCGTACTTACTTGCGAAATTTGTGGATAAATAAGACTAATTCATAAGATTTAATTTCATTTGCCTTAAAAGCAAAAACGAAAACGGTAAAAACTTTGGCTGAAGAATTCGATACGTCATTCTATTAATAGTTACAAATAAGTAATTACGGAGCATAAAACAGCAATACAAAACGTCTCGGTTGATGGATGTAGCCCGCTATTGTGAAGACAGTACTACTACAGTAAGCTCCTACGAATATTTCATCACTACCTCTCATTTGAAGATGAACAACGCTACTGTGAACACGTTACCTGGATGCGCGAAATGTGAAGAAATGAGAAAACTTGTCGGACTTGACTGGTATCCTGGACTTTTTTCTAAACTGGTCTTACTTGCAACTTTGGCGATTTTAACTTCGACTGCAAATATTTTTCTGATGTACATCGCTAGCAGGACCAAGTCGTTAGTTAATAACACGAAAGTGTTTTTCAACAGTCTCTGCACGGCGCACCTGATTGGAAGTTTACTTGTGATTCCTTTTTGGATTATTGCACGACTTTCTCCAGAAATAGCAGAGAGTACCCCGGCTTTATGTCACGCTTCATCGTTCTTTTGGATACTGATGATTCTTGCTTCGTTTTATTCATTATCAGCTTTATCTCTGGATCGATATTTCATAATATCAAATCCTATGCGCTACCCAATTAAAGCGACAACGACCAAGAAGCTGCTTGTTGTGCTGTTATTATGGCTGTTTTGTATTATGTTTGCGAGTCTTCCTATTCTCGGATGGGGCGAGTATATATTCCAGCCAGATGCTATTCCAATTTGTGGACTTGACATGAAATTCTCCCAGTCATACACGATTGTTCTAATCGTGCTCGGATTCTTTGCTCCATTAATGGTCGATATATTTTGCTGTGGACGGATTATAGCCATTGCTCGCCGACAGACACGGTCAATAGAGTCACGGAAAGGATCGGATGGTTCGACTGTTAGCTCGTCCTCAGTGAGAAGTACGTCTTCTACAAAAAGCATACAGCCTATTCCAAAATTATCCAAGTTGAAGCAGAAGATCAATTCTCTAAGACTTGTCTTTGCGGGCACAGGTAAGAAAAATGTCCTTAAATTACTTACGTAATCAGTGTAATCAAACAGTAGAAGCAATCACATGCTTTGATTTAATTTAAAATATAAAGGTTTCAGAGTTATCAATATTTAAAATGTAGATGTTAGGCGTCTGTAATTTACCCTATGTTGTGAGATCAACTTTTACGACACACGATCTGTGAAGTCAATTTTATTTTTGTTTGGAACACAATATTTGTTTGCGTCTGTGCATAAATTCCAAACGTTTTATGAGAACTGGTATCCACATGTCGAGCTACAAGGTCCAGTTAAAGTCATACATGTATTTCTAAGGATGCGGTTTAAAAGATTAAGTTACGGCCAACTGGTGTACACTGTTTAGTCAAACATCCAGATGTTATACTGTAGACAGCGCACTATGTGTTCACTTTGTTATCGACGTCCTAACTTAACATTCTAAATCATTGTCTTTATAATCATGTTTGATTAGTCCGGTTAGAAACGTGTTTGACACCAATTTATCTCGCAAACCATCGTGTCTTGCACAGTAACCCGCTCTGATAATCCTCGTGTCTGGCACAGTAACCCGCTCTGATAATCCTCGTGTCTGGCACAGTAACCCGCTCTGATAATCCTCGTGTCTGGCACAGTAACCCGCTCTGATAAACCTCGTGTCTGGCACAGTAACCCGCTCAGATAAAGACGGGGGCTCAGAATGTATTGGCCTAGGCTAAAGTCTGTAAGGATACCGTAGTCAATAAGTAATAAAATGAGGAGAAATTTGGTCCAATTATGTATGTTATAGCACGTAAAGTAACGAAACGTTGCGGTGCAGTTTTTTTATGAAAAAAATAACTGTCAAGGGCACGATGATTTATGAAGTAATAATTATGTAAATGCATATAAACTTTTAAAAATCTATTTAACAGATGACATTATAATTAACAATGTAGTAATCTTTCAAATTGATATGTATTGATTTTATAGCTTTCAAGCTGATACATCTTAAAAGATTGACATCTTTGTATCGTAAAAATTGATTTGAAACTGATTGTTCTCTGACGTTTTAACGACAAGACAGGCGCACTCTCTTTTAGAAGTCAATTCTTATTTCGATATAATGACTGTTTGAGAGACACGATAAATCAGTGAGATCCTATGTCAAAACAGTCATATTCCTAGTAACTATAATGTACCGTCATAATCCATTACAAGTTATTGTACCACTCCTGGATGGTTACATTTTTTTCCTATGATGACACGAAAATAAATTAATGACTATGAACCACAATGTGTTTTCGTACCATGGACGACATACTTTTTACGAAATATGTCAGGACAACCTCATTAAAGCCTGTTTATCACAAATTTAGCTTAATTTGCATTTTCCTAGAATTCTTGAACTTACACAAACAAATTTAGCCTAAGGCTACTAGAATATATGACGTTAACGAATGTGCGGTCCACTCCTACAGGTTTAAGGGAAAATAAATCTTTTCACTGTTGCACGCTTGTTTAGTCAAACTTTGCGAAATCGTCACAAAATTTATA
Source organism: Saxidomus purpurata (assembly GCA_022818135.1). NCBI lineage: Eukaryota > Metazoa > Mollusca > Bivalvia > Venerida > Veneridae > Saxidomus > Saxidomus purpurata. Next base: position 51,741,303 of record JAFMSR010000005.1, on the reverse strand, counting down.
TTAACGCATTTGAGTTCTTTGGTCTGATAGTAGAGAAAAACAAGATGTTCTCTGTTTAAACTAAATTACCACGTATATTAAAATGAATGTGAAATATAAATTAAACATTATTGTTGACATGCAAGCGTCATTTGTCATGTTCCTTTATGTAAAACTTGCAACATTAATAACGATACACAATTATAAAGAAAATGTAATTAGAAAGTTTGTTCAAGTACAATTAAAGCTAAAAATAGAATGTATTAAAGTCGTCCCCAGAATACACGAAAGTAACATATATCACCATGTAAACGTTCAGAAAGATATGAAAACTATCCTAAAAAAAAACTCAAAAAGGAAATAAAAATGTTCTAATCATGCCATAAATAATATAATTGCCTTGTTGCTTACATATTGATACAGGGATAAAACTTTCAAGAATGAGGAAACTGAGAAAATAAATTTTGTTTCTTGGCGTGTCATTGAGTTCGTTTAAAAGTGACGAAAAGTAATGGATATAGTCAATTGTATACTTCTCTCATATAAGTTAGTACGAGTATGAACTGACTGACATAATTGACATTTATATAGAGGAAAAAAATATGTACGTGAGGATTTTACGTTTTTGCCTACGTTACTAGCCTAATTAATTTGCGACGCATCGTAATGTTGTCATTTTTACGCCTAGAAGAAATTAGTACCATAATGTTGATGCGTAGATATATCAGCTTTTAATTGTGTCACTGTTACGGTATAAATAATAACTGACACTCGTCATGTCTCGAATTGTTTACAAACATTTTTGAACTGACAAACAGAAACTAGTGTTAAAGAGAAAATGATGTTCAGATGGCATTATAAGGTTGCTGACTTATTTGTGGTACAGATCGGTGTATAGTATCCTATTTTCAACGGCTGATATTATCATTGTACTAACGTCTGCTTTTCCTATTACAGGAAGTTTTCTCGTCTGCTGGTTACCATATCTTGGCGCTCATATTTGGATGACTACGGTCCGCAACATAAGTCACAAAAGAGAGTCGATGCCTTACATCCTGGAGTTTGCTGTCATGTGTGTTGCTCTACTCAACGGTCTCATCAACCCTGTGGTTATCATGCTCTCCAACAGAGACTACAGGAAGGAATTGAAAAGTTTATTGTTTAAACGATTTGGGATGAGTAACTCTGAAGATCGAAGTGAAACAGAGTCAACACCCGCAAATGTAAAACGACCGCAGTTTAAAACTCTCAATCTGAGCAGTACTTTCCAGGCAATACACGAATTTCACTTAGACATTACACCACCAGAAACATCTTTTCTGAAAAAGCAGGACAGTGATAGTGTCATTGACAGTCCGTTTGATCGAAGTCCATCAACGCCCTCTACCGAACTACTGGACATTCGGAAACTTTCAGTCATATCGAATTTAACCGAATGTAAATTACTTATTTCTAGGTCACACAGTAGTAGCAATGATTTAGACTCCCCAGTTGAACAAATCAGAATAGAATGTTTAGGATCACAACATGAAACTTTGACAAAAACCAATTCCAATACTCAGATAGAGACAAAGATTGACACTGAAAATATCGCTACTGGGATAGTAATAAAATGAAAGACAAGTGTTGAGTATTCCCACGAAAGCGCCCGTAAAAGCGCATGAAACACAGAAAGTGTTCTTAAGGAGACTGATGGAGCACGTATTAGACATGTGGTGACACTTTCGATGTCTCGGCAACAGGAGCTGTAGGAAATTGTTCTTTCCGGACGAGACTGCAAACTTATAACCTGCGTTGTTTGTAGGCTGAGAACGCTGGTGTTAAGGTCGAGAGGGTTAAGGAGGAGAGGCCACTCTAGGATATACATGTATTATGTATGAATCTGTACCGAAAATATGCTGTTTCGAACTTTGACCAAAGTTTGAAGACGTTGTAAATTATTGTTTCGTATGAAAAGAACTGTCGTTAGGCGCCAGAAGTTTGAACAAGATCTAACGTACTGAAACAAGATCTTACACGTGTAATGCATGGCGATGGACAAGTTTGTGTCTGACTTGCAAAGATGAAAAAAACATATTCCGGGTTGAAATAAAGTTGAAGGACAAAATAGTTACTTGTATAATGCATGTAACATTGGATGGTTTAGAAGAAACAGTCAGTCCAGTTTCTTGAACGCACAATCAGAACCATGTTGTATTATTTTGAAATAATTATGCTGCTTTGAAACATTTTGCCATTAAAGACATTACGTCAGATTTAATCAACTTACGATAAGTAAGACTTATTTCACACATGCATTGACTTATAATAAAGAAAGGTCAAAAAGAAGAAATAAAACCATCGTAAAACATGTTTTCTTGATTGTCTGTATCCATTTGGTTGTGAGAGATAACAATGTCCAATGTTTCTATTCGGTCTTTAGACGTTGTGAAAAGTTGTTAATCTGTTACAAAATTGGCGATCGATTCTAAAGCAAATATTGCAAGTCAATAAATTCCTTTCCCTGAGTGGTTCCTCATTTCTTGGTGTTCAAGGAATTACTTCTATTAAAGTGGCTTCAGAATTATTCTTTTATAAATGATGGTTTACAGTTCAGGCACAACCTTATCTCTCGCCCATACAACTGGGGGGTCTGAATACCCCGAGCAGAAAATGACAGAGGTATACATTACATTACTTTGAACATTGGGCTTATACGTGCACTATCGATAATAACATCAACGTTATCCGTCGTAGTCAAATTGAACCTTTGGGGTTCATTGCCAAAATCCAAAATGCATCACTTGACCTTGTTTAACTGGCACAAGAGCGAAATAAAGAAGTCCTTGTGTAAAAACTGTTTACTGCAATAGCCAAAATCTGGCATAGTATTTACTGCAATAGCCAAAGTCAGACAAACTGTTTATTGCAATAACCAAAATCTGGCATAGTGTTTACTGCAATAGCCCAAAGTCAGACATACTGTTTACGGCAATAGTCCAAAATCTGACATAATTTTTAATGCAATAGTCCAAATTCTGTCTGACATAATGTTTATTGCAATAGCCCAAAGTCTGACATAATTTACTGAAATATCCCGGTTCGGTGTATGTGCGTGCGCCCGTCCATCCAATTGAACTTGTCCGGGCATTGACTTCCTCTTGCATTGGCACAATTTTAATTGACTTGGCACAGTTGTTCACCACAATTGGACGGTGTGTCGCGCAATATATACATGGTCAAAATCACGCTTAAAGATTAAAGGTAAAAAATGGACATATGAGACCTTGTCCAGAGTGTGTATTTGTTTGATTTTCTGACTGACTGACTGACTGACTGATTGAGGTTGTTTACCCTCGGTACCGACTATTGTCATATGACCGAATGTGTTTGATTTTCTGTTACACGACCATCGTTTATTTACCGAAACTTGACTGAAAAAAGCATTTAAAAAAGCACGGTCATTTATTTTAATAAACAACATAACAATTTACCGTCCAAAGTTCAAAGGTTTGCCATATTTCGGCATTCTTTGTACTCAAAATTCCTAATAATCTACATATTTTGTTTTGTTTACTATAAAAATGAGTAGCCCATTAACCTATTTTGTTCGATGAGTTTTTCGGCGAAATGAAACGTAAACAAGTAACAAAACCTCTCCTAAAACAATGTTTATCCGTATTATATTGTATGACACATGACATTGGCCTGAGTCATGGCCAGTATTGCCCTGATTTCCCAAATAAAGTCAAATTTTCAAGATCAGATTGGTAATGATTAAAACCGCGCTATAGAACAAGAATACCAAGAACATACATAACAAATCTTAAACAAGGTCTACAAGTGCTAATTCTAACATTCACTATCTTCTGTGCAGTATTTGCAACCGTAAGATATAGTAAATGGCAACCTATTTCGAGTACTTCATCATACATATCTCAATTTTTCTACATGAGCTCAAATACATGTGTGAGCGATGTTTGCGATACAAACTCAATGTTGCTATATAATCAAAGAGAGATATGGTTTTAGAAATACACAATCCACGCCCTCTGGCTGCAATTTTGTTGAAGAATCAAATTCTCCTATATACAAGCACGCTTTGTATAGGTCATGCAACGAAAAAATCTCGTCTCTGATTTTGACGAACCGATATAGCTCGACTATGGTAGCTCATTCCTGCCATGTCGTTTTAACAGATATTTAAAAAAAATAGTTTTCCCTTTCGGTTGCCATCGTAACCACCGTTCTGGTTCTGCATGTAGTAACTAGATTTTAAGAAATCTGAGAGCGGATGAAGATGGTGCTGTCGAGTTTCAACACAACGAATGGACAAAGCGGTGTCGCAGCGGACGTGTTGACGAAATGATGAAACAGCGGAAGTGTGCAGCTGAAATCATGAAAACTTAACAATCCTAAAAGCAAACATGGTGCACACGACGCACACAACATAAAATTCACTTTTAGCTAAGGGATAAATGGTTACTGGTGAAATGCTATTTAAGCATTATTAAGCAAGGAAAGGTTTCATGTTCTGTGGTGTGCTTGCTGAATTGGGGAGGTACAATTTCTATCCACTATATTACTAAAATTTAGTACATACGAAAAAAACAACAGTTCATACTGACAATATAATCAAAATGTACTCGTGTGTGTCGTGTCGTTTTCAAATTACTTATGTTTTGCTAAAGTTTAAAAGCCTGAAGACAACTGTTATTTTTGTATTTATCACCTAACGTTTCCCTCGGCTCATTAAAAGTAGACAACTGACGTCCAACAATCGCAAATCATGGTGGGGTGTAAACATATTTTGAATATCACTAATGACTTTTCGTGACCTGATGTAACGCAAAAATGACCGGCCTAATTATAATGCCTCCTTTATACAAAATAAGCAACACTTCTAACCTCTTCTATCTAACGTTATTTAAGAAGATATGTTAGCCAATTGTTAAAGTATTATAAATAAAATTATGTACATGTATAACGAAAATGTGATTTACATATCAGCTATTTGCGCAACCTTTTTGGAGATTGTTACGGAGGCCGTTTGCAGGGTTGCGACCCGTACATAAAACCGATGCTAATTTTTTATTATATAAACCTTTACCGGTTTGTACGTATATGGAAAAGTCACCTATTGTCATATCCCTTTTTTGTAGGCCTATCTGTTGTTGCTTTTTTACTTTGGTTGGCGATGTAGCCGGCACCTGGCTCTGCATTGGAGATTTAATCTTTTTTTCGGCGCAACTGTAATAAGGTCACTTTTGACCGGAAGTTGGTAGCTTTTCACCTGCCAATGAAACCTTTTTTTAAATTGAGAAAATCCTGTAAGACACCTTTTAATTGGATAATATCGAATAAAAAAGGTCCAGCAATAAAATAATTGCGTTTTCGGTCTTTTTCGCAGATGGTTTTATAATTTTAGTACGTAAATAGTTCAAATTTATCAACATAATTATAGGCCTATTACACATGTATGTTGTTACCGCCAAACTAATGTTAATTATAAGTGTAGAGTAATTATACTTTCTCGACCAGTGAATAACGGTCAATATTTTATAAGAAGTACAAGGATTAAGTTTGTTTTCCTGATGCACATGTCACGGTACAAACTTAATTACAATTGGGCAGAAAGTGCAGAAGTGGTCGGCTAGCTCTGTCGGCAGAGTAATCGCTCTTCCAACCCTGTAAGCGAAGGGTCCTTGGTTCGCGCCCCGGTCAGTGTGCACACTTTTTCTCACTTTGTGATAGTTGGCGCGTTCTGAATGCATACACTTTAAACTCGGCAGGATTTTTTACTATAAAATCTAGCTACCTATCGCTTTCATTATTTCAAAACTGCGCCTACCATCTAATATTAAGATAGTTCTTGTTTGTTTTTTCCCCGATTGCATTGTGGCAATAAAATGTGGGATCCAGACTGCTAACAAATAGACACTACATTTCGTACTTTCGAGAGTGATTCATAGTGTTATTCTGTACTTTTGGGAGCACATTATGTTGAGAATTGAGAAGTCTGTGTTGTTCTAGAGGAAAAGCTTTACTTAAATCGATAGCTGGATGAAGAGTATCACTTACATAGGGGAGCTTGGATCTTATCAATTTAGGATCTATCTATGAATTCTGAAATTGAAATATCAATTATGTTACGATGGAACTTATAGGTGGTTGTATATTGTTGTTTGCTTTGCCTTTTTTCCAATGAATCCTGCCGAACGTCAATATGGATGTGACGCTGCTGGTGTTGTTGTAGCGATTCAAGATAAATCACGCAGCTCTACATTGCGACACAAAGCTACCTAATCTGAGCTTGGGTCTGGTACTCGGATTCCTTGTATCTGCACCTGTCGATTCACTTTCACTATGTCAGGTCCCCTGAGGATAAATCCTAGGGTCGACCAGGACTGTAAACAATAAATAAACAAGAGGGCCATGATGGCCCTACATCGCTCACCAGATAACCAGCGCACTTAAAGAAGTCACTTGTTGCTGAAGGAAGTCAATAGTTGCTAAGAAAGTCACTGGTTGCTAGGGAAAGTCACTGGTTGCTAGGGAAAGTCACTGGTTTCAAAAGAACGCTGATCGTTAAAAGCCACTAGCTGCCAGGGGCAGTCAGTAGCTGATAAGGAAATCACTGGTCAATACAGAAAGTCTGTGATTGCCAAAGAGATAAACTGCTGCTAGTTGCGAAGGAATTCAACGGACGCGATTCACTGGTGGCAAGAGGATGCAAACAGTTGATAAGAAAGTCACTGGTCTCTAGGGGAACTCACTGGTTGCTACAGGACTAAGGAGTTGCTAAGGAAGTTACTGCTTCCTAGGGAGGTCACTAGTTGCAAGGGGAAATGTGGTTGCTAGGGACTAAGTTGTTGCTAAGGAAGTCAATGGTTGCGTAATAAGTCACTAGTTCGTAGGGCAGGTCACTGGCTGTTAGGAGACTAAGATGTTGCTAAGGTAGTCAATGGTTGCTAAGGAAGTAACTGGTTGCAATGCAAATTTTAAAGTTTTTCCTATGAAACCAGTGACCCCTTGGTGTGGTCAATTTTGACCCCAGGGGCATGATTTGGACAAACTTTGTAAAGGTTCACTAGACAATATTACACACCAAATTTCTTAGCTCTTTCCAGGATATAATGTTCTTTCAGGAGTGGGGGGATCTCGCCTTGTTTTTTCTTGTGTAAAGAGTCTAAAGACAGATTGACACTTCCTATGCACCTTTGACTTTGAGAGGTCATACCCCGGTTTTGTCTCAACACAGAGATTTGATTTAAGCCCAGGCGAGTTTCTGTTTACATAGTCTGTGTTATGTTTCAGTTTCTATCCATGCAGTTGCTGGTGTAGAAGTGTTATGACTATCTTTCACACTTCTGGATCTCAGCATTAAAGATTTAGTTAGCTTTGCTGTCAGCCGGCTTCTTAGTCTATAGCTGTTGGGTGTAAAGTTTTGTTTTCATATGGCTGTCTCGACCTTGTCTATCTATGGTCTGGCCCTTAAGAGGTTATGCAGGCATAAACCTTTCGATGAGATATGTGGTAAATTCGTTGAGGTAGAACAATGCTCACAGATTGTCCTTGTCTTAGAAACATTGGTTCTATTATACAATGGTTGTATACTTTTATGTACACACATTATATTATTACATCTATGCTACATTATCCTTAATTCATAGTAGGTATGAACACGACCAATTATTTAGAATAAATAGAATCTACTGAACTTGCAGGGGTAAGCAATCGGTGAATCACGTCCAATCGCGGACAAATGCACTTACAAAAATGTTGACATAACATTAAGATGATAGGTGTAAAGACAGAATTAGAGTGAAATAAATAATTCGTATAAGACTTATTCAGGTCAGTATAACGCTGGTTCACCGTGAGGACAATTTATTTGAACGTGGTATTGTTGTCTATGACTTGTTCTTGTCGGTCAATGCAAAACACATATGGGCTTCATGGCAATGTCCGATATGTCCACTTTCACCTTTCCAACCATCCCTCAGTCAAAATCTCCTCGGTCCAAAAAAAATTGGCATAGTAGTCGTAATCCCCTCAATGGATTTTATATTGAAATTACAGTAATTTTAATGCTTTTCAATCATTTGCTTTTAAATTAGTATTGTAAAGCTGGAGACAAATAAAACTTTAAGTAATTTTTTTCATTCAATATATGCTCTCTGCTTGTAAAATCCATTGAGGCGATTATGTCTACTATGTCATTTTTGGATCAAGGGTGAGAGGATTTTGAAGTACACTCTTTCCAACACCAATGAAGATGTGAAAAATACTTGAGACGTTACTTGTCCAGACGGGTGTGGTATTCATGCTGCTGTTGTTTTGTTGTTGCTTTTTTCTCTCAAATATTTCGACCACATGATATTTCCGTTTTCCTCTGTTTTTATTGTCTGTATTAGGACAGAAGTTAACTACGCATTTGAAATTGTATGTATACAAAAACCTGAGCGTATCACTGAATGTCTACATCATTTCGCTTTTTATGTATTACAAAAACGTAACAATTTTTTGTGATAAAATCAACCCACATCTTTCACTTAAATGATTTAAAGCGCATATAAACAAACATTCCACACGTGTTTCTAATAAAGGTATGAGATGTAAAGAGATGACCTGGTGCACACACATTCCTTTTCGCCGGTACATTATGTCTGACAACAATAAAAAGGCACGTTAAGGCTTGCAAAACGAGCACGACTTTTGCGGGGGTTCCCCGTCTATTTTGAACATTTCTATACTAGGAAGGCATTTTACAAATTTTACAAGTTCCTAGAAAGTCCAAAAACTTCGTATCGAGGATTAGAACAAGAAAAGAGTTCCATAATGGTCATATATCGCCCACCTGAATATAAATGCATTTCAAAAAGGAAAAAAGTAGAACAAAAAGGTCATAATCAAGATCAGTCATAGCAATGTCAAGTTAAGACAAGGAAGAGTTAATATGTACATATGGTTTAACTGTCATTGATGTAGCTTCAAAATAGAAAGTAGGTCGGAATGTCAAGATCAGCCAATGTAGAATTTGAAATCTACATGCAAAACTGTATCCAGGGTATAATTTTCATTTATGTAGTTACAAAATAAAATGTTGGTCAGTAGGTCAAAGTCAATGTCAGTCTATGTTGCACGCAAAACTGTATACATGGTCCTAATTTAATTGATTTAGCTTCAATACAGAAAGTAGATCAGTAGGTCAAGGTCAATGTCAGTCAATGTCGACGTTGAAATCTAAGTGTTTATGGTCCAATTGTCCAATTGTCATTGATGTAGCTTCAAAATAAGAAGATATGTCAGTAGGTCAATATCATCCAAGGTCAAAATCTGCATACAAAACTATCTATTAGTCCAAATTCCATTGTGCTAGCTTCAACAACAATAAAGTATGTCAAGGTCAAGGTCAGCCAATGTTGAAGAGACCCCGAGGCAGAGTCTATTTCGACACTGATTTTAGCAATATTGGTAGAGGTCCAAAAGATGTTACTACTTGCCAAATATCTGAGCTCTGCCTTTTAGTTTTGCAGATTTTATTTTGAAATTTCCCTATATAACACTATGTAAAATCGAATGACAAAGGGCCGAGGTCAAATTTGACCAGGTTTCATGTTTTGAACAGTCTTGGAAGAAGATTTTTTAAGTCGTTCCTTTTCATTGTCATGCCAACCAGAGTTCTGCATTGAGTTGTTGTTTGAATACCGTTGGTATTGATTCGTGCAAAGAACACACCTGTAAAATTTCGTTGACATTGGCCCAGTGTTTTAGCAAATGTTATTTGAAGCAATTTGTTGACGATCGAAAAGGTGAGCCAAAAAGATCATGCTTCACAAAGTGAGTTGTTTTTACACAGTACACATGTTGTTTAGTGTATAAACACTAATGTTACATATTTGATTTTGGACTTTCAGTATAAAAATTGTGTCTAGATGGACATTAATGATCGAATCCGGACATAATCATCATCTTCTATACCCATTACGTTTTGCAGACTAAAGTCATTGGAAACGCTAATTAACTTTAGTGTGACGGAATTACCCACTGTCTGAACAGAATTCAGTGCTTGAAACTGTAAAATATGCAAGAACAAATCTTTTGATTTTCGCTTATCAATTCCACAAATTCTTGTTTGATGTAAACAAACAATTTTAAGTCTTCAAAATTTTATCTGGTGTAAACAGAGTGGGTTTTTTGTATTCATAGAAATACCAAAAATACTCAATTCAGCAATTTTTTCTTCTGTCTAACGCGGATCTAATTGGTTGTTTCACTGAATTTGTCCACTGCGTGTGGGAAAACCTTTTAATTACTCGTACCACGTTTAACTTACAATATAGGAAACATGCTATTCGTGATGTTAAACAAGCTATACTAACATTAATGTTTGCACATGTCTTCACAACACACATTGCTGCACGATTGTGTTGCACTGAACATTGAGTGCGTTCACAGGTAATTGTTGGCAATATGTATTTGGCAAAAGTCGAAAACACTCAATTCGACGTATAAGGATTTATGTCGCATAATCGCTCATATATCTTGTTATTTTTAAAGGCATTATAAAGCCGCGATGACAACAATATTTCTTATAAATTTTGTCATGTCCCTTGGAATCACGAGAACTTCATGTTAACAAGTATTGACGTTTCTCTGCCATTTCGTCATTACACAACAAGAGTGTAACATCAACTCTAGCGCAAATTATTCCCGCCCACCCACCTCGTCTGTTATATTTTATATAAAATGTGTCTTGTCCCTTCGTGTCCCTTGTATATTTATTTTGCAGGCTCACAACCAGATCAACTAGATTTACGACTCGCAAAGTAATAGTTCTATCATGCGAAGGGTCATTCTGATTTTTTTAAGAGGGGATTTAATTTGTTATTTGTTAGTTTGGATCTATTCTGTTTTATCTCTGTTATTCATCGTCGCGACTACACGAAATACATGTGTATACAGAATAGTGGTCTTTGCTTATCCTGTAACACATTGGGTCAGCATATAGCTTGACACCCTTGAATTCGTCCTATGTGTCCCTTTGATTAGTGGTGACCCTTCTCCGAGTCTTTGTTATATTTATGATGTGGCAACTTTTATGGGTGCTTGGTCTTGCCACTGATCCCGTCCAATAATATTCTTTAGTCTGCAGTTTTTGGTACTGTCTGCTGTTGTTTACGCATAAATGTGTACGCTAAAGGCCTCACAGCAACTCCGCTCTGTATATTGTAAGGGGAAGTAATCGCTGCGGGGAGTCTGCACATGCAGGTATCCCCGCAGTCATCGAATATCGTACCATTGTATGATAATTTTAAAAGTATATGTTCAAAAACTGGATGTATGTAGCATAGGTGTTTTGGTTTTCAGTAAAATCAAGTAAAAGATTGTATCAAAGAAAATGTATCAAATACAGACTGGTGCTGTTTGTACCCATTTGTTTTCTTTGCATCCTTTGCTAACCAGCATCATTCTATACTTGTACCTTTGTAGACATCGGTGCAGTTATCACATTTGTCTAAATTGGAAAATTAGATCTTCATTAAATAACATACTTATATATATTTTACAAATTTGAAGATTTAGTTGTTCACGGCATCTTGCCATCACATTTATTATAAATAAATTATTGTCGTCGTTATGTTGTCATTTATTCGCAAATACTACCTTGCCATTCGAATTTGGCAGAGCAGTTATTAATGGCGAGGTGCGGCAGTTGTCAAGGGTCAGTGTCCGTTATAGGCATCGCTATTTAGCCCATGTCAACAGCTTAACCGTATTCGGCCTGTTTTTAAAACAAAAGATATATGGAAAGACATTCCATGCAAAGCAAAGATAACTGGTTCTGTTAACTGTTCCGCGAAATTCCGACCAGGTTAACCTTGGTGGAGTTGCCATTTGTCAGATCTATGGTCTAGTTTAGACTAGGTTAACCTTGGTGGAGTTGCCATTTGTCTGATCTATGGTCTATTTGAGACCAGGTTTACCTTGGTGGAGTAGCCATTTGTCAGATCTATGGTCTAGTTTAGACAAGGTTAACCTTTGTGGAGTGGCCATTTGATAGATCTATGGTCTATTTGAGACCAGGTTAACCTTTGTGGAGTTGCCATTTGTCTGATCCATGGTCTAGTTGAGACCAGGTAAACCTTTGTGGAGTTGCCATTTGTCTGATCTATGGTCTATTTGAGACCAGGTTAAACTTGGTGGAGTTGCCATTTGTCTGATCTATGTTCTAATTGAGACCAGGTTAACCTTTGTGGAGTGGCCATTTGTCTGACCCATGGTCTAGTTGAGACCAGGTTAACCTTGGTGGAGTTGCTATTTGTCGGATCCATGGTCTAGTTGAGACCAGGTTAACCTAGGTGGAGTTGCCATTTGCCTGATCTCTGGTCTAGTTGAGACCAGGTTAACCTTTGTGGAGTGACCATTTGTCTGACCCATGGTCTAGTTGAGACCAGGTTAACCTTGGTGGAGTTGCTATTTGTCGGATCCATGGTCTAGTTGAAACCAGGTTAACCTTGGTGGATCGCCATTTGCCTGATCTATGGTCTAGTTGAGACCAGGCAAACCTTGGTGGAGTGGCCTTTGCCTGATCTCTGGTCTAGTTGAGACCAGGTAAACCTTGGTGGAGTGGCCTTTGCCTGATCTCTGGTGTAGTTGAGACCAGGCAAACCTTGGTGGAGTGGCCTTTGTCTGATCTATGGTCTAGTTGAGACCAGGCAAACCTTGGTGGAGTGGTCTTTGCCTGATCTCTGGTCTAGTTGAGACCAGGCAAACCTTGGTGGAGTGGCCTTTGCCTGATCTCTGGTCTAGTTGAGACCAGGTAAACCTTGGTGGAGTGGTCTTTGTCTGATCTATGTTCTAGTTTAGCCCAAGCTTTAGCTGATTAAATTCATATTTAAAACACATTCTGGTAAGCTTCGTAAAAAATTTCATACCGAAATTCAAAAATCAAGCGTCGGCATTGGTGTAAAAGTCATGATAGTTCAGTGGAATAGTAATCAGTCCTATTTCTGGAAATATATTAGTAAAATATTACTGGTCACAACATTAGGATATTTTCGCGATATAATGCCTTTTTCCGCGTAACGAGTGTGCATTGCATTGCTACGCTTTTTCTTTGCGTTATTACGCCTTGTCTCGCGTTACTACGCCCTTTTCGCATTATTACGCCGTTATAACGACTTTACAATATTTTCTTCTTCTTTCAGATGGTCCTAATAGGCTTCCGTAAGAAAGGTTATGCTTAACGATGGCAATCTGTCTTCTTTAGTTTAGTTTAAACAATATTTATTCTCGAAAATACATGGTATATAATACATATACATACATAGTACAAAGGTGTAACAATATAACTGGAATCTGAAAACATCTGGAATCTTCTTTGACAAATGGAAATCAGATTTGATTAATAAAAGCTCCTTTTTCATTCAAATCTATTGTTTGTGTTTTCCTTCATCCCATACTAATTCAACGTAGCTTGTGGCCTACCCTGTCCTGGGACAATACATAAATAACATTTTATGCACACATATTTCTTATGTCATTGGACACAATTCGGTTTTGTACTTTTGTCCGGTAGTTGTGGTTAATTTTCAGAGAAATGCTCCGCTACGGCGTCAAAAAGTAGTCTCACAGAAAACAATGATTCCTTTCACAGATTTGATGAAATACATAAATTTTGAAACGTTCTGCATGTAGATATCGTTGTCTACTGTCGACGAGTAAGCGGACACTGGTCTGACAAGTGTTCTAGGAAATATTTTTGCATATATTTTAAGCGTTCTGTGTATATGCTTCAAAAATATGCACACATCAAAGAAGTGTTACCGCGGCACAGTTACGAAACATGCATTCTTGCAACACTTGCGTATTCTTTACGCTGTTTGGTTTAATGAAGCGATGGTAACTAGAATTTTTACATATGTTTGTACTTTTTTAAGATGCGTGCTTAACTATTTCTGTCGTGAAGTGCCATTTTAAAGTTACGACAAATATTTGTACAAATGTATGTCGTTTGTACTGATGAAATAACATGGTAAGGGTTTTCATTTACATTTCGTAAAACATTGAAGAAATTGAGACCAACAAAAAGATTTATTTGTCTATTAAAATGGAACAGATACTGCGCCACGAAACAGATTCGCTGTCATGACAGTAAATTCATTTACTAGCATTCGTGTGTGATTGCACACGTTTGTCTTGACCTCCGAAGCCCTACGTATACAACATGTTCATATTTAATCCCTATACGCAGAGTTTATAGCAAGTGTTTTACCTTCACCTTTTGTAAAGAACAAAACACGAAGTTTTGATCTATGACGTTCATTTGCAAACTAAGGATACTGTTTTTGTAAAGACAACCTCGCCATCCTCATCATTTAGGCGCTTTAAATATAAGTGAACATCGGCCTATAGTCATAATTCATTGTTGAGTGGAATCAGGAAAGGTTCCGTTCACGCGCAGCTTTATCAAACTCATTCCTCACATTAGAAAAACACAAACTAGACTTTACAAACTACTGTCGTACCGTACCTGCCAGTGGGGCTGAAGTGATCCCGTCGGGTGTTAATAATGCTCACATCTCCAAGTTAATCACTCCGAGTGGCAAAGTTACTACATGTACATGTACATAATTATGGCTGTAAGCACACGGGGTCTGCTATCGATGTAAATAATTTAGACTAATTGTAATGCTAATGATTTCTTACACGAACGTGACTATTAACTGCTATACACATATTGCCTTATCAGCAAAAATCTTTTTTTTTTTCGTCTTTTGGTACAGTTCTTTTTTTCATTCTTTAGTGTATACTAACGTGTATTTAGAAAGATTGTAGATTACAATATAGACTATACCGCCATGGCTCTGTTTTTTGGAACTGTGCATGATACATTGCAATATCCGACACATCTTGTAGCCGGGACCGGTCTCGCCATGTAACACATGTTTTATACATGTACCATGTTTGACTTGAGATTGTATAATAAAATACTCTTTTTTTCTGCGAAAAATGAAACCGCATATACCACAAAGATAACGCGCATGTCAATCTGACACTACGTTGTAAATCAGAATTAAAGAAATTATCATAAATCGTATATTCATACTTCTCACGGTGCAAGGGCTTGGCTGTCATCTTATTTTATATCATCATATGATCTAACCACAATCATTAATAATGTTTGTTTTTTAATGGGCAACAAACAGCTGACTGCGTGTATTTTTATAAGTTTTTTTTCAAGTTCATCAAGGACCTGTTCGAACATATTCATTGAAAGGACCACAATTCATTATCGCACAATGATTTCTCAGAAATGAAGCAGGACAATATTAAGAACGATTTACAGGTATAATCGATGAACTCGTTTTTACAACGGTTTATTTTCAATGACATGTGATTAGTATAAAGCACTCCTGCTCTTTTTGACCGTAAGTTAATTTTAAGTATTTGTCTATCGCCGTTACTGTGGGAATACTTTAAGTGTTACAGGAGGAACTTTTAGGTCCTATCAGCACTGATTGTCTGATAGCAGTGCTAACTGTCAGATGATATTCCAGTCCCGTCTTCAAGAAGACGTGATATTAAAAGCAGGAACTATTATACTCTTGTAGCACATTCACTCTTGGTGTATATTGTTTATAAGTTCAATTTTAAATATACTGTTTATTTCAAAAGTTTTAAAAGTAAATAGATAATTTGTCTGTGTCACAAGTTATACACAGTTTTACTCTGTTTCACTTCAGGTGATAGCCACCCTGTATCACCATTGACGTGTATTTCTACTTTCAAGCTGTAGCGAATTGTCATATCGTAGTGATCTATGCAAACTTAACTTGTTTTAAATGCCTCTCACATAACAAGGAGTTGGGCAAGCGTATTGGCAAATGGTATGACGTTTCAGGAAAGGATAATGTTTGCTGAGAAAGACAAAACGAATAAGAATATATCAACAGTATTTCAATTTTTAATATATTTACAACATTTTACTCAAATATACAATTTCTTTGGAAAAAGCACCATCGACATTCGTTTCCAGAAAGTACCATCCGTGCGTGATTGAAAAAATAACGGGGTTATTTTTTAGACAATACATGTAGTTTGAAATAACACAGTTACCGCACACTTACCACAATTCAGTATTTTAGCCACACACAATTATTATTGGTAATAATATGAGCATAAACTTACCAATATTTGATATACAACATGACCATTAACCCACTATGTCAATGTGTAACTATTTCTGCAAAGAAAACAATTGTCGTGACAATAAACCACGGGGTGTACTATACTAAGCGTTAGTTTTTGGAAGGTGATTATCATGAGATAATCAACCTTCCTTAGCTGGTTTGTGCCCTACAGCCATTGGAACTTTTTCATACGCTAATCATTACAGTGCGATAAAATCAAAGTAAAATCTTCCTATGCAATCATACGGGTGGTTAACTCTCCCCACCGCCACAAAATTAGGCGGACAGAAATTGTGGGGAGCACACTTCCGAGGTGATGGGGTTCTACCAAATAAACAAGAAATGTGAGAATTATTTTTCTAAATTTTGTTTTAAATTATTTTGTTGAAGGACTTTAAAAAATCGGGCAATGTAGTACCAGTAGATATGTTGAGACTACCGTTTGCACGAATTGTCGAAACAAAATTCCATGAACTGTAGTCTCTAGAACGTTTGTAAGTAACCAATGTTAAAGTATCCTTATTTTTTGTCCAAAATCCCGTTTTTTTTAACATATTTTACATGCAACGTACGAGTACATGCACAAAATAGCTTTTTATTATCACTAGACGATCCGGCGAGTAAACAAATTGAAATTGCAGCCAATTTCTCAAATAAGGTGGTGGGGTGGAGTACGAGGTGTTGGAGATTTGAAGGTGGTGGGGTGGCACTATAGACATTGCAAGTTTCCTGACGTGTAAATTCCTATTAAATGTGGCAGTGTGACGGAGAAGAAATATTATTTTATTCTCTCAGGTAATTGACAGTGCTCGACGCTGACAATTCATTTTAAAGATGAATGCTGCTTTTATTTTCCGACCAGAACCTACGAAAGAAAAGAAAGACAGCATTCATCTTTAAAATATATTGTCAGCGTCGAGCACTGTCAATTCGCAGTAAAATATACCGGAGAGAATAAAATAATATTTCTTCACCGTCACACTGACACATTTAATAGGATTTTACATTATTTTTAAGGCTTCCTCAATTTTATCGTATGTGAACGACAAGTACAATCAGGATTTACAGAATATAAACGAAACTTGAAAGTAAATGTATAAAATGACGAAACGGTTTTGAAGCTTCTGTGTGCAATTAATTTTACCTAAATATTAAATAAATTAAGATTGTTTTTACCAGAAAAGTGTAGGCTATTAAACTGTTAAAACACCATCAGTATTTCAATACTTTGATTCTTGCTGGAAATATAGGATAAATGTCCACAACTCAGGCAGAATCAAATGGTAACCATGTACTTCAGAAAAGCTCAGTAGGTCCTTTGGTTTGATTTAGAAAAAAGTTTTGATGCTTTTGGTTGTACTATGATTTTCAAACCAAAGATATACTCGAAAAATAAAAATCATACTTTGATTGTTTAGGATATTAGAATTGTAGATTTTTTGTTACAGTCATATTCCATTGATTACAGGATACAAACATCAATTGTTAGTATAACAAATAATAGCATAGGTGATACGACATGATGTTTTAAACGAGTCGCATCTCAATAGCGTTGCACCGCCCTCGCTCCTAATTATGCACATTTCGGCAATTATACTATTGCCTTTATCTAAAGCCTCATTAACATATATAATTATACGGATAGAATAGTAATAGAACTGTGTCCTATTTGGTCTGAAACAAACGTTTGTTGTATAATTTTCTTATTTTTGTCGCTTCGTCCCGAGAAGCGTTCCTTAAAGCACATACATGTACTACACAAAGCACGAACAACTTAGTATATTGCCGCTTTAAATTAGGGAGATAGGAAATTAGGAATCTAGAAATTGCACAGAACAAAACTTATAAATCTATCACATACTGTTATGCCCGTTAGGGCCTTTTTTTCCTTTTCAGTGTCTTACATTTGTTATGGCAGTTCTAAGTCATGGATTAGCAATGGTAATCTAACCTTTACTCTGTGTAATTTGTCCTAATATAATTCTGTGATATTTTATAATATTGAATAGTCTCTTTTTATTCTTGAGTAGAAAGACCAATTACATGTGTTTTATATTTTAAGTATACATGTACAATGTATATGTTTAGCAATATGCACATGTATTGGATGAGACTGAATAAACTATTAAACTATAGCTTGTGATAAGGCTATGTAACTTTCAGTATAGTCTGTGATAATGCTATGGTAATATAATTTTTAAAATGTACATAATTATGACTGTGATAAGTAATAGTCTCCTATAACTCAATATTGAGTGGCAGCATAACATTGATCATTCTATGTTCTATTCATGTTTATGTAATGTAAATGTATATTATGCTGATGAGACATAAATAAACTATTATATATATATAATATATATATATATATATATATATATATATATATATATACTGTCACAGCTCATTACTGTGAATAAGTAGTTGTGGAACATTAATTTCTACAAATATTTCTACATATACATGTAAAAATAAACTGAAAAACAGTGACAAAACTGTCATAAAAATGTTTCAAATTGACCGGGATCAATAACTCGCCTGTAATTTGGCCCAACAGCAAACATGTTACAAAACTTACAAAATGTTATTTAGAGACGTGATCGTCTTACAGAGACTGCGCCAAGACGCTCTTCCGTCATCTTGTATTAAGCGTTTATATTTGATGTATGTAGTTGCCGAAAATGTTATTCCAACACGTGAGAAGAACGTTATTTAGTACGAAACTCTTCTAATTATATTCTCGTGCATGTCAAAACTATGACAGAAAAATACACTTAAATACTATATTTGACTTGTTTTTCAAGTTCTCCGTATTCGTGTCACACATGTCCTAAAACTATAAAATGTCGCCATCAGGTGACGCTCGGCCGTATAAATTACTGTAGACATAAACATACATGCTTCCTGACGCTTTTTTGAACATAATATTAATTATACAGAATACCAATTTTTATTTTGTGATATTAACCAGAACTTTGGCTACAATTTTCCTCACTCCTTGCGGACTTCCACTCGCCGCATCCATTTGAGGAGCCCAAGTTGTACCCTTGCACCATTGCAATGGTAGATCCGGTTTGTACGAAAAAGTATTATTATATCATATAAGAGACCAAGCAATTTGCGTTATATAGAGAAGATTATTTGTGGCATTAACAACAAAACGTTTGAGATGTTGTGTAAACTTCATCTGCAGGTTTTATGATGAAAAGCCAGACGTTGCATCTCAACACACGCCTTATTACGTCATAAAATATAACTTTATCTTTGTGTTGATATTTTAATTAAGCTAATTTCGTTTCTTTATGCAAGACTTGTTGAATAAGCCTTTTGCTATTTTTAACATAAAATCATAGGCCTACAAGCATTTTGTCAACCTTTTAATCAAGACTTACAATTGGTTTAGTACATTTCTTTTATTATGTCCCAATTTTCTCTTTCGCGGCAACAAACCTGCATTTACAATTTGTGTTCTATTTTTTTTTGTTTCTACCATTGCAAGATGCTACTGTACTCTAACGGCAGAAATATGTATATGGTAACTATTTTAGTTATTGAAGCCACATAATTTATTCATATATGTGCAAAAAATGTTTTCTCTATAACCAAAACTATGCAGAATATTGAATACTCGAATATTATTTGCTTGCTTTTTGTTCGATATAATCTAAGGTTCGACTGTCTTGAATTGGTCTTCTCATATGCTGCGCTGTAGAAGAATTACTGAGATAAAAGATTCTCCGAACATGCAACAACCAGAAATAAACGTAATGTTGCCACGACCGTTTGTTTTCTTTTTTTTTCGACGTCCTTCCACACGTTTTGAATAGGACGCCTAGAAGAATTCCATAAATACCGTGACACCTAGATTTATACAGTGGTCATGAAATACTCCAAAGCTTATTAATTATGAAGAAGAACTAACGTCATGTTTTGTAAAACTGTAATTATTTATGGAGTTGGTTTAATGTAAAAAAATAGAGAGGTTGTCATAATCATGACAACAGTGACTGAATACATTATATAATGTGTCACTGAAATGAGGTCATTCACCAGAGAGAGAGAGAGAGAGAGAGAGAGAGAGAGAGAGAGAGAGAGAGAGGAGAGACGGACGGACAGACGGACGGGGGGGGCGAGGGGGGGGGGGGGGGGGGGGGGGGGGGGGGGGGGGGGGGGGGGGGAGGGAGAGAGAGAGAGAGAGAGAGAGAGAGAGAGAGGGGGGGGGAGAAAAAAAAAGAGAGAGAGAGAGCTGAGACGGACGGACAGACGGCTATTTAAAGGAAAGGGGAAAGACAAAGCTGAAATCTTAATATGCAGAATGAGTATGGCACGTGTCTTGAATGTCGATCGGATTTGCCCACTCGCGACATGATTTAAAAGAAAACTGACGGTTTTTGGAGGTTTTTAATTGGCAAACATTTAATTTAATTTGAACGAAAATAAGTGGATAGAAAATCTAAGCTTTCGTAACACCGTAGATCAAACTAAATCCATCTACAATTTCATCATTTACGCAAGACTGAGATACTCGTCAATAATACATTTTTTTGTAATACTGAACGAACTCTCTAAGGTAAAGTGAACGGAGCAATAAGAAAGTAAATAATAAAGTGTTTAATTACAGTTAACACTGAATCAATTATCCTTTTACTAACATATTACAAATGTACATCTTTGAAACATAGGTGATTTTGAAAACAAAACATAAATACGAGGATTGATCAGTTACAAATTTCTACGAAAAAAGTTATTTGTCGTAGTTACGTTTGTTATTAATTTGTGGTCTAACTAAAAACACAAGTTAAAAATGCATTATACAATAACAGATCAAGCGTCTGGCTTGCAAGCGTTTTCATAAACGACGTTTTCTTAGCCATACAATTTAAATCCGTCGCATTTTAAATTAACAAGAAAACTGTGATACAAAAGTATCAAAACAAACCTTAGAACAGTGTTTTCATTAAGTCATTGCCAAGTCAATTTCAATTTTATTTCTGCCCTTGGAGAGACAGTTTCCTAGATTTGTGTAATATGAGCAAAACTGTTTCACATATAACAAATTATTTGACCGATACCGGTGTTTTATACAGGCCAAACCATAAAAAAAACTGTTAACTACTTTCTAGGACGACGTGCCGTAAATGACGTAATGACGTGACGTATATAAACAAGCGCGTCCAATCGTATTTCGCGTTTTTAAGTTACAATAATGTAGTAATACGCGTTAAATAAAGTTCGGGGTAATATTCAAAGAAAATAACGTGTTAGAATCAAAATAATAAATTGTTCCCTATATTTAATCGTTGAATAAAATACAGTCAGTCGTTTGAATCCGAAATATTAAATCACTCCTGCTAGAGTCTACGCACTCGTGATTTATTTACTACGCATTCACACTCCTGACTATATTTTATTCAACAATAAAATACAGGGAGACAATTATTATTTCTTAAATAAAAGCATCAATCTTTTGACGTTTTTAAAATACACATTGACCATTGATGCTAAGCCATTCTTAATATTACCTTCTTAGGCGATTTTCATTCATTTCATAATATCTGAGCAAAGAACTTTTCACTTACACACCCGTATTCGCTTAGAAAATTGCAAAATGCGACATGCTCTTTGCTAATTGATTTTGCTTACTGCTTCACGCGATACTATTTATAGTTACATTTTGTGAAATGCAATATGCTTTTTGCTTAGTTTTTCTTATTTGATACATGTTCCTTTTACATCGAGTTAAGGTTAGCAGAAACGTATATAACGTATGGCAACATCATAATGTTTCCATACGGAGTAATGACGTCAGTGGGATAACGTAAGCTTTTATTCATTGTTTTGACTCCGGGTTAGTCCTGAAGTTCTAGGCGTTTTAAAGAACAATCAAATATAGTATTTACCTCTAATTTACCTAGTAATTACTTCTATTTTTATGTCTTATAGTTTAAAGTGGAATTATGCACATTATTTTCAAGTAAAATCCGGCTGAAATAGGTGTGTGTAAAAAGGGTAGAGGAAATAACACCTTTTAACCCAATACACCGAACTCTTCCTGCTACCAGTACGAAATAATAACTTTCCAAGTATTGCTTTTGCTATTTTGACTGGGAGAGTCAATCTAAAACAAAATAACTGCATGCAGGAGTTGCTTCCCTTTAATGTCACTTTAAACAAAATACAGTTTGCCCTACTTTCCAATCCAATCAAATAATCCAATCCAAGAAATAAAAAATAGGTCTATATGTATAGGTTATAGGTCTATATTACAGGAATAAACAAATTTATTGCGAGGGAGCGTTAGCGAACCGATGCAATAAGGTTGTTTATTCCTGTAATATGGACTTATAACCGGCTTACAGTTTTCCCATCTACAGACATTACAGTTTGCCCTACTTTCCAATCCAATCAAATGGCCCTATTTCATTCAAAAAAGCTAATTGTATTCTCCATATTGACTCAATATCTCCAATATGAAAATAATTATTTCACTTATTTTTCCAATAAGTTAGACTGTGACATCACTGAGCTAAGCTCCGCCCTTAATCTCTATATATTTCAATACAAATATTGTCAGTAGATGGGAAAACTGTAAGCCGGTTATAGGTCCATATTACAGGAATAAACAAACTTATTGCATCGGTTCGCTGACGCTCCCTCGCAATAAATTTGTTTATTCCTGTAATATAGACCTATAACCTATACATATTTATATTGAAATTATATAGATATTAACGACGGAGCTTAACTCTGATGTCACAGTCTCACTTATTGGAAAAATAAGTGAAATAATTATTTTCATATTGGAGATATTGAGTCAATATGGAGAATACAATTAGCTTTTTTGGAAAGTAGGGCAAACTGTAATACAGGAATAAACAAATTTACTGCGAGGGAGCGTAAGCGAATATAATATATATACAAATAATTTTGACATTACTGCTTATAGCAAAAGGAAATTCACTATTATTATTTCGAATCTTCATTGCAAGCTGTACTGATTTCCTTGAAGAAGACTTTGGTTAGATCGGGACAGGTATAATAATATCTACTTAGAAGAGTAGATCTTAAAACTCTGTACAATGGACAAAGATCTACTAACAAAAAATAACAGCATACAAGATGCAAAAACTTTTAAAAAAGGTTTTAACAAGGAAATAATAGCAGCTGGAGTGCATCAATTAAATTCCGTTGCGGTAACACGCCGTTGAAGTCATAAAAGGAATGTTTAAGTAGTCTCGAGCAAATGAATAGTGTTTTCTCACCTATGAGATTCATAATTCCGCGCATTTACCGGTGATAGATAAGTTAACCTTATCATTCATCGCTGCCGGACTATTTTTACATAAATTATAAGCAGCCAGCGCATCACGTAACCAAAGCGCTGTAAGCGCTGAAGGCCTGAGGGCTATAGATTTACTCCCCTAAAAACACTTTTTGACCGTCGTGATTTGCGCTGAACCTTACTTAAAGCGCGGGTCGATATGTGCAGTGGACAAAATTTAATATACGATATAGAATGAATGATTAACAAAGATATCAGTGGCAGGGAAGTTCGTTTGTTTATAAGATGTACTTTAAATAAAAAATAATCACATGGTCAACATCAACGTCAACAAGACCTTGAAACAGAAATAAACAAAGCATTACCAGCAATGAGATATTAATGCAGTACTGTGCAATGTGTATAACAGGGAAACTTGTTTACCCTATAATCGGTGAAAGCGCGGGTCGAAATGTGCAGAGGACGAAATTTAATATACGACACAGAAAGAGGAAGTTTGTTTTATTATAAAACGTACGTTAAATGAAAAATAATCACATGGTCAACATTATAAATTATTTGAGAGACTAATAAAAATAATTCGATCTGCGCTTTGTTCACATTCAAGCGACACGATATGGATCGAAAATTATTGTGTACCAAGGACAAGACCCTGAAACAGAAATGAAATATAAATACATTACTGTACAATGCATATAACAGGGAAAACTAAAAATGATTCTTGCTTACCTGGGGTAAATATATAATTATGTAATCGTTCGTAAATAAGAAAGTTATCAATGAAATAACATCTGATTCAGCAATTTGAATATCAAACTACAAACTTTTATATAGAGCTCCGTACGTTCCGTAAATATCCGTACTTTTCCGTGATATGCATATGATTATCTTCCGTAATCAGCTAACAGCGCAGTAATTTCTAAACCAAAGTCCATGAAAAAATTGTGTAATAGAGCCCGTAAGCTAAGGACCTTTCTGCAATCATTTAAAATTGTATGTACTGTTTTTATTTATGTTTTTATAATGTGTTCTTATCGTATGAGACATTCAAATAGAAGATTGATCTTGTGTCTTGCACTACTTTCCCATAGCGCATGTTTACAGTTGTTTATTCGCACATAGCACAGTTAAATTGTCTGCAATGTTTGAAATGTGGTATGCTAACTTAGGCCTAGGGGACTTTCAGTCCCCAGGCCAAAAATAGAATCAAAGCGCCGTGAGCGCTGAAGGCCTGGGGACTATAGGTTAACTCCCCGAAAAACAACTTTTGACATACGTGTTTTGCGCTGAACCTTACCTTAAGCGCAGGTCGAAATGTGCAGAGGACGAAATTCAATATATGACACAATGAATGATTCACAAATATATGGGTGGCAGGGAAGTTTGTTTTATTATAAAACGTACGTTAAATGAAAAATAATCACACAGTCAACATTATAAATTGTTTAAGCCAATAAAAATAATTCGATCTGCGCTTTGTACAACTTCAAGCGATATGATCTGATGATGTGGATCGAAAATTATTGTGTACCAAGGACAAGACCTTGAAACAGAAATAAACAAACCAATACCAGCAATGAAATATAAATACAGTACTGTTCAATGTGTATAACAGAGAAAACCAAAAAATGATTCTGGGTTACCTTGTAGTTGTAATCGGTGAAGCCGTTCACTGGGCCTCGACATGCAGGTCCTCGATAAATGGCGGGTGATTTTGATCACGTGAGTTCCCTCTCTGGAATGTACGTAAATTATATCTTTTTTAGAGAAATTTATTTTTAGGTAAATATATATGTAATCGTTCGTAAATAACAAAGTTGTCAATGAAATAACATTGGAAATTCGAAAATCAAACTACAAACTCTTATATCAAGCTCCGTACGTTTCCGTAAATTTCCGA
The DNA here is from genome assembly GCA_022818135.1 of Saxidomus purpurata. NCBI lineage: Eukaryota > Metazoa > Mollusca > Bivalvia > Venerida > Veneridae > Saxidomus > Saxidomus purpurata. The sequence goes on along the minus strand of JAFMSR010000005.1, from coordinate 51,715,964 downwards.
AAATACCCGTACTTTTCCATGATATGCATATGATTATCTTCCGTAATCAGCTATCAGCGCATTAATTTCTAAAACAGAAAAAAATGTGTAATGCAGCCCGTAAGCTATATACCTTCCTGCAATCGTTTGAAGTTGTATGTACTCTTTTTATTTGTAATATGTTCTTATCATATGCGAAATCCAAACAGAAGATTGATCGTGTCTGTCTTGCACTACTTTTGCATAGCGCATGTTTACAGTTGTTATTCGCACATAGCACAGTTAAATTTCTTGCAGTGTGGTATGCTAACTTAGGCCTAGGGGACTGAAAGTCCCCTGGCCAAAAATGACTGTAAAATTTCTATTTTTGAAAGAAAACAGCATAGGGTTATTGGTATTCATATTCTTAGTTATATCATCTTCTATCCATCTATACTGTACTGCAGTAGCAGTTTTAAAGTAAACTTCGAGAAAAAATTGATTTTCATTTTTTCATCCCCATTCTGTATTACTTATTTCTTCTTACTTGTGTGAAAATGCGATTAAAACGGTGAGAAAATAAATCTTCCATGTCCATTGAGTTGTGGATAAGGAAATCCCACCCTCTAAAATGTAGACGCAAAATAGCTTTTTCAACCTGAATGAAATATTCATGTCATATCATTACATTTAATGTCTACATCGAACCTTAGCTTTCTCAAAATACGCATTTTACAATTTTTGGATACATTGTTAACGCTGTAATCTACGTTACAGAATGTTACCGTAAAAAAATAACAAGAAAATGCAACTGACATTGTGTTGAACTAAGTCAGAATGCAATAATTCATTTTTTGCAAACATATTTTATTAAAGTGACATTATGCGCATATTACTGCACAAAGTGTATTTTTGGTGACAGTTTTATAAAAGCAATTTTTGGTTGCTGTGCATTTAAATGTGTTAAATTAATGATTATGCCGCATTAGTATTTGAAGTTGGTGCTTTAGATATAAAAAAATCGGACTGATAAAATGATAGCTGAATGTGTCGTTGTTGATGTTGGTAGAGATTTCGGCAGTGGAAGGGAAGCAACTCCTGCATGCAGTTGTTCTTTTCTTAAATTGACTCTCCCAGTCAAATAAGAAAATCAATATTTTGAAAGTTATTTTTCATACTGGTAGCGGGAAGAGTTTGGTGTATTGGGTTAAAAGTTATTATTTCCTCTACACTTTGTACACACACCATTTTCAGCTGGATTTTTACTTGAAAAAATGCGCATAGTGTCACTTTAATACATATTTATGCATTGGTGACTTTAGTGGGACTTGGCCAGATTTATCTCATAACAGATATGTAAACCCATCAATTTTCTACGTTTAAACTTACTGGAAAATTGCAATATTACAGTATATATGCTAAATTGTTCTTACAGGAATAAACCGAGCTTCGCGCTCGTGCAAATATTACAATTGTATCACTTCTCGATGAGATATACATGAATGTCCATATCCACTCAAAACAAACAAATATTTCCATGTATAATGAATTATATATTTCATTATTTATATCGTAAAGCGGAAGCACTGCTTTTAATTTCCATGCCCATTATTTTATATCTGAGCTGAATTGTAAGAAGCATCACAATACTCTTTACATTAAGACTAGATCTATTTATACAGTGTAAAACTGACAGTACGATACTGAAAGAAAAAAACTAAACTGTGAATGTAAAAGCGGCCTTTAAAGTCGAATATCATCGTTAGATGAAAGATGGACTGATTAGCAACGGTATCCTAATCTTAGTCTCATTAGTGTACATGTATACGATAAACATTTACAATATACACTCAGTTCCAAAAGAAAGTGTGCACTTTGTTTTCTGTGATTTTTCATCGACTACGTTTCTGAAAGCCTATATATTTGGTACCAAAATGAGATCTGTTTACGTACAATATTGCGAACATTTTAGATTTTGAGTTGCGCTCGTTTTAAGTGGTTGTTTTTAAACGAGAAAGGACGGGGTGTTAAAATACTTAAAATTAAGAAGTGCACACTTTATTTTGGAACTGAGTGTATGAGACCACCACAAGTTTGTCAATACCGTGTTTGTAAGAAAACTGCTCAAGTGGCTCAGAAACGAGATTCTCTCCTACACACATGTACTTACAGCAGTGTAAAACGTTTCCAAATTGTGACTTCCAGGCCAGTAGCAGCCAGTACAAAAATAACCAGTTCAGGTCTTGTGATGAAAGGTGTTCACATTTCTACAGTATCTAGTATGCAAAGCATAATTTTTCTGGTAAAGCACAATCGGCAATTTGCGTTTCTCTTACGTTCGAAAAAGTAATAAATTAGCATCAAATTCATATAATTGTCAATGTTTGTGATCACCTCTTTTGTTTTTTAATATTTCAAATACCAAAGGTAAAATAACCCTTGTCATATGTCTCTTAAAACAATGCAAATTTAAAAAGCACAATAATTAAGACAATAAAGTGCGGCTAATTGATCACTAGTATTGTCATGTTCTATACATAACCTGATCATTCTCACTGTTTTCTGTACTGAAGAGAATACGCGTCTGTTGTCTAAATTTAAAATTAAATACGAAACCAATATATCATTATTCAATGACTTTTTCATGGAGACTTGTTTATTATAGGCATCATGGATTTCTCCTAGCTGCCATGCTGTTTTTATTGTGTTAATGAGTATAGCTATGACAACACGTTCTGTTTATTCAGTCGAAGAATTTCTCACAAGCCCAGGCTTCTCTCTTCCATGCAGGTCTTTTATGACATGTCACTTTCTCTTATCCATCTCTACCCGTTTCAATCTTAGAGCTCCGTTATATCACGTCTTCGAGAAATCATAATTCTTGCAAATAGAACACGGAAACACAACTTCGATATTGATTGTTGAACCAAGTTGAGCTCCTTTTCTTTGCGATATATTCGGCATAGAAGTCACAGGCCATCAAATGACAAGTCTCAGCTAAACTTTAACCAACGGATGCAAAATCCAACGCTCTTCGGCCATTTCAACGTACTTAGTAATGTTCTGTTAAAGGGACCCCCCTACATTTAGCAGATTATATTCTCCTAGCATAAATAATGTAATCAGTGAATGTAAAATGATAAATAAATACATTTTTTTAAAAACGGCAGACCGAAAAAAGCCGCATTTTAGCACAATTAATCAACATAGAGGCCTTCTGTTATAAATTGCTATCCACCCATTTATTGTACAGCAACAACTTTTTCAATGGTTTACGGTACTGCAACACATTTTAAAACGCTGATTCTACCGACAATATACCTGGAATGTATATAACTAAACATTTTAGGATAAGTACTAATATTTGCAAATATTCTATAATAAATTTATGCTTTTGAAGATATTTAATTTGGCACCAGTTTAACGGAGTTACTACCGTTGTGTTGAAAGCTTTGTCCCATCATAATACCACAACAAAGATTTGCTGTGCCTACAATTACTTCTTAGAAACCTCCTTCTGTAGTCTTGAACGCCGTTAATATCCTCGAATTCAATGCCAACGATATTTACCAGAATCCTTCACTTAAATAAGACTACATATGATCAAGGAGTGACCTTATTAATTTATCGTCGCCAATTGGCTTTGTATCACACTTTGTTATACAGTTTGACCTTCTGAAGTCAATGCAAAATTCCTCATAAGTGATGTTTCTCGACTATGACAATGGACGAAATGTAATAAGAATGTTGAGCAAAAATTCTTTGTTTAACACATCTTATTGTTATTATTCTTCTCGCTCCACGATATCTGCCCCAGCCATCGTATCGCCCCCCTCCATATATTTCTTGAGCAGATTTATGTGACGAATGTTTTATTTTCCCCTTTATATTTAACTCACATATCATCTAACTTACTTCACCTGTTACAGCACAATGACCTTTACTCTGCGGACTTAATTTCTTGCTTCGTGGCAACTTTGAGGCAAGAAAAAGTTGTACTTTATCATCTCTTTTTTAACTTCTGCCTAGAACAATATTGAAATAATGATGTTTTTTTTAACTTCTGTCACGGTTTCTTGCAAATGTCAAATGTTAAGAAGCCAGTGTCTCCTTGTTAGACATTTCTTGTATGCAAATGAAACTGTAAAAAATACATGTCTTTCTTTTTCACCATCTCTTCGAAAGGTAATTAACGGGTTTTGGGTTGCACGGTATTGCGGAAAAGTTGTCAAACTATATTTGTTTTATGTTTTTTGTGAGAAAGATAGCAGTTTCTTACGGAGGATAGGAGTCTAGTACTTGTTCTTCCCAGGAACGATGATTAGGTAACTTTCTGCCTGTTAAAATGTCCAACATACGGTTGGAACGAGCATTACACTCGTACAACGTCATTTGTAAATCACCTGAATTTGTAGCAATTCTTTTTCTGTGCATCAGGACATGGATTCAATAAGGACTAAATTTATCTGAAATACTAGTTTTTCATACTAACACTACTTTCTATAATAAAATCAAAAAACTTTAGTAAGATAAACACCGTAGCTAAAGTGCGATATGTTTACATATATCGTTGCCGCACGTGCTATTATGATGCTGAAACTAGATCTTTTATGGATGACTCGTACTACATAAATCTCGCGTCTATATAACATTTTCTTAAATCTGAATTCATTTCGCCTGTTATTGCAATTATTGTACTGACAGTTGCTATTATCGAAACAGCCTCTCTGTTACAGCCAGCTTCAGCTGTCCATTTCTTCTGCAATTTCTGATAGGTGATAAGTGTAACGACACAGACTGACACCATTTCATCATCAGTGTTACTAGTTCTCACTTTGCCATCTGTTTCTCCCTTTGCCGTCTGTTTCTCCCTTTGCCATCTGTTTCTCCCTTTGCCATCTGTTTCTCTCCATTTTCTGTGGATGACGTTCTCATACTGTCTACATTTGTTGAGATTTTTTTAGCTGTAAGCTTTACGTAATGTTCCGCTTTTGTATGGCTCGGGAGTTGCTTAGACCTATTGGTTAAAGTGTTACTTATATAAGTTCATTTGGTCGAAGTGATAGAACCGCCATGAGTTTCAAATTATTATTCGTTATACTTATTTCCTTTAGAGACAAAGATAGGAGCGTCTTTTAATGTACTGCTCCGTGCAAATATTCAAATGTGTGTTACACCTCGGACATGTCTGTCTCTCTCAATCTGACCATGAGTTAGACAATAGTTTCACTAGCGATAATGTGTGCCGTTCAGTACAAAAAATAGGACAACAGTCGGCAATAGTGCAAAAAAAAAAAAATAATATCAAACAGGGAATGCCAAGTCAGGTATCTAGGATGATGCATTAGTAAAGTACTATAATTCAATAAAACTTTGACAATTATTAAATGATAAATTACACAGTCTGTAATAAAACATATTGAATATACGCCATACAAATGTTTTTACTGTATCGAATATTGCAAGTTTAACGGCTGGAATATGTCGGTTATTAGAAGCTCCTGTATAACTGCATTATAAGTGACAACAGAAAGTAGATTAATTACCTCTCATTAAAATGTCAAAAATAAAATGCTAAAGTAGCAAAGTAATAACCTGGGCACAAAATCTTATCATTCATAGATTTGAATATATAGGAAGACCAAAATAGAGAGCTCAAAAACATTTGGGACCACGTAAACAATATAGAAAACGTGCACAAAATTCAAAAGTTTCGTTTAACATTAAGAATTTAGTTAAGAACTATTTCTAACTTTCACGTGTCCACTTGCAGTACAGCAGATTCACTGAGATAAAGTCTTCGATCTTCGTTAGCTTTGCAGGAAATCGCTGAGATGATACGGGTGCTTTGTACAACTGACTATTTTTTGAACCAGTGTCGCCAGGGGAAGCATAATTACGACAAAGAAAAGTTTTCATGTGCAACAAATTGCCTATTTCCTATAGTAACACGTTTAGTCATCACTCAAAAACATTTCCAGAAGAAAAAGAAACTTGTTCAATTTACATATTCTACATTAGTTTTGTGCCATGGACGTTCGGAAACGTACGGTGGCACAGAGGTGACATGCACTACTCTTTTTTTTAATTGCACTTCAGAATCTTTTTTTATGTCATTGCCACGAGATACTATGTCGTTGGAACGACTTACTATGTCGTCGGAACGAGATAGAAAGTCGTTCCCACGACATAGCTAACTCGTTCCCACGAGTTAGTAAGTCGTTCCCTTGACATAGCTAGCATGCACTACTCTTTTTTATTGTACTATTCTTTTTAATGCGCTACTCTTTTTTTTTCAATGCAATACCTTTTTTTAGAATTGCACTTCTCTTTTTTATTTCGTACAAGTAAGTATCTCGTGGGAACGACATCAAAAAAGAGCTCAATTAAAAAAGAGAGTAGTGCATTTCACCTCTGTGCCACCGTAGTTTACAGTCCCGACCGGCACAAGAAATTATGAGCCAAATAGTATCTCACATAAGAAGTGACTTATAAATGAAGTGAGTGTTTGTGAACTTCGTGAAACAATCAGTTATGGTTATGTTGTTGAAAAGGAAAACTATTATAGAACAAAAGAGTGTGCTACGTTTTTTTTCTCTATTCGACATGAAATTTTAATAAAAGGCAGGAGTCGGACTACAGTATCAAGCAAACTTCTACAAACTTTATTCTTAATATTAACATGCATACCTGCGAATATACATGAAGGAGTTAATATGGTCACCGCGTACTAATCATACCTGAAATATGTAAGGTATTTAAACAACAACTCCTGTAAAAGGTTACTTTTTATTTTTCCATGAAATGATACTATACGAGGGGTGATTCAAATGCTCATTTTAGCAATTTATTCCCCAACGTCAACAGCTTAGAAAAGCGATAAAGCAAAAACGAATTCTGTGATATCATTCGTACGTGACTTGTCAGTGTCAAAATTCAATTCGCTGCACTGTAACCAATGCAACGTCTTTACATTTATCCCGGTCCTATATTGTAGGATATCATCAATGGGATCTCTGCATTAATCATCTTCACCAGAACTTAATGTATATCTTTCAGGCTATAGCCACTTTCCTACATGCCACGTGGCTTTCTCGGTTGTTTTTTTTAAATCTTACGAGTCGTTTCTGGCAAAATTCCATTCATTCTTTCACTCATTGACAAAATTTCCATATACAGCAGAACATTGCATTGCAGTCTTCTACTGGGGCCCTTCACTAGCACAAGTTTGCAAGCTGTTCTGAAAAATCTTACTTTAGAGGCAGCGTAAAAGTCTATTATTGATGAGTTTACTTTGTTTTATGTATCTTGAATAAATTTATACTGGTAACATTTTTTGTGGCTATTTTATCACCCCTCGTGTAGAACCTTTGATTTATGTTGACAAAATATTCAAATTGCTGCACTTATTAGACTAATTCTTATTCCACTGACGTTCTGGTTAACCTTCGACATTTAATTACTTTAAAAACAGCGAAATGGTGTTTACAGTACTATTTATCACCTGGAAGCCACAGGAATTAACCTTATATTAAGACACACGTGTATCGATCACTAATTATGGTGAAAATAACTTGAAAGAAGATCGACTCAAATTAATATACTTTGGTTGTTTACATATGTTAACCATGACAAAGGTGACACCTTCTCTGAACCCTAAAACTTATAGCTCATGCAAGTCCTCGAACCTACAGTTTAGACGAGTATCTGGAGTAGCAGCATTACACATTATCGAACATGGGGCTCCGACATGTTTGTGCAGTTCAGAAGTCTCCGAAGTTCAGTTCAGGTCAGTCTTGGAAGTTGCAGCTTAGACAAATCTTAGGGCAAAGACAACTTAGACAAGTCCACTGACCAGCAACTCAGACAAGTAGTCTTCTTGGGATCAGAGGGCTCAGATGAGTCCCCGCACTAGAAGCAAAAGTAAATTATCTAACGTGGGGACGGTACAAGTCCAGAAGCACAACACTCATAAGTCTTCAAACATGCAATTAAAACCAGTCTTCGAATGCCGGGACTCAGACAAGTCGCCAGACCAGCAGCCCAGACAGATCTTTGAGCCTGAGGTTCAGAAACGCCAAAGAATATACAGCTCAAACAAGCCATTGAACCGGATCAGACGAGTCCACGAACCTGGATGTTCAGACAATTCATTGAACCCTGTAGGTCAGAAAAGTCCTCTCACTTGCCGGTCATTAATGTTCTCGAGGCTGCTTGAATATTAAACGGACCTGAGCTTCAGACAAGCTACCGAAACTTGGAACTCGGAAAAGACCTTGAACGTGTTGGTGGTTCAAACAAGTCATCCAACCTAAGAGCTAGGACATGCGCTCAAATTGATTTAGAGAGGTCTCTAATTGAATTCAAGACCTCTATAAATTAATTTGTAGCGCGCTATAAAACAATTACAGAGGTCTTCAAATCAATTAGAGACCTCTTCAATTCAATTACAGAGCTCTTAAAAACAGTTGAAATACACCTTAATTTTTGATATCTTCAACTGAATTGGAGACGTCTTCAATTCATTTATTGCGCGCTTTAAATCAATTTTTGATATCAATAATTGAATTAGAGAGCTCTCCAATTATTTAAAGACCTCTCTATTACAATTTTTGCGCGCTATAATTATTTGGAGATATCTCTAATTGAAATTGAGACCTCTAATATTATTTGAAGAGCTCTCCAAATATTTAAAGACCTCTTCAAATACTTGAGTATATGTAGACTTGGCGTTCCATAATTGTATGATTAGTATGAAAGGGATGAATCAAAACTTCTATGAAGACATGAACAGCGTTAGCGTAAGGATGGATGAAATGAATATCATCATTTTGGACATATAATAATAATAATAATAATAATAATAATAATAATAATAATAATCTAATAATAATAATAATAATAATAATATTTTTATTTAAAGATGGTAACTCAATAAGTCCGAGGACTTCTTCCTCGAGGCCTTCCTATAAACATTGCATCCATAATACAAAACTACGGTGGCACTGAGGTGACATGTGTATGCTTTTATTTATTTCGTGCACACGACATACTAAGTCGTGTGCACGAGATACTATGTCGTGCGCACGAGATAATTAAGTCAGTGTAGGGAACTGATTTGACTGATTTAGTAACTCGTGCGCACGACTTAATTATCTTGTGCGCACGACACAGTTTCTCGTGCCCACGACTTAGTAACTCGTGCGCACGACTTACCAGATACTATGTCGTGCGCACGAGATAATTAAATCGTGTGCACGAGATACTAAGTCGTACACACGAGTTACTAAGTCTTGCGCACGACTTAGTAACTCATGTACACGACTTAGTAACACGTGCGCATGACTTAATTATCTCTTGCACACGACATAGCATCTCGTAAGTTACTAAGTTGTGCGCACGAGATACTGTGTCGTGCGCACAAGATAATTAAGTGGTGCACACGAGTTACTATGTCGTGCGCACGAGTTACTTAATCAGTCAAATCAGTTCCCTACATTAACTTAATTATCTCGTGCGCACGACATAGTATCTCCTGTGCACGACTTAGTATGTCGTGCACACGACTTAGTAACTCGTGCGCACGACATAGTAACTCGTGCGCACGACTTAATTATCTCGTGCATAGGACATAGTATCTCGTAAGTCGTGCGCACGAGATACTGCGTCGTGCGCACAAGATAATTAAGTCATGCGCACGAGTTACTAAGTCAGTCAAATCAGTTCCCTACATTGACTTAATTATCTCGTGCGCACGACATAGTATCTAGTGCGCACAACTTAGTAACTAGTGCACACAACTTAGTAACTCGTGCACACGACAGTAACTCGTGCACACGACTTAATTATCTTGTGCTCACAACATAGTAACTCGTGCGCACAATTAATTATCACGACTTAGTATGTCGTGCGCACGAGATAAATAAAAGCATACACATGTCACCTCTGTGCCACCGTACAAAACAGCTAAAACATAATAAATCATGATAACAAAAACACATACATGCAGTTATGAGCAATTGCACCCGAGTTACAGTAATGAGAAATAACACATGAAGTACAGTAATGAGCAAAAGTATTGCAATATCAGATATCAGTTACCGATTAAGAAGATACTGTATGTACTTGATACGAAAAGAGGCAAGAGTAGATGCTTTTCTAATATCAGAAGGAATGCACATGTATTTCTATACTGCCATACCAGCATACTGAAAAGTTAGTTTAGTATGTTTCGATTTAAATATTGGGTGCCGAATATCGTTTTTATTTCTAGACCAGAGGCTATAGTTAGTATATATGTTATCGTAAGATAATAAATTATGCATGTATAGTGGTGTAAAATTGTTAATCGTTTTGTGTACTAAAATACCGTTCGCGGGAAAAGATAGTCAATTTAATTATTTCAAAAGTGGGTAAGAAGAAGCATCAACTTTCTTATCAAGACTCATTCTTGCAGCCCTATTTTGTGCAGTATTTTTGACTAGCTGTACCCCATAATGTAATACAATAATCAAATATTGGTAAAATGTATGCGTTGTGAAATAAGACTCATTTCTTTGTTTAAAACGGGTTTTATTCTTCCTAAAAGTGAAAGTTTAGAATTGAGCTTATTGTATGCTTTTGGTATTTGTAACTCCAGTGTCAGTTTAGTATCTATAAATATCCCAAGTAGTTTTTGCTGAGATACACTTTCAATATGTTTCCCATGTATTTCTAGTTGTATACTATCACAATTATTTCAGAATTTATTAGTATTTCCTAGAAAGCATACTTCATGATTTCATGGGATTTAGTGCCATATTGTTTAAATCACACCAGTCTGCAATTTTTTTTTAACCAGACTGTATTCAATATATTTACTGACAAGTCAAACGTAAATAATGAGGTATCGTCAGCATACCTATCAACATAGGTATGTTTCATTTGCAAAGGCAAATCATTGATGTAAATGAGAAAAAGTAGAGGACCTAATATGAACCATTGAGGAACCCCTGTTACAATTGTCTCAAATCCTGATGCGAGTTTTTCTACCTTTACAATTTGCTTTCTATTCGTTAAATAAATTAAGACAATTTTCTGAGAAATGGTTCAACTTCAGCTTTTCCATTAAAATTGAATGGTCAACCAGGTCGAAAGCCTTACTTAGGTATAACAGCAAAGTGCCTACAAAATTTCCCTTTTCTATATCCTTAGACCATTGATCAATCAGGCGAATGAGTGCAGTTTGACATGAATGCTGCTGTCGAAAACCAGACTTTGTTTCATGCAATAAACCAGTTTCGAAGTTCATTTGACATAATTATGCTTTTCAATTATTTTTTATATACTTGGTAATACTGAAATAGGACGATAATTGTTCGGATCATCCGATGGTCGGTTCTTGTATAATAGTGGAATTACTTTGGCCAGTTTTAGGTCATCGGGAAATGTACCAGTTGATATAGTAGTATTAATTATAGATGCAAGTGGTATAGCTATAACATCAATACAAATTGTCAAAATTGTAGGCCCTATTCCACCAAGTCCAGTTGATTTCTTAGTGCTAATATGTTTAACAATTTTCTTCACTTTGTATGGCGTAATTCTGTTTATTGTCTCCAAGTATTTTATCAGTGTGAAGTTTCAATTTATTTAAGTAAGTACTCAAATCGTTCATGAAAGCACATGAACTTTAAAGTATCTAATCAAGTCATTGTGTATATATATAACGTGGTACTGCCGTGCCGCATGGAGAAGGGATGCGCAAATGGTTATCGGAAGTGAAAGTGCAAGCACAAACAATATATTTTTATGAAGGATAGGGATATAGTGACCTGACTAGCATAAACGGAAGACATAAATCACAAGGAATTTACGCGACTGACCCTACAATGCATTGCCGTTTTTTTTTAATTTATTCTAGCATAATTGTACAATTTTCCAAACATAAATGTCCTATTTTAATTGCACGTCATTAAGCAAACAAAGCTTAACAGCAGTAATCGATTATCTTATTTTCGTAACAAATCTGAAGATGACTTGAAGGTCAAGGAAACTGTTCAACCTTTCTTAGATAGATTAGTGATATGAAAGCACATGAACTTTTAAGTATTTAATCAATGTACATTTTTGTATTATAATTGATAACTTGATATATAAAAGTAGATTTATCATGCTAGAGGTAAACAGTTTTCGCTTTAATTGTTTGAGCTGTGTCGTTGTCGTAAATTTGTTTTTGTATGGTCGAAACTAAATGACATACATGTATATGATTAATCACAGAGACCACAAAGATCATCCGAATACTGATACTGTTTAATAGATAGAGGCAAAAGCATCAAATCAGCATCCTCGCCTGTCCCTCGAAATTCGGTATTAAACATGAGATGGGGATTCCTTTTTCTCACCTATGAGATACATATTTCCGCGCATTTACCCATGTGAGATAAAGTGAATCTAACATGTTCATGAGTTGTGGATAAGGAAATCCCATCCGAGGGTTGAGATACGTCCAAAAACGAGGCTCTGCCCAGTTTTTTGGAGGTATCTCAACCCCTAGGGTGGGATTTCCTTATCCACAACTCAATGGACATGGTAGATTTATTTTCTCACCGTTTAAATCGCATTTTCACACAAGTAAGAAGGAATAAGTGCAAAGTTCTTACAACTTATATCAATCACTCTCCAGACTCATTCCAGATGAAATCAACCTCGAAGAGAAGAGAGGCAATGTGGAATTATTTGTGTATTGCCGAAGGACACTGCCGACATGGCAATGGTAGGGATCGAACCTGGAGCCCTTCGATCCTGAGGCGAACGCAATGGTTAGTAACTCAAACCACTCCTTTAGAAACAATTGAGCTTGACAGCCAAATTCAAAGACCTGCAGTACTTTGAAGTTTATAACCTAAAGCTCTGCTTCAATATTCTGACACTTTTACTGCAATTTTTCTGTGGCTAGAATCAGTTTTGCTTGATCGTTTATTAAACACCATTTTTGACCATATGTACTTGGTGATGGCTTTTACGAGGTACTTAATTCTCAACATCTTGGTTGTGTTTAACCAAATCATCAGTCAACTTTATTCCTATTGCGGTCTAACCACACCACCATCAATAACTTCCAAAAATGTTAACAGGAAAGGTTACAGTTAACATGTACTGACTGCATTTTGATCAGCAGCTGGTGTGTGTTCCAGAACATAGAAAGTTATAAACCATACTTGATATACCATTTGTGTAGCTTGCCTGTTCTCCTTAAATCTTAGTCTTTTACTCCTCATCTTGCAAGTCTACTTTAGCCTTATTTGTAAAAAAGATAAGCACCCCACCTCTGTCCTTCATCATGGCAAAAAAGTCAATGTGAAGTTAATTGTCTAATATTGAGACGATTGTACAAATAAAATGTTTATGGTTAGGACAGTAGTTAGAACTGACAAGGGAACTAACTGCATGCATGGAATCCGATTGAAATGCTTATGAAACTGACTGAACCAATTCAAGCTGGAGTATTCACGATTGGTGTGAATGAAAATGGGGAAGCTTTTAGAGAGGGAGAGAGAGACAGGAGAATCCCCAAGTTTAACTCGGGAGTGATTGGGTCTTAAATAATGCAGAACGGCAAATTTCCAGGATGTTAAGATTGATGCTAAAAGTCTTAGTTACTGAAGCACAGTTCTATGAAATAGAAATAACAAAGGGGCAGAATATATTAATAAAGATGGGTTTAAGTCATGTCATGGTGCATCGAGTGCAGGTAATTATGGTATTGAAGGAATTACGATACAATTAAGTTCTTTCGGCTTACAGCGCACAAGGACATCAAAATTGCTGTCAGTGTTGCTTATCTTATCTGTGTTCCTTATAAGAAAGCTGTTACGGTTACTGCCATTCAGTGACCTACTTACTACTATTTGTGTTGATATACAGTCCCTTCCCTAAACAAGAAGGCTGCTGCTAGGAGTACATTTATCCTCCAAGTAGACTGAAGCTTTTCCATTACTTTCTATGGAAGCAGTTGTATGAAAAAAATGATATCACAATACAGGTGCTCAGAACTTTTATCATAGACTGATGTGTCAATTTTATTTGAAAAGAACTGCCAACCTTCTCACATTAAGCAAGGCTCGAACTTGTTAAACAAATAGTGAGAGGTTACAGTTATTTCAAGTCTGTAATATTATTCACTCAACTGCAAAGACCAGCTATAGCAAAGAAATATACATCCTATTTACAATACATTTGGATGTACAACAATACCTGGAGTAGGGGCATATGGTAAAACACACCATATTACAAAACCAGTCACACAGTGGAACCATAAAATACAGACAAGGCAATGCCTTTCATTAAACCCATTGAATAACAGGAGACAGAAGCTGATAGATTTATTAGAACATAAAGTGTGAAATGGAAATTTGTAATAAGTGAGACAGGACATCTGTAGACAAATTTATTACATAATATGCAAAATATAAATCAAATTAAATTCAGTAAAACATAATATAATAAATATGTTAATATTATTCAAATAAATTTAAACATAAAACAATTTACCTGTGCAATCTCTAAATCCCCATAGAATGTTAATATCATGTTAAGTGATTGAACAACATATAAAGAGAATAATTACCCTCTGCCATGTCACTGACAATAACAAATTAGGAAAATTCTAAGCATTCAATTCATTAGGTCAAACATGAATCATGAGTTCCAAGAATTCTTGGCATATCAAAGTCCATTTTATCACACCTCTGGTGTAATGGCTATTCTTACTTCCTGTGTCTTTTCACTTATTGACTATTGGATACCCTTTATATGATCCTAAAATAGCATTGAAGCAAAGTGCTTGGGTTGACCATTTAATAATTGTGATACCTGGTACCGTATAAGCAGTTGTGATAAAGTGCTTTAACAGCGATGATGTTGCCCTTTAAAAAATAAAACACTGTTTGATTAATCTATTCATGGCACTAATTTTATAAAATTTCATTTTATAATGCAATATGAATACATCATTCATACAGCTGTCCAAAGATTTGACAAGAGTGATTTCTTGAAATGTTTAATTTCGGTGAAAATGTGCACTGCCTTTACCATAATGGTCTATACCATCCTTATACAAGGGAGGGCATAAAATAAGAATGTTAAAAGTGCAGATTAAAAACTATCAATTAAAACATATCATTTGTAAAACAAATGCAATCCATTTACCAAGTCCACATCTACCAAGTTGACTTGGCAATTTCTTTGAGAAAGATTTGCTTAGGTAAACAAGTCATGACATACAGCATATGCACAAACACCATCTAACACCAGAACAGTTAATTTCAAACAACATGACAGCTGCACAATTTACCTGACACACTAATTACAGTACTGTCTTTTTGTCTAAAAAGTAGAACGATATGTTGGAATACATTAACATTATAAATTATGATTCACCAGGCTTAGAACCAAGTGCATGAAGGAAATACCTTCTACTTCATGCTCACAGAGATACCTCTATTATCTCCTTACACTGCTAGGAGTATATTTTTGGAAATGCAAGGTTTCAAAACAGGAAACAGCTGATAAAACAAGACTTATCTCAAGACAAATCATTGAACTATTCAGACAGTTATTTGAAATTTAAGTATTTCTTTCAAAAAGGCTGAAACTTGTCAACACTTATAACATTTTTTCAACTTTACAAATTTTCTACTCTGATACCCTGCTATTTTAGTCAGTGTCAAATCTATCTCATCAGTACTTATCAAGATATTTGCATTTTAACACTTAACTTAATCCGAATGTTTGATGGTCCTTACATCTCAAATTAGTTTCAGTATAAAATTAATTAAATTGAAGGTTACCGAGATATTTGCAATGGATGTAGTTTTCTTGTAATACTTTTTTTTATTAAAGAAACACTCCCTATAACTGGTGTCAAACTAAATAACTTTAAAAACATAAATAATAGGATATTTGCCCCTGTTATTACTTGGCTATAAATTCCAGTCATTATCAGTAAAATTAGCATTTAAAAATATGCTGTAATACCATAAACAATTCAATAATCTATATTAAGCTATTGTTGTACAATTAATGGGTGGATTGCAATTTATTACAGAAGTCTTCTATGTTGATTATTTGTAGTGAAATTAAAGTGACATTATGCACATTTTACTGCACAGTGTATTTTTGGTGACAGTTTTATAAAAGCAATTTTTGATTGCTGTGCATTTAAATGTGTTAAACTGATGATAATGCCGCATTAGTATTTGAAGTTGGTGCTTTAGAAATAAAAAAGAGGCCCCAAGTGACGAAGCCCCGAAAGAGGTGCCTCACATCGTGTCCTCTCCATGTGCTCAATAAAAGGCTAGTAATTAAAACCTTCCAGCATGACAGAGTGATCAGCATACAGTATTCCATTACTTTAAACACTAAGGGACCTTGACCTTTGAGGTAGGGACTTGGGTCTGCACGCGACACATCCGCTTGATGTGCTGACATTTGTGCACAGTTATTTTAAAACCTTCAAAGCATAAAAAGTTATAGTCCGGACACAAAGTAGCATATATACAGGATTCCATTACCTATAAACTCTAAGGTGACCTTGACCTTTGTGGTAGGGATGTGGGTCAGCACGCGACACGTCGCTTGATGTGCTTGACATTTGTGCCAAATTATTTTAAAACCTTAAAGGCATGACAAAGTTACAGTCTGGACACGAATGTGTGCATATATGCTTTATAGAGGAATCCATTACCTTCAAACCTAAGAGACCTTGACCTTTGAGCTAGGGACATGGGTCTGCACGCGACACGTCATCTTGATGTGCTAGACATTTGTGCCAAGTTATTTTAAAATCCTTCAATGCATGACAAAGTTACAGTCCGGACACGAATGTGGCATATATGCTTATATGGAGGAATCCATTACCTTCAAACTCTAAGTATGACCTTGACCTTTGAGCTAGGGACGTGGGTCTTGCACGCGACACGTCATCTTGATGTGCTAGACATGTGGCCTAGTTATTTTAAAATCCTTCAATGCATGACAAAGTTACAGTCCGGACACGAATGTGTGCATATATAGAGGATTCCATAACCTTCATACTCCAAGTGTGACCTTCACCTTTGAGGTAGGGATGTGGGTCTTGCACGCGACACGTCGTCTTGATGTGCTAGACATGTGTGCCAAGTTATTTTAAAATCCTTCAATGCATGACAAAGTTACAGTCCGGACACGAATTTGTAAGTGGGGACGCACGGACGGACGGACGGACGGACAGACGGACAGACGGTGCGATTTTAATATGCCACCCTTCGGGGGCATAAAAATTGGACAAATGAAATAATAGGTCCTTTCTTCGCAGTGATATCCCTTGTGTTATTGTTGCAAAAATTTCGGCAGTGAAAGGGAAGCAACTCCTGTGTGCAGTTGTTTCTTTTTTCATTGACTCTCCCAGTCAAAATAGGAAAAGTTATATTTGGAAAGATGTTATTTTGTACTGGTAGCAGGAAGAGTTTGGCGTATTGAGTTAAAAGCTATTATTTCCTCTACCGTTTTTACACACACCTATTTCAGCTGGATTTTTACTAGAAGAAAAATGTGCATAATTCCACTTTAAGCATTTTTTTTCTGTAAGTCGTTCTTTGAAATAGTATTTATTTATCATTTAACATTTGTTGAACACAATATATTTCTATTTCAAGAATATAATATGCTAGAAGTAGGGAGTGTCCCTTTAAATTGCAATGCCAACACTTTATTCTTCTGAATTAAAAATATAGTGTTTGATAACTAATGCAAAAAGCAAAATTGGTTAAAAACAAGCTTTTGCCAATTATAAGATTTTACAGCAAATTTAGTATTCACAAAATGTTATTTTGGTATATGCATCAAGTCAGAGAAAGAAATGTTTATGGACCCTTCTGCTAAAATTAATATCAAAATTTTACAGCTTATTTAACATTCACAAAATGACATTTTCGTCAACACATTAAGTAAACAAACCATGAAGTATTTATGATACCAAGGTATACACAATAACATAATTAGACAATGGGCTTTCCCATTATGTCAGTGAACAGTGTGCAAAAAAAGTACAATATCTGCTGTATTTCTTAATTTTCTAGTCAAAATAGCAAGTATTACAATATGATCTTCAAAGTGAAATGTGAAAAGGCAAACAATCAACAAAGATTAAATTTGAAGAAAAATATTTATAGCATGAAAATTGCAGTACAGTGGTTTTGGAGATGAATAGTGGACAGATGGCAAGGTTTCCCCCTAAAGACATAAATATGCAGAACTGAAGGCCATACTGATGTTTCCTAAAAAAAATGATTGAAATCAAGTATGTTTTGCAGGTGAAGATCAGATAAGATTTTCTATCTGCAGATCCCCATGACATTGACCGCATAACCTTACAAGAGTTGGAGCTAAAGAGCAGCCTTTACTGAAAATTCTCGCACCTATCCCCAACATGATGGGGATTGGGTGGGTGACTGGGCATTAGAAAGAATTATCATATTATTATCTGAACCCCTACTACAGTTAAATTTTGACAGCCAGTTTCAGAGAAATAGAGCTTTAAAGTTTTTATTACATTGAATACACACGAAAAACAAGAGGGCCAAGATGGCCCTATATCGCTCACCTGCTACTTACGACAATATGTGACCAAAATTCAAATCTAAACTATACATCATAAACACAAACTTTCTGTTTGACCTTGACAAGGCAAACCTTTTGACCAATTTACATGATGATTAGGTTGTAAATGTCACCTGTATGGCATACACAAGGTTTTTAACCAGGTGACCTAGTTTTTTTACCTCAGATTACCCATATCCATACTCGACCTAGATTTCATCAAGACAATCAAACAAAGTTTCATGCTAGAATGAAAAATGCAACCTCTATTGTATACACGTTTTTTTCTACAATTTTAACCTGTGACCTAGTTTTTGACCCTAGATAACCCATGTTCAAACTCGACCTAGATTTCATCAAAACAATCATACAGATTAAGTTTCATAAAGATCCTATGAAAAATGCAACCTCTGTTGCATACACAAGGTTTTTCTGTCACCCCATGACCTAGTTTTTTTACCCTAGATGACCCATGTTCAAACTTGATCTAGATTTAATCAAGGCAATCATACTGACCAAAGTTCATGAAAGTCCAATGAAAAATGCAACCTCTATAGCCTACACAAGGTTTTTAGGTCTCATGATGGTACATAAGTACTCCAACTTTCAAAGTAATATCTCAAATGGTTAAGTCAACAAGTGGACAAGAATGAAATTTTCTAAGTCAAAAAGGGCCATAATTCATATAAAATCCTTCACAGAATTACCTTCTCCTGCCCATGTTTGGGGATCATGATGGTAAACAAGTATTCCAACTTCCAAAGTAATATCTCGAACAGTTTAGTCAAAAAGTGGACTGGTACGAAAAACTTAACCAAGATTCTAAGTCGATAAAGGGCCTTAATTTTTAAAACAAATCCCTGACAGAGTTACCTTCTCTTGCCTACAGATGGGGGTAATGATGTAAACAAGTATTCAAAGTTTCAAAGCAATATCTCAAAGGGTTAAGGCAATAAGTGGATTTTACCCATATTCAATGTATTTTCTAAGTAAAAAAGGGGCATAATTCTGTTCAAAACCTTGACAGAGTTATGTACTCTTGTCTGTTGATGTAGGTCATGATGGTAAACAAGTATGGTTAGTTTCAAAGCAATACCTCCAATGGTTTTGAAATAAAGTGAGGTGGTACGAAAAACTTAACCAAGCTCAATACACTTTAAGTCAAAAAAGGGCCATAATTCTGTCAAAAACCTTGACAGAGTTATGTACTCTTGTCTGTAGATGGAGGTTATGATGGTAAACAAGTATGGTAAGTTTCAAAGCCATACCTCTAATACTTTTGAAATAAAGTGGGGTGGTACGAAAAACTTAACCAAGGTGTGACACCAACGCCAACGCCGGGGCGAGTAGGATAGCTCCCCTTTTCATAGAAAAGTCGAGCTAAAAACCAATTAAAGGACAATAGCTCTAGAGATACTGAGACAATTCTGACTAAAGTTGTGTGTGTGTCACAGCATTATGCTGCTGCATACCAGTACTTAGTTATTTTTATGGCTTCTGACTGGCAACACCAAAACAATATCCCTATGCCTTTGCCCCCTAGTATGATGAGAATCCAACACAGGGTTTTCGAGATGGAGAACAGAGAAGGTAAAGTAGACAGACAGACAGACAGACAGACAGACAGACAGACAGACAGACAGACAGACCAGACAGACAGATGGCAAGGGGAAAAACAAGATGTCTCACGGTTGATGGGTGAGATATAAATTATAATATTTGAAGATACAGTAAATATGTAAAATGTACAAAGATTCTAGGATACATGGATACCTGGTGTTAAACATACAAGATGTCTAAATTATAACATTCAATAATTTAACTGACTAGTATGTATACACGAACCAAAACTATACCCTGAAAAATTTCGCCAATGACTGCTGGCCTTTGACCTGAGGTAACAATTTTCGTCTGCAGGACTTTGACTGGTCCTGCTTCTTTCTCTTCTCTGGCTGACTTGACTGGTTTCCATCAGGTAACTGTCTTTTCTTTGACTGATTCACAGCTTGTTTTTTACTGTTATTTTGCTTACAGTTTTCCTGACATCTTGAGACAGTGTTTTCAGATGGCTTTGATGAAACAAGGATTGGATCATTCTCAATGATGTTTTCTTTGTCTAACATTGATTCAAGAACTTTAGCTGCCTGACCAGTACTCACTTTGTTACCACCATGTACTATAGTTTTGCTGAAAAATAAAAATACGAACAGTTTATATTATATGTACCAGCACAGGTCTAATATCTATGAGATGTATCACAAAAGGTGAGTATGAACAGCCACAGCACCAACATGAATAGGTCATATAACTGTCCCAAGGCCATGCTTGGACTAAGAAACAAAAATGTGCACTGTCACACGTACACTTCATGATGATCATGTATAGAATCTATATGCTTTTTTAAATCCCTTTAGAACTGTGGAAGAAGTTTACGATGTGAACAGTGTCCAACCACTAAATGACCCCTATATACCCTTTCTAACTTTGTGGGGCTTTATTCCCAGTAAGTAACATTACAGAAAACCTGTTTTGATATTATTAGAGCATAATGCAATTTTAATTCAGAACTCTTTATAGTATTTTGACCTCAAAAAGAAAATGTCTGAATTCATGTCATTTAACTTAATTAATTAAATCTAAGATTAATAACTGCAATAATTATGTCCTACAAGACATTACTAATCTTGTTTTAATGACTTCAAAATCTAAAAACAGTTTCAAAAGGAAAATTAATTTACTTTAACAACATATAGTGTGCCCATTTGCCTTGTACTACCACCTGCTGGCAGGGCCATAATTGCTCTTTTGAGCACATTTGCATAAATGACTTGGTTCAATTTTTATAAAATGATTGCTCATAAAATGTAGCTTCCGTAGCATAAACAAGTTCAAATAAACAAAATGTAGCTTCCATAGTGTAAACAAGCTCAAATAAACAAAATGTAGCTTCCATAGTGTAAACAAGCTCAAATAAACAAAATGTAGCTTCAATTGATCAGAAAAGTAAACATGACTGTGAACTGTGTTTTAAAGCTCACTTTACTGAAGATCTAATGATGATTATGGGTACCATGAAAACATGTCTGGGGTTAATATCCCTGCAATCAGTTACTGAAATATGTAACTGCCAAAGAAACATAATTAACATCTCTTACATCAGTTGTCTGCTGACAAGTTTTGTTCATATATTATCTGGTACATAATCTGTCAAGTTTTAAAATGGATTTTAACTATGTGCAACTGTCATTCCAATAAATTGGGACTCCAATAAAATGAAAGATGGCAACATGGAGTGATCAATCATGTCAATGACATATTTCTATCAATCATGTCTATGAGATTCTTCTATTCTTGGAAGGAATCTATTTCCTATGTTTCAGGATCACACAACTTTGGTACATGACTGTATTCTGTACATTTTTTATCCATATAAATCAGTTTCGGCTCCATTTTTAGAAGCCTTACCTTCACAAACATAAATAGATTTTATGATAATAATGTGACCCAGGTTTCTTTTGAAATATTTTGCAATTGCTCAAGCTATATATAACACTGTATATAAAGCAACTTGTTTAAAGGGCCTAAACTCTACCAGACCTGGAACTGTTTAAAGGGCCCTAACTCTACAAGACATAGTGCTGTTTAAAGGGCCCTAAACATACAAGACATAGTGCTGTTTAAAAGGCCCTAACTACAAGACCTGGAACTGTTTAAAAGGCCCTGACTCAACCAGACCTGAAGCTGTTTAAAGGGCCGTAACTCTACCAGACCTGGAGCTGTTCAAAGGGCCGTAACTCTACCAGACCTGGAACTGTTTAAAGGGCCCTAACTCTACAAGACATAGTGCTGTTTAAAAGGCCCTGACTCAACCAGACCTGGAGCTGTTTAAAGGGCCCTGACTCTACCAGAAGTTGACTAAAGGGCCCTCACTCTACAAGACATGGTGCTGTTTAAAGGGCCCTCTCTACCAGAAGTTACTCACTCTACAAAACATGGAGCTGTTTAAAGGGTGAACTCTACCTGACCTGGAACTGTTCAAAGGCCCTGACTTCACCTGACCTGGAGCTGTTCAAAGGGCCCTAACTCCACCTGACCTGGAACTGTTTAAAGGGCCCTGACTCCACCTGACCTGGAGCTGTTCAAAGGGCCCTGACTCCACCTGACCTGGAGCTGTTTAAAGGGTCCTAACTCTACAAGACCCTGAGCTGTTTTAAGGGCCCTGACTCCAACCAACCTGGAGTTGTTTAAAGGGTCCTAATTCTACAAGACCTGGAGCTGTTTTAAGGATCCTAACTCTACAAGACCCAGGGCTGTTTAAAGGGCCCTGACTCCACCTGACCTGGAGCTGTTCAAAGGGCCCTAACTCCACCTGACCTGAAACTTTTTAAAGGGCCCTGACTCCACCTTACCTGGAGCTGTTCAAAGGGTCCTAACTCTACAAGACATGGAACTGTTTTTTAAAGGGTCCCAACTCTACCAGGCCTGGTACTGTTTAAAGGGCCCTAACTCTACCATACCTGGAACTGTTTCAAGGGCCCTGACTCCACCTGACCTGGAGCTGTTTAAAGGGTCCTAACTCTACAAGACTTGGAGCTGTTTAAAGGGTCCTAACTCTACCAGACCTGGAACTGTTTAAAGGACCCTAACTCTACAAGACCTGGAGCTGTTTTAAGGGTCCTAACTCTACAAGACCTGGAGATGTTTAAAAGGCCAGACCTGGTGATGTTCAAAAGTCCCTAACTCTACCAGATCTGGAGCAAGAGACAGGACAAATGTCAAGCACATTTACTTTTTATACAGGGCTAGAACTGTCCCATTTCTTCTTTGAGCCTGGAAAATAAACATGTTC
The DNA here is from genome assembly GCA_022818135.1 of Saxidomus purpurata. Lineage (NCBI taxonomy): Eukaryota > Metazoa > Mollusca > Bivalvia > Venerida > Veneridae > Saxidomus > Saxidomus purpurata. The sequence goes on along the minus strand of JAFMSR010000005.1, from coordinate 51,692,536 downwards.
TTTCTTTAAAACTTGTAGCCACTTAACTTTTTTTATAGCCAATTTAACTTATTATAGCCAATTTTGGCATTGGCTAATGCCAGACCTAGCACTGATATAGTGATCATATAGTTATTATTTCATTCTTGTTGAAAATGTGAAAGAAGCTTATAAAACCAAAGTCCACATGCACAAAACAATGTCTCAAGTGCAAGGAGCTGAACTCTGGTTTAGACATTGGTGAGATGCAAGATTTTAGTACCTCACACACCTGTACAAAGTCTCATCAATACTGGCCCAGGTCAATACTAAACTATCGTTAATCAAAAGTCACATCAAATGAATTTAATGAAGTCTGGTTTAGACATTGGTGAGATGCAAGATTTTAGTACCTCACACACCTGTACAAAGTCTCATCAATACTGGCCCAGGTCAATACTAAACTATCGTTAATAAAAATGTCTACATCAATATGAATTTAATGAAGTCCTTTTTACTATAATTAAGTAGACACTATATTCATGCATTGACTACCTAAAACTTTGCAGACACAGTTTTAGTCACATGCATCTAATATCCAGGAAAAAGGAAAACCAATAGTTTCTGTGATTCTGATTGACCAATCAATTACACCGTTACAATTGGTGCATGTTCCTGGTTGTAAAGTGGTATTAATATCAAAGGCTTGACAAGATCACTACAACAGCCAATAATCAATCTTGATTTTTTTCTTTTCTTGTCACTGAAATAATTGCAAGCATGTAATTATGTTTTTACTAACAATGTATAGGTGCCCAGTTGTTTGCCTGTAACAATCTTCAGAATGACAGGCCTACACCTTAATGGTATTTTAATATTGAACTGATCTTTTGCCTTTCACAATATTATATGAGCTTTGCTATAATTTTTCTTTTGTCAAACAAAAATCAAACATAATAGTATTCAGTGATTGGCTAATTACTTGTCTGATATTTGTTCAGACTGTGAGTATTTGGGTGGGTATATATCTATAATATGTACAACACGACTTTTACTCTGGCATGTATTTTAACAAGAGCACTATCTGCATGTAGATACTCATCAGACTTCAGATGTCTTACTGTTTGACAGTGAATAATCATTGCAAGTTTAAAATGCACACTCTTAATTCTTTATTAAACAAGAGGGCAAAGATGGCCCTATATCGCTCACCTGGCTACCATTGGCTATAATCGCGTTGCAGAAAGGGTAAATTTTGACCTGGGGGTCCGGATTTGAACACATTTCTAAGAGTTCCACTCCATAATGATACATTCCAAATATCTAAGCTCTAGGCAATGTGGTTCTAGACAACTTTTTAAAAGAGTTTTCCCTATACAAGCCTATGTGAAATCAAGTGACCCCCTGAAGGAGTCAATTTTCACCTGGGGATCATGCTTGGTACAATCTTGGTAGAGATCAATTAGGCAAAACTACAATCCAAATATTTAAGATTGAGGTCATGGGGTTTAAGAGAAGATTTTTAAAGATATCTTACATGCAAAATCAAGTGACCCTCAAGACAGGGTCAATTCTAACCTGTGGGTCATGATTTGAACACTCTTGGTAAAGGTCCACTAGGCAATGCTACATACATATGTAAGCTCTATGCCTTGTGTATTCAGAGAATAAGATTTTTGAAGTTTTTCCTATATAAGCCTATATAAAATCAACTGACCCCTCTGTTGGGTTAAATTTTGACCAGGGGTTCATGATTTTAACAGTCTTTGTAGAGGTCTTCTACACACTGCTACATGCCAAATATCTAATCTCTGGGCCTTCCAGTTTTTTTAGAAGATTTTTTAAGTTTTTCCTTTGAACTGCCATGGCAACCAGAGTTCTACATTTGAACATCTGTGATAGAGCTTCACTCAAGGAACAGCCCTAACAAGAATCATCAACATTGACCCAGTCGTTTCAGAGGATGTCATTTGAAGGAAATGTGAGCAGTCATACCATGACTGTATGATGAGCTACAAACACTTATTAACAATTTTGTTATTTAAATCAAAAACATAAATCCTACAATAGGCAAAACAAGGGTATTTATCTTGTACACTCCCTACCAGTGCATGTCATTCTGCTAAATTCATGTAGCTATTTTTAGTCTCCTAGACTAAGCTGTCATAAAGTTACCTGACTGAGAAAGCATTTATGAAACTATCCACCTATTTAAGTAGAAATATGGCTGAGCAGTAGTACATTGTATACAACAGTACCAAAACCACATTACATAAATGTGCCTAAAAACTTTGTCTTGATTTATTACAAAATCAATCACTGAATTTTCTGACAGCATCACATCTAAGTTTTCAGTTCAGATCAATTGATTAACTTCTAGTTTAAAGTTATAACTGACAACACCCATTTGTCTTTTGATTGATTTATTATTGACATGCACACTATCTCATCGTAGTAAAGCCATTTTTTATTACATAATAACATTTCAATCTTTAAAAGTTCATTTTATCAAGAATGGGTGTTTCGTGGTATGTTCAGCAAAAGGGCAATTAAAATTGATAATTGTTTACAATAGTTTAAACAAAAAATTATCTATCAGACAGCAACCTTTCTTTCTGAGCTTTATTAGCTGCGGAATTACTACCACCCCTTGCATCTGCTCACAACATTTCATGGTCGCTCTTGTTTATACCGTCAAAATACAGAAATTGCAAAGTCAATGATCATTTGATATTTAAATATGCTAATTACTGACAAAACAATTATATGCCAAAAAGAGATACAAAGGTGTAGAGTAATAAAATCGAATGTAAATATCATTTATGACAATCATAGCATGCACAGGATTTTATAGCTGTATTGACTTCCCTTAAACATTTCACACATTTGAACTGTCAGTGGTAAAAAGGTCAAACAGAACTCATTATGACACAGGTAAATTTAACATTAATACTGCTATTGTGTCTTGTTGAATTTCATTACGTTGGTACAATATGCACTTGATTGGATATGAAAATTACATTCATATTATAATTGAAGAATTCAATAATTTCATTGTTTAATAGGAATCCACTCTGCTAAAAATAATCACAAAGGTATAACACATGTAAAGCATTAAAGAACATTTATTTATTACCACACCCCTGTCTTATCAGATACCTTCTAGTTTGCATTCACTTCCCAAATCCTGGTAATGTGAAAAACAAGGTAAGCCGGCTTCTTGTAGAAACATGAGTAACCAACTAACAGGGCACTAACAAACTTATCTGACTTCCTACTTTATGGTGGATGCTGAAACCACTCAGCCAGAATCAGTTTTATGTTTGGCTGGAATTATTGCCGGCATCCTGTTCTTGAATAACCAACTTTGTGGACAAATTTCACGTCAGTTCTAAAGACCTAATAAACTATCATGCAACCAAGCCTTCTACTTGTACAGTAGTCGGAACATAACAGTTGTCAAAATTTGCATATTGCAACGTGCGTATAACGTGCGTGCGCTCATCGTGTATTTTGGCAATCGTGTATCATATCGTATCATTCATCGTGTAACGTGCACCATATACTATACGTGATATATGATTCCCGGTACATGATGCACGATAGTCCTATACGGTATATGATTTGATGCTTCATTCAGTCGTGAATTGTTTTACTAAGCATGTACATCTCCGATAGTGCTGTCTTCACATTGTTTCACAGCAATACAGGCAATAATTTCAACTCGTAGACAGTGCAGTAGACAAAGTATAAGGAATTTCAGTCGGAATTATAACAGGACAGGGAACATCAACTACTTTAGAAGGTAAGCTAATGAATATTTATTTGATAAATAAAAATAATATGAAGAATCACCGAATCAACGATAGTTTTACAAAATCAGTTAACGTCCGAGCAAAAAGTAATACAATAATTGTACAGTACCTTATCAAAATTACATCTTGTTTAAGATAATCCATGTAATGGTAATAGAAATAATCGCCACTTGAATAACACAAAAACTATAATGATTTATTGAAAAAATAATCATACTGACTGTAAAAAAGACAAATGGACAGTGTCACTCTTTCGCGTAGTGGTGCTTTAAAGAAAGGTGTTGACAGCAATTAACTTACATCCAAATTCTCACACCTTGGGATCAATATTGAATTACAAATTTGACACTTACCGTTACTTATTTCGCACCTAGTTAAACTATGGACATATGTAACTTTCCGAAGTATTTTTGATATTGTGTAGGTGCGAAGACTGTTATTAATCAGTCTTGTTCTTTTGGTCTCATTAAATGGTATAAGGACAACTAAATGTAACAGAGAATCAAACAAACAGATTTGGTGAAAAAATAAACAATCAGACTATAAGTAATCTGTAAAAAGTCAAAAGTAATCGTATAATGTGTACTCCGTCTAACGTGTAGCGTGCGCCTCGTATATCGTTCATATTGTGTATCGTTCTGAATCGTGTACCATTTATTTACCGTACGTGTAACATGCGTGTATCGTGCATACATCGTGCGTGTATTGTGCGTTTCGTGTGACAACTGTTATGTTCCGACTACTGTATCATGCTTCATAAGAATGATTTTCTTTAAGTATTCAAGTTGCCAGAGTAATAATTAGGTATATGGAGAGACATAAAAAATCATAACAAAGATTCATGTGAATCTCTACAAGGGCTGTAACTCTGATAATACAAGTCACGATCCCTTTACTGAGTGTCAAACAAAACTGTCATAAATTGTTTTCTATAATTGTATTTCCTGAAACAAAAACACTCCTGGTATTTAGATCATTAGAATAAAATGATTATGTGAAATCAAGGTGTTTATTATGTGAGCAGTGCATGTAACAGTGACAGTATCTCCTGTTATTTCAGTTCCGGATGTTTTTGGTAATCTACCTTAGCACAAGGAAGAACTTGTAACTATGACAGTTTTAAGTTTTACAGCCTGTTTAGCAAGCCATTAAACTATCCATAATTGTTTTCCTTTCTACCACTACTTCAAACCTGTGTAGGGAACAGTAAACTGGCAATTTAAACACTGATTTGCTATCATGAAATATCGTCATGGTATTTCTTCCTTGAAGTAAAAACCTATTTGTAAGTAAAACAGCAACAAATCAAATTGAGTCTGGACATAGACAAAAGGACAATGATGGCCCTATATCACTCACCTGAGTACACGTGCACTTGCCTAAAGAAGTCACTTGTTGCTATTGGAAGTCAGTGGTTGCTATAGGAATTAACTAGGTTCAGACAAAGGAGACTCCCCCCCCTCCCTACAGCAAAGTGGTCAATTTTGACCCCAGGGGCATGATTTGAAGTTGGTTGAGGACAACTAGACAATGCAAAGTTTATAGAAGACACAACGTAAGCATCTGTCTGAATCAGCCATGATGTGTGTTAACTGACAGTTTGGTCTTGAAACAAAAATGGATTCTGACCAACCATTCACAGAGTCCAATCAGGATCTTTACATTATGTATCCCTCACTATAAGACAGACATGTGATAAATAAAGGTAAATTTGTTTAAAGGATTGCAAATGTTATGACACTGGTTTTCATTTAATGTGACTTGATTGCACTTGATCAATTCTTTATATTTTATGAGATGCTAAGTAGGAAATATGAATTCGAAATTTCTTCCGGTTTATGTAATAAACAATAAAGTACAAATTATCTTCCTGTTTAAGTAATCGACAGGTGCAAACTTGATGGCAAAGAAAAATAATGTAATATAATACCTCTGTGATGATCAATCACACTGAAAGTTTAGTATTTTTGCCAAACAGTCAGTTTGAATTTAGCTGTAAAGTCAAGGTAAGAGGTTATACTGTTCACCAACGCTATGCTGCAGCTCATGGACATCTTTAATCCAACATGAATGGAGTATTTTCACAGACAAGTTTCATTTTAAGACCTTGTGTAGAATAGATTTTTTCAAGGAAACCTGACCAACTTTTTGACCTTGTGCAAAGTTTGTGGTTTGACAATTTCATGCAAATTCTTGAATTATGATCCTCCACTTTAAGGCCATAAAAGTATTAATTTGATCAGATCAAACTAGACCTATCACTAAATGTGATTATAACCCCCGCAAGACTGCTTTATCAACTGAAGAAGTCATTAGTGACAGAATACCTTGTAAAAAAGCGTAATGAGTCAAGATAAATTTATGGTTCTTGTACACTGCACTTACTCTCACTGTGTTTGGCCATTGTATGAAGTTGTAATTCCAACAAAGGGCAATAACTCTGTAAATAGTCAAGATAGAGTTATGGTTTTTGCACAATGCACTTCCTCTCATTGTGTTTGACCATTGTATGAAGTTGTATTGAATTCCAACCAGTAGTTTTCAAGTCATGCTCTGAACAAAGTAAAGTAACAAAGGGTAATAACTGTAATTAGTCAATAAAGACTTACGGTTCTTGTACACAGCACTTCCTCTTATTGTGCTTGAATATTGAATGAAGTTGTATTGAATTCAAACCAGTAGTTTTCAAGTTATGCTCTGGACAAGAAAATTCACTGGACAGACGGACCAACCAGTAACTCCTTTATACCCCTCAAACTTTGTTCGGGGGTATAATTACATTTTGATCTCTGTTTTTTGGTCACACAATTAACTGAAATACCAGAATACTGCTGAAATACCGGAGAAAAAAGTAATACCTTACAATATATGTATTTATGTTTATTATTTGATCATGGCATGTGTTAGGACTGTAAATAATTATCAGGTTGCAGTTTCCCCATAGAACATTGAGGTTGCATATTGAAGGTTGTTTGAAGATCAGTATTCTGTTTTCTCGTATTCTCAGGGGGCTAAGCGTGTAAAACAGTACACATTTGGGTAACATTATTTACATGTTATTTGATAGAAAAAATACTCATCTTTCAGTTGGTGTCATCATAAATTGCATGATTTTTCTCCTTATGTTAATTTTGCTTCAGTATCTGAGATCACCCTTTCAGCAGAATCCACAAACATTTGTTTGGTCGTACTCACTTTCAATTCCATTAGAATGCTAGAAGCAGCCCGTATTTCCATTTCAAAAATATAAACTTCTGTTCAAAAATATAAATGAAACAGGTGTTTCTTAATAGAAACATATGTTCATTCCCGATTTTTGTGCGGGTATTTCAAATAAGAGGGCTAAGAAGGCCCTATATGCTACTGGTAAAAAAAAAAAAAAAAAAAAAAAAAAAAAAAAACAAAAAGGGTAAATTTTGACCCAGGGGTGGGGTCATGATTTGAACACCAGGTGATGCCACATGCTACATATCTAAGCTCTAGGCCTTGTGGTTTTAGAGAACAAGTATTTGATGTTTTTCCTATATAAGCCTATGTAAAATCAAGTGACCCCCCGCTAAGTTAAATTTTGACCAGGGGGGCATGATTTGAACAGTCTTTGTAAAGGTCCACTAGACACTGCTACATGCCAAATATCTAAGCTCTGGGCCTTCCAGTTTTTGAGAAGATTTTTAAGTTTTTCCTTTCAACTGCCATGGCAACCAGAGTACTGTGATAGAGCTTCACACAAGGAACAGCCCTAACAAGAATCATCAACATTGACCCAGTCGTTTCAGAGGATGTCATTTGAAGGAAATGTGAGCAGTCATACGATTACTGTATGATGAGCTACAAACACTTATTAACAATTTATAAAAACAAGTGACCCGCGGGAGGGGTAAATTTTAATGTGGGGGTCATAATTTGAACAACCTTGGTAGAGGTTTACTTGGTAATGCCGCATGCTATATATCTAAGCTCTAGGCCTTGTGGTTTCAGAGAAGAAGATATTTTAAGTTTTTCCTATATAGCCTATTGAAAAATAAGTGGCTCCCCCCCACCCCACCAGGCAGAGTCAATATTAATGTGGGGGTCATAATTTGAACAATCTTGGTAGAGGTCCACTAGGTTATGCCACATTCCAAATATCTTAGCTCTATGCCTTCCTGTTCTTGAGGCTTTTAAAGTTTTGCCTTTCTGTTGCCATAGCAACCAGAGTTCTGCAATGGAATTATTTGAACAACTATAAAGGGCTTCATGCAAAGAGCATCCCTGCCCAGTTATATCATCATTGGCGTAGTGGTTTCACAGGAGATGTCGTTTGAAGGAAAATGCTAATAGAAGTACGATGTATGCCTGGCGAGTTAAAAATATGATTACAAAATGTACCAAATCTAATAAAATTCTGACAACTGATTTCAAAGAATTTTTTTTTCAAAAGATTAATTGTACCACAAAAAATTTAACTCTGACAATTAGTTTCTATAGAAAAAGGATTTCTAAATTTCCATATAGACTGTATAAGACAACTTCAAAGGACTATAACTCTCTGATTTAAGGGCAATCTGACTGAAACTAGATGAGCCTCAATTCCCCATAGTAGTGAACATTTCTATCATGTTCTATCATATTTCTTACACATGGTGTCAAATGGACGGACAATGCCAAACTAATATCACTTGTTAGGGTGACGCTATTTCTGCATGGTTTTGCTGCTCCGTCTTCCTTGATATTTAGCATAACTTTTGTGGCTTACCTTGGTATAACATAGACTTGTGAAGCAGAGAAAATGTCCTCCTCCTTCTGCATGACTACATTATGTACTGGGTCTGCCCAATCATAGGTGGACTTGTATCTCTTTGCATACACAGGTGTCTGAAGGTATATATGACAACACTCCAGCTAGTTTGTCTTAACTACATGTGACAGTGTACAGGAAGGAAACACAACAGATCAAAACTGGAGTAGCTTTATTTGTAACTGGTTTTCAGTCTGATATAGACCACTGTCAGTTTAGAAATCATCATTGTCAGTTTAGAAATCATCGGGATATAAATATGAAAAACTAAAAAATTGTACAACAAAATTGATGTTTGTTACTAAAAATAGTATTTATTGTGTCAAAACAGAATGTCTGAAGCATGAATAGATAACAGTCATTAGTGTTTGACCCCATTTGCCCACCAATCGAATTGCTCAGATTTTCAAATAAACGTCTTTCTTTTTTATCAAAACTAACAACTGAAATCACTTAATTTATTAAGAGTTCGCTCTAACTAGAAAGCACTTTAGCTCCTCCCAAAATCACAGACCAATACACAAATAGGTCTGTGCCACAATACATGTTGTTGGCTATGCAAAAAGTTAAACAGTAAGTAAGTTAGGGTTTCTTAATTGTTAAAATTTGACTATATATAAGGTGAGCATTCTCCACTTCTGGTAAGTATAACATAACACAACTTTGATAAAAATTAAGTCAAAAACAAGGTTACTAGAAAGTATTGAGTTTTTAACCATCAAGGCGTCATTACAATTTATAACTGTCTGCCAGCGCCAAAACTGAGCACCTGAAGGCAATGGAAACATACCGCCATTTAGTATGCATTCTCCAGTATGTAATGAGTGTGAAATGAGTGTTGTTTACCTGTACTTTGCTGGTGTTGTTTAGGACCCGCTGTGACAGCGACTGGTTAAACCTGTTACCGGGACTGGTCACCTCCAGTTCTTCTTCTGGCGACCTGAAATAAACATGATACTGTACTGACCAAGCTTAAATTCTGAAAGGGCTTAACCATTTTGTTCAGTGTGGACAATAACATCTGTTACAGTAAGTCTGTTGTTGCCCCTTTATATAGTCAATATAAGCTGAAAATAATATCACATCTTTCACAGATTTTAAGAATCTCTGTAATGCAAAAGTTTACAGGAAACTGTCACATGACTGCTCCGTTCATACTTTACTGAAAAAATTCATTGAAGGATATTTAAATATAGACACTGATTGTAATGAACTTCTACACCAAGTGACAAGATTAAATGGCAAAGTGTGGTGCTCTATGCAAATCAGTAATAACTGTCATTTTTATTCTTGTACTGCTACCTGTTGATTTGAATATAACATTGTCAAAAAGGTCCCCGTAACACTGAAGAGGTCTTGTTTTACATAGTTGCCGCCAGAAACTGAAATCATTACCTCCCAAACTTGTTGCTTTAATGTACCATAGAAATCAAAATTACTTTTGGCACTTAACATCTGATAAAAGAAAACCATTGTACTAAGTCTTTGCTGTGTTGATTTGGTACAACCATTGGAAAATAATGTAATTGTAAGACTATTGCTCTCTGATGGGTAACAACTTGTTACTAACAAGACGATGTTTATCATTAGAAAATATGCATATTGTTTGATAAATGCAGTGTATACCTTATATGATATATGTATGCAAACAAATTTGTACTTTTCAGACCTGACATCAACCCTGTTGGCACTGAAACGATTTTAAATGGATGGATTCCAACAGGCAATAACAGCTTTTAGACAGCAACTCGAGTGATTTAATTGGCATTACAACTGACACAATTACAAGTGGCGTGTCACTGTATGTAGTACATATCAATGTGTGGTTTTCACATCAAAGTGTCACCTTGAACTTTGAGCTAAGAATGTTACTGTTCTGGCCAAAAATATCTTTCTACGACGCTCTACACTTTTATGAAGTTCAACTGAAATCCCATACACAGTTATCCAGTTAAGATTGAAAGGTTTTGAACACCAAGTATGACCTTGACTTTTCAGCTGAGATGCTTGCATTGTGCACAATCTTCCCATCATGCCGTCAGACTGAGACATTAACAGCTGGACAGTCAAACCTTCGAATGGACTATTTACCTTTCTCTGGGTGCACAAAAATCTTTATGTAAAGAATACATGGATCATACCACACAACAGTTAGAACATTGAAAATATCAATGTCATTTCCCATTTGTTAAATTTCAGGTCCTATATTTTTTAGCACAAATATTATTAGCGCAATTTCAATATTTCAAAGTGCAACTTGATTAAATGCAAATTTTCTTGTCTGTTATACTAAGTCTGACTTTTTGAAACAGAAAATTACAAGAATCAGATCATTATCTCAAGAATGTAGAAGTAGTATAGAGTGCAGAACATTTAGGTTGAAAAGGTGATTTGAGTGCAGGAAGCATATATAGTTTGGAGATGTCACTAAATATAACATATTTATATACGAGTAAGCATTTCATTCGACTGTTTTGCATACTCAGCATTCAATTAAACCTTTGTACCAAATGATTCCCCACGTACAATATACATTTTATTTTACTATTTATGGCCAGGAAGGGAAAGTGTCATGATTCATGAACACTGCAGTATGATTATATTAGCGTTTATAGTATCAGCTTTACAGCATGACAGACGGATTACTGTCAAATAATAGAACAATGTCACAATCTACACAACTGATGTCAACTGGACTTCTGTGCAGGGGGCAGTTTAAGTAGTTGCTTGAAGTTTATTATCTGCAATGTGAAAACAAACTAACCACAGAAATAAATAAAATGTTTTTTCAAAAGTTAGTACAGTGGAACTTCCGAAAACCGGACCTTCCAAATACCGGAAACTTCTGAAAAACGGACGATTTGTTAAGTCCCGAAATTTCCTCCTCTATTTTGTATGTAAAACATACTTCCAAATACCGGAACTTCCAAATTCCGAATATCGGACGATATTTTCGTAAATTTTAACTTATCTCAGTACAAATTGTCTTCCAAAAACCGGACACTACAAACACTTGGATCATAAATTAATTGCTTCCAGCAAAATGATTGCCATTGGTTGGTCAATTAACGGTTATCGTTTATTTTGACACGTGTTAGAATCACAACCTGTCAATCAAAGGATTAAGAATGTAACATAAGACTGTAATTATTAGATAATGATATCGAATAAAAGAAAGGATCCAGGGATTAATGTTAGGTGAGTGAAAATTGTGAACATTTATTTTGGCGAAAATATAAATAAAACAAATTGTATCATTTTGGAAAAAATGCCCGAGACAACTCCAAACGTCAGTAGAATTAAATGTCCCCCCTCCCTAAAGGACAGAATTAAAATAATTTGTGAGTCTGAAGTGGTTCCAAAACCAACTCTTGAGGTGTGCGTTTTATTTTGAAATTTATTTAACATGATATTGATCGAAAAATTTTCTTCAAGTACAAATGTATCTTATTTTCCCGGAACACGTCGCAATTTCAATTTTGTTTGAGAACAGTGTCCTGTATATTCCATTTCGTGCTGCAATATGTTAAACAAGGGTTACAATCTCTTCTATGCTTTAAAACCTAAGGACTTTTCAAACCATGAAGAACCTTTGCTTATCTCTCCCTTTATCAGTCCAAATGACCCTACACTTCCAAATACCAGAAAATTTCAAAAACCGAACTTTTCTGCAGGTCCGGTCAGTGTTCGGTTTTCGGAAGTTCCACTGTAGATGTATTTGAAACTGGATAATATAACACAGTATACAAGTCACTTTCAGTTGTAAATTACTTTCAAATACATATATACAATCAATATAATGAACAGTGTATTGTTTTATCAATGTTATGGTTGCAATAAGGGTTTTGATTCCTAGGTAGTCTAGAAATGTGGACAGACATACCTTAAAGTTAACAGTGTAATACAATAATGAGTAAAGATTTGAATGACTGTTTAAACTAGATGCCCATGTGCAACATGTCCCGCCCGCCAGCTGTCAAAGGGGCTAACTCCTTACTAAGTAGAGATAGGTCAAAAAACACCTAATTATTGGATGTAGCATGCATGTTGTCCCACAGAAAAGTGGTCTCAGTTGTTCTCTACGGCCAGTAATAAAAAAGTTACAATATAAGCTATTTATAGTAACAACAAAGGGAATAATTCTAAAAAAAGGGTAGCTCATGGTGGTGAACATTTGTACCAAGTCATATCAAAATCCCTCCATGCATGAAGATATGCTCCAGACAAAGATATTCTTGAATTTGACCTTTAACCTCACAGTGTGACCTTAGACCTAGGGAACTGGTTCTTGCACATGATGCCTCGTCTTATGGTGGTGAACATTTGTGCCAAGTAACATCGAAATCCCTCCATGCATGAAAAAGAAATGCTCCGGACAAAGTCATTCTTAAATTGTTCTTATATCTGACCTTAGGCCACTAAGTGTGACCTTGACCTTGGGACCTGGTTCTTGCGCATGACACTCTATCTCATGATGGTGAACATTTGTACCAAGTTAAAACATAATCCCTCCATGCATGAAGTAGATATGCTCCAAACAAACCTTGGACCTGGTTGTGCATGACACTCTGTCTTATGATGGTGAACATTTATTTAAGAATCCCTTGATCCATGGATAAATTACAGCCTGGACAAACTAAACTTGGACGCACGCACGCACAGACGCATGCACACACATACACCAAACTGCCATTTGGACAACTATAAAGAGCTTTTGAAAGCGGCTTGACAAAAATAGAACAGAATAACTTTGCACACATCTTGTACTTAATTAGGTACCAGATATCTAAGCCATATCTTCAGATGGCTGATTGTAATATTTCCCATCAATTTAAAGTAAAATTTTGTCCAAAAGTGCATACATTTCAGTCAGAGTGCAAAAATTTCAATAATATCAGTGTTTTTTTTCGACCTTTCTTGGTGCTGGCTTTAAGTGTGTCTATTGCAGTTAAGATTCCTTCTGTGTGGTATACTGGCACATAACAAACTGACATAGTTTTCAAAAACAGCCTAATATCTTAAGTTTGTCTACAGGATTGAATATCTCTTTCAAGAGTTACATGTAATAACAAAACCTGGCACTTCTTTTTAGGATGTTCACATGCAGATACTATAGGGAGTTGAGTTGTTTAGTAAACACTATAAAGGTGAAAGGTCTGCACATCAGGTTTTACTACTTGCAGGGCATTCATTTGTCTGAAGTGTGTAGTCATGGCCCAAAGACTACCTTAGCATTCATTATGAACAAAGTATAAAACAAGCATATAGTTTTATATAGACCTGGGCAGTATAAAACAAGCGTACAGATCTATCAAGACCTGGGCAGTATAAAACAAGCGTACAGTTCTATAAAGACTTGGGCAGTATAAAACAAGCTTAGTTCTATAAAAACATGGGCAGTATAAAACAAGCCTATAGTTCTATAAAGACTAGGGCAGTATAAAACAAGCTTAGTTCTATAAAGACCTGGGTAGTATAAAGACATGGGCAGTATAAAGACCTGGGCAGTATAAAACAAGCTTAATTCTATAAAGACATGGGCAGTATAAAGACATGGGCAGTATAAAAGAAGCTTAGTTCTATAAAGACATGGGCAGTATCAAAGACATGGGCAGTATCAAACAAGCGTACAGATCTGTAAAGACCTGGGCAGTATAAAACAAGCTTAGTTCTATAAAGACATGGGCAGTATAAAACAAGTGTACGGATCTGTAAAGACCTGGGCAGTATAAAAGAAGCTTAGTTCTATAAAGACATGGGCAGTATAAAACAAGTGTACGGATCTGTAAAGACCTGGGCAGTATAAAACTAGAACTGCCGCTGTCATGGCCTGAATACCCCCGCATACCGCTTTGTCAGAATCAACAGTGGTTATTTACAGCTCAAGGAGGACCTCCCTGTTAAATCTGAGGGTAGTAAGCCTGTGCATTGCCTAGTTATGTATACTACATGTTTTTAGTGGCAAAGATCAAAGTGACCTTTACCTTTGACCTACTGACCTAAAACTGAAACTGCCACTGCATGACTTGAACCCTCCCCCCTTCATGCAGCTTTGCCTGGGGGTGTTTTATGATGAATACAATTATGTGAACATAATTGTATGCTTCAAATGTGAAAATGGAAAATGTAGATGGAGAATGAAATGTTAATACTCACAAAATGATCTTTGAATGAAATTACAACTGCAGAGTTTATAAATGGTGAAATGGTATAGCTACACCAAGCACAAAGTGGTCACTGTAATAGGTAGGTATCATATCAGTAATTATTCCTGCTGGATCAAAGTTTATATATACGTTGTCAATAACTCCTCCTTTCCTATGGGTTGGAGTGTTAAAACATGTCAAATATGTCTTAAGTTATTGGGCGGACAAGCTTTTTGAAGTCAAGGCCCCTGTGACGTTGACCTTTGACCCGGTGACCTCAAAATCAATAGGGGTCATCTACTAGTCATGACTAACCTCCATGCCAAATATGAAGACTGTGCATCAAAGGAATCTTAAGTTATTGGGCGGACAAGCTTTTTGAAGTCAAGGCCCCTGTGACCTTGACCTTTGACCCAGTGACCTCAAAATCAATAGGGGTCATCTACTAGTCATGACTAACCTCCATGCCAAATATGAAGACTGTGGGTCAAAGGAATCTTAAGTTATTGGGCATACAAGCTTTTTGAAGTCAAGGCCCCTGTGACCTTGACCTTTGACCCGGTGACCTCAAAATCAATAGGGGTCATCTACTAGTCATGACTAACCTCCATGCCAAATATGAAGACTGTGGGTCAAAGGAATCTTAAGTTATTGGGCGGACAAGGAAAAACCGACGGACGGCCGGACGGACGGACAGACGGACGTCCGGACGGACGAGCTGATTCCAGTATACCCCCCTTACAACTTCGTTGTGCGGGGGTATAACAAGCTTAGTTCTATAAAGACCTGGGCAGTATAAAACAAGCGTACAGTTCTATAAAGACCTGGGCAGTATAAAACAAGCTTAGTTCTATAAAGACCTGGGCAGTATAAAGACATGGGCAGTATAAAACAAGTGTACAGATCTTTAAAGACATGGGCAGCTGAACAAAGATACAGAATTGTCATAAACATTTTTATTGACTATTTTTAGAACCATGTAAACAATAATTTACTTACAGACATTGTTTTGGTTCACATACATTGCTACTATTACAATGTTTTTTTGTCTCACTATCCCAATATTCTGGCTACAAATTTTGCACTGACTTACCACGCCTGCTTAATGTACATGTTGAAGGTGTATGAAGATACTCTGACAGGTTTTACCAAGACCATCAGATAATGCAGACAAGTAGCAAATTATGTATTTTCACAGCAGCGTGAAATGGTTCAGTACCTCAGTCCACCACAATGATAGGCTGGGTTACTTAAAACAATATATGCTTTTGTACAAATCTATGCATGACTGAAAAATGAACGTAAATGTGGCAGCAATTATACAAATGTATCCACCTGCACAGAATAAAATGGAGCAGGCATAGATATAAAATGCTACTATATATAGAGATATAATGCTTCTTTTATTGTTTAATTTAGCCTTGAATTGTGTCCTAGTTTGTAACAATTCAGTGGTATAAAAGTCTGCCCAGAGAAGAAAATATAATTTTACATGGACCTGATCGGGGCCTTGAGTCAGTTTTTTTCCACATAGCTGTGTTCACATAACACAAACAAGAGGGCCATACATGATCACTCACCTGGCTACCATTGCCTATAAAACAAGTTCAGCAATAGCAGAAAGGGTCAGTTGTAAAATCAAGTGATCCATTTTGACTTTGTGCCAGACAAGTTTTAAAAACACGCATTTAAGTGGTGTGGACATTTCATTTGCTTTTGACCCAGTTTAAAATTTTTTGAAGCCAATTTTTGCACTGACTGCTTCAAGCACTAGGCCTGCTATATAAGTAACTTCTAGTGTGACATATTGGCCTACCTACTCCTTGCAAACAAGGCTCTCATCTTTAAAGCTCACCATTGTTTTAAGTAGAAAATGTGGTCTCAGTAAACAAGTGACAACACTGCTACAAGATTTCCACTAAATGAAATCCTCAAATTTAAAAGATGAATAAAGCGGCCACAAAGGTGACAGGGTAGTGAGCTATAACCTTATGTTTAAAGTTTGTTTACTTCCATTTTTGTTATTGTATGAAAGGAAGTGGTATTTCTTTCTTTGTGTTTGTAACATCAAAGAATCAATTAAATGTGCAAATATCAAAAGATCATCCCCAGCATTTAAAAAGATATTTGTTAGACACCCACATACAATGCTAAAGGCCATGCTGGTAATTAATTTTAGTCCTCATGACTTGTTTACTGTATCTTTTATTGCTGTTTCTAATTTCTATGTTTTTTTTTAATTTATAAACAGACGCTTATGTGTGACAATTCAAGTTTCCAACATCATGATGCTTCTTTCTTATATCCTGCATGTCAGACATAGGATGGTAGGCAAACTTTTGTCCTTTGTGACACCCTTGGATTCAATCTGTTATTTTATTGTGTCTTTGTTCTGTGCTTTGTGGTGTGTTTGCATTATTGTATATGCCTATGTATAGTTTATACTTAGGCTGATATGTGTACCTTGGCTGCTGCATTTCCTTTCAGTTCTTCCTTCTGTATGTATGTATGTTGTCTTTGATGGTGTTTAGAGATTACTTCCCTTTTCTTACATTTATGTACTATCCATAAAGTTGTTAAACAGGATGATAGTCAAACATGTGCTAAACACTGAAGCAGTCAGTTAAATGATATATTTATGTCTAGAGATACAGGTGTTTTTAACATAACAGGTGGTTTGGGATACAAGACTCACTGCCTTAGACAGGTATCCACCTAATCCAGGTTACCACCTACACAAAATAAAGGTGTCTTCTAACTTCTTTCCAGTGACATGAATTTTTGTAAAAGTTTTCATTCCAACACTTGCTCTACTGTTCTGGAATTAATATCATTTATACGAATTAATACTCATTCAAGTCTGGTATATTTGGAATATGTCTGAAGATTCTGAGCTGATGTTTCTCTGCTCTTGACTGTCTTAGGTCAAGCTTAAAGTAAGTACAATGAGCTACTACCAAGACTGCTTGTAGCACCTCTTTTAACTGTACATCAAGCTCTGCAGTCATGTTAAACAGCAGGTGGAACATGACAGTACACAACATTGAGGAGATTTCTATGCAGACCTGCCATTAACTGGCCTCAATTATGTCATCATCAGATCAAGAGTCCAGCACTAACTGCTAGGTGCATGATACTGAAAGAGTTCTTTTTATAAAAATTTGATGTACACATGCAGATTCTGAATTTAATCTTTATTCTATATATGTCCCTCTTCTGGGCCAACCCTGTTACAGAAAGAATGTGGGTCAGTATATGTTAACAGTAATCTGTTTGCTCACCTCTATTTCTTCAATACGAGAGACACAGAATAAATATATTTGACACTGAACGAGTGATAGAGGAACAAATTCAAACACATGTTCTCTCAACTGGCAGCCCCAATGATGATGTCAATGCCAATGCAGACTATGATTTAAACCATTTTGGTTTTCTGAGACAGTGGTCATGTCAAATTTGAGTCTTGCTTTGTGAAAGCTTTTATTATATTGTTGCACTGACAAAAAATCATCATTTTTCAGTTTAAGCAATCACAATTACTGTGTTTCTAGTAAAAAGTAACCTGTAAATTATACAAACTTGGGACAGTTTTCAATTATCCCAACATGCTGTATACATGTCAATTAAGATTAAAATAAGTAACTACCTGAATTGTGATATGACTGACGGAAACCTGAGTGGCGTACGCTGACTCGAGTAGATGTCAGTCAGGTGGTCTAGTGTCGACATGTCATCATCCACAGTAGCTAGCTTGTCTAGCAACTGTCGTATCACCTTCCTTGCTCGCCGACTGGTCAGGGATCCTCCATTAGCCGGTGCCTTCATGTAAAATAAAGTCAAGTTTGGAACAAAACACTCCAAATAACATACTTCATTGTTTACCATAATACACTGTGAAGTCACCATAGTAATACATGCCTAATATTGCTTGAAAGTTTATCAATTCTGCAACATTTAAATGATGATTTTGACACTATTTTGTAGCAGATCAGCAGACCTTTTAGATTTTTCAATACTTTTAGAGTACCACAACAAAACTACCCTCTTTTGTAAGTGCACACGAGAGCCAATACACCACTGTGTCCATTTTAACCTGAATTAGTCAGCTGACAGTTTTTTTTTCTTTTTTTCATAATATCCAAAACAGTCTCTTCACTTTTGAAAGCAATTACTTGCTTCAAGTTGCCTCCTTTGTGATGTCCCTAGCCTGGATTTTCTCTACGAAGGTTTCATTACATAAAGCTAATGCCATCAAGGTTTCTCTCCTACATGTGATCTTACCTTATCTGGTGTAACAGTGACATGTTTGTCCAATTTGTCAATGATGACAGCAATCTGTGTATGTAACTGTTCTGCCACAGACTCTACACTTGAGTTCCGGATTTTACTGTCCCTACACTTCAACATCTCTTTCTTGATAACGTTCACAGTCCTACGACAGGCTGATCTATAAAAAACATACACAAACCCTAGTAATCTTACAAATTACTGTACATACATTATCATTGTATCAATATAAGTCTCACATATAATTAAAGCATATTCTAAGTATATTCTGATCTCCAATCAGCAGTGTATACCAGTGATAGTATACCTGTATAGGAGATGCAGACCTGTCACATTCATAGTAACTTTTATATACTGATGAATAAATCTGATTAATAAGGGCTATAAAACAGTTGTGTGCACTGAGATGCTATGAGCACTGGTGATTTTAACTCAAATGTTAACTAAAGGGAGACAAATCATTAAAATTCAAGTTATCAAGAAAAAGTATTGGTTATCTTAGTCTGGTTCCCTGTCGTACTGGCATGCTACAGTATGTCAGGCAAAGCTCAATAATGGCGGCACCCAGTGTATGCTCAAAAGTATACTGTTATATAGTGAAATGATAAAAAATTTATCATTCAAAACTAATATGTTAATTTGAAAAAGTTATTGACATAGTTTTAAAGGGGGAAAGGGGGGGAAGGGTTTTTAAAGCTCAATCGTGAACGTTGTAAACGGTTGAAAAAGAGTTTGACTAGCAAGTGTACTATATTTCGGACAAGTTACTTCAAGATGACCTTTCGGATATGTTTGATTTTTTTTTGTATTTCTTTTTTTGCCATGTTCGAGCCTAAAAATGTTAAAATTAAGAAAAGAAAACGAAAAAACAAAAAACAGAACTGGAATTGTGTCCAAAGGACGGGGGGGCCCCACCGGCGCCCCCATGTGCAGATGTGGGGGGTGTGCTCATAAACAAGAGCAAGCATATCTGTATGTAAAATTTTTATGTATGTAAGATTTTTATGTGGAACTTTTTCATTCCACTGTTTCATTTCTGTACATATACCTAAAATGATCTACAGGTAACCTTATGTACAGTTAAATTAAATTACAAATGTAAAATTTATATGTTCAATTATTTATATGGTATATAGTGGGAAAAAATCAACAAGGAAGGGCCATAATTCTGTTAAATTTGGTCGCAACAAATTTATATGGTATATAGTGAAAAGGGGGGGGGGGGGGGGGGGGGGGGGGGGGGGGGGGGGGGGGGGAATCAACAAAGGGCCATAATTCTGTTAAATTTGGTTGCAACAAAAATTCTTCCTTTACTACCATCTACACATTAAAGCTCATCCCTGGAAGTTTAAGCAAAATCTGCCATCCGGTTTAAGAGGAGTTGGGTTCACAATATTTCTATATTGGGGATTTAATGAAAAACTTAACAAAGGGCCATAATTCTGTTAAATTTGGTTCACCAAAAATTCCTTCCTTTACTACCATCTACACATTAAGGTTGTTCATCCCTGGAAGTTTAAGCAAAATCTGCCAACCAGTTTAAGAGGAGTGGGGGGGGGGGGGGGGGGGGGGGGGGGGGGGTGCGTTCACAAAATTTCTATATGGTATATAGTGAAAAATCAACAAAGGGCCATAATTCTCTTTTTGGCGAACAAAAATTCCTCCTTTACTGCCATCTACACATTAAGGTTGTTCATCCCTGGAAGTTTAAGCAAAATCTGCCATCCGGTTTAAGAGGAGTTGCGTTCACAAAATTTAGGGGGGGGAGAGGGAAAAAAACAAAAAAGGGCTTTAAATAGTTTTTGGGAAAAAATCAACAAAGGGCCATAATTCGTTAAATTTGGTCGCAGCAAAAATTCGCTTTCTTTATTACCATCTAAACATTAAGGTTGTTCATCCCTGGAAGTTTAAGCAAAATCTGCCATCCGGTTTAAGAGGAGTTGCGTTCACCAGATATATAGTGAGGAAAAAATCAACAAAGGGGGGGGGGGCCATAATCGTTAAATTTGGTCAGGGGAAAATTCCTTCCTTTACACCATCTACACATTAAGGTTGTTCTCCCTGGAAGTTTAAGCAAAATCTGCCATCCGGTTTAAGAGGAGTTGCGTTCACAAGATTTCGGGGCGACGGGGGGGGGGGGGGGGGGGGGGGGGGGGAAGTGGGGGTGGGGGGGGGGGCAAGCGCCTGGGGGGTATGCACCCCACTTTGTGGGGGCATAAAAAAAAGAGAAAAGAAGTGCAGCCGGGGGGGGTGGGATTTGGACCTCGCCCATAAAATTACAGCGCCAATGACTACCTACTGAGCCATGGGGAATGATCTTAAAAGTGTCTGCTTAAATAAACAATATATTCAATTCCTATATATAGAACAGCTGCGAACATAACAGTATATAGACTAAATATCCGAAAAGCCAATGAATATTTACCACGTCCGAAAACACGGCTATTTTTCCTGTTTTTTTTTTTTTTTTTGTTTATTTTTTTTTTTTTTATATTTTGCTTTTTTTTTTTTTTTTTTTTGGTCAATCAAATATTATTAGCAATTTACAATGGGTTTGTATGACAAATCACATGCGCAAGGTTTTTGAATGATCAACTCCTACATAAAACCCCCTATTAACTCAATGTAAAAAAGATTGCTAGTGGTGGGGGGGGGGGGGGGGGGGTGGGGCCGCCCCTGCTTGTCAACGTATGGGTAGGGGCAGGTAACACCAGACTATGGTTACCTTATCATATCAGTACAATAAGTGTATGTTCCAACAATAGGACATACCTTGGATCATCATCAGTAATCAAGCTGGGTTACTGAATCTAAACCCTATTGTGCACGCAGCAGACAATCTACCTTCTCACTAGTATAAATGTAATCTTTTCATGGTCTACCCTGTACCATTTTAAGTGAGTAAAGTTTCATTAAATATCTATTTATGGTACCATTTGAAGTTCTGAAATGAAAGAATCCTGCATAATATTGTCACAGTTAACAAAACGTAAGTTATTCATACAACAGCCATACATTTGTACCATTATACAATAGCTGAAAGGTATACCTGATGTTAGGGTCCTCTTCTGTAACAGTTTCTAGTCTATGCATGAGGGAAACAAACTCTCCAATACCCTTCACATGGACACCTAAAGGATGGTTGGGGTCAGGGGCATAACCCTTGCCACCTAGCCGAATTCTCATGATGTATGACGATGCAGTCTGCAACAAATAGTAAGTATACATATACAGATAAGTTTGCCCTTGACACAATGACTAGTTGTTAAAGTACACCTGACATTTTGCAGTGTTAAATCTTCGCGCTTACATGTAACACTAATTGATAGCAATCCTGCGAGTCCTATTATTGTAGAATTTACTGTATAGTCAAATTTAAAGCACATAACTGATGAAGTTTAAGTTGATTTAGAGATCTTAACATTTGTATGCAGGATTAAGGAAGACGATACTTCAGTAAACCTTTTAACATTATAATGTTAACTTAATTAGAATTTCAGTTAATTTTTGCATCCACATTTTTCCAGATTTCATGATATAATGACTTATTCAAATATTCTGTCATTTTGACATTATCACCAGACTTGACACCAGTTGACCCAGTTTCAAGTCCAACCTAGATTTCATAAAGACAATTAAAACAGAGGTCTCTATGACTCTATCATGTTTAACATAGTAACTTTTGGCAGATGGACAGATAGCCTACGGACAAAGAGTGGCTACAAACGCAAACAAAAAGTTCCATGTACTTGACTACTTGTACAACTAATGAGGGCGTTCGGTAGACCCGAGCTCCCGGGTTTTGACCCGTGAAAATTTCGAAATACCCGTATTTGACCTGCAATAAAAACGCCCGACAAGTCATATTTGACACGTAGGAATTTTCATTCATGGGTCGCTTCCTTAGCGTACGTGTCAATCAACTTGTTAATTCCAAACACTCAGGCCGTTGCAACCGTTGACACATCAGAAAGTGAGAACGGAGGCGGAGCTTGTATTTTAATCTTCTTGCTTTCAGTCAATTAGCGACGATCACGCACGTACCCATTGTCTCGGCTTTGATAATGACGTAGTCAACGGATGATTGGATTTAATTGACAAACAATAAACACATGTTCGGCATTGATATATCTGTAAAAGGTGTTGTTAACACACGGCATATAAATGATGCAATCAAAAGAGATGGGGACACTCTTAATTAGAAAATGGTTAGATGTTTGTGCGGCGGTCTAGACAAGTAAATATATTCAAGTGTGTGATTCGTTGTGAGTTCAAATTAATTGTATGAGCGTATTTATATTGATTTATGTGTTGAAAGTTTAACTTGCAAATTGTTATAGACGTAATTTTCACTTCTAACTTCTAAGAGCCTTACTTTTCCATCCTGCATGAAAAACTTAATATTGAAAGATAAATAAATAATCTTTATAAATTCGTGTAAAATAACCTTCAGTATTTGTTAATTCCAATAAAATTGCGGAAAAAAAGACGAGAATTGTGGTTGCTAAAATATGTGACAAATGGGAAACAACGTACATTTGAGCCTGGGAAAGGGATCACCAACTAGATCTATCTAATTTAAGAAATTTTCAAAAATATGACGGTAGAGTTTCAGAACACAAACAAAAAAAATATGATGTACAAGACTGGAAACCCTATGACCCATTGTTCATCCCTTAAAAATGTCACCTTGACTCTTGAAAATTTGACTTTGACCCTTGAAAAGAGAGTCAATGACCCTGAGTTTCAAAGCCTACCGGACGCCCTGTAAATGTATGAAGCTAGACTAAATTGTTTAAAACCACTTTTTAATGCTAAGTAGAATAACTGTAGTATCCTAAACTTAAGGTCGTGGATTTTGTAGCACTGATTTTCTTTTTAGACTCTGATAAGCTTCGATGGTCTCGATAATGAAAGGAAAAAGGCTTAGATTTATTGGCTTTCCAAGACAAATATAACACTGGAAAATGATCTTTGCCCAGCTATTTTGTTTCTACATTAGTGGTAGTGTCCTTCAATCTCATTTGTATCATTATTGTCCAAGTTTTTAAGTTTTCCCAGCCACTGTTACTGTTAACAAATCTTTGGCCATTATTTTAGTTGATTAATCAACAATATGGTCTATCAAACTGTCATAGCAAACTTGTTTTTAAACAAACTGGAAACACTTAACTCACCTGATACATGGTCATTTTCTTTTCCCTGGCTTCATGTTTAAGATCAGTAAACGCTGAGTGAGTTAGCTCCCTTTCTGGCACATTGAAAACCCTGGCCAAGGCAAGTTCCGATCTTGAGTTTACCAGTAAATCAAGGTAGGACAAAAACACTATTCGAACATATGCCTGAAATACAACACTTATACAGTGTTTTTACCTACCATACATATATGATACAACTATATTCATACAATGCTGCTATTGACCCTTACTTAAATATACAACAAAATATATAACAAATATATTCATTTTATTTTACACTTCATAAATATGTTGAAAGTAAGAGTGACCATATTGCAAATGTAACAATAAAAGATAGTAGTAATGTATTCCCTGATAACAATACTTTTCACAAATTAATTTAACAACTAAATGCTTGTGCTTGTGAACTAATTTTATTTTCTTTGTAATTATAAATGATGCAACAACATTTCATTTTTTATTTACTATGACAATTCAACCATTTTACCTCAGTCATTGATGGTGGCTTCTTCACTGTACTAAAAGGAATGTCTGAATCTAGTATTGTTGCTAAGCAACTGTTGTCAACAGTTACAGAAATATCCTCCTCACTGTCTAGGGGAACTTCAACACTCACTGATTTCACAACCTTCCCAACACACAGGAACTCTATCATTTTCCTCTAATAAAATAATAAAAATATCAATTTTTAATGATAATATACCCTATTATTGATGACAAACTAAATAACCTCCAAAACATAAATAATATTATTTTTGGAAGTATCATAACTTAACGTAAAAGTTTCAGCTATCCAATCCCAGTCATTATCAATAAAATCAGCGGTTTATAATATACTGCAGTACCGTTACCCATTCAATAATCTATGTAGAGTTGTTGTTGTACAATTAATGGGTGGATTTGATTTATTACAGAAAGCCTCTATACTGATTAATTGTGGTTCTTCTTTGAAATTATATTAATTTATCATTTTACGTTCATTGAACACATATTCTATGTTTCGAGAATATAATAATAGATGTAGGGAGTGCCCCTTTAAATGTAATTATCATTCCAATATTCTATTTTTCATAAAACTGAAAATCTTGTGATATAAATTTATTTTATGCCAACCTCATGGAACAATGTATTGAATCATCAACAATATTATACAATTACCTCCAAGACAGACTTTGGTGGATCAAGAATGATAAAGTTTTGTTGTTTTATCTGCTTCTGCAGCTCCTCATTTCTCTCACATTCCCCTTTCAGCACACTGAATACATCACATGCATCCTTGTAGTTACAGTCTGCTAGATATTTCTCATACAACTCACATATCCCAGTCTCCTTTGTACAGGAAGTGATGTCATAGTGATTCAACAGTTTCTGGTTGATTATGTCTTTTGAAGCCTGCATCACAATACTTGTTTCAACATCAAAATCTCCTGTTTCCTAAAGTAATCAAAGAATTTATGAAAATACACAAATAAGAAATGATGATTTATCTCCAAAACCATTATTCTAAAAAGCTGCAATTTCTCATATTTTGATGAGAAAAACTGTCTGAAAATAACATATTTTTGAAAGAATACTCAAATAAAAATGTTCCAGTATAAATTCCTGTTAAGTTTATCTGTAACTGAAATTATATGCTTCCAAATTATAAAGTGTTACAACGCTTTTGAAAATCATAATATAAACATAAAGTGTAGCGGTGCCGTTAAACCAAACCTACCAACATTTTCAATGGAAATCTGCCAATTGCTACCTATATTTTTACTTATGTTGTTGATTCTAGTCATAACTTTTACATTTTATGTTTAAGTATATCATTTTTTTATTTTTTATTTTTTTCACCAAAATCTGTGAGTGACCAGTTTTAAATGTAATAACCTAAATGAGAGACAGAAGTTAACTACGCACAATTACTTATTTATCTTGAATACAGCAATATGAACCACATCTTCACTGAAACTGAAATCACTGGCTGCTAATCAATTGTCTTTTAAATATAAATATAATCATTCTTTAGAAGTCTTTAAATCAAAAGTAAAGCACTGGTTTATACTGGGTTTGGCATCATTTTTTATGTTTCAGTTACCACCATGTAATGATTATCAGAAACACTTAAATTATTCACTGTGTGCTTTGACTTTCATATAACAGCTAACATGGCTAATAGCCAAAGCCTAAAATGTCATCAGCAAGTATTTTATCACAGCACATATAAACTATCTAACGTACTCTGGGCAATAAAGGAAAAAATACTGTAAGACACTGATATATATTATTGACATTGCCACAAAATTTGTAACTGAATGTGGTATATTCCCTGCTTGAGGAATGAAATCAGTTCATCAACATACCTGCTTGTTTTTCTCGGCAAGACATAACTGTATGGCAATAAGCTGATCCATAGGTGAGAGCATGGTGACACGGTCATTCTGTAGGAGGTTGTGTCTCCTACACAGTGATATGAAGTACTGTGGATAACCCTGTACATCTGTCAGACCTGTCAGTTGCCTCTTGCTGCTGATAACAACTGGATCTTTGTTGTCTAAAATTTATGACATAATGCAGTATTAATTGCAATATGAAAATGCAGAAAGAGTCTTCACATTAAATGTATATAATTAATCTCCCTTTCTGAATTTATTCAGTTCATAAAACAGCAGTGCATGGTGCGGTACACACAATAGTGTGTCATTGTCCTTTTACAATCATTTTTATCATTACAAAGAGAAATCCTCAATTCTTCCTCTATGGAACCAAACTTTTCAGACTTGTCATACCTTTTTGTTGTGATAATACTAAATATCCAGTCAACCAGCTGAGCTCATAAAAACTGTTTAAGAGTTCATAGTCTGGGTAAAATTTCAGTGAGCACCCACATGAATGATAGTATTTTTCATACTCTCAAAATTGAAAGACTGACAGATCCATTTTGAAAAATACAGCAGCTCAAGATCACTGAAGACTTTAAAAAAGGTTTACTAATGAGAATACCTTTGATGATCTGACTGGTTATTGTATCCAGACTGTTTCGAACAACGTCAACATCACAACTTAACAAGAGGTACATGGAACCAGCTTCATCACTATGGTTGCAGCTTTCTGGATTTTCTGGCATTGTGGATGTTCCTCTACAAAATAAACAGGCAATCAATGCTTTATTTAAATAACCTTTTAAAACCTATGGCCCCTAATAAACATATTTGACAAACTTTACTCTGCTCATATCTGAAAAGAGAATAAAACACAACATGCAATAGCATTTATACCTATTTTAGGCATAATAGCACTACACTAGTCACTATATACAATATGGGTGTGTGGTTCTATTTTAAACAGGCATTTTAAAACATTGGCTTTAAGCTATGTACAGGCTAATCAAAAACAAATATAAAAATAGTGGGTCAGCATTTAAAATTTGGTAGTCAAAAGCCTAATTCATTCAGCTCATCAGTTTTACCTGATTTTGGGATCTGTTATTTTATAGTTGCCAAACCTCAGAAGAAAGCCAAAGGGCCCATCAAAAAAAAGGATCACGCTGGCTTAAACATCAAATTTAATGCGACTAAGAAGCCAGAATCTTCTTTCCTAGCTTAACTAGTATGACTTCAAAGGTAAAACCGATTTTACAAGCTGATATTTTTGTAGCTGTTCGCCATCTGACTATTAAAAATACAGGACAGAAAAAAATCAGATCTATAAAAACTGAAGTGGCTAGGAAGTCTGTTCTATATTATCATAACTATTATGATTTGATCATACACCAATTTCATTGCTCTTTTTCAATTCCAGCAAGATTGTCGTATGGTGTTCATTTTATTCCAAGGATGTAACTGTGTAAGAACTTAAGAAGTGGACAAATACTTTTTTTCTAAAAAACAAGTTTTTGTCTAACAAACTACAGCATCGTCTTATTTAAATACGACTTAAAGACTTTTGCTAAACGTTTACTGAAAACAGCACTGAGTCTGATTGAAGAAAACAGCACCGAGTCGGACTGAAGACGATAAAAAGTAGTTTGTCATTTAATTTCGCGACTACATTGAAAATGTTAATTTATAATTATGTTGCGTAAATTTACTTTGCAAATCTTTTATAAACGAAGACTCAACATAAGATTCTTACGTTCTTCTCTGTCCTTTACTAACTTGCTAGTGGCTGATTCAAATAATGCGATTTTCGATAATTTCTTTACTTTGTTTACGTTTCACCAAAATTAAATTTGGCTCCAAAACGTCATGCGCTAGACTGGCCAATCAAAATGGTTTAGTAAAGCGGAAATTCGGAAAGGAAACTAAAGTTTAATAATTATAACAAAAAGGACCCTCTATATAGGTACTTACCTTTCACATAGTTCTCATATCGGGTCGTACCGACTATACCTCGAACGAGGATGGTGGACCTAATAAGCACAATTACAAACAAAAATAGTTCTCATAGTACGCGCCAAACCACAGATGTATGGAGTAAAGACACACCGTCCAATCTAATACTGGTCCCATGTTGTATGGGACATATAAAAATACATATAATATTATACACTTTCACCATAAACATGTGATCAGTAGTTAACTTTTAGAATAAGCAAAGTTTCACCAAAATACCCAGTGATTTAATTGGTTAGCTTGCATACGTTTGTTCGATGTATTTAAAGCTACTGCAGTAAGCAGGGCCGTAAAATCCAGACCCAAAGCATATGTGTGCCAAATATGTTCCCATGTGAAAGCTTAATAATATAGCTTATTAAGGCCTATGTTAGTGTGTTCCCTGTTGGTACTGATACTGAGAAGGTTTCAGTTGTTAAGCCCGCAGGTACTTGACAAACACATACTTGTTTGACTTCTATATCCCTGTTTCATAATAAACATTGCTTGCTAACCTTAGAACGTGCTGTAAAAGAACGACAAGACCGCTTTTATCTCTTTGTAGTCGGCATTTGGAATAACTTATCTAGCCGATGACACTTTTTATTTAAGAAATAATAAATGCCTCCCTGTGTTTTATCGTTCAATAAAATATAGTCAGGAATTTGGATGCGTAGTAAGTAAATTACGAGTGCGTAGCACGAGTGATTTAATTTTTCGCATCAAAATGACTGTCTATATTTTATTCAACAATAAAAAAACAGGGAACAATTTATTATTTCGAATCTAACACGTTATTTTCTTTGAAAACAATCCCAAACTTTATTTAGCGCGTAGTAGTACATTATTATAACCTTAAAACGCGAGATACGATTGGACGCACTTGATTACATACGTCACGACGTAACGTCATTTAAGGCACGTCGTCCTTGGAAAAACGTGCTGTATTTCATCGTAAAATAAAATAAATGGCGTTTCCCTATATGTTTATATAGGGAAAGCAGCCGCTTGGGTTAGAATTGATTATGATATTGTTCAAAGTTAATATATACGACGTTACGTCTGTTTAATATTGAAGGCTTCCGCCGAAACGTTAATATAAAAATGATGATATTAAAACGTTGTTGTCAAAATGTGTTGTTTTTTAATGACCCTTCTGATCAAAATACCCAGAAAGTTTGTGCATGTCGTTCTCGACATCCACACGATACATGTACATATGTATATACTGATATAGAAGACCTTTCTGGTCGATCTCTACGTAAATACAGACGAACAGGTAAAACTTGCACATACTTTCATGAAAGACCTTTACTGTCAGACTGTACACCGTAGTTGAAATCAGCATTATTGTTTCATTGTATCATGGTATGTGGATCGAATTGAAAGCTAATACTTAATGTCGGTAAAAAACACGGCATTACGAATTTTTTTAATTTGTAAATACTAGAGTACTCTACTAAGGTTTTAATATGTTTATTCTGCTTGTTACAAAATGCATAAGAGGTTAAAAGATAGGTATAAAGAAAATTAGGCAATTTGGAAATTAGGGGTAGACAATGCTGTCTGGTAAAAAATACTGTCCGAACAAGAAAAATGTGAATAAATAATTAGAAATATAAAGAGATTTCAAGGGGAGCGGATTTTGGAGGCTGTGGAAGTCTTGGAACATTTACATGAAGCTTTAATCGACTCAACGGTAATACCAAGATAAGCTACACTTATTAAACTTACTAGTAATAGAGATATTTTAACAGCAAATGTGGGAGAGAGTTCCGCAATTTTCATTATCCAGAACCAAACACTACATTCTATCTTACAACTGAAACTTTTAGACCAATGTTAACTAGTCGTAGATTATTTTAAAAGCCACTTTATGTCCGAGTCATTGAATTGTTAGTGCAGTACTGCGCAGCATATGTTTTTACAAGCAATGTTTGCAGTCGCGGTGTTTACAAGAGCCGAGCAATGAATTGTTAGTGCAGCGCGGATGTTGTTAAAATGTGTTTTAAACGTTTAAAACATAAATGTAATTCTAACATGCCTATTGTATATTTTTATATTCTAATATGCCTATGGTGTATTTCTATAGTCAATTCGAATGTATTAATATGATTAAAGCACTCGGAAAAGAAGGCGGAGTTTCGGACACTGAAGTAGCTCCTTCCGACTTTTCTAATTTACTCCCGTGCAGAAAATAAAATAATGAAATAGAAATAATATCTGTTTATTTTATGTTTTCCAGTGAATTATAGAGTTTTCTCAGTGAAATAAAAGTGATAATCCACAGTTTTGAAACAATGGATTACCATTTTTATTTTTCACTGATTTTGCAATCTTTAGCCCGGATTTATGTCAGAAAGTATACCGAGCGTTATTAATGCTGGAGACCATGCGACGATGACGTCGTTTAAATGACGTCATTTGCTCTATGTTTTCTGATGACGTTTCCCGCAATTTTCGATGTTTTATAGAAAAAAAAAATAGAGTTTTAACCATAAAATAAACAGAAAAATTGTTGGTATCGGTGTAATTTCACGTTAATTTCACTCGTGAACACCAAAAGTAGTTATTTTCACTCGTGGCTACATATTGGCACATATAGTATGTCTATTTCTATATTTATTTTCTGCAATGGAGTAAATCGGAAAGACCTAAAGTTCTACATCTGAAACTCCACCTACTTTTCCGAGTGCTTTAATCATACTGCAGATTTCATAATAGCGCGCCGTTTCAGTGTTTGTTGCGTATCGATTGAATACAGGTAATGAATGACTAAAGCGTCTGTAGGCGGAGCTACATTTTACACATACGGAGAGCTATCAGATAAAGTGTAGTGAGAAAAAAATATAAATCGGTCATATTGTTTACGGCATTCAATAGTGTTTAGTCGGTGGTTACATACATGTTGCTTGTGTGCTAGAGGGAATATACGCATACAACATGTACGTGTAAATCCGGTACAAGTGTCATTTCACTTACATAATTTTAGTGTAAATATATGTCAAGTAGAATGAATAAAAATATTGTAAATATACATTCTATTTCGCTCTTCTATAAATGATCCGATCGCAATACTTTAATATTATGCATTATAAAATACGACTATACTGATATCTTGTTACAACCGCGCATGCTTTGCACGTACTGTATTTGACTTACAAGAGTGCTAAAATGTTTCTGTCGATGCTCTGAAATCTGTAAAAGCAAGAAATGCAACAACGCACATGTCATCAGAGTCGAAGCGTAAAGCTTACTCAAAAAATGTAGAGCGTTAACCTCTACCGGTAGTCCAACTATCTAGACATAATGCTTGTTTCTTCATGATTTGTATTTTCTAACTTTTGGTGTTTATTTTTTACATCTTTGTTAGCATGACTTTCCTCAATGAATATAAAAAGTAAAATATCATAAAAGTGAAAACTAAAGATATAAATGCGAGGTCTTTTTTCTAGGACTACCAGTACATCACATTGCCACAGTTGACCTATCGCCAGTACAAATGAAATTTACTTTGTTTTATAAGTAGTTTCGTTCACTTAATTGGTGACAATTACATGTACAATCGAGCCAGTTTGATGTTTTCAGTTCGTGTTTATTTTATCGACATACGATTTGCCTTTTCGCAAGTTTGTACAGCGATACATTTACCTGAATCTTAGATGGTACACGGGAGTTTGCTATACCTGTATACTGTGCACAAATATTTACATGCAGAGCGCATGTATAATGTATATAATTTACCATAAGTTTAAAGAGTGGTCACTCAATGATCTAGACATTCTTTTATAAATTTTACGAACGTGAATTTCTGTTTTCTCGTAAAATACAATCGGCAATGATGCAACAAAACAACAGTTATATATATTATACATTTCTAATCACCCTTTAGACAGAATGTCCCGTATGAAAAAATATACAGGAAAGATGATTAAGGGTGCTATATTCTCTGCAGGTTCAACAGTGATTCACGAATATAAAATGTCCTAAAACAGTTCATTCTAAACATCCTGCAAGAAAAGTTCTTGGAATCATGTTTGTAAATAGTTTGTCGTATAAGTGAGACTCTTTACAACCGTGTCTTCTTAGCTCAGCAAACGTTTCAGATACTTAGCCCGAGTTAGCCAAGGACACATTTTCCTCCATCAACATTTTCTTATATGGACTTTATTACAGAAAAGTATAAAATCTTTGTTTCGTGTTGATAGTACAACACGCAATACAGTTCTGTTTCGTTTGTAAAATTTGAATAGAAGTTGTTTTATGAAATAAACTTTCGAAAATAAAATAAATATAAATAAACCAATTTTATCCAAAAAGAATGCATAAGCACTAGATTCATAAAAAAATCAAATAATGTCGCAATTGTAGCTTGAAGATGTGTAAGCTTATACTGTCAGTATAGTAGTCGGTGTGTACGATAGATAAAGGTATCGATTTGGGCGGAGCTAACTACAGAATGTGACATCGACGTCATTTACTACCTGTGTGTAAAGCAAACACTGAAACGGCATGGTATTATGAAATCTGCAGTATTAAATCATAAAATGAGACCAATCATCCTTTGAAGATTTTCGTTAATATATTGAAAAGAAATGAGTCTGTTGATTCCGACCTTTTACCCACTGACCCCAAAAACAGTAGGGATTAAAACTGAAATGTATCAAATACTTTTCATTTACAATACAAACAAGCAAACCAGTAAATATTTTTATGTTTTATTGGCTGTTTCATTATAATTTTAACATTTTCATTTTTTAACATATGTACATGTATACATACTTCCGGTGCAACAACAAACTTGAAACATTTATTCCATTGGAGCTTCAATTTAAGAAGACAAGCACCTGATGGGTAATGAAAACTATGAAAGCTATGACTGTGCAATCTTGTTTTCCTGTCTTCAGTCTACATGTATATCCTTCTCACAAAGTCACATGTATAATGTATATCACTACCATCCATCAATACAGTACTGTTAAGATTAGTCAAGACTTGTTGGTAAAGCTCCTTTTTTACCAAGTCTTAGATGTTACACTGGTTTCAGAGTTTCAACATTCCTTACCTTTGTAACAACTACACAGTGGAAGTTTAGTTCTTTACAGCATGAATTTCTTTTGATAAGCAACATTTGCATAAAGTCATTGAAATTATCTACTTTACTGTAAGGTCAGAGATGTCAGGACAAAATGATTTTCAATCTGTTACAGTTACGGAAAGCAGACAACAGTACGAATTTTTAATATTCTTGTAGACCATTCTCAAAATACAGATCTTTCTGAGGTGCCATATTTATCATCACACAAAATGATGTGTTACTTTAGAGTTGAAAACTTTTTCACAGTGTAGAATTACTACTGCTTAACACATTTATGCTGATGTACAGTATTTTGTGCAATGAAGCACACTGGTTTAAAGTTTAAACACATCATAGTGTAGAATCTGGGGGGATGGTAGCTGATCCTCCATTACTTCAGATTTATTTGCTCTCTGAAGCTTTCTGATAGTCTAATAGTGCTTATTCACATGTAGGTCATACAAGAGACTTAGACATATAGGGGCCATCAAGTTCATATCCAATCTTTCTGTAATAGTTCCTTGTACCAACACCTGAAAAACATTTATAACATTTATATTTTTAATTCACCACATAAGCAGACCTTTGTAAACGTCAGTGTGTGTTTATAAATGTACTTGAATAAGTGTTGTAAGTTTAGTGATAGTATTTTATATCAATATAACTGCTCTAATATTTCTAGTGATGCTCAAGTTAGCTCCCTTTGATATAAACAGCAAATATTTCTGTGACCAGCATTTCCTCAATGTGCCAAGCAGAATTTCAAAGGTATATATCCTCAATATAGAGTAAACCAATCTTCCACCTTCTGAGCCAACTTTATTCAACCACTGTATGTTCATATTTTCTACAGACATAACATCCGAGTAAAACAATGGGTTTACAATCTAAAGTATGTGACAGGTACTGTCTACAGGGACAAGCACACCTACCAGAGATGACAGCAATTTTATGTGAGCCATGTTCCTCCGAGGCTATTCTTTCAGCTTCCTCCATCAGTAACATACCAAAACCCTGCAAAACACAAATTTATCAATTTCACTTTTTTCTTCAGAGGTAATACCTGTTTCAACAGTCTTTCAGTTATTTACAGGCAGGCAGCTTATCTAGCCGTCATTTCTAGGAAAGATCAGAATAAAACTCCCATCTTCGACTAGAAACAGCCAACTTCCTCACAATAAATCAGGCAGGTCGTGGGGCTCATACCATTGAGCTGCAATGGTTAACATCAATGTAGAGAAACAATGTCTTCAAATTTGAATATGGCTGCAGAAGCAGGGAATGAATTCAAAGAAGCTTGTGAAGGCATCTTAACCAAATTTGGTGAGACAGTTTTAAGCAACTTAAAATTTAGTTTTGTAAACTTTAACCAGTCTCCAGAAAATTATCAAAAGGTTATCCAACCATTTATTTGTAGCAAATACACAGAGTAACTGCCCTCCTGGATAGTACAGGTTGAGATTCAAGTTTGCATGTTTGTATCCATCTGTTGTCATTTTCCCTAGGTTTTCTTTAGTCACTATGATAAAGTTTATCAGTCACACATTTAAGTTCAGAGAAATTTTTTGTAGTAAATAATTTTACTTTAAATTCTTAAATTTAAAAAACAGGGTACCAGTTTCTCACCTGATGTTGAAACTTTGTTGGATCTCGTGCATGAACTGGAACCACACTTCCATATACATGCAACTCTCTCACTATAGACACACCACCTTTCAACTCTGGTCTGAAGGTTTCCTCTGAGCATTTTCTAAGACGTAACAAACCAATCAAAATGTCCTGTTCTGGGTCCTCATAAGACAAGAATGTTTCCCAGCCTCCATTAGCAACATAGTCTCGACGTATTAACTCAGCCTATAAGTACACGTGCAATTTATTTAAAATGCTAAAAATGAACTCTGCTTTAATTTGTAACTGTGAAAATCCTTTGCTCCAAGGATTAAAACTTTGGACCTCTCATAAACTACCTGGACACTCTAGCACAATGCAATGAGTTTAATAGCAAGGATGTAGAAATGCCATATAGCACCTCTCAAACACATTGGTCAAAGATATTACAGCAATGTTATATATCAAAGTTTTATGAGTGGTCTTTGTTTGCAGGTGGTCTTTATTCACAGGTATTTTACTACAGATGCATAGTGCAGTGTGATTTCATTGCTGGTCTTTATACCCAGATGGTGTTTATTAGCGGGTTGTCTTTAACACAGGTTTGAATGTATATGGAATTATGCCTATGCTATTAGCATTGTAAGAGCAACTGTCTATTATAACACTGTTGCATGTCTGTCCAGTATATTTATCAAAACAAAAAAACTCTAACAGCAGGTCTCCGGATAAAAAGACTACCATTTGACAAAAATCAAATCACCTGTTAAATAAAAGACTTATTATATTGCAAATTTTGAGGCATAGTTGGGTCCCTGTCTTATACATGGATCACCTAATATATGAGTATCAATGGTATACCTCAAATGGTTTGACTTTGTTGTGTATTTCCTGAATACCAACTTCTCTTGTTCTCACATCTCGACACTGAGTTCCGAGATCTTTCATCCTTGCAAGAGCCAGCTCACGCAGATTACCATGTTCAACACCGGAACTCACCAGAGGCATAGGGATATCTCTATAAATAAAATGAAGAATGCTAAAGTCAGTCATTGCTGTTAATCTGTTTACATTGTTTTATCACAAATGAACTTAAATCACACTATTCAGTCATCATCACTTTTCTCCTACACTATGTAATACTTCACTATATATTTATCATACAAAACAACATAATATTTACAACTTTTCAACAAATTATTCCCAAAAAGCTCTTTTTCTGTTTACAAGTACATCATTTTACTTAAATTTAAAGCATTTAAGTTACTGCATTACCTCTGTACTCTATAAACTCTTGTCCATGGTGGTACCAAGGCCAGAATTCTTGCTATAAGATCTACCAAAGTTGAAGGGGGATAACTCTTGTATCTTCCAGTTTTCCATAATTCATAGAGACCTATACATGAACAGTTAAATTTAGTAAAGGAGATATCGTGATTACAAACAGAACAGTTTAACAGTATTGATAAGACCTAATTCAGTTAGACAGAGGCCAGTTGTCTGTAATTTTGCATTTATATTGATGTTTTTCTAAAGGTAGTAAGTCTAAAAACCTTTTATAAAACAGATGATATGTTTAAAAGTTTTATATCTAACAGTCTGAAAGATATAATGGGGCATACCCTACAACTAGCAGATAATTTTATCAAATGTTTAAATTGGCTAAATGTATGTAAAATAATAAATAAATGCATTTTCCAAGAACACATATTGTCTTTTTTCTATTCACAAAATGCCAATATGGAGATCTACAAAAATCGCTATCCACCCAAACATTGTACAAGAACTGTAAACAAAGGTTAAGAAGCAATACAGCAACTCTTATTTCACTAATTTTACTGGTTATTATAGCAATTCTTATCAGTAACTTTGATAATTAATGACGACTTTTTCAATTAAGTTTTTTAACACATTAATTTTATAATATTAAGGATGTCATGAAAATTGACCACCACTGCCATTCTGGTTAGGCAATCCTTGTATAAGAAAATGCTTTTGCCTCAAAACGCATTATTCTTGTGCGAACATCAAGTATATCAATTTCAGTTTTTATGTGATTTAAAAGTGTGCCCATATTTAGGGTGTGCCTCTTTAAAACAGAAATCTTTATCACAGTAAAATATCACCTGTTCCTCGTATCACCAAAGTGGGATAGATTTTTAATCCATCAGCACGAAAAGCTGGGTTTTCAAAAAATTCCTGAAAGTAAACACAAACAGCAGTTAGGCCATTTTGCAGATAGGAATGACGAAACTGACATATAACTTACAATTTCTCAACAGGACACTAGATTAGCATAAAACAAGTAAAACCTGTAGGCCAAAGTTGACAAGACTATTCTCTCAAAGCATCTGGATTCTGGTTTGCAGAGAGCTTTGATTACCTTCAAGCTCAGATACATTGAAAATGCCCAGACACTAAGCTCAACTTTATTTCTTTCACCGAAAAAATAAATCCTAATGGCACTTTATCTATGTTGGTGTACGTTTTCGCAAAAATTCTAATCTTGTCTTGGTTTAATGGATAAGAAGTCATTTTCTGAGACTGTGAGAGAACCTTACATCAAATGTATATGGCTCCAGTATTATATGGCCTGATATCACACTTTAAATTTTACATGGTCCAGTGATATAATTATTCCAACCACCAAAAGTATGATAACTTACAATGAACTGGTCTATATCCCTCTCCAGCCCCATGTTGGGCAGATCTGGCATCATATGAGCCACAACCTTGAACCCAGCATCTTTTGACATGTGGAAAGACTCACACACTGCTCTCACAGTGTGACCTCTGTTTGTATCTCGAGCAACATCTTCATACACACTCTGCACACCAATCTCCAGTCTTGTACAGCCATATTTCAACATGTCACTACAATATCATAAAATACTGTTTGCCTTTTAAGGTACAACAAGCCTGGTACAACAACCAAACAAAAAGAATGTTTACACATCTGCTACTGTAATAAGGGATGTTTTTTTTAGATCAAGAGAGGCACTGACTCAAGATCTGAAACACATTCAATTTTGTACAATGCATATAGGGTCAGGTGTTCACAGTATTTTAAGTGTCTAGATAAAATGGGAGACTAAATGTTTGCTCTACAGAATTTCTGTATACAATGCAACATCAGAAAAACAGGTTAGTTTACCTTAAAAAAAATTCTTGACTTGGAAACAAGTTCTTACAACTTTTACTGATCTCTTTCAAGACTCACTCCCAGATGAAATCAATCTCGAAGAGGGAGACAGGCAATATGGAATTATTATGTCTAGCCTGAGTACACAACCACTTTTTGGTGGGGATCAAACGCAGGAGCCTCTAATCTTCAGGTGAATATGCTACCACCTTGCCAAGGCAGGTCCAAAAATCTGTTATCTCTTTGAAATCTGAATGCATTCTTATTATAGATTTAAACAAAAATGAAATGAAATATTGTAATAACAGTGTCAACTGACCTGGTGTGTTTCCTGAGACAGTAATCAGGTCTTGTTTCTATGGTGATACCAATACACTTTGTCTTACTTCTTTCAGAATACCTGAAACATTTTAGGCATACCTTAACTAGTGTAATGATGGCGGCAATGGAAAATGATTACAATAGTTATTGACTACAAATGGGCATTGAATTATAATAAAACTGCTTTGTTTACTCTTGAGTTTATGCTACAATGCACAAGAATGTTAACTCATTCAGACACATTCTGGAAGTCAGCTGCGCATTATCAATACAGACTATAATCTGTTTGGTATGACATTCACGATCACTGTGACAGACTCTGCAGATTCAAACAGTTTAAGTATTCATTAAATCCCATACATCTAGTGCAAAGCCAAAATGACTAGACTTATTGACAAAGACGGATCCAAACAACTGGTTTTGTAAACAGACAAAGGGAGAACACACAATTATATGAAGCTAGTTTTGCAAACAAGCTTTATTCCTCTGACTCTTGATAAATATAACTGCTTTCCACAGTGCCTTACATAATTCTGCACATGCATGTGAAACCAGAACCAATAAATAACCAAGATTTTAGACGTTTGAATAGTAACACTTTTATTAGACAAGAATAAACATTGTGGCGGAATATTGGCTGCAGAGGGGGACCAACCCCAAACCCTATAATTTAACTTTGTTTTCAATTTGTAGTGGAGTCATTTAGGATGCAAGTAAATACATTACATGATTTTACAAGGAGTACTCACTTGACAGCTTCCTCTACACTGCTACTTGTGTGACCTGATAACGCATCATGAAGGTTCCGTATGAAATAGTCCCTGTATTCATCTGCCAAGCTCATGAAAGTCCCACCCATTACAATAAACTCCACCTTGTCTACACTATGTCCTAACTGCTTCAACTGCAAACATTAAAGATCCAGGTAATATCATCTATTATAGCACATATGAGAAACTGTACATAAAACATGAGGAGTGAGCTGAGGGTAGACATCAGGAAACATCAGACTAATATGTTACAAGTCTGTTGATTACTGCTCCGGAAATTCTGTATACATGTCCCAAACATTTTCGCATGTCAAAAGGCAAGTTTATTTGCTAAAGTTATGCTTGAAATTCTTCCTCAAATAAATAATATAGAACATCCACTGATAAAACTGTGTCAAATGTTACAACAAGAGGGCAGTTATGGTCCTATTTCACCCACTTGAGTTTAATTGCACTTGCTGATATAGAAGTGGAAGCTGTCAACTGTATGCATGATCACTCAGGCAAGCTAAAAAGTAAATCTCATAATCTAACAATCCTATTAACTTGACCTTACCTGTTCAACTCTGTGCCTTGTTTGCAGATATGGGTTATATCTAGCTCTGATAGCTCTCATGGATGTTGGCTGAAACAGAATGTAACATATAGCACAGATTGAGTAAATTCCAAACAACAAGTTTGAAAGGCTAACATTCTGAACAAACTCTCTCTCTCTACAAAAGCCTCATTACTCAACTGTTTAACAACAAACTTCTGCATAATGTAGGACTTCAGAATGAGCTTTCGACATGTAAGACAAAACATTACACAGGATGTCCATGTCAAACATAGGTCAACTTGTATTGAAATCCAAACAACACATATCTAATGCCACTATTTTAGACTTAAGATTTTGGTAAAGTTTCACATGAATCAAACAAGCAGCAACTGTGATTTCAGCATTATATTTGCTTGCATGCAAAACTTGAACTAAGCTGCAATAGTGATGTCTATATGGGGGTGCCTGTTGAAGTCCTCGTTATTCTTTGAATAGTCAATCTAAATAAAGTAAAGATTTGTAGGTCTTGTAATTGGTGATAAATAGATGGGAAAAATTTGTAACATGTGTGAAGCAAAATGTCTTTTGTAGTTTTAAAGATACTACACTGGTTAATCAAAGATCCAGATGCCAAGGTCAGTAGACCACAATACCAACGGAAGTGGTCTCCATATTATTTTCACAGGAAAGCCAAGAGTGTAGTTTAACCACTTTCTCCCTTATTTCCCAAAAGCTTTCTTTCAATGTTATTGTCTCTCATATTAGACAGAACGATTGGAGGAGTTTTACCTCATATCCAGTATATGACTGTGTAGAATACTCAAAGTCAGAATCTGGCCCACCTGGACAA
Source organism: Saxidomus purpurata (assembly GCA_022818135.1). NCBI lineage: Eukaryota > Metazoa > Mollusca > Bivalvia > Venerida > Veneridae > Saxidomus > Saxidomus purpurata. The sequence continues at coordinate 51,651,691 of JAFMSR010000005.1, read as the reverse complement.
TATCTGAAAAATACAAGCAGGTCATATTGTGTTTCAATACATTATATTACGATTAAGAATAATTCTTTGTGAAATCTGCCATGTGTGTTTTATATTCACACAGCTAAAATGTAGTGGTAACTAACACATTCTTAATAACACATGTAATAGCTTTATACTGTACATTTTATTCCAGTTCATCTATTTTTGGTAGTCACAATGGCTATTTAAATACATTGTACAATGTACAAGCAGCCAGGATTAGTATTTGTCAAACTAACATGTGAAACATTTTTGCACTAACATCAAACAAATGCACTTTTCAATATGTTGATGTTGTCAAAACGCAAAGAATATGTAACGCAAAAAAGGTTTTAACACAATCATGTAACATGTTGATTTACAGAGCAATATACATGTAGACTTACACACAGATGTTTCCAGTCATTGCAATATGTGGACATCTATGAGGTTTACACATCACAGCAACAACAGCTATCTGTAACATAAAAACATACATGCACACATATTCTGTAACTGTACTGCAGATTTCATAATACCGTGCCGTTTCAGTGTTTGCATCACACACAGGTAGTAAATGACGTCGATGTCACATTCTGTAGTTAGCTCCGCCCAAATCGATACCTTTATCTATCGTACACGCCGAGTACCATGGTACTTCTCTTTATCCAAGTTTACACATTGCGACATTACTTGATTTTTAATGAATCTAGTGCTTGTGTATTTCTTATACTAGCTATAGAGGATAAAATCGGTTAATTTGAAACTTCGAAAGTTTATTTCTTAAAACAGCTGTACTGAAACTATAACATAAAAAAGCTCTATTCAATTCTTACAAACGAAACTGAACTGTACTGAGTGTTCTATAATCAACACGAAACAACGACTTTATACTTTTATGTTATATAGTCTAAATCTATGTAATAAAAATTTTGATCGGCTTAGTCTCTGAAACGTTTGCTGTGCTTAGAAGACACGGTTGTATAGAATCTGACTTGCACGACGTACGTTTTACAAACATGATTCCGAGAACATTCAGTCTTGCAGGGCGTTTAGAAATTGTTTTTAAGACATCTTATATTCGTGAATCACTGTTGAGTCTGCAGAGAATATAGCACCCCTAATCATCGTTTCTATATATTTGTTCATACGGGAATCCTTTCTGAAGCGACATCATCAGCATCATCATCAAAAGAAAATATTGTATTTTACGAAAAACCAAAATTCACTTTCGTAAAATTTATAAAAAAATGTCTAGATCAATGACTGACCACAGAAATTACCAATTAACGGTAAATTATATACATTGTACAGTATAGCAAACTTCCGTTTACCATCTCAGATACAGGTAAATGTATCGCGTACAAACTTGCGAAAGTCAAATCGTTTGTCGATAAAATAGCACAAATTGAAACATCAAAACTTGGCTCAATTGTACATGTAAGCGTCACCAATGAAGTGAACGAAACTACAATGTACTTATAAAACAAAAGAGTAAATTTCATTTGTACTGGCGATATGTCAACTTGTTGGCAATGTGATGTATAGGTGCTGCATTTATTATTTTCAGTTTTCACTTTTATGATATGTCACTTTTAAATTCATTGAGGAAAGGGATGCTAACAAAGATGCAAAAAATAAACATCAAAATTCAAAAACAAGCATGATAAGGGGATAAATGTTTTGACTACCGGTATAGGTAACGTTTTACTCTTTTTTTTTGCAAGCTGCATTTACTACCGGTTCCAGTGACGGTTTCTCCAGTTTTATGCAACGACTTTGATGACTTGTGCGCTAGATATCTTCAGCAGGGATTGTAGAAATAATCTAATCGTAAAAAGTGTACATGATAGATATAAATCCTGTCTTCAGATAACTAAACAAAATTTAACGGTCTTTGCTACATTTCTTGCTACATAGATTATCATTTCAGTGACAGAATCATTTTAGCAGTCTTGTAAGCCAAATATGCACGTGCAAAGCATGCGCGGTTATAACAAGCTTGCTGGGAGTATAGTCGTATTTTATCATGCTTTAAGCAGAGTATTGCGATCGGATCATTTAATTTATAGACAAACTAGTATGAAAGAGCGAAATCGCATGCATATTAACAATATTTTTTATTCTTTCTACTTCCGACACTACATGTATGTAGGTGAAATGACACTTGTACCGGTTTACACGTACATGTTGTATGCGATATCCCTTTGTTTGATGGGACTCTAGCACACAGAAAGACCAGTATCTGTTAGTGATCTCCATGTACGTAAACACCGACTAAACACTATCGAATGCCGTAAATAATATGACCGATTTATATTTTTTCTCAGTTGTGTCTGGACCTGTGTCCACACAGACACATACTTCTAAGTACTGTGTAAAATGTAGCTCCGCCCACAGGCGCTTTAGCCATTCATTACCTGTATTCAATCGATACGCAACAAACACTGAAACGGCGCGCTATTATGAAATCTGCAGTATGTAAACATACTACACCTAAATAATGCATGTGCATACAACAGTAACTTGCTGTTCTCCAAAATATAAAGTAGTGACTACAGGAAATGCAATAGATACTGCAGGACAGTATATAACAGGACATTGTATATAAAATTAAAAATCTTTCAGTGCTGATAGACCATACCACTTCTTTCCAGCAGAATTACAGAAAACAAATCTCTCAAGAGTTTTTAAAACACAGCAGGTTGCTTATTATGCTATAAATGATATAAGCGTACTATATACAAACCCCACTAGCTGTTCTAACTGGCTTTGCTTTCAACTTTGGCAACAACACCTAAAAACAAGGCAATATGTTAAATGTTAAAACTATAAAATGTTAAACCAGAATCTTCAATGGCTACCCTAATAGTGTTTTAACCCTTCCCATTTTGCTAGAACACACCATTACAGAGTTACATTTACTGGCACACAATTATTTTTTTTACATTTACTAGCACACAATTATTTTTTTCATATTTCATCTGTTGAATGATAATAAATTTTGAGAGCATTAAACTTGATTGTTTAAACAATCTATGCAAAATTACACTGATTTGTTTCAGTTTGATAGAAAAATAAATTCTTTAAAATTATATAAATACTGGTATCCATTTATAGTGGAGTGGACTCAGGTACATGCAGCATTGTGTGTCTTGCCAGTGGACCCACTTCAAGTTGCCATAACAGGGATCAAACACGGGTCCTCTAGGTCACTTAGTACATGCATTACACAAGTTTATATTCATACAACTGCCAATGTTTCAACCTCTACTAGATATAACACATAAGCCAAGTTACCTTCTTATACTGCTGTGGAACTGCTGCAATGATGTCCACCAACCTTGGCTGACTAGGGAGTCCATACTTACTCGCAATCTTTGACTTAACCCTGAAAATGATGCACACTCACTGTTTATACACAGTGTAAACTAGTAACAAGGGCAAGTATGAAAACATTATTTTCAATGACAGAAACACCTGTTTTTTTGTGACAATATTCTAGGTTGCCTGTAAAATACATAATAGATTAGCCTTTGAAATAAAAGTAATTCCCCCCTTACCTGATGCACAAAGTTCATTTTGTTTCCAAGTAAGGAATCATCATGAATTTACTTCCATGAATATTGATTTCCCATTTCTGTCCTTTTATCATTTCCACTGTAATATTAGACTATGTTGTGAAAGTTCATGTTTTATTACCTACGAACAAAACTAACATCCAAATTTAGCATGTTTAGAAAAATTTACCAGAACACTGGAAGGCTTAACATGCACCTATTATCAAGATGACCTCTTCTACAACAGAATATGAAGGCCAAAATTGGACCAAAACTTGTTTCAAATAGTATACCTGATGTAAGTAAATTTATCACTGACAGTAAGTTGCCAAGGTTGTCAGCAAATTATAGTAAGCAACTCCACAATAAACACTTTTAAGACAATAGCTAATTTACGGAAATTATTCAATAATGCGACATTATACTAACTAAATATCAGTTTGATGATTTAACAGCTGCTAACATCTCAATTGTACTGCAAAAAGCATACATATACACATCATGTCATACAGCTGATATGAGAGTGACCATTTCAATGCTTACTGTCATCTGATGGCAACCTGTCCATTTTGCCAATTTATAAATCATTATTTTTCATGGTGCTTAATTAATAAATATATATTAACTACTTAAATCAGAACTCATATCATGGAAGAAAAAGGAAGTATGTTTGACTTCTCATTTTACCTATTGAGATTGACATCCTTGTTTTGCTCATGTGCTTTGATAAGTTCACTGACAATCTCTGAAACTGTGATCACCATTAACTCTTCTTTTGAAGCACTAACTATCTCTGAAAGAATACAAACGAAACTTGCTTTGTGTCTGAAAAAATGTAAATTTTTATGCAGCATGCAATGAAAATTTATACAGTTCCTGTAATGCATAAATCTGGGGACAAAATGAAGCCTCTTACGTTGGGACAGGTACATTTCATCCTTGTGCTTGTATTAATTCTCGGCTTCGCACATCCGGGTACTGATAAGTTATTTATATTAGGGAAAGGTGATTCCTCGGCTGTCATCGCTGGTCTCTATGCACCTTTAACTTTGAATAATATAATAACAAAGATTAGAAAGGAAAAAAGACGATGATCCTCCTTTACCTTGAAACTATCAGATTGTTTTTATAATAATTTTATGTTGTTAAAAGCTTTCTGTTTCATTTAAAATAAATTTGAACTTGTATATGAGTCAACGGTAAAGACCGAGTTTTCATCTTTTAGCGAATGAAGAAATGATCGCGACCTGATAATCCGATTGGTTAACTGGTTGGTGTGACGTCACGGCGAAGCCGAGAATTATGTTTTTAAATCCGAGTAGTTTGTAATTGTTAAGTATATTGTTTAGGGATGGGAACGAATACTAAAATCAATATTCGAATATTCGGTTTGGCATATTCGAATATATTCGAATATTCGTTTTGTGGTGTCCATGTATATTTTCTTAACACGACGGATACGCCACTACAGTATGTTTAGTATGAAAGTGTTTACTTTAAAACGGTATATAAAGAAACAAATTATTAATTTTCCACAAGGAGAAGTTTGGCTAACATTTCACGATTTTATCTTTGTATTACGTAAAATATTTGTATGTATAAAGATTAAAAAAAAACAAATTTGTATTCTTTCAGAATAGCCGTTAAAATGGAATTAAAGTAAAAGAGATTACCTCCCTTTTCTATAAACTATGAATGTCTAACTGTATATAATTTTATATGGAAAGAAAAATAATTTTCGCAAATAAAAGTTTGGATAATATTTCAACCGGTTTTTATATTTTTCTTGTGTATAATATTAATTTTTTTTTTCTCTCGCTGATGGAGGGCTGTGGGTTCGTGGAGTTTGTGGCAGAAAACTACTAAATACGCCTGGCATAACTGAAATACTGTTGAAACTGGCGTTTACTTTAACTGGATTAATTTTTCCAGGGAAGATACGGGAAAACAAATAAATAAATAAACATTGATAATTTTTATTTACATGCGTAAAGATCAACATGTACATAGTACATAAAATATAGCACACGTCAATTTATCAAAGCATCAACTCAACAGATCGCGTGAAATAAGTCCAAACACGCGAGGGAGGCATGTTAATTGATAGAGCGTACAGCAAATTAATATCGTTTAGCGAAGATCAAACTTAAAGTAAGGATGTTAAAAATAATTTCAAACATTTATTAAAGGAAAATAGTTGAGTAATTCTGAATTATTGGACAACGAAAGAGTTATATCAGTAATTGGTTATTCGTTTCCGTAAACATGACGTTGATCCTGGAACATTGTGAGATAAACAACTTTTAAAATGTGTTACATAAAACAGGCGACAATTAAGATGAACAAAAGATAAAAAGTCACCACAATAACACCTGATGCAAACTGCTAATCCGTAACGATGCCCCCCTGTCAACTATGCATTACAATTTTCGTGTTAATTGGGACACGCTCTAAACAAACAATACAGAACAAACGGTTTTATTCGGCATAATTAGCATTCTTTAGATTGCTACCTATTTAAAAAAAAAATAATAATAATTTACGAATATTCGAATTTGATTTTCGCATTCGAATATTCGGCCGATTTTCAAATATTCGAATATTCGTTCCCATCCCTAATATTGTTCCCTATTAACTTAAGGGAAGGTGCCATACAAAATGGCTGCCAATTCAGAACAAGGGAGGTAAATATTGTCGATGTGGGAACTATGTATATTGGATCACATGTATAAATTTTGTTATTTTTATGTGGGACTGGGGTGATTTTAAAAAATAAAGTTCATTTCGGCAGTTGGTGAGATTTTGGGTAGTCGCACCAGAAGAAAACCTTATAATGCAAGTCTATAGAAATGTATATAGGGGTCTCATACCTAATGAATGTTTGGAGTATCAAGTATATCCCGGTACAACCTCTGTTCGGCCGGCTAACGGTATTTCGCCACGGATTCGTTACTTTGAAACACATAAGCGAATTGAAACCAATGTATTTATGTGAAAAAAACATTTACCTTTATAGATATGCAATGAAAACAAAACTCACCTCAACACATGTTTTAGATATCCTTTCTAACATGGCTGACCAATTTTCCCTTAACCGGAAGTTGTACAACCCGTATTCGGCCAATGTGTATAAAGTATATTGCTTTCAAAACAGTGCGTGACAATAGTTAGTAATCAGTTTAAAAGTAATCTTGACTCCAAAATCAACTGTTAATAAGAAGTTAAATATTCAAAACGTATTTACAAGGTACTTCTAGTGTTATAAAGTTAGTGGGTGGGGTCAGCACAGATGGGACACAGAAAATGTGTCTCCACATCTAATAACCTTTACCTGTGTACAAAACGACAGGTGTACCAATCTCTTACACTCCTCACATTCAGCCTGTATGACCACCTAGTGAGCATATGGTTCTTAAAAAGAAATAAATCAATTGCTTTCCAAATGATAGCTATAGAATCATTAATACTCTATTGCAAAGAAAATCGAAAAACACCGTAAGGTACCATAGCTTATAAATGCGTAGCTTTCTGTGTGCAGTATACTCCTCCATATTTGGAAAAGTAGGCGGAGCTTGTAAAATAAGATTGTCTCTCATACAGCCAGACTTGTCAACATCCAAACATCGGATTAATTGCAGAAAACATGTATTTCGGAAGTGATATTTTGGGAATAGTGAAAACTAGTGAAAATTTAATAGTCTGTGTATTTTTTATGTATACTTACCCTTCTAATCTCCATTTTTCTTAAAAAAATTACGGTGACAATTCTATGATGCTTAATAAAAAAAACCTCCGCGTGCTAGCCCGGAAGGGGCGTTTTTGCGAAAAACTAAAACTTTCCGGGGCCGGCTGAATAGAGGTTGTGGACGTAAAGAGGTTGTTGCGGGATATATGAGGTTGTTGCGGGATATATGATGTCAAGATAGGACCTCGCGAATATATGTGTCATTTCATATAGCTATACTAAATTTTAAGTCAGTTGTGCATACGTGTAAACATGTTTTTTGTAAAATATCAATAGTTTTTTTACCCCTTTTTTTGTTTCTACCCATCGCTGACAATCTTTTTGTATTTAAATTCTCAAAAATTTACTGACGACATGTTTGGTAAATTCTGCAACCTTGACCTTTTATATAGCAAATGTAATGTTTCGTTTCGTATTAAAAATAAAATGAAAAAGATAAGGTTTTGAGGGCTAGATTTTAGAAATACACCTGATTAAAACAAAATTTAATTATTTTTAATGATAGGTATTTTCACAGTGTTACATTTTTGTAAAGTTTAGGTCATATTCGAAGACAATAAACTGGTTTTGTTTAAACAGAAACAATAACAACAAACGGGAAAAAATAACAAGGAAAGAAGCAGAAAGCATCAGAAGTTTCCTGCTGAACTCAATCCAATATGCTATAATATGCTATACGAACTGTACATTTGAGACGAAACACTGGGCGTACACTTTCTCGAAGTTTCTGCTTTGCAAATTTAAACAGAAACTACGACCTACATCCCAGTGACACATCATATGCATCAAAAAGACACAACATGTATTGCTTACAGTGGTTGATCCCAGTGCTTTTGATCCCAAAACCAGTTAACCCAGCATTACTGTACAATCATGCAATGTTCATAGTGCTCTATCTTGCTGGATTTTTCCTTGAAAGGAAACCATGTTCAATTTGCAGCCTATTGTTCATCACAGCTCTGTGTTTACTGTGCTACAACTGCTTGGGGAATTGTGTTCTTTGGTACTGCGAGGATCAGACTTGTAATAATGAAAAATGTGGAGACTGAAGCCTTCGATGAAATTACATGTTTTTGCAATTGCTTGAAAGTGCTAATTTTGTAATAAAAACTCAATACCAATGTGTTCCACTTGGGACTTAAAACTGCAAAGACTGTCTTGTCCAGCAAAGAATATATAAATACAGTATAAATTCACATCATTAACAAGGATTCTTCATATTTCATGGTGTGGTTTCTTTTTATGAATAGTACTGATCTGTCTAGTCAATATTTGGGAACAGAACATTTATGTACATTTAATAGTCCTGTTAATTTTCATAAATTCATGTAATTTGTCCTGTTACTGATATCACAATGAAACAAAAAGTGACATTTTCATACATATCTTAAATGATATACACAACTACAGTAGGATTGAAAGTGTGTACATGGATATTTCTTGAAGATGTATTGGGAGCATGCTATAACACTAGCAGACAGAACATTGAAATGGAAAAAGGAATGAAAAGATCAACATGAAGTATATAGAAAAACCATAGTGTATTGTCAAATTCTGACAAATGGTGACAATTGGTTTGTGTTAGGGCTGTATTGAATGCTCATGATGTACAATTTTTTCCCATTGTTATTATCCTGTGAATCATTGGCAGTGGACTCTAAATAAAATTCAAAATGGCCATTTTAATTTTTATACAGATACATTTGGTCATTAACTGTCAAATATTATAAGACTATCAGCATAGCTTCTAAATAGTGGTTTAAATACTTAAGTTGTATATATAATTATATGTGTAATGGATAACTGCATAATGCATATAAACTTTCACACGTGTCATGTTCCAGTTCTGTGATAGATTACTGTTATTATTGTTATTTATGTTATGTAGTTTTGTCTGTCCTAACAAGGTCTTATAAAGACAGATACAAAACAGTTATAATTGCAGAATCTAACAGAAAAACTAGGTCACCAAGACAAATCTTTGTAAATTGTTGTACCCATCTGTGAACACTCTAGCAACTAGCAGCCACATTTATGCAGGAAATGTAATCAAACTGATTCAGAAATTTTATTAGAATCAGAATTTCAATTCCTACAGTAATCAGACCTGTGTGTGTTGCAGTTTTTTTTACTGTTGACTCAATTTAGTATTATAGAGCCATTTTGGGTCTCACTCTCTTGTTTTAAATAGAATAACATGATCAAAACATTTAGTGTCATGACTCAATGCTTTCACCAAGTAGAACAAGTATTAAACGATAATTACACAAAACAATTAGCAAAAAAATGGTCTCTGACAGAGCAACATAGACATGAAATACCAATTATATAATATTATACTGTACATTGGGTTTTATTTAGAGAGTTTTACATTTATTATTGCTGTTTGTTGAGAGAAGTCACAAATGTTTCAGACAAATCATTCATGATGATTGAAAAAGCTGGTTTGCAATATTATCAGCTCACTAATAGTTCATATTGTAGAAATTTTCCAACATTTGATGACACTGTAATTAACCAGTGTACACTACATGTACTACAGTACATTTATTCTGAAATTAACGGATCGGGTTGGTCAAACTCAGTCAGAAAGATGAACATTATGAATTAATATCGATAAGTCAAAAGAAAACAGAAAGACAATGTCAACTTAATTTGAGGGACTAGTAAGGGTAAGATGTGTCTCTTGCATGGATTGTAAATACAGTAATTAAAGAGCTTTTAATCATTGTAAACATTTGAATATTCTATTACTGTAAAATATTTGTACTATATGATTGTATTTCTATCAGATTATTTTGTTAAAGGTGTAAAAATGTCTTGTTAGTGTTTTTTTTATAATGATATTCTACGAAATGTATATCACCAATACTGAATACTTTGCTCATGGAGCTGAGTGGCTGGTAATGTGATCATTTTTTGTCTGTCTGGTGTCAGCTGCCAGTATATGAATATGTCTGAGGTTCTGCACAGGACTGTATATCTTTCACCTAGGGACACTATGGTATGTATTTAGATACTGGACTTCTGATTCTATCACTCATGATATAAATCTACATTTAGATTATGCAGTGGTACAGATGTACAGTGTGTGTTTAACAGGTCAGTCAGACAAGTTTTAAAAACAGCTTCATTTCTTTCTATTTTAGAAAACCCAGAGTGAACCAGCTATGGCCCAAACTTTACTGTATGGTATATTCTCTGTCATCACTGTTCTTAAATACGGTTTTTCACAGACTTATCGTTCTTGCGTATTCTTCAGTGTTAAAGAGCATAAACAGTTATCGATCGGCGAATGAGGGGGCAGTTTCGGCCTGATAACGGAAGTGTATTACTGTGTATTAATGTATCATGAATGAATAATCCTATGATTAGCAGTTATTTTGCTAAATTATTAACTCATTTTTAGCTCGACTTTTCTATGAAAAGGGGAGCTATCCTACTCGCCCCGGCGTCGGTGTCGGCGTCGGCGTTGGCGTCACACCTTGGTTAAGTTTTTCGTACCACCCCACTTTATTTCAAAAGTATTAGAGGTATGGCTTTGAAACTTACCATACTTGTTTACCATCATAACCTCCATCTACAGACAAGAGTACATAACTCTGTCAAGGTTTTTGACAGAATTATGGCCCTTTTTTTACTTAGAAAGTGTATTGAGCTTGGTTAAGTTTTTCGTACCACCTCACTTTATTTCAAAACCATTGGAGGTATTGCTTTGAAACTAACCATACTTGTTTACCATCACGACCTTCATCAACAGACCAGAGGACATAACTCTGTCAAGGTTTTTGACAGAATTATGCCCCTTTTTGACTTAGAAAATACATTGAATATGGGTAAAATCCACTTATTGCCTTAACCCTTTGAGATATTGCTTTGAAACTTTTAATGCTATTTCACATCATTACCCCCATCTGCAGGCAAGAGAAGGTAACTCTATCAGGGATTTGTTTTAAAAATTAAGGCCTTTTATCGACTTAGAATCTTGGTTAAGTTTTTCGTACCAGTCCACTTTTTGACTGAACTGTTTGAGATATTAATTTGAAAGTTGGAATACTTGTTTACCATCATGATTCCCAATCATGGGCAGGAGAAGGTAATTCTGTCAAGGATTTTATTTGAATTATGGCCCTTTTGGACTTAGAAACTCAGTTAAAATTTTCATTCTTGTCCACTTGTTAACTTAACCATTTGAGATATTACTTTGAAAGTTGGAGTACTTATGTACCATCATGAGACCTATCTGTAAGCAAAAGGAGATAACTCTGTGAAAAATTTTCTTGATTTGTACTTAGAAATTCCTAGTTAAAGTCTTGTGTGCCCTTAACTGTCAAAGTTTTGTTTTATTGGCAAGCACTAAAAAAGTCGAGCACTCTGTCCTACTGACAGCTCTTGTTACTATAAATTATATCCTTACTTAAATAAGTATATTTTTGTAACTTTAATTGTAGAAAATGATGAAATTATAATACGGAGAAAAGAAAAGAATCGCCGGCGAAGGCTTCTTTTACAATTTCATGAATGTGCATAAATGATTACAGAAATTAATAAAACTGTACTTTCAGCGTTTCAACAAAATATTAGTAATGTATTTCTTAATAAGTGAAGTAAATTCGTACTTGTATTAGAATTAACAAATAAGGCAAAACACGTGGTGTGGGAGTTTCGTTCTTCAAACAGAAACACTTTCACAGCGGATTTTGTGTAACAACTATTGATATATACGGTTAAATGTAAGTTACTTTAAATTACTTTATAATCTAAACAAAAGAATAAAGAAGTTATGAAGTAAATTTCAATAAAACGTAAACTCATAGCTTTAAAAGTGTTGTCACAGTATCAAATAATGGTATTCATATGAAGATACAGAAAAAAGAATAACGTGACACGGTCATTTTCTTTCTTCTGACATGATTAATACTGTATAGATCTGTAAAAATATAAATGAATATCTATTAATTTCAACATTGTATCTTATTTTAACTGAAAGTTTAACATCATCATACTATTTAAAAGATATTTAGACAGAAAACAAAAAAGACCGCTGTGCATGCAGTTTTATTTCCGTTAACATGGACCATATGTGCATTTAGGTCTGTGCAGTTAATTATCACGCCTGCATATTAAAACTTTTAATCATTGCAGAGATTATTAAATTTTTTAAATCATATCCCCATTAAGACAAAAGGGGAGACATTAAAAAGGTTTAAATAAAATGTATTCAAAACAGTTACCGTACCATTTTAGGAAAGAAAATAACCGTCGAGTAGATGTGTCTGTCGTTTACTTTTTTCATTGATCATTCTAAATAATAACTTTAAATATATTTGAATGATTAAAAGAATAATATATTATTAAACATCAGTAAATGACTAAAATTTAACAATCTCATTAAAGTGTTTTGTAAAACAAATATAAATGATAGATCAATATATCAGTATATATCGCTTATGCAGTGGCCTGTAACTTCCCCTTCAATTGCTAATACGTAGATATTCATTGATGTCGCGCATGCGTAGAGGTCTGTGAAAAACCCGTATTGTTGTCCACAAATGTTGATGTAAGATTTGTGAAAATCTGTTGCAATGTTATCAAGGAAATGCATATACATTATAAATGTATAGGTCACCTTAACCTTGATCAAGCATCACCCAAAACAGGAGGGATCATCTACTCAGTAAAATCAAACATCCTATGAAGTTGGAAGACTGTGGGTCAAATAGATCTCAAGGTACTTAGCAGTAAAGACTTTCAAAGTAGGTGTCATTGGGACCTTTACCTTTAACCCACTGACCCCAAAAAACAATAGGGGTCATCTACTTAATAAGACCAATCATCCTATGAAGTTTGAAGACTGTGAGTCTAATAGATCTCAAAATATTGAGCAGAGAAGATTTTCAAAGTTTGGGTCACTGTGACCTTGACCTTTGATCACAAAACAAAAAGGATCATCTACATATTTCAGAGCAAGTTTGATGAAAATTGAATGAAAACTGTGACCTGTTCAGCTTTATAAAGAAAAATCTAACTGATGTCAGCGTGACCTTAACTTTTGACCCACTGACCCCAAAAATAATAGGGATCATCTACTTAAAGGGCCGGTGGCCAGTATCAATAAAAATAAATTGTCAGTGTCATTAGTCAGTAAGACCAATCATCCTATGAAGTTTGTAGACTGTGGGTGATATCAATATATTGAGTGGAAAAGCTTTTCAAAGTTTGGGTCACTGTGACCTTGAATTTTGACCCACTGACCCTAAAAACAACAGCACCACTCATCCTATGAAGTTGATAGTCTGTGGGTCAAATAGATCTCAAGAAATTGAGCAGAAAATACTTTCAAAGTTTGGGTCTCTGACCTTCACCCACTGACCCCAAATACAATAGGGATCATCTACTCAGTAAGACCGATCATCCTATGAAGTTTGAAGACTATGGGTCAAATAGATCTCGAGGTCATTGTGAGCTTGACCTTTGATCCCAAAAACAATTAGGATCATCTGCATGTTGTAGGGAACATTCTTAACAAGTTTAATGAAAGTTGAATGAAAACTGACCTGTTGAGCCTTTTCAAGTGAAATCTAAAGGAGGTCACTGTAACTGTGAGCTTTGACCCACTGACCCCAAAAACAATAGGGATCATCTACAAGTTAAGGGACTCTTCTGAGCAAGTTTGCTGAAAGTTGAATAAAAATTGTGTTACCAAGGAAATGTTATCGCAGGTCACTGTGACCTTGACCTTTGTCCCTCTGATCCCAAAAAACATCAGGGAACATCTGCAAGCTGCAGGGATCCTTATCAGCAAGTTACATCAAAGTAAAAAGAAAATTGCGTTTGGAAGGGAAAGTTTATGGACAACAGACAAACCACTCAATCTTTAAATTCTTCTCCAAAACCGCAAGGTCTAGAGCTTAAATATTTGAGGTGTGGCACTGTCTATCAAGAGTGTTCAAATTATGTCCCTGGGGTAAAATTGGCCATGCTTGAGGGTTCATGTGTTTAACATAGAACAGTACATGTATAGTATAACCTAAAAATAGTCTTGTAAGAAACTGTAAGGATCTAGAGCTTAGATTATGGTGTGTAGCATCGTTTGGTGGTCCTCTATCAAGTTTGCTCAGAGCATGCCCTTGGGATCATAATTGGCCCAGCCCCAGGGGTCACCTGTTTTTTACTGACTAGTATTTAAGTAAATGCTTTAAAAATCTTCTTGTTAAATTGTTTTTAAAAGACTATATAAGGATCTAATTAGCCCAGCCCAAAGGGTCACTTGTTTTATATTCACTTGTACAGTCCACATCCGTTATCTCGACTTCGGTTATTTCGATTTTTCGATATCTCGACTGGATTTTCTCGGTCCCGATTTTTTCCCTTCTTGTTCTATATAAATCAACTACGGATATCTCGATTTGTTTATCTCGATTTTTTCGTTATCTCGACTAAATTTTTGATCCCCAACTATAAAATTTCCTCTATTTTGACATCTGATATCTCGATTATCTTGTTTTGCGACGTAAACTGTGTAATATGCGGAATGGGTAATATGTATTGAATTGTGTCAAAACTGAGAAAATTTATTTGCATTTTTAAACAGCAAGAAATGAAGATTCTGTCAATTATAAATCGTGTCTTCAATACGTACACACTAGAAAGATAACATCTCGATATTGAAAAAAAAAACGGATTGGCAAACGCTGATAGTTTTGGAGAAGGACCCGGGGGCAATCCAATCTTTCGGCACCGGGGTGCAGGACAACATGAATCAGATGAATTGAACATTTGGTTTATTTAAACCTACGAGCTAGTTCGTTTCACAACCTGTGTATTACACAGATCATAAGATGGTAGAAAGAAGCAAATGTCTTTCTATCAACAATAATCTTCCTTACCCCCTCCGCCCCCTTCCCATCCCCTATGGAGCATATTTTATCCAACTTCGGTTATCTCGATTTTTCGTTATCTCGACTTATTTTCTTTGGTCCCAAAAAAATCGAGATAACGAGAGTCGACTGTATTTAAGTAAATACTTTAAAAATCTTCTTGTTAAATTGTTTTTAAAAGTCTATAAAATTATAAGGATATACATGTACTTCTTGTCCACTACCCATGAGACCTGGAGCTTAGACATAGTTGAGTAGCATTGCCTAGTGGTTCTCTACCAAGAGTGTTCATATTATGCCATATGTCATGATCAAGGTTAGCCAAGGACAGTTCTTCAATAATTGTGCACACAGTCCAAATTTCATTCCATTGAATTTGTCTGTCCTCCAACAAGGCTTTAAGGCCAGGGTTTGTTTCAGTCAGGCAATTACTTTAAGCATATTAGGAGTGTAGGGAGCTTTACTACCTAGCAGAGAGTCAACATTACTTTGTAATGTGATCATTGAGAAATCGTCTGCTGCAATTTCAGAATGAATAACATAACTTACTGTCCACTTGTGTGAGCTTTAGGTGAAAGTCACTTCAGTAAATTTAAAGTTAACTTTCAGTTATTGCAATGTTTTATTGAAGGATTAAACATTAAGTTAATGTATGTTTCTCATGTACATTTTCTTTATGTATATGAGTGCTTCACATTTGTTGTAAATAGATTTTCGTCTTCCGAAAGCGAGACAATGGCCAGCTACATGTAACTATATCAGGGAGATATCATTTATCTAGATACAAACCAGAAAGAAATGACAATTAGTTCTGATAAATGCCATTTATTTTGATAAACATTCAAGGTTATTATTGTATGGTGAGTAAGTTTGACAAATCAGGAACGTAGAATATACGTTGATTCTACGTTCCTGGACAAATGAATATTGTGAAAAAGCATACCTAGGTCATTCTTGGGACTATTAAGTCATACCAGATAACATTTAATTATGGGATGGAACTTATTACAGCTAATTATGCATAAAACTTATATAATATAGAACTGTTCTTCACAAAACATTACATTTGGAATTTTCCCGGCAAATTCCCGCCTTATGTCAATGTGTGTGACTCATACAACGGCTGTGATATTATTAGCTCTCAGCTGCTAATCATTGTAGAGGCAAATTCAAATCTTGAAGCAGACAACACAAGTTTTTTTCCTGGAAGTCACACTTTTAGACAACCAATGAATTTATGACATTTATGCTAAAGAACATTTGTGCTAAATTTCAAACAAATCTATACCTTAATTTCATTAAAATTTTGATTTAAACCGCTGATGTTGTTTGCTCTGTGTATGCTAAGCAAGTGGCCATTTCTTTTTGTTTGTAATCGTGCTTATTGGGTCCACCAAAAGTGGCCATTTCTGTACCTGAGCCCTTTTTTATAGTTCTTCCCCGGACTTTAAATTTTGTATGACTTGTCCTGATACCTAGTTTTTGACCCCACATGTCCCAGTGCGTAACTCTGCCAGGAGCTCATCAAGACAAACATTGCGACTAAGTTTTTGACAGCTGCATATGAAATGTCATTATGTGGCCTTTTGAGTGCTCACGAAATAAATGTGGACAGACAGCTAACAGGTAATTATCATCCAGCCAGGTCCATTTCAAAAAGTTCAGTTGAGTTCTTGTACTATAGACAGGATTTAAAGGCAACCAGATCTTTGCATGAAATGGATTATTTGTGAAGTTTGTTGAAAATGGTCCCATGCAATAGATAGTGCTCGTAAAACAATTTTCTATGACAGGGAAACCGACACATTACTTCACTTCGAGGAGCAGCGCTTTGATTTTAAATGAAGGGAGACAAACATGGAAATCTTGTTTCCTTATTTTGAACTACGTCATATAGAGTGCATTCCCCTTGGAAATAAGCGAACTTCCGTTTTCATTATTTACATTTTGTCCAGGTAAATAATTTTCTACGGTTATCTTTTCGGCTCAATTGTGAAGAGTTTAATAAATATAAGTAAGATTAACAGGTTTTTTAATCGTTGTTTCGTCTTTGTGTCCTGTGTAAAATTTGGATACCACAGGCACGACCAAAGGCACAGGAATCCGTCTGTTAACAGGTTAATTAGTAAGCCTAAGATCTGTACATATTAGACTGCCAGATGACAAACTTGGTACCCAAAAAATATTGTAGTATCAGTTATAAAGGCAGTTTTAAAACGTATAGTACAAAATCTTTAGGAATGGATTATCAGACAGGAAGACATTTGACTAAGGTGGCCACATGGTAAGGTCGTTCTGTAGTTTATACCAATTTATTTATCCTGGATTGCGAAACAAGTTCTGACATCTTATATTAATCACTCTCGAGACTCATTCCAGATGGAATCAACCTCGAAGAAAGAGAGGCAATGTGAAATTATTTGTGTCTTGCCTAAGGACAGTACCGACATGGTGATGGTAGGGATCGAACCCGGAGCCCTTCGATCCTAAGGCGAACACACTTCCACTGTGCCACGGCGGCTCCTGTAGTTTAAGATGTTGGGCCCATTTGTATATTGCCTGGAACTGAGAAAAATTGTTACATATGTGAAAAGTACAAGTTACTGGTAAACACACTGATGTAGTAGAGATACACTATAATATGCTTGTACTAG
This sequence comes from Saxidomus purpurata, assembly GCA_022818135.1. Classification (NCBI taxonomy): domain Eukaryota; kingdom Metazoa; phylum Mollusca; class Bivalvia; order Venerida; family Veneridae; genus Saxidomus; species Saxidomus purpurata. The sequence continues at coordinate 51,633,852 of JAFMSR010000005.1, read as the reverse complement.
CTTCCTTGTAAAAACCTATTTATTTAAAAAGTTACGTAACTGTTATTATAATTGTCTTGGTTTCTTGTCACTAAGGTAGCTTTTATGGTGACGTGGTAGAGTGTCCTTCACAAACTGGAGGTCCCAAGTTCAAATGCTGCTTGGGGCAAAGGAGGTATAACCTACATGTACTACACTGACACATGGAAGTTTCTTTACACCTGTGTTATTGATAGGGGTATGCGATAAAACCGGTATACAGGTATATTGCAATTCGCTTGAGGCGCAATACGTACCGGTATGGTTTCACCCAGTACCGCTGTATTTTTATGCAAATAAAAAACTGCAATTTCTCTGTCATTTATTAACTGAAACTTGAATTTGAATATGCTGTGTGCTTTTTCTGTGATGACAGTGCCGGACAGAAGACATATAAAGTAATAAACCGCCTGCTTATTACTTGGGCTCAAAACTCAAAAAGTAAACAAATAAACATTTAAGACTTTTTCCGAGGAATGATTCAATAATTTTTTTATCAGACTGTGAGACAGACAGATAATATCTTAAATTGTAATAGCAAGGTTACATACACAGTAACAACATGGTATAACAAAATATAAAGATTGAAATAATACAGCATGTATGGTAAGTACTGGTTAAGCATGTCAGATATATCAATACTATTCTATTAAGTGCACATTTCAGTGTTATGGGTGGGAGCAGTAACAATGATTACTGGATGGATTCTACACAAATTCTTTGAGAAACATATCGCGCACAGAATTAAAAAAACAACCCCAACAAATGTAAACAAAATTTCGTTGAGAGTATACTGGTGTGAGAATTAATTATTTCTTTAAAATAACTTTCTGTGCTAAGCAAGATAACATAACATGTTACTTTTTATCATATTATACATTTGTAACCAAGACTGAATACATTTTTGTAAGAGTTAAATTCACTCTCAATATATTGCAATAAAGTGCCGCATATTGCAATTTATCGTGATACGAAATTTCTGGCAATACCAATCCCTAATTATTGAGTATCCTTCTGTTTTTTGCATATTCAATTTCTTGAACTCTTTTCCTGCAAAATAAGCCAGCATACAAGTTTATTCTGCAGTGGCGGCATGAAACAAAGATAGTGCACTTAATACAAGAAAATGAGCGATAAATGTTGGTACAAGATGCAGAGACAGGAGCATCAGTAGGACAAGAAAGAGAAGAACTGGAAACAAGAATTAAATGCAGTAAACTCTGTATATAACAAACTTATTTGGATCATTTAAATTTCTGCCTTATTTCTTGCATATCGGATCGGCATTTCTGGTGATTTTACCTGTGCCGGAAAAATCTGTCTAGCATCTGAATCTCGTGAATTACTTGTGATGTAATGTTATAAACAGTGTGAAGTCACTTCAAAACACAACGTCTAAATATCGTTTGTTTTTATATAAAAATGCAACATTTTGATGAGTTTGCATTTAGAAATCTGTTTTAAAGTGGAAGACGGTATGCAAGAAAAAGGTTCTATCATGAGACATTTGGTTCAGAAGGAAATATCCATCACCTCGGTCAGCAGAGCCTCGTTCCCGACAAAACAGCTACCCTCAGTAACGGATATTTCGATCTGCACCACGTGCTCATGACAGAAATTATGAATCCCTAGTATGTTACATCCATAGAGCTTTTCATATTAAATACAGAAGAAAACAAATTGGGTCCTTACATCAGGAATTTCGCTATATCAGGATTATCGGGAATCATAATGCCATTGTTTGCAGAGTTTTATACTGTAGAGCATAACTGAACCATCCATGGTAGGAAAGTTCGGGTAAGGAGCTAGTCAGTATTGAAAGAAGTAAAGTCTGGAAATTGAGAGTCGGGCTGTTGATCAAGAAATCTGGAAACAGGGAAAACCAGTGAACAGTCCACAAGAACTGAAAACGTGTCAACATCGCTTCCAATAACAAAACCTGTCAACAATTCTAGGAACAGAGATTGCCATCAATAGTGCATAGAACAGAGAAAACGGCCAACAATGCATAGAACAGGGAAATCAGTCAACAGTACAAGTCATGGAAAAGATAAATCCAGTCAACAGTGTATGAAACAGGGAAAACCAGTCAGCAGCGCTAATCAACAGTTGGGCTGTGTATATAACCTGGGTCCTAATATAAGGCCCAAGATATAACCTACGGAGAATAAAATGCATATATGTAGATACGGGATTCATGGTACACAAAATTACTCTAGGAAAAAGTGGTACATAAGTACACAAAATGTGCTAGCATAGAGAATAAATAATTTCCTAAAATCTCTGTGTTAGCTGTCTCTATATAAACAGAGACATGTTTAATTTGCAACTGAATGTGTCAAAACTGCAGCAATATAGCTTGCAATTCAGTATGATGATCATATTGGGCAGTGCTCAGGATTACAATTTAACAACTTAGGGGTGTATTGTCACAACCCTTGACAATATTAGATGGAACAGGGAAAATCATTCAACAGTGCAAAGATTAAGGAAAAAGCTAGTCTTTTCTGTTGCAAAAAGAGACAGGAGCAGATCAGTGTCACAGGACAGAGAGGCAGGAGACAGGAGCAGATTAGTGTCACAGGACAGAGATGGGAGACAGGAGCAGATCAGTGTCACAGGACAGAGAGGCAGGAGACAGGGGCAGATTAGTGTCACAGGACAGAAAGGCAGGAGACAGGACAGAGAGGCAGGAGACAGGAGCAGATCAGTGTCACAGGACAGAGAGACAGGAACAGATCAGTGTCACAAGACAGAGACAGGAGCAGATCAGTGTCACAGAACAGAGAGGCAGGAGACAGGAGCAGATTAGTGTCACAGAACAGAGATGGGAGACAGGAGCAGATCAGTGTCACAGGACAGAGAGGCAGGAGCAGATCAGTGGCACAGGACAGAGAGGCAGAAGACAGGAGCAAATCAGTGCCACAGGACACAGAGGCAGGAGACAGGAGCTTATTAGTGCCACAAGACATAGAAACAGGAGCAGATCAGTACCACTGGACAGAGGGGCAGGAGACAGGAGTAGATAAGTGCCACATGACACAGATGCAGGTGACAGGAGCAGATTATTGCCACAGGACAGAGAGGCAGGAGACAGGAGCAGATCAGTACCACTTGACAGAGAGGCAGGAAAAAGGAGCAGGTAAGTGTCACAGGACAAAGAGGCAGGAGACAGGAGCAGATCAGTGTCACAGGACAGAGAGACAGGAGCAGATCAGTGTCACAGGACAGAGAGACAGGAGACAGGAGCAGATCAGTGTCACAGGAAAGAGAGGCAGGAGACAGGAACAGATTAGTGTCACAGGTCAAAGAGGCAGGAGAGAGGAAGAGATCAGTGTCACAGGACAAAGACAGGAGTAGGTCAGTGTCACAGGACAGAGAGGTAGGAGACAGGAGCAGATCAATGTCACAGGACAGAGAGGCAGGAGAAAGGACAGAGAGGCAGGAGACAGGAGCAGATCAGTGCCACAGGACAGAGACAGGAGTAGATCAGTGTCACAGGACAGAGACAGGAGTAGATCAGTGCCACAGAACAGAGAGGCAGGAGACAGGAACAGATCAGTGCCGCAGGACAGAGGCTTGAGTAGATCAGTGTCACAGGACAGAGAGGCAGGAGACAGGAGCAGATCAGTACCACTGGACAGAGAGACAGGAACAGATCAGTGCCACAGGACAGAGAGGCAGGAGACAGGAACAGATCAGTGCCATAGGACAGAGAGGCAGGAGATCAGTGACACAGGACAGAGAGGCAGGAGACAGGAGCAGATCAGTGCCACAGGACAGAGAGGCAGGAGACAGGAGCAGATCAGTGCCACAGGACAGAGAGGCGGTAATAGAGACTGGCATTATGGACGGAGGTATTTAGTGAAGTTAGTGTGTGGACCTTTCTCTCTGGTCTGTAGGATGTTTTTCTCATTATGGGAACCAGTGGTAGTAATAAATACAAATACATACATACACCTTATTATGATTTATAATGCATGAAAAAGCAAAAAAATGATGTTTATAATTGTTTCTTTCATGTTACATTGTACAAATTTAATCAGTGCCTGTATGATTTGTGTGACCAATACAGTCATGTACCTTTTTAATACCTGTGCTGTATGGAATGAGTCAAGACCTAGACTTTGGTTACCAGAAATGAAACTGGCCTGTAGACAATTGCTTTTGAAATATTCAGTAGCCTTCATAATAATGAAAAAAAAGGCACCATTGAACCAAAACATTGATCAGAGATAAACCTCTTTGCTGGGTTATGGCCTTGAAAGTCTTATGCAAGTTTATTTTGTGTGAAATAGATATGAAACTGGCAGTAGTTATGTCTGACATTATAATTGTTTCACAGATTAAGGATGGTGAAGGTTATATTTGTGTCTGCTATGTCTAGACTATTGTTTGAAACACAGACACAGACATACATGTGAGCTAATACTTGTTTTCTGAAAAAAACCAAGGTCAAAATAACAACACTTTTTAACAGTTAGAATGTTCTGTAAAAAGGCATAAATACAAAGACGGCAAATAAATATTTGAAAATGCAACAGTGCGTTGTAAATTGTTGTACCTTTACTTTGCTTTAAAAGGAAACACTGTGTCAATACCTTTCCCAAAAATATTGATACAAGAGATAAAGTTTTTCAGGTTTTACAACAATCTGGGTACAAATTCATTTCAAGGTTTATTCATAATAGCTGTATTTGAATGTGATAAAATATTTTCCATTTAAAGTTTTTGGTTGACATGAAGTCAGCATCTACTGCCGCATTCTTAGCTACAACTAAACTATTTTTCAGAAACTGTGACTTTATCAACTTGAATTTATCAAATACTTGTAGGTCAGTATTTTTACCTAGCTTTGTAAATAAAATTAATTATCTTAACTGTCAACCTATCTTTAAAAATAGAGTTTAGTCATGATTGTATATTATGTAACTTGTTGTTACAAAGCAAAACACCTTACAAAAGACCTCTTATTTTGAACTACAAGACATTAGCTGTCATACAATTATCTATGTGCCCCAGGATGTGAAAGTGTAGACATAATTACATTTTGTGATGTTTTAAGTTCAAGTACTAATCCACCAGGGATACCTGACAGTGACGTCATATTGTGTTTACACTTTCCAATTGTGTTTATGTTTCCAATATTTACCTTTATATTGTATTAGATTATGATCCTGTTTTCTTACACACAGCCTGCATGAAAACGTAGCACAGAGGATAAAGTCGCTGTGGTAGTAACCGAAAGGTACCGAGTTCGAAACCTCCCACCGGAACCTTTTTCCTGCACGGTATTTTTTTTTTCAATTGTAAAACAATTTTTCCCCCAAAAAGAAAGCAAATGTTAACAGGCCTTTCCAACTATATAAATTTGGCTCCAAAAAAGAAAACATAAATATATCTCGCCGACCACAAGTTTCGAACTAGTATCGCCTGCGTGTCAAACAGACAGCACATCCACTGGGCCATGCCTTACTTTGAACATCTCAATTGATAGGGACACATTTCTATCTGTCATAAGTATACATTCGTTTTGGGATATACCATGCTTATTTATAGTTTGTTGACAAAATGACGTCACTGTCAAAAATTGTTGGTGGATTAGTATAATTGAATCATTATATATATCAGCCAACAACAAAAACACTGACTTGCATTGATTTTTACTGATTAAGATTTTAAGATTTCTTTATCCATGATAATGCAATCACTGAAATAAAGAAATGCAGATGATACATTTAATTCATGGCAAATTTCTAGAATAGTTTGGTTTTTAATGAAATTTTATTATTGATGTACATGTACTGTTTAAGTTAATGCATATAGTTCTGGTAGTAGTCAACTGTATTGCATGTATATATGCAGTTTTTGTCTTGATATCTGAGTATACAGTACAGTCTAATTTTTTTTCTATGTCACAGAACATTTATGACAAAACATTACACACTATTATTTATGTTGATTATACAAAGCAGACAATCCTTCATAATATTATGAAATGGAAATATAAGTTATTGCTGTCATTCATCTATAAAGAGATTAGTCATTCAATTGACTTCTTTTATTATACTGGTATTATGTTTGATTATCATCATTAAAGTGACTAATCAGTTTACAAGATAAATCTATGGATTTATCTACTTTTGGACACTTGGCGGCTTGACATCAAAGTTAGTTAAAAATGTATGACTCAGTGAATTATCGGGATTTTCAAAAGGACACCATGGATGATTACTAAGTTGTATCAGTTGTTGGTTAAACTTCCGCCAACTAGAAAGTAGAGGACAAGACTTACCTTTGATTTAAGGATAGTTACAGGTCGATACTACATATATAATAAGCATTTAACCAATAAATGACTTTAAGTTCAGTAGCTCATGACTGTGAATAATTTGAATTTCACGATCATTTGGATTGTAAGTTGTTTATAGTACAGTGTTAAACAGGTAAATATATCCAAGTTTTCTATCTTGAAAAGTGTTTGTCTGTTTGAAAGTTTTACCTTTGAATTACAGGTGATTTGAGGTATTGGTTAGTTTTGATACTTTATATATTTTCAGCTCTTCTTTGCTTCTTCACTACAGGTACCTAAGAACATCACTATTTTTTCAGTACCGAAGAATGTCATTAGTTTACCAGTACTGAAGATTGTCACTAGTTTACCAGCAAAGAGTTTCACCAGTTTATCAGTACTGAAGCATGTCACTTGTTTACCAGAACCAAAGAACATCACTATTTTACCAGTACTGAAGAATGCCACTTGCTTACTGGTACTGAAGAATGTCACTTGTTTACCAGTACTGAAGAATGTCACTATTTTACTGATACTGAAGAATGTCACTATTTTACTGATACTGAAGAATATACTTTGTTTACCAGTAATGAAGAATGTCACTATTTTACCGGTACTGAAGAATGTCACTTGTTTACCGGTACTGAAGAACATCACTATTTTACCGGTACTGAAGAATGTCACTTGTTTACTGGTACCGAAGAACATCACAATTTAACCGGTACTGAAGAATATCAACAATTCACCAGTATCAAAGAAGATCACAATTTAACCGGTACTGAAGAATATCAACAATTTACCAGTATCAAAGAAGATCACAATTTAACCGGTACTGAAGAATGTCACTAGTTTACTGGTACTGAAGAACATCACTAGTTTAATGAAATAAGCTCAATGGTAACAGAAGTGATGTCTTCTCAAACTGGCTCACAGAACAATGTCATTATGACATATGAAAAATGTTTTCTATCCTTAAATTATTGGTTTTGTTTTAACTTTCAGATTGCTAGGTCAGTTCTTTCAAAGTTCTGTGAAAACTCTGAAGATGAAAAAGAACATGATAGCATAGTAGGGGTGGCAAAACTAGAAACAAAGCGAGATGGAGGCATTTATTCATGAAGTCAAAGGACCTGCTGGTTACCCATGAAACTTCCAGTGCTTGACTCTGTGAGTGTCGCCATGGCAACCAAGTGTTCTAGTAGTGTTTCCATGACAACAGACATGGTGCATATGAGATCACATAGAAGTCATCGACCTGCACATGGTAAGGCTTTCCTTGATTTGTCAGTACTAAACCAAAGTGTTGCAAAGACTACTAGTACAAAGATGGCAGGATTGTACATAATTTACAAACTCTTAATATGTTCATACAGTCATGTAGATTTTCCAAGTTTATCTTTGACCAGTTAATTTCTGTTGAGTGTACTTATAAAATAGGAGGATACATTCAAGACTATGCCGAATGTTCAACATGTTGTAAATTAAAAGTACAGTAAAAACTTAGTTTCACTGTAGTCTGCCTGCAGTTCCATCTTCTATAGTGTAAAGGCACAGTTAAATTTCTGGATTTCCCTGTTCCCATGTTTCCTATTTGGGCTGTGGATATCAGTTATTTACAGCTGGCATAAAATTGTAATGGCACATAATTGCCTCTTGTGCTGATACAATATCTTACAAGCATTAATTTCACCTTACTGACCTTTTCTTTGATGTTTAATATATCTTCCAATAATTGAATGACAAGTTTCCTTACTATCTGCAATATCTTATCACCATGTTATTGATGAAAATTGCACAAATTGGACAATGGATATCACCTTCCCTGGGAAGTTTATCACCTTGTCAAGTCAGCTTGAATATTTTTGCCAGGGGCTTTCTTTGGGGCTTGGGAGTAGAATCATCTTATTCTACATTAGTAAAACTGCTATTCTAATGAAGGTTAGAAGCCCTGTATATGTATAATGGATTTGCTGATACTTGATATTTGACGTTGGACCAAGATTTACTTGGAAACTATCTTTGGGCTGGTATATATATGAATTGTTATCATGCAGGATGTCTGCCTATCTTGGCAGTAATTGTGAACAGATACACATTGATCATTTAACCTTCATACAACCTGATTACAAATGCAAATGAATGCTGGATTATCAAATTTATGCATTGAGGTGGTAAATGAACAAGATAAAATCATTATAGAATGAGTGCTTTTTGTGGCTACATAATAACATTGCCATGATCAAAATGATAGAAATTAAAAGGCGATTTTGTTAATTACACAAGCCATGGTTCAACCTAGCATTAGTATGGCTACTTAGCCAGAGTACAAAATATTAAGACTACTGCAGACAGAAGTTTAATTCCTAGGTTTAACGGACACTGTCCGTTGTGCCTGGTCCATTCAAAGTATCTTCCTTGTCTTGTATAATATTAGTCTCATTAGTTCATAGCACAAGCAAAGATCAGAGTTAAGTATCTAATTTCTGTAACATAAATCTGAAATATCTACAGTGTCACAAAGCCCAGTAGAGACACACAATGTTAGGAACCAGACATTATAGGAACTGAATGGTCGAAAATTTTCACCACAGATAAAAAAAAAACACATTAAGAAAAATTGCTGTCTGTCTCAACATGTACAGAATGTATCCGGTTTCTATTCAATTCACTACAGAAGGACTTGCAACTGGGTCTCAGTACTTTCAAAGCTCATTAGCATTGATTGAAAAGTAAGATATTCAATAGCAAAATCTAGCCCATTCATCAGTAAATTAGACTGTTTAATAATACAGTATTTATGTATGGCAATAACTTCTTGTGAGGTTAACAGAAAAAATGGGTAACTTGATAATACAGTGTCAATGTTATTATGGTATATTATGTTACAAGAAAATCACTGAAATAATTCCTAAATGTTAAATAAGCTGTCTAGTACTTCTTACTGGCATCACTTGAGTGGCATTGGTTAAAAGTTTGCATTACAGTCCACGTTTTTGCTACTTTTGAACTAGGAAATTTTGTTAGAAAGTGTTGTTTGAAGAGTTTTTCTTGAACCATACACATTGTGATTTTTCAAACTTGCAATAGCTGTTAATTAAATTTACCATCATAAAATAGAAGGATTAGCACTTGATTTCAGATGATTGGTGGCTTTGTTACATTGCTGACTGAGGACTCTATATATTTTCTTGTTTAAAGTTATATTACCCATCAAAATTTCCATATTGAGTTATAGTGAAGAACAAAGCTGAACACACAGTACATGCTTTGAAAACATATAAAAAGTAAGTTATGCCCAGTAATTGCTCTAGCTGATTGCTCTATGATTGAAAATATACCTATCAGAAAGAGTGGATTCTCAATTTTTGACTAGGATAGTTGAAACAGATTTTAATTTATTTTCTCTATATTCAATTGGAATAAAACTGTGGAATAAATTTAAACAGTTTTTTAATAACTATGTCAATGTTAATTTTTCAAGTAGTATGAATTGGTGATAAATCTCTGTTTTATAACGGTCACTTTCGAATTCTGTGGTAATATAACTTTAAAAAAAGCCAAGTCATATCCTATAAAGTTATTATACCCTAAAACCAAGATTAGTGAGGGCTATACAGTATAGGGATTACTTTGACCCATTGCATCTACCAGAAGTGTCACTGTCGTACAAATGCTATAACTTCGCTTCAGTTGTTGTCAGTCATTTCCAAAAATGCAAATAAAATACTTCCACTTCTGAAGATATAAGATTTTTAAGATAAGCACTGAACAAAAACTTGTAGGGCTTTTAACATTTAATACTGAATTTTAATACTGTTTTTGTATTCCCATCAAGATATAGTTGATGTATAAAGTTAGGGAGAACAACCCTTATGAACTAACCTTGTTTTTGCTGCAGATTAACCTCCCTTTGATAGAATATCATTTCCATTGATCGGTTTCAGCTCTATTTTGATTTCATAACATGAAGGAATACACCTGGGAAATCTACATACATCATTATTATCCGAAAGTAATATGCAGGAAGCTAGTCATATATTGGGGGAAAGCAATTTATCATTTGTTATCTTTCTTTTTGCAAATTTGACTGTTTTTAAGAATAACATGGCATTTTGTTATGCATGAGCATCAGTTGCAAGATGAATTGTCTGATTAATTAGCTGGCAATAGCTGATATGGAAATGTTTCTATTATGTTTTAGTTAAACACACCAGGAAGGAAATCCTGAACTCTTTAAATGAACTACTTGTGCATGTAAATGTATTTAGTTCAGTTTTAATGAATTAGTTCATAAATGAATTTCTCAGTTTCATGCAGATCTATGGCATAGGTAGTCTGGATGTGACTGACACATTTACTTTTCTGCAACATAGACATGGTCCCCACAACAACATCACTTGGTTAGGTAATATCTTAAAGAGGATTTAGACTGGTACAGACATGTATGACTAAAGAGGATTCATACTGGCATTGAATGGCACTGTGTTATATCTTTTGCAGTAACAAATTGTACCATATATCTGATGACACCTTAACTTAAGTGATCATACAACAAATGGTGTGCTGTAAGCAAAGGGAGATAACTTTGTGTAAATATGGCCATTGTAATTATATGTTACTGAGTGTAACGCTGCATCAGAATGGTTACATCACCTCACTATTAGTAAATTCTGCCTTGCTTACAATAAGAATTACTTAACACTAGAAAAGTCTTATTATGGCGCTAAAATTAGTCATGAAAAACATTAAAGAAAACCCAGTAGTGATAATTATGTCACTGTAATGATTTTCAGTGTTACAAATAAAACAGGAAAAGATCTGTTGTCTGGAGTATCAAACATATTGTTGAGGCATCGATTTGAGGAAAAAGGCCTTATCAACTAGTATTTCTTTTTGTCTTATTTGTGTTTGTTGCAAGATAAATTACAGGTACTGTTTGTGTGGAAGTGTGAAATGGGAAATCAATGCACAGAGACTGGTGGTTTACAGATCCTTAACATGCACGATGAGAATTTTATGTAATCTTTGATTAAAGAGAAAATATTTTGTGGAAGTAGTTGTCTTTTGGAAATTGTTTACAGACTGTTCAATCCGTTTTAGCAACCAAGAGAAAAATTATATAACCATAAGAAATGCAATCCAGAATTTCACATACTTCCTGCATGCACCAAAGTAAAAGGGAAATTATTCGTGTTTGGGAATACTGTTAGGGTTAGTTATTAATTCAATAAATATCTCACTTTACTTTGTAGTTGACTGCATATTTGAATTTCAAACAGATGAAGAATTGCCTCACACGTTTGACAATGTTGACTTTGATTTTTAGCTCTACTGAACAAAGTCCAGCAGAGCTAATGTGATTGTGGTTTGGCCGTCTTCAATGCATCCATCTGTCTGTAAACTTTTCTTTGGTAACACTGTAGGTTACAGTTAACATTTTACTTTCATGAAACTTGCTCATAAGGTTGCTAGCAACCTGTAGATGATCCCTATTGTTCAAAGGTCAAGGTCATAGTGATCTCTTTCAGCTTTTTCTTGTTAACACTCTTCATTTTTATTCAGTTTTCATGAAGCTCGTTCAGAAGGTTGCCTGCAACATTTAGATGATCTCTATCGTTTTTGGGGTCATTGGGTCAAATGTCAAGGTCACAGTGACATTCGTTAGCTTTTCCTTGATAACCCTCTGCAGGTACCAATTTTCATTCAACTTTCATCAAACTTGCACAGAATTGTGCCTGAAACCTCTAGATGATCACTAAAGGTTAAGGTCACAGTGACCGGAACTTTGAAAATATTTTCCACGCAATATCTTAAGATCTAAATACCCACAGTCTTGAAACTTTATAGGATGATTGGTCTTACTGAGTGGATGATCACTACTAATTTTTGGGTCAGTGATTCAAAGGTTGAGGTCACAGTGACTCAAACTTTGAAATCTTTTCCACTCAATATCTTGATATCTGTATGACCAGCAGTCTTCAAACTTTATAGAATGATTGGCCTTACTGAGTAGACAATCCTGTCTGTTTTGGGGGTCAGTGGGTCAAATGTCAAGCTTACAGTGACCTCCATTTACTTTTCCTTGATAACACTGTACAGGTCACAATTTCCATTTAACTTTCATGAAACTTGCTCAGAAAGTTCAATGCAAACTGTAGATGATTGCTATTGTTTTTGGGGTCAGTGGGTCAAAGGTCATTCTCACAGTGACCTGAACTTTGATAATATTTTCTCCTTAGTTTTTTAGATATAAATATTAACTACAGTCTTAAACTTCATAGGATGATTGGTCTTACTGAGTAGATGATCTCTTCTGTTTTTTGGGTCAGTGGGTCAAGATCATAGTAACCTCTGCTAGCTTTTCCATGGTATCATTTCAAACGATTTTCACAAAACTTACCCTGAAACAGTCCAATCAGTCCAGTAGAGAGGTTATGGCCCCTATTTTTAAGCAAAGCAATACAACTCTAGGGTTGGTTAACATTTTTTCAGGTTAGCATACTGGCTTATTTTCTGAGTGTGAAAAAGTGTTCCCTTTAAATACTCTTGCTTCCACTGTTCCGTGGCTAAGGGAGATCATTACATAGTTCCCTGTGGCGGTGTCAGTACCAGTTCGATGTTTCCACTGTTGGTTTTAGCAGTGTGATCATTACCGCAGTTTCCTGTCTCTTTTGCCTTTGTTGACTTTTTCAGTGTAATGAACCATCCAGTTTTGTCACTTTTCACCTTCTTTATCATTTGAGTTTTTAATGTTTTTGGACAACAGGTCTACAAATTAAGGTACAATAATGAGTACCTATGGACCTATGGGATGAGTATGTTTAGGTATATACATGTACCTGGGTACAAGTTTGGTAACCAGTAGCTTGATCTGAACTATTGATATATCTGAAGTGACCTGATTTTTTTAAGTTGAAAAAGAGAGATATAATTTTGTTAAATACAATGTGTTTTCTCTACTGACTGTTTGTTCTTGATGGCTGCATGTAGGCCTAGCTGCATGGGACAACCATGAATGTCAGTGTTCTAGGTGTGCTGGTGTCTGAGATACATGTTTAATGCCAATCAGGGAGGAGTTTCGATTTTTATCAACAAATTTTAAATCAGCTGACAATTGGAAAACACAAAGTTACTATGTGCCTCTGATAGGTATTGAATACTGGTGAACATATACTGTAGAGTATTTCCAATGGTTGCAAGATGCTCCCAGATAATTTACCAGCACTTGATCTGATCTGTGGTTCTCTTGAAACAAAGTTTTGATGGATCTATACATTTTTTTGGAGGATGATTGAAACAAATTGTAGCAGCTATCTGTATGTTATCTACAAACTAGAGGTGAAGGCATATGATGAAAATTTAATTTCCTGGAAAGAAAAAAAAATGTTTTTCTTGGAATATATTGGAATTTTAAACAGATAAAGAGTATTTCGTGGAAGAATTACAGGATGTGGTTACATTTGAATTATTTTTTTATTGAAAAATTGTGGTGTAGAGTCCCACAGTAAATCTTAGGTAACAGGTAATTGATTATTACATTGTCTAATTTATGTGATTTAGTATTCCATTACTGAACCAGAAATGATTATGACTTTTAGAAACAAGAAATATATATAGGGGAGGGGGGATGCTTATGCCGGACGTTGCAAATTATTGATTTCAATATAAGTTATTAATGAGACTTGTTTGTATATGTTATAAATACTGACTTATTGAGGTTACCATGCAAGTATGAAATGTGTTATTTAAGATGTTTCTTGTATTCTAACTTTGATACTTTAAATTTACTTTATTGCTTATTCTAAAATGTTAATAATTTAGTTGATAAAAATTTGCAAGGAATAGATGCAGTGCAGGGTAAAGCGTTGGATGAGTTACTGATATTTGTTGCAAAACACTGAGTTGTGATGCAGTCAAAATCTTTAGGTCAAGGTCACATTAATTTTGACCAAGTTATGCACCTTTTTGTAGTTTGATTTTGTCATTATAACTTAAAGTTGGCTATAATTTTGCCATTTCTTAATATTTCTACATCAAACTTTCAAACTATATTGCTTATGAAAACATGGTCATGATGTGACAGCCCCCTCTACCTCTGAGTGTCACTTCTATGCAAGGACTTCTGTGTAAACCACATTAGTAAGATACCTTACAAAAATATGGTAGTCATATTTATTTCTAACACACTGCAGATGTAACATCATTTCTGATAGGTTACGTCATTTAAGTTTGCGCCTGTTAAATAATGTATTATAGTCGCAAAAATCAGACAATCAGCAATAATCACATTTTAGAGCATTGTGTGTTAGAATAAGGGTAACCATTTAGTGATTTTGATATTTGCAAAACATAGGGTTTTTAATGGTCACAAACAGTTTTAACAGCTTCAGCTAACATCATCGCCGTTAAAAAAAACTTTCCAACCATTAAAAACTGTATATACAGTCGCATACAAGTATCAAAATTACTAAACAGTTAACCCTATAATAACAGCATATGACAAACTCAATTATTCACGGCAGTGAAATAAATAATAGTCATCTTGAATTTTACAAGTATGTATCTTTTTCAAACTCCCAAGAATGACGATGAAAATCAAGCATTATTTAGAGGGTTTTATATTGTTTTGCTGCAGAGGTTGAGGCAAAAAGTAAGGCTTTAGCCAATGTGAATATCTAGACTGGTGTGCCAATGTTTATTTATAAGGTTTGTCATACTTAGAATCTCCTGTACAAGACTGCCATCAGAAGTGCTTATATTTCAAGGACTTTATCTGTGAAGACTCATAAACATTGCAAATTCCCAGTTGCATGTTGTATTTTCATGCTGCCATACCTAGTTTATTGCAAACATTTGGAGCTTGTAATTACATTTTGTCTGTTAGACCTGCAGTCTTATTTCCTGCTAGTCTCAGTGTTGTGGCATTTCTCATCTTGGTCTCATTTGTAACAAAGAAAAAGTGCTTCAATAATTCATTGCTTCTTTTTCGTGGCAGGTCTTTATATGGTAGATTTAATTTAACTGTACAGAAGAAAATGGCTCAGGAAATCCAAAAAAATGCCAATCTTGACCCATTTTCAGCTTGTCCGATTCCCATGACAAAAAGTTAATATAAATTTGGTCCAGAGATTTTCCTTAAATTTCATGAAAACAGTGTTTGTATATACACAAACCAACACCTATAGAGTAAGATTTTTCACATTGAGCAGTGAATGCACTTTTATATTTATAGAAATTCCAAATATTCTACCTAATAAGGTAAGTCAGATTTGAAATAGTAAGTTGATATTCAAAGTTATAACATACAGTTTGTGAAGTCAGAATGGCCGTGACAGTAAGGCACTGTTTTTGTCTAAGTATTATGGTTAGGTACGGGTTCGAGCCCTAGAGAAGACATTATTTTCTTTGTTTTCTTTTTTCAGTGCTTTTTTCGAATTTTAATAAAAAGCCTGTATATCCTCTGCACAGCCGGCATATTTTGTTACACATTCGACAGACATGCATGTATGTTTGTAAACACTGTACATCATGTTATGCTACTTTCGGTTAACTGCGCGTGTTGTATACGTCAGCAAATAGATTGAGCTGTAACATGAAAGTAAAATTTCCATTGGCCCACCTACAGAGGTCACGCGAAGGGGTCACCCTGTCTGCTAACCTGCCCATGGACTCCTTTTTTTTCCCCAATGAGAGGTCATTTTTAAGCGTTCTCATAAGATGTCAATATACCTGGGTTTGAGTACGACATGTCTGCTTTATGTGTATGAAAAAAATATTTGCACGCACTCAAAACGCAATCCCACAGGGGTCTGTAAGTGAACATTGGTAAAATGAAAATTTTCAAACCTGGTCAAATTGTGTCCAAGGTCATTTTCAAGGTTGTTTTAAAGTGTCAGCATTTGCCTCAAACGTCTGAGTTTTCAACATTCAGGAGCTGTCGGCATAGGCTTTAAATTTATACAGACTAAACGTGTTCCATACGGTAACTGTCACTTCTATGGAAGGCCAAACCTGTCTTAACCCGCGTATACGGTTTATTACATTATGGCCATTCAAAGGATATACCGCGAAGTACTGAAATTAATGTGATGACATAACTGAAAGATTCAGACACAGATACAGCCAATGATGGGGAAGATTTATCTGTTTTATAAGTTAATGAAATATAGATACATGTATCAAAAGAGAATAAAATTATGAAATGAAAGAGAGAAGAAAGGAAATATTAAGATCAAAACTGATAAAAATAGACATGGTTCATACAAATAATATTATAACATGAAGTAGCTACATAAATGTAAAAAAAGCATTTTTAAAAATTCTTATGGAGGGTCGAACTGACATCATAAAGATTTGTAGTTTTGTGTGTTTTCAGCTACGCTAAATTGCTATTAGATTATATCAGTATATAGAAAATGGTATATTATAATAAAATGTGTAAAGGTAAGTAACTCCTTGCAAAAATATTATCTGCCTTTAGTGTTTTACCTAAACGAAATGACTGGTCTAATAGTGTATAGCTCATGGGTCAAAATCCTATTATACCAAATACCCCCCAATATACATGTCTAGATAATTGTCTGCTAACCAGTGGTACATGATCTGCAGAGCTTATAATCAGTCCAAGAAAGGAATTATTTCTTGCATTTGCAATTTGCTGGTTACTTCAAACAATCACAATTTAGAATGACAATTGAAACCAATTGAGCCAAATGCAGTCAATCAAAACATACTATTATACTCTTGATCAAAGATTTATGATATTTGAGTGAACTGTTACTCATATTTTTCATGCGGTGTCCTTATAGATGGTAAGATTTCATTGTTCTGTTTTTTATGCCCACAAATTGTACCATCCATGCACCCTTGCATCTGGCCACCCTGTAACTTTATCATCATGGAGGGATTTTGACTAAGCATAAATGTTAAACAGAAAGGTTGTGGATGCAACTTTACTGTCAAACTATGGTTACTGATTTCTGCCGCTTCTCCTCTTTAACCATGACATTTTGCCATTCTTAGCTCTGAAATCAATACAACCATGGTTGTAGATGGTTAAATAGTCGGTCAAAGAGTCCACTGTTGACTATAGTTAACCATCTCCTACCAGGGACACAGGATATTGTTTGACTAATAGTTTTGATCAACCATAATTGACAATGGTCATATCCAACCATGGTTGACCAGGGTCAAACATAAATTTAGCATGGTCAACCAATGTCACTTCTGTGACCATGGTGTCTGATAGTTACCATATCCAATCATGGTTGACCATGGACAAATTGAATTTACCATTGTTCAACGCAGTTTTACCATAGCTGATCCATTGCTGGCCATGGTTAAACCATGGTCATATTTCGCAGGGGTTAACTGATATTTGGCATGTTTTTTTTGGGGGGGGTTGCATTTTAAGTGGTTTACAGATAGAAAATAACAAATGTAAATATGTCATTCTGTTGTGGCAGGGGATGATAAAACGAAACAGAAAAACAAAAAAGGAAAATGAGTGATCAATGTTATATATTATAGTCAGTTTTAAAGGGCTTCTCTTGCTTAGCTGGCTGGTAACCTTGTCTTGTTTGAAATTTTTATCAGTTTGGTGATGCTTAAGGAACTTTATAAGAAAAGGCTGGAAATGATAGCAAAATGTCAGCATTTAATGAAAACTCTTGAGGGGTCAAATAAAGGAAGAAAATGCCAGACAAATTATTCAGCATTTAACCCATTTGAAAGAAACAATTCCAACTAAACAGTGTGAATTCCATATAGAAAGTTTGACATAAAATTTTGTGCAGCTGAAAATCGGAATGACCTAGCAAAGACATTGACTGTAATAATGTTATGTTTAGCTTTGAGAGAAAAGGTGGCACTCAGTGCTGCATTGATTAGAATGTTTGCTGCCTTCTAATAAATCACCGGTCTGCTGCCGCTGTGCAAGATTATATAATCCAGGAGGCTATTCATTAAACTGATATCAATGAATTAATTTCAGTTTTCTTCTCCCACAAACCAGATTGTATTGTATAATTTTGAATAAAGTCAGATTGCCAACACAATCAATGTAGTCATGATAAAATGTCGCATGCATTCTGTTGTTTCATTATTATTATGATTATACAACATGTACATGAAAGTTTCTATTAAACATGTTCTGTTCAACCTGTTTGAAGCAGCCAACCAATGGTTTGTACAGCCAATTTGACTGCCTACTGTAGGTTTGGGCCTTGGCCACATCAATACTTCACCTGCTACTGTATCACATGTAATGTGATTCATTCGGAATTGCTTAAACCAGAGAAATAAATGTACACTGTTTAAACAAGATAGTAAGCTAGAGCAGTTGGCTGTCAGTGTATGAAGAAATAATTTGAATTTGATGACTGTGTTGGGACTATTCTAAGTGGTATAGGCTGCCAGACAATGGGATAATCAATGATAAAGTAAATATGATGTTTTCAGATAGCTTAAGAAGGGATTCTAGTCATTCTCATTACTTCAAAGGCAGACCAGCTTTTATAGACTAACACTTTTTGACCTTAAAGCTTTTTAATTATGATCATCAAAATCTAATATCAAGCAAATCAAGAGTCACATGCAGGAATAGGCATATTTACACAGGTTTATATACCAGTATTCACTGTTGACATTCCCCACAGTGTCTCCAGTTGTTTGAATAGTGAGTCAGCGGAACGTTTGTGCATGTGTAACCTGCAGGCAAACTGTCACGTTTAGGAGGATATTTTAATTAACAGAGAGGATGCACTTAATTAACAGTGTTTTCATTATTTGGATATTATGAATTTTATGCTAGGAAATTTCTAACTAAAAGTAAGGAAAACCTCTGTATTGGGGGGAATAATTGAAGTAAGTTGATTTTTTTCACAAGGGTTTATTTAGTGGAATTTTTTATTCTGCACATGATTATATAAAATATGTATGGTACATTATAGTTTACTTCTGAACTGATTCTATGTATGTGAGGAGGATACTCTGCAATTCCTCTTCCAGTATACAGTGTTGTTTGTGCATGTACTTGAAATAGAGGCCTGTGCATATTTTGATAGAAAAAGTATGTAAATTTTCTAAACATTTTGTAGCATCACTGGAATTGGGCAAGTTTTATGATATTTGAGACACTGGCAGGCTGCAAGTTTCATCCAGGCAGGCTGTAAGCCAGGCTATTCTGCCAAAGTGTAAAGTTACTCTGGCTTTATCATCTAGTCTGAGAATAATTGAGCTAGGAGTTTAATTCTGCCAGACTGTAAGTTTTATTCGGTAAGGCTGTAAGTTTCATCCTGCCAGGCTGAAAGTTTCAGTCAGCCAGGCTGTAAGTTTCAGTCAGCCAGACTGTAAGTTTTATTCGGCAAAGCTGTAAGTTTCATCCTGCCAGGCTGAAATTTTCAGTCAGCCAGGCTGTAAGTTTCAGTCAGCCAGATTGTAAGTATCATCCTGCCAGGCTGTAAGTTTCATTCATCAGGCTGTAAGTTTCTGTCAGTCAGGCTGTAAGTTTTATCCTGTCAGGCTGTAAGTTTCATTCATCAGGCTGTAAGTTTCTGTCAGCCAGGCTGTAAGTTTCATCCTGCCAGGCTGTAATTTTCATTCAGCCAAGCTATCAGTTTTATCCTGTCAGGCTGTAAGTTTCATTCGTCAGGCTGTAAGTTTCAGTCAGCCAGGCTGTAAGTTTCAGTCAGCCAGATTGTAAGTATCATGCTGCCAGACTTAAGTTTCAGTCAGCCAGATTGTAAGTATCATCCTGCCAGGCTGTAAGTTTCATTCATCAGGCTGTAAGTTTCTGTCAGTCAGGCTGTAAGTTTCATCCTGTCAGGCTGTAAGTTTCATTCATCAGGCTGTAAGTTTCTGTCAGCCAGACTGTAAGTTTCATCCTGCCAGGCTGTAATTTTCATTCAGCCAAGCTATAAGTTTTATCCTGTCAGGCTGTAAGTTTCATTTGTCAGGCTGTAAGTTTCTGTCAGCCAGGCTGTAAGTTTCATCCTGCCAGGCTGTAAGTTTCAGTCAGCCTGGCTGTAAGTTTCATCCTGCCAGGCTGTAAGATTCAGTAAGCCAGGCTGTAAGTTTCATTCAGCCAAGCTATAAGTTTTATCCTGTCAGGCTTAAAGTTTCATTCATCAGGCTGTAAGTTTCTGTCAGCCATGCTGTAAGTTTCATCCTGCCAGGCTGTAAGTTTCAGTCAGCCTGGCTGTAAGTTTTATCCTGCCAGGCTGTAAGTTTCAGTAAGCCAGGCTGTAAGTTTCATTCAGCCAAGCTGTAAGTTTCGTCCTGTCAGGTTGTAAATTTCAGTCAGCCAAGTTGTAAGTATCATCCTGCTAGACTGTAATTGTCAGTCAGCCAGGAGTAAAGTTTCATCCTGCCAGGCTTTATGTTTCATCCTGCCAGACTGTAAGTTTCAGTCAGCCAGGCTGTAAGTAACATCTGGCCAGGCTGTAAGTTATGTCAGCTTGACTGTGTCATCCTGTCAGGCTGTAAGTAACTATCAGGCAAGACTGTATCATTGAGCACACAGTGAAGCTACAGATTATACGAGTCACAGCCAGTGTTGTTTCTTTTACTGAAAAATAAAGAAATTGGATATACATGATAATAATGGACTCTTCTGACTGGCCTTCATACAATTATTATAAAACTTGTGTTTTTTTATGTTTGAAGCAAAGGGGGGGTGAACAGGATTCAACACATATTCATGTTTCTTGGTCAGACATAATCTGATATTGTGTTTTGAACGAAGAAGCTTGTGGTTTTAACTGCTGTACAACATATTAATACATCAAATGCAGACATGACTTCAAAACATAAAACTGTAAAGCAAAATTTATACTTTTGAATGATTTAAATATTCAGGATTCACAACAGATGATTGTGATTCTATTGTAGTTCTTACAGAAAGAGTTGTGTAATAAGTGTTAGGTTTCATCTGCCTGTAAATCTTTATATCATTAAATACAGTAGCTATAGTAAAAAATGAAATAAATTTTAGCGTTTATGAACATTGCTAGGTTTACAGAGGAACATTTTCAACAATTTATGAACAAGTTTGTTAGGCAAGTCATATCCCATTCTTTTAAACTTTAGATGAACCACAAGGTGGAGACATACTGTCCAAAAGGAAGGTTGTAACTAAAATGTTGGTTACACTCAAATGTCACATCTTTTGACATTTAAACCTATAGCTTCTGGACTTGTCCGAACTACATTTGTATAAACTGAGTTACTAGACTGACAAGAGCCTCACTATTCTGTTAAGGAGTGGGTCTCAGCCATTTAAGAAAAGGGGAATTTCAAGGAAAATGAGGGAATTTTGATATTGTTTTCCATACAAAGTTAGATTTTTGTGTGTGCTCATTTTGGACAGAAATTGGTTAATATTGGAATTCTACTTTTCAGGAAGTTACACTTCAACTTGCTAATCCATGTATGGTGTTTGAATGAGACACAAATAGATGAAAATATAACTGAAATTGTTTAGAAAAGTCTTTACTTTATCCAAAAACAATATCAGTGCTCAGTTTAAGACAATCTTAATATTTTCTTGTCCTAGGACTTTGCATATTTCTTGTCTTGTAAATCTTTATCCCAACAAGCTTGTAAACTATTTATTGACCTTGAAAAAACACTTGAATATCAACACAGAACATAAAGCTCCTCAAATATATTTTTTCAAGCCTTTACTGAAAATTAATGATGTATGTGCCAGTTGTAAGAAGATAAAATACATAAACTTCAAAGTTGTTATGTTCTTATCTTAACTACTACAGGTAATGTTCTTGTTCTGTGTTGTTTTTTTCTCCAATGACATTTATTTTTAACACCAATAGCACTTTTTATACCTTAATCTGTTGAAAAAATCCTTTCACAGCATCATAATTTTTATACAAAGTATAAATATATTAATGTGTTTTTGTATGAAAAATAAATGTTTTTGGGAAAATGTTCTAGGCAGATGGAAGGACAGAAGATAACGCATTAGAGATTTAATGATTTTAGAAAAAAAGTCCTTTTATTATTATCAGTATTTATTTTTGGCATGTGAAAGACATGACATAATACAATTTTTTTATAATTTTCATTTCATTATATTTTAAAGTTTTATCACTGATGTACAAGAGTTTACACAAAATGAAAAGTATAGATAAATTTATAGTTTAGAACTTAGAATGGATAATTTTTCTGCAGTGTGGAACTTTACTGCATACATTTAAAAGTCAATTTGATTCAGAAGTATACCGTAAATGGAAATTTTCAAGCAAGATGGTTGATAAACATTGTATATAAGGTGATATAACACTGGTACAAAAATAAGCGTTTTATAAGGAGATATACATGTAATAGTTTATCAACAAACACTGCAATTTGCAGCTAACATTGAACTGTTTTGTCAAAACTGCAGTTAGTGACACAACCTAGCATCAGATGGAAGCTGGAAAGTATTAGCAGTGACAGTGACCTATGATCTGAGATTTGTTTATTGTCTGAGACAGGAAAGCAGATGAATACCACAGACAACAGTAGCATGTGGGTTATTTACATATATTTGTAAAATTGATTAGCCATAAAGGAAACGTGTCTTACATAAGGTTGTAACAGACTGAGCAGTATTAAGTGAACATCTTTAAAAGCAGACAGTTCTTTTCTTTGTTTTTTCAGTCTGCCATCGTAAAAGTGCAGTAGAGTTGTTGGAGGCGTCAAAAGGGACATATGTCAAAAGCACGACTGTACTCAACCACAGACAGGAACTGAAGCATCCAGAGAACCTTTCTGTTGGGAACGGGTAATCACACAACTAAATTATTTCTTTCTGCTGTACTTATTTCAAATGGCCTTTGCTAAACATTCTTAAAGCATTAACTTAATTAGGTTAGCTGATGTTAACATGCTAGCAATGATTTTACAAACAATACCTTTTATTTTTCTGCCATGGGGTCTGCTTGTCATTCTCTGTAGCATATTCTTGCATATTTCTCAGGAATCACTGACTTGAATTCAGTGAAACTTCATAGACTGCTACTCTATCAAGTAGAAATGCACTTGTTTACCATCCTAACCTCCATCTACAGACAAGAGTACATAAATCTGTCAAGGTTTTTGTCAGAATTATGGCCCTTTTTTTACTTAGAAAGTGTATTGAGCATGGTTAAGTTTTTTGTACCAACCCACTTCATTTCAAAACTGTTACAGATATTGCTTTGAAACTTACCATACTTATTTATCATCATCTCCATCAACAGACAAGAGTACATAACTCTGTCAAGATTTTTGACAGAATTATGCCCCTTTTTGACTTACAAAATACATTGAATATGGGTAAAATCCAATATGGGTAAAATCCACTTATTGACTTAACCCTTTGAGATATTGCTTTGAAACTTTGAATGCTTGTTTACATCATTACCCCCCATCTGTAGGCAAGAGAAGGTAACTCTGCCAAGGATTTGAAAAAAAATTAAAGCCCTATATCGACTTAAAATCTTGGTTAAGTTTTTCGTACCAGTACACTTTTTGACTAAACTATATGAGGTTAGAATACTTGTTTACCATCATGATTCTCAAACACAGGTAGGAAAGGGTAACTCTGTCAATGATTTCATTTGAATTATGGCCCTTTTCAACTTTTCATTCAAATTTCAAAATTTTCATACTTGTCCAATTGTTGACTTTTACATTTGAGATATTACTTTGAAAGTTGTAATACTTGTGTACCAATATGACACCTGTCTGTAAGCAAGAGAAGATAACCCTGTGAAAATGTTTCTTGTTTTGTACTTAGAAATTCCTAGTTAAAGTACTTTGTGCTAACTGGCACTGTCATGCACATATATCATTAAACACTTAGAATATTAATTTAAAACTTTGCTGTAGTATTCAGGGATATCAAACAATTAAGTTTGATAACTCTTTACTTGATATCTTGCAGCTTGTGGCCCTTGTTTATACTTGGGGTTGTTTTACTGACAAAGTTTTTTTTTATTTGCAAGCACTGAAAAAAGTTGAGCGTGCTGTCCTACTGACAGCTCTTGTTAATATTCATTCGTGTCCACAATTCTTCCAAGGTTAATCTCTGGCAGGAATTTAGGAAGCTTTACTAGGAAGAGAAGATGCCCATAGTACCAGCATGTTCTGGTTTAATGATTTTTCATTGAATAAAGGCCTTTTCATATGACCATCTTTTACACAAAAACCTTTACTTAGGCCTGGTCATGTCAACATGGCTCTTGTTAATTAACAGAAGTACAAATATTGATCAATTTAGCAACAAGTTCTTGCAACAAAATATTTTTATCATGACTTGTGTCAAAACTTTCTGAAATGAAGCTTGAGGCAGCTGCTTCAGAGAAAAAAACATATGCTGATGCTTTTGTATAGGGTGAACATTCCTTAATGTACAGCTTCCCTTTCTGTCTTAAGAAAATCAATCTGCTCTTTCCTCGGTATGCTGGATCCTTAACATAATCATTCACAAAAAACTCAACATACTGCCAGACCTGCAGATTATACAATTTTATAGTTATTATAAATGTATTGATCATCTAATGGAGACGGTCTTTATGTCTATTTTTTGCATTTTATTGGCAGGGTGAATTTGTAGGTCCATGCAGTTATTGACATTCAGTGTTCCAAGAGCTTATTTCAAATGAGACAGTTCTAATAAATTCATGTTGCCAACGTTTGATTGATTAGGGCCATTGGGCTTTTGAGTTTGAAATATTGCACAAGACTAGAGGGAGAAAGTTCTCAATGCTTTGTGTGAGGTTGTATAGTTTAGATGAATACATATAAAAAGAAAAAATGCTAGTAAGTTTGCAAGCCATTTGTGTTTTACACAGTCATAGGCTATAGGTAACTAGGATGTCTGTATTTTAGCATTATCCAAAGAGAAAGTATCATTTTCCCTCAGTTTTTATCACTAATTAATCAGGCATTCCCCAAAAGATAATAAACTAGCAAAACCCATTGATTTATTTTGTTTCAGTGCAAATTAAAGAAAGTTTTACTTATATCCCCTGTGATTTTATTGCAAATTTATGACCAACATTTATATGCTTGAAATAGTTTCCTAAAGGGTTTGAAGAATGTACAACTACAATATTACAGAACTGGTCACCAGGCCCTGAAATATCTCTTTTACTAATAAATATCTATCAGTTTTGTTCTAAAGCCAGTCTTTAGTCTACTGATTCATCAAATCACTATGAAGTCTAGTAGTTCATATTACAATTTGGGGTCATATAGTCAAAGGTCAAGATCACCGGGACTGAAACTTGAAAACCTTTTCCACTAAACACCTCAAAAACTTCTTAAGGATTTTCATCACACTATTAAGGAAGCATCAGTATGAAATTTACTTGGTCGTGGCCACTGAAAGATCCATATTGATTTCAGGGTCAAAGGTCAATTTCACAAAGACCTTTTATGAAAAAATCAGATTCCTATTTGTAATAACTGAAGAACCATTGATCATAGCAATGTTCACAGAATGTTCACCACACTGAGTTATACTATTACATAACACAAGACCAAAGTTAGTGCTACAGATGTCAGGGTCACAGGTGGATTGTTTTGAATTTAAGAAAAGGAGTTAAAGGTCAAGGTTTTGTCTCATTGCATGTATACAAGGTTTCTTCTCATTTCTTGTATGCAAGGAGGTAATTTGAAATAAGATTCCATATCCTTTGTGTATTAATTTATTCCAGAGTGTTTAAGTCTGTACTAGTATCGCCGGGCACTTTGGCAGAGTTATGGGACTTTGACTTGTCTATATGTTACCTAAGGTTTTGAAATGTTGAGCAAGCACAGCTTTTCAGTGCAAATACTGCTTAAGAGTCTTTAACTTACCTGAGTTCTTGAACAACTGAGGAAATATTTGTGGAATTTGCTATTTCTGATGTAAGGCTAGGCTTTTACTGGTTTGAACAAGATAGAAAATTTAAATTGTGTTTATTGATAATCAATGGTGAACGTTCAAGGGAATACGCCTACATTAAACAAACAAAAAATGTCTTTGCATTGAAATTGATAGTTGGTTGATGGTTGTTTTGCATGATCTTGAACATGATGGGCGAAATGTTTTGTGTAAATAAGGAAACAAATTGAAAAACAAATTACGGGGATGTTTCAACAGTGTTATCAGTGACATGCCCTGATATCAAGTGTCTGGATTGGTTTTCGATAAAAAAAAAACAAAAAGAATCTAGGGCCTAGAAAAATTAGGGGCTTTTAAATAAGATAAGTAATGCTGCTGATGCTATTGATTTGGAAATGAAAATTGTATGTGATCATTTGGCATAACACTCAACTTCTCAACTTCCTTACTACATGTTTTGCCAGGCGATGTGACCATACAGACACTTGAAGGGGTTTTAAACCGGATTTTGCCTAAAAATTTACATCTTTGGACAAACTTGTGGTGAAATTATCAATTATGTCAAGAAAAGTCACTGCATTATACAGGAAGTCTGGGAACTGTATGAGATGCCACTACAGCATTAAAATACTGTAAAACCTGCCATTTAACCCAACAACAAACACAATATTTCTTGAAAATTGTCTGCCATCAAACTTAGTTTTTCTGATACTGGTAAATGACTAACTGACGATGTTAAAGTAAGACTGCCTTGATATGCTATTCAGTCAATTATTTTGCAGCATCTTCACCTGTACCAAAATCAACAGTTAGATAGCATTGTTGTTCTTATATTAACTTTTTGATAAACATTGGTCATACAATGAATGCGAGCAGACTGCGATGTTGAGGTAAAAAAGAAATGCCATGATTGCTCACATGTCCGGTCACTATCACCATGGTGCTGAAGATTACCTGACTGGTCTAAATCATCACTGTTTGGTGTATGATGCATACATCACAGGTGGAAGGAACATACCTTTGACTTTTTTTTCTTAAGCTAATGCTTTTTTCTATGCAATTTAAAATTGATATCAGAATAAATAAAAAAAAAATTGAAAAAAAAATTTTTTTTTCTTCATAGCTCTTTACTATAGAAAAAAGTCAAAGGTATGTTCCTTCCACCTGTGGCATACATCACCCTTTATGTGTTAAAATGTATTACATTTACATTGGCATGTTGCAATGTTTATCAGACATTGTCACCATGTTGTATGTACCACTTGGGTCTATGACCTTTTGGTTCTGTTCGAAAATAAACTGAACTAAACTAAACTAAACTATAAAAGACAGCTTCTCTCTTCACATTATACTGTAAATGGTTAAACACTAACTCACCACTTAAAACTTGGTTGTGGGTTAGGTTCCTAATGAAATACATGTAGTTGTTAATTGCATATAGTACATTTTCAGAGAAGTGCTGTCACTACCAATTACTGCTGGCAAACATTCCCCATCAGACGATTCTACAAGTATTACCAAGGATTGTGTAAGAAAACGGAGTAAGTCAAGGGACGCAAGAACTCACAACGCATCAGAGGGGACTAGTAAACACATTTCATCAGAGGAGAGAGATAGCAACAGATCTCCAATATTCCAGACAGACAATCTCCAACAGACTTCCAGTGATTCCAGCTCCCCATTGTCTGCGAAGAAATCTTCTGTGATATCATCTATTTCATCATCAGTTTCTCAGACATCAAAGTCTCCTTTAGCTTCCAAAAGGCCGTCAGTGTCTGCCCACACTTTAGATACTAAAGTAACATCAGTGGTACCATGTGTGGTCTCTCACATAGAAGATTCACCTTCTCAAATTAAGAAGTTATCCATATCATCTTCAGTAACTTCGTCAGTATCTCACACAAGTACTCAAAGCCATTCCAAAGATGAAGTGGACAGTTCAGGCTTCAAAACCCCACTGACACCTCCTCCAAAACCTGGCCCTAAACCAGTTGTGCCTCCTAGACCAGGATCTGCTAGCAAACCTACTACTCCACCGAAACCTGGCCCGAAACCCGTCATTCCACAGACACCAGGTAAAATCTTTAAGCAGCTTGTTGTCAAATGAACGCACACACATTGAACAGAGTTAAAAGGCTCTCTGAAGTGTTTGCTAAAACATGAACTATAAAATCAATCTGAAATCCAACAGGCAAGAGTCCTTAATCACATTCTGATTGACTGGTTTTAGTTTACCACACTTCTGATTTAATATAAGCCAGAGATTTTAGTCTGTGAGAAGTTTAATGATCTTAGGATCTGTCTTTGTTAACTTTCTTGTTAATAGTATTGTTTATTGGATAAAAAATACAAAAGTAGTGGTTGTAATGTTGGCATGTTTAGTAATTTTTTTGCCCTAGACATTTAATGCTTCTTACACTATTGCAGAAAAGCCAGTGCCACCTCCAAGGTCAACTCGGAAGCTGAATAACTGCAATTCTGCACCATCAGAAAATACTGCCGAAAGTTCTGTAGGAACAATGGCATCAAGTGATAAAAATGCTACATCGGACATAAAGAATCAAACTTCTAACATTCCTGATCAGAAAAGATTCTCATCTGTATCAGCAAGTGCTTGTGAAATGTCCTCAAAGGATCCTCTTGATAAATCTGTCCAAAGTCGTGAATCTCGACTTAGTATCCATTCTCACAATGAAGGATTTTTAAAACCACTTCGTGCAAATACTTTGAGTACATCTGTTGGTGTGCTTGTTGAGAGACAAAGATCTCCGTTACCAAAGCCTCGTATTGATAGACAGGTGAATGAAATTGAGTTACCGCCAAGACGGCAACTTCACAGATCGCAGTCAGATTTAAGTAATTGCAGACATTCCCGAACAAGTTCTGACTTTTCTGACTTAAGTTCACGACTTTCCAGGACCAGTACAGAAGTTGAACGATTTTTTAATGAAATGGGAATTGATAGAGAAGTACTAGAACCTATGAGAAAGTTATGTGAAACAAAGAAGAAAGAGTTATTAGATAGTCTTAGTTCTCTAGATTCACTAGAAGGTCATAGTCTTTCAAGTAGGCTGTCAAATGATCTAGAAAGACTGCCAATGGAAAGTGAGCAGGATTTAAGTGGACGTGATGGGGGAACAACTTCAGTGGTGGAGAGAAATGCGAGGATAATCAAGTGGCTGTGCAGTGTTAAAAAAGCTCGGACAGGTCAAACAAAACCAGTCAGAAAGAAATCAGAAGCCTCCTGATCTGTGAACTGATCAGTTTGTTGTTTCCTGTATTTGATGCAGTCAAGCAGAGACATTGAATTATACAAAGTTAATACACTACAGTAGGTAAAAGTAATGCATAAGAACAAACTCAATGGAAGTATATTTACATTAACACAAGTCACATGTATATTTTACATGTACTTATTATATATGCTGGGTTTTACTAGTATTTTGGTAAATCTAAATATGCTGATTCAAACTTATTTATACCCCCACTAAAGGAAGTTGCTGTGGGTTGGAATCACTCTGTTTGACTGGCCACTTTTATAGCATAGGTAGTTTCTGGAGAGAAGAATTGCAATGAATGTTGGTACACATAACCACCATGAGTAGTAGATGTGCACGACACTATTATCTTGTGTATTCATCAAGGTTTTTCAGAGTTCTGCTTTAACCTTTCCTATACAATGTAGCATAGGTAGGTTGTAGAGTAAACTCCTCTTCCAGATTTGAAAGGATTGCAATGAATATTGGTACACATTAAAACTTAGAATAGAAGATTTGCAAGACACAATTTGAGTGTGTTTCCACCAAGATGTTGCAGAGTTATGCCTCGTCAAACTCAGACATTTCTGTTGTCTAGATGTCATATGCTATAGGTAGAATGTGGAGCAAACTCCTTCAGTTTTAAAGAAATTGTAATGAATGTGTGAAAACATATACACCATCAATAGTAAAAAATGCAAGACACAATTTTTGTGTGGAGTTAGTAAGGTGTTGTAGAGTAATGCTCTTTTGAACTTAGATACTTTTCATGTGTCATATTACCATAGCCAACTACAACTATTACTATGTGACAACACGCCAGTGCAGGGGTATTTAATCGCAACAGTGATAGCTCTAGTTTGCAGTGTTGTAAACACGTAAAAAAAGTAGTATGTACAGAATTTGAAATGAAATAGGTTTTGTTCCAGCAATTCTTTGGAATGTAGCAGTCATTTTTGTGTACCTGTATACAAAAGATCTGTGATAATTGTGCTGACATGTGATTGTGCTGACATGTGATTGTGCTGACATGTGATTGTGCTGACATGTGATTGTGAAACGTAAAGCTGTAGTGCATTTTGAATTGCCTTGAATATGTGATACGTATTTTTATTAGCATTAAGGCAAGGGAGGCTATCTCTCCACTCCCAAGCTCAGACAATAACTTCTTTATTTACACAGCTTTCTGTAGGTACATAATCTACATTTTTTTTAGTTCTAGGAATTATGATCAGCATTGATACAAAATTTAGCAAGCAAACACTGCAAAATAATTCACTGGACTGATAATGCTTGGGTAGTACTGAAAGAGTATAAGAATCTTAATACACTGGTTGGGTGTGGATGGGAATATCCTGCTCTGTCAAGTGTAAGATGAGATTTTCTAGCACTGGTAAAAACTGAAGATATCCCAATCTGGTGTGCAAGAAAGGCTTGTCTTTGCATTGTGCCAGCGGTGACAAAACTTGTATAGCAAAGGGATGGTTAATTATTCGGGTATGCACTGGGCTAGTTTCAGGCTCAGATATCGATGGTTGAGCGCGAAACGGTTGTAACTGCAATTTTTGCCAAAAATAAGATTTTCACATTTTCCAATGTATTTTCAGGCAATATATAACCTCCATCAATAACTAGACTTAAAACCAGAACTTAACAGTTAAAAAGTGAATTTGTCAAATGGTTGTAACTGAAAAGTAATAGAGGCATTTTGTGTAAAACAGTTGTAACTAGAGTTACAACTGTTTTACATAAAAAAAATATAAATTTGTTTTTAAAATATTTTGTGTGAAACAGTTGTAACTCAAGTTACAACTGTTTAGCACAAACATTTTGGCTGTGAAAGGATCAGAACACTGCTGAATTTTATGCTCTGACTCACCTTTAGTAACAGGAATTCAGTTTATTGGTAAAACATTCATATATTACAAAATCAGTCATAATTATTTAGCATATAATATATACGAATTATTATTCCTGTATTATGAGAAAGGTATTTTAGACAATATTTCTATATTTTGAAAAGGTTTAATTGCTTAGTTTTATAGGTATATCTTACAATGCATAATCATAAATGGACAGCAGTGGATAATTTTCACATTACTGAGCAGCATTGGATATTGGTAACAGGCAGCTTGGTAAGAAATGTCAAAATTGGTAGGTCAGTGACATGAGGGTGTTTAAATAATAATAAATTTTTCTTTTTTTAGCAGATCATCACAATTTTACTGTTACCATGAACCCTGCAATGAATAAGGCATCTGAACAGTTGTATACATCAGCAGTTTGATAAATATAAGGGAAACAATACATAATGTTTTAGTAAACAATGCTTGTTTCCATTTGTTGAAGGGCATATCT
Organism: Saxidomus purpurata; assembly: GCA_022818135.1. Lineage (NCBI taxonomy): Eukaryota > Metazoa > Mollusca > Bivalvia > Venerida > Veneridae > Saxidomus > Saxidomus purpurata. Next base: position 51,602,054 of record JAFMSR010000005.1, on the reverse strand, counting down.
TGAGAAATAAAAGCACTGGAAAATTCACATGATGTATGTAATGTTGTATTACCATATTGTGCTTTAAGTCTATCAGAAAAAAAATATGGGATTCTCTAGAATTTAACAAATAAGTTAAGATTCCTGGTGTTAATGGGTAGCCCATGGCTCAAAAAACTGACAGCCTATACATTTTACTACAATATATATATATATCAAGAATATATAATACCCCTAGATTTTTTCCCTTTGGATAAGTAGAATTTGTCCTTGGTGTAAATGAATTACATAATATTATGTAAATCTAGCTATAATGTGCAGTACCCCAGTTTATGGCATACAGTATAATATATTGTATCCCTTTAATTCCATTTCATATCAGAAAAAGCCAACATTATGGTAAAGATGAGTCTGTCACAGCCAACTATGTGTGCTATCTATGCCGTGCTGTTGGAAACGGCCACGATGTTAGTGGGTTTATTATAACAGTCTAATGTGAATGATTTTCTGCATAATTTTCTCCAGGACTGCTGTCAATCAAACATCCTGCTGTTGATCAAACATGCAACGTTTGCTCCCTAGCAAGTCTTTCATATTCATGCCATTTATGAGTCTACAATTTTTTTAACTGTTTCAGAGTGTATAAATAGAAGTACATGTATGAAGAATGTGTGTTGATGAGATGATGAAAAAGCACTTTCAAGTCTACTTTTTATATAGACTAAGTCTATATTTGAAGACAAGATTAAAAAGGCTTGACTCACATTCAATTAATGAAAATAAATCTGCTTATTTTGCATAAATATTTTTAACAGTCTGAGATATAAATCTTAACTTCTGTTTTAACCTAATACTGGGCAATAATTTACTACTGTGATGTCAATTTAGTACTACGAGTAAATGCAAACTTCATCGTAAGTTCATAACTAGAGACCGACAAGAATTCACTGTACCCATGAATGTTGAGTCGGGATATAGCGTAGAACTGTTGTGGAGCATTGTTTATGACATTTGTAAAATTTTAAGTATTAATTAGATAAAAAAAATGAGTACATTTGTAGATCTACATCTTCACAATAAAATATTTTTAATAATCTACCAACTATCTCTTAACATGGAGACTCAGGTCAAGAAACAGTGACTCGTGGTGAAGGAATAGTTATTTCAAGTCAGTGACTTTACATGTAACCTCTCGTGTTGTGACAACATTTTAGCATAAAAATTACTGGACAATTAAATGTGCATGTAGAAAAATTACTGATTTTACATTTCTGTCAATAGGTGAATTTTGAAAGTACAAATGTATGATGGAAAGCCAAATTAATTATCCACTATAGTCTAATTTGACTCTTGAGCTACGACCTTATATACAATGTAAGACCTAATGTATAATTGTAACTCCAATTACTTAACAACTAATCACCCTGCCCGACTAATGTTGTTTCTTATCATGTACAAGTACTAAAAAATACTTTCATAAACTTGGTGTTTGTAAACATTAAATATAGCTGTTCATTACCCTATAGTAAGGGCTGACATTTTATCATCTATAGTATAAGAAATTGTGAACACAATATTTATATAATCAAACTTAAATAAAAGGGAAATTACTTTCTAATGGCGTAATTTTAGTTTAAAAATTTGAAAACACGTATGACATAGAAAGTTGGCGGTATCTGCCATGATTTTGACTAGGCTGCACGTTAACAGTATCCAACGCTGCTCAGTAACCTGAAAATTATCCCTGTCCGTTCTTGATTATGCACCTGTGAATCTGCATTATGCAGACTGAAATTAAAATCACAATCTACGGGTACAATTAAATTGGGGGCATTTAATTTTCAAGATACATTTCCATTTATTTGCCCTAATAGAAGATTGGTGTTCCTCTTTAACAAGGAATTTTGTCATTGTATAATTATGTTAATTTTATGATTCAAAGGAAGATCTATTTTAATGAATCTTTAGTAAGTTGTATAAAATCGTGTGAGAGAGGCAGCACATTTTTCATTGGTGCTAACATTTACAGCTTGGTGGACTGAGGCTTGTGTGGCATCATTGTCTTTGCCCAAGGACACACCTAGTTTTGAAGGTGAATGCCCTAACCACTGAGCTATCAAAGCCCACACCAGTGGTTTTCATTCTTTGCAAGAACACTAATTCGAAATGTCCTCACGCTCGCGTGAGAGAGGCAGCATGTTTTTCATTGCTGCTACCATTTACAGCTTGGTGGACTGAGGCTTGTGTGGCATCATTGGCTTTGCCCAAGGACAAACCTAGTTTTGGAGGTGAATGCCTTAACCACTGAGCTATCAAAGCCCACACCAGTGGTTTTCATTCTTTGCAAGATGTCCAATCATTATCTACAATTATCCTCTCCCATAAATAAAATTTGAGAAAAAAATAACATCATCGTGTTAAAAGATCTATACATTTAAATTTTATGTGTTTTCTAATACTTCTACTGTAAAACCATTAATGCTTTAAAATCAATTATTATTATATGATCTATAAATAAACAATATCTCACTGGTCCAGAGCACGATCAATGAAGCAAAATATAATACATATTTCATGATTTTTAGGTTTTCACCCAGTAAATATTATTTCTATATTTAGAACAGGCAGAGTTTTGACTTTTACCCATCTTAACCTCTTGCACTAAATAGAACGCCAACAGTGCCGGAATGAAAATGCTGGCGACATCACTAAAATGACATTGTTCCATGCAATTTAAAGTATTGTTTTAATGAAATATCCAAAGCTTGCTTTTTGAGCATGAAATAAGCATTATACATATATAATAAAACATTTATGGACCCGTGCGACATTGAATATGGTGTGATATTCACTAGAATAGATCAATATTGACCTTGGCTATCGCCTCAGTCATTTCTATTTTCTGGTGAATATCACATCATATTCAATGCTTCACAAGTCCATAATTGTATATTTTCATGATGTCAAAACTTTGAAATTTTTAAGTTTTGAAGTGGTTGCCGATGTTAAATGTATTTATAACCTGATTTTAAGGCAAGATATTGTCAATGCGAAAGTAACATTTAGTATGCGCAAAATGGCAACTAATTGTATAAAGGTCATTTAAAGACTATAGGCTGTTATTGAATTTACCTGATCAATTTTAATCGCAAATAATTTACAATAAAGTTTTATCAATGGAAAGTTCTTCTATTAACAAAGTCGGTTATTTTGTAAATAAGTTATACAATGTACATTATACATAATGGTCCCAAAATAGATTGTAATGGCAGATGATACTGTAGTTCCACTAATTTCAACATATATGGAAGATATCAAATGGTACATGTACTAACTTTGTGTGAATTACAGTTTTCAGCTATAGCTAGGTAGTCAAAATTAATACTAATTGTTGTCAATCTGCATGTTATTGACAGAATTTCCAATAGGAATAGAAGTTGCAACTGAAAGAAAGGTTGCACAGTCTGTAAATTGAATCAAGGCCAAATAGGGCTTTTTCTGCTGATTGGAATTACATATAAAAATAAGATACAGCAGTATTGCACTAAAAAATTAAAGAGTTATTTTATCTTTTTTTGTGTGAAAGGGTTGTATCTTGAGTTACAACTGTTTTGCACAAAAACGTTTGATAGAATTTTGCTCAATTTTAGTGTGAAACAGTTGTAACTCATTATTGTTTACAAAGCTCTTTTTCTTGAGGGATATGAGTTTTTCATCTTATATCATATAAAAGCATTAGCAAACACTGTTTGATAGTAATGATACAAGTCATTGCAGTGTCACTCAAAAAAAAACATGCAGTTTTTTCTCTTTCCTGAAAAGTTTTAAAATATTGAGTTACCACCGTTTCGCGCTCAACCAGCGATATACTGATAGTATCTTATAGGCCTACATCTTACAGCAGATCTACATCTGAAGGTGGTAATGTTGTCTCAGTCAAAAAAGTATCTTTGTCGTTCTTCATATGCACATATTTTGCTCAGTGCAATTTCAAATGATCCGTTGGTTTACATAGATATGACATGTGCATCAGCTTTTCATACAAAGTTTCTTGTATGTCAGAGAAAACCATGAGGAAGTAATGGAAACATCAAGAAGTCTCTGGCATAAGTGATCATGTAGTGCTAAAACTATGTCTTGCATTTTGATAAAATTAAGTTTTTACCAGGGGTTACAGAAACTGCTGGCTCACCATACATGTATGATGTCTTCAGCATTATTTATAGACATCAATATACTTTGATTAGACTTGTGCATGCTTAAGTGATATTTACCCTTCAACAGTTCAAGTGAGGATGAGAAATTAAAAAAAGAACCTTAGCATTGATTTACATTCTTAGAAAAAGGAATATCACCAAAATTACTATAATGTATAAACCAGTGTATCAGTTCAATGTCTTGTACACTATCCTAGTCAAAAATGTTATTTTGTGGTTTATTTTATTTCTAAAAGCAATAAAGAGAATTAAGTGGGATTATTTATTACACGTTTAGAAGCATTCATTGTACGTGTGTTTAGCTGTTTACTTGATTGTATAGCAATATGATCTTTGTGAACAGTAATAGAACTTTAAGAATAGAGAAATTGTGTGAGGAGTCATTTTAAGCTTCATATCTGCAAAGGACCTCAGAGACCCCAGTCCCATAATATTGCAATTGTTAATGTTTCTGTTTTAAGTTTTATGCTTACTTGAATGAAAGAAATCCACTGCATGGATTGGTTTTACATTAAAACCCATAGGTCATCAAAGTGAATCAAGGGATTACCCTTTTAGAATTCTGACCAATTTCTTAACTTCATATGTACTGTTCTCAGAAGGCTGTTAGTATTTCTGTAATCTGATTGAAGGTGAAAGGTTCTTAAAAGAAGATACTATCAAACAAGATTGTTACTTGACAAATGTTTATCATACCGCTGTTGTTTCCCATACCGCTGTGTTCATTGTAATCTTTGTTTTTGTTCAAGTCATAGCTTTTGTGTATTGATTTTAATCTTTTCTGACAAGATACTTGTGTTGTTAAGGATACAGTCATTTGTATATAATCACAAACATACTTTTAAATAGTGTTTTGTTAATTGAAAGAAGGTTATGTTGCAAAATAATTTACAAGTTACACCTTACTTGGGGAAACTAATAGACCAAGGGAGGCAACTGTATTTTTGTCATTTGAATTACATTCTGTTACATATTCATTCAGTAGTATCATTTACTGAAAGGCTTCCAGGTATATTGGAAAACTTGTTTTTATAGATACAGCTAATGTTGCATGATTTTTGTGCAAGGATATGTTTTAAGTTGTAGCAAGTTTTAAGGTTTCGTTATGTAAAATACTTCACAAAATACTACTTTAATGGTGTTTCTGTTTTGGGAACTGCTAATTTTTCTCTATCATTTTCAGGGTTCACTTTTATAATATAAACAGATTAATTTATAGCAATAATTCACCTGTCATTTAATCATATGGATATGTTTGCACCATGTTTGTTTATATTTTTAGTTTGTAAGAGACACAATGCTAAATTGTAATTATTGCAGTATTAATTACATAGCAATAAATGCATTTACATCAATGTAAAAATGCATTTAAAAAAGTTATAATAGGTTCATAAGACATGTAAATGTGAAAATGAATACTTCCCTTTGATATATTTTGGACAGCAGACATTCAGTGAAATAAAACTGGTAAATTTTAGATGAAGTTTAGGGATGCTATTTAGCCTAGTTATTGTCAACGGTAACTTGTAAGAGCCATAAATCCGGATATGTTTTGATATGAAGAGTTTTGCAGACTTTGAACATATCTAGAATAGGGCAGTTTTGTAATTAACATTCTTGCCATTAAGGTAAAAATGAAGCTTTTCCTTTTTAGCTTCTTCTTTTACACACAATAGAAAAAAACACTCACTGAAGACATTCTGTTTTCAAAATGCAAGCAATGTCTGTTGCATAATCAGGTACAAATTGTTCAGGAAATAAGAATGTTATTCAGTTTTCTTTATAGGATATGCACTAGTCTAAAGATACTACTAAAAGACTGCTAGACTTGGATATTATAAAATACACGATCTTTTTAACAATGGTATGGACCACTGTTTTTAAAGGAACATAATTAGTGTAAGCAAGACTTTAAAGTTTGATGCATATATTATCTTTTTTTCATTTTTATCTCCACAGCAGGTCTGCAGGTTCTATTGAGGAATAACTATGCTAAATAGATTTCCATAGACTTAACCTAGTTCAATGTAACTTTCCAAACTCTAACCAGCTGCTGACATAGTTCATTTTGTAGAATCACCCTAGTCCCAGACAAAAAAGCAATATGTATGTATGTTATCCAATACTTAAGGTCATTATTTGGACCTGTATGACACCTACCCCTTCCATGGGCTGCTTTCAGTGATCTCTGACAAAAAATGTCAGAATTTTAAAATACCAAATATTTCAATTGTAGCTAACATTATGATTTTTTCACCCCTTTTTATTTGTGATCTTATTGCATGCTTATTTTTAAGGAAATACTTTTGTATGCATCTGCTTGATTTCAGGCAATCAGCAGTCAATAGTGTAGGTCCACAAGTAACCTGGTCCCAGAGTCTCACCTATTTAGCATACTTGTATGTTTTTTTACAAGTAGCACTAGCATATACTATCACAAACATTTATGTGATGCTTAATAAAGAGTTTAAGAAACTGTTGCGCTGTGATTTACATTTTGTCATGATTATTGCCATCCTGTGCTATTGCTGGTGTTTTGTATAGTCATTTATTGTTTTAAGTTTTGCACAGGAACTGAAGTTTAAACATTTAGTTGCAGTAATCACTGTAGCTCTGGTTGTTAAAGTTGTGTATTTTATTTACAGAATGCAATTATCATTTTGTTGTTAATAATTCTTATGCAAATCAAAATGGTATCTCACATCAATTAAATATATAATCTGAAATTCCAAGTACTGTGTTTTGTTTTTAGAAAGAATCCAGTCATGTTTGTGGTGCTAGATACAATATTGGTCTTGGAGGTGTGTGTGATACAAGTGACCTTTGACAAGCTCGTCAGTCTGTTCTGCTCTTCACATTCGGTTAGATCAGGTTTTTAGCTCGACTTTTCAAAGAAAAGGGAAGCTATCCTGCTCGCCTTGGCGTCGGTGTCACACCTTGGTTAAGTTTTTCGTACCACCCCACTTTATTTCAAAACCATTAGAGGTATTGCTTTGAAACTTGCCATACTTACTTAACTTAGAATGTTGGTTAAGTTTTTTGTACCAGTCCACTTTTTGACTAAACTGTTTGAGATATTTCTTTGAAAGTTGGAATACTTGTTTACAATCATGATCCCCAAACATAGGCAGAAGGTAATTCTGTCAAGGATTTTATTTGAATTATGGCCCTTTTCGACTTAGAAATTCAGTTAAAATTTTCATTCTTGTCCACTTAATGACTTAACCATTTGAGATATTACTTTGAAAGTTGGAGTACTTGTGTACCATCATTACACCTATCTGTAAGCAAGAGAAGATAACTCTGTGAAAATGTTTCTTGATTTGTATTTAGAAATTTCTAGTTAAAGTCTTGTGTACCCTTAACTGTCAAAGTTTTGTTTTATTGGCAAGCACTAAAAAAGTCGAGCATGCTGTCCTACCGACAGCTCTTGTTATTATCCACCACTGCATAGTGAGAAGGGGATGTAGACATGGTCTCTATCCACCCGTAACATGTCCATAATTATCTCCTTAAAGGGATATTACCCTTGAAAGGGACCATCATAATTTAAAAGAAGACAATCACTGGTTCACACTACTTGAAAAATGAACATTGCCAAAGTTGTAACAAAAATATGTGAATCTGTATCGGTGTTTTATAAGCATTGAATATAGTGAAAATCAGTCAAAATCTATTTTTGACTATCCTAGTCAAATATAGAGATTCAACACTTCCTGTTGCGTACATTTCAATTTGTATCTTTCAATAAGAGAAATAACCCGTCGTAATTTATAATTTCCTTTTTACATGTTTCAAAGCATTTACTAAGTTTTCAGCTTTGTCCTAGATCATAACTCAATATGGAATTTTTGAAGGGTAATTTAACTTTAACCCTGAGGAGGCTTTTGATGAAACTCTGGTCAGATGTTCACCTCATCAAGATGATGTGCAGAACCCATGAGTCAGCCATGAGCTCAAGGTCACAACTTAAGGTCAAAGGTTGGAGTCTTGAATTTCCTGTCTGCTCAATATCTCCATAACCCTTTGAACGATTTTGATGAAACTCAATGATGTAGTTACTATATGGCCCTGTATTGCTCATCTGGCTACCATTTGCTATAATCCAAGGTTAACAATCCTGTCGCAGAAGAGTCTTGGGTCTGGATTTTAACATTTGTAGAGGTCCAGTACACAATGCTTCATTCCAAATATCTAAGCTCTGGTCCTTGTGGTTTTAGACAGGAAATTTCCCAATTTAAGCACAATGATATGCAAATGTAGCCATTGTACTGACCACTCACATGTGATTTGGCTGAAATGCAGAGTGGTATAGGAGTAATAACACAGACATCGTAAAATCAATGGCAATAACCTACAATAACTGAATCAGAAAATTCTGACAATATGCACAACTGGGTTGGGGACTGATCCCTTGTGTGAAGTTTGGTTGTAATCTGCTAAAGATGAAAGAGAAGTTGCAGACAAGTTTGTGACATCCATCCAGACAAGACATCAAATGTCTCCCCTTCCTACTCCTCGTGAGAGTCGGGGAGACATAATTCCATGACTAAAAGAAATATCACAGTCCTAAACATCAAGACTAGGTTTGGTCAAGATTGCATAAAGAGTTTCAAAGATAGCACTGAAGTCTTAATGGGGCTATACATTACATCCTTCCAGTGCAAACAACTGGCTAGGCATTTGTTTAATTGCCCAGGGAAAATCTGGGCAGATGAAATGTATAGGCCCATGATGGTAAAATTTGTCCTTTCAAGGCAGTAACTCCAGATTGCCTTGAATGATTTTTTTAACGAAATTGAGCAAGATATTAGCACATTAACATTATGGTAATAAAAATGCTTATTTGGTTTAATTTTGCTGATTCAATGGCTGTAACTCCAGAATATCTGTGAAAAGATGTCCTATTTATTTGAAATTAAAACAATTTCAAAACTGAAATTACATAACAATTTTATTTGCAACACTATCAAAGAAGAGAACAATCAAATATTATCACAGTTCTGCTGGAGACTTTTCTTATAACTAATAACAATAACAACAACAGTAAAACCAAACAATGAAACAAGACGGTCCAAAAGGCTCTAAATAGCTCATTTGATTGACAATTTATAGGCATATACAAATGAAGATGAAAATACAAGGCATACATTTGACTTGTGTGATTAAAAATAGCTATAGACAAAGCTAAAGTCAATAAATCAGTCACTAAAACAGCAATATTTAGTAAATTTGGAGCTGTAACTATTCTGGTTAGAATTTGCTCATAGCTAAACTTGACTGGGCCGAACATATTTTGTTTCAATGCCAACTGTCTTACAATAACAAATGGCATAGTTATGTCAAAATGTGGTCAAAAGTTATGAGACTAACATGTTTTACTGAAATAGCTGGGAAACAAAGTGGTACAGATTTTCTTATCTGCCAAAGCCTGGTATAATATATCTTGCTTGAAATTTCAATCTGATTTTTTTATCCAACATTCCCATCTCCCTAAGCCCAATTAAAATTAATGACCTCATGCTTTTCAGTACTACAGAATATTTGGTCTAGAAATGGTATAACTGAAAACTCCAGATTTAACCTTGTAATCACTGACATAGTTTGACCAGGGTGTAATACAAAATGAAGTGAATTAAGACAAATGGCTCATGGTCACAGTATCTAACATACCTTTGGTCAAAGTAATCTAAACCGGCAGCAATAAAACAGTAACAGAACCTATATATATATCACAGATATCTTTGATGACAAGAACAAACATGATTAAAAAACAAAATGGCTACAAGAGAATGCTCCTGTCTGCTTTGTAATTCATAGTTTCTGTTGGTCAACAAAATAACATATGTAAGTACAAGGCAAGTAACAATTCATAAAATGACTGCATGGAATTTAAAGTACAGCAGGTAGGTCCATGTTATGACAGAAATAGCGAAATTCTTATATAGCATCAACAAGGTAAACCAATGGTATATTTTAACAATATCACAGTTGTGCTTGGTGCACACATTTCTATACTAAACAAAACAGAACATAAAGTACAGGACCCATACTAGTCCTACTTCACTGTAATCAAGTTTTTCTCAATCTAGCTTTACTTAATACGCCATGTACTGCTTACACCACAAGAGGACCAAGATGGCCCTATATCGCTCACCTGTATATCAATTGCCAATAATAAAAGGGGTCATGACTTTAACATAATTCATAGAGGTCCACTATATAAGCCTATGCGAAATCAAGTGATCTCCTGCCCCCTCCCGGGAAGGGTTAATTTTAACCGGGGGTCATGATTTGAACAATCCTGGTAAAGGTCCACAAGGCAATGCTACATATTAAATATCTAAGTTCTAGGCCTTGTGGTTTCAGAGAAGAAGATTTTTAAAGTTTTTCCTATGTAAAAATCAAGAGCCCCCCTCCCCCCCTGTCTGTTTTGACAAAGGGGTCATGATTTGAACAAACTTGGTGGAGGTCCACTAGGCAATGCTACATGCCAAAAATCTCAGCTGTAGGCCCTGTGGTTTCAGAGAAGATTTTTAAAGTTTTTCCTATTTTTTGCCATAGCACCAGAGTTCTACATGGAATACAATTTTGGTAGAGCTTCATGCAAGGAACATCCCTGCATAGTTTCATCAACATTGACCCCGTGGTTACAGAGATGTCGTTTGAATCAAAATGCGGACGGACGACGGTCAATCATCCATTAGAAAAGCTCACCCTGGCAAAGCCAGGTGAGCTAAAAACTTCATCTGTTTATCTGTGTTTGCAAGCACTACAGATCAATTTGAAAGAAAGGCTTCATAAAGACTTACTACAGTAACAGTAGAAAACATTAATATGGGCCCTGAACATTTTGCGATTCTGAAATTTTCAGGAGCCATATTGTTCCTATATACCTCCATGTAAAGATAACCTTATTTTCAGTAATTAACTACAGTAAAACCTCGATAACTCGAGGTCGCAAGGGGACGAGCAACATGCTCGAGTTATCCGAGGTCTCGAGTTATTCGAACCATGGACATTTTACAAGTTTTTCTGCTGTCATATATCTTATGAACACCGAGTTATTTGAGGACCTTTATGTTGAAATCAGATTTATACATTTACAAAATGTATTTATTGCTCTGATTACCTTTCGTAATTATTTGATGAAATCCTGTTCTTTTTGTTTGCATGCATGTACAATCAGGGTAATTACTATTTGACAACTGATTAATGCAGATCGGCGTCCTTCTCTAGATTGCTCGGACACAAAGTGTATTTCTGATATGACAATTTGATAGAGATTATTCTAGAAAGAATATGCAGTTTATGGTTTTCTCTCAAGCTTTATTATCAAAAGTCTACTCAGACTCAAAATTATCATCTCATCATTACGTTCTCGTAATTAAAAACTGGCAAACATATTTTTCTGTATTTTCTTCTTATTCAATGAAAGTAACAAGTGGGTGTAATTACACATGCTTTAAGACGATTTAAATGTGCGAATATCATCGTATACACTTTGGCTACTAGACGGTCGATTTATCGATATTAATGAGGGAACAATCAATTAACAATAGAGGTTTTTCCCATGACGTGTCAAAATAATGATGCGCCATCGGAGGTGAGAAAAATCAGATAATCAGTGACCTCGAGTTGCCGCAGGTAAATTAGTAAGAAATCTACCTAGCAGGACCACAGATATTCCTCGAGTTATCCGGGGTTCTCGAGTTATTGATGCTCGAGTTATCCATAGTATTTTCTGGTTAAACATATAGGTAAAATTGTCAGGACCGACAGGAGTCCTCGAGTTATCCGGGGTTCTCGAGTTATCGATGCTCGAGTTAACGAAGTTTTACTGTACTTGTGAAGTGCATAATGATTTTAGATTTTGTATATGCACATAAAGCTATTTCATCTTACTTTATATATCCGTAACAGAACATATGGGGTCTCAGAAAATATCAGAATCTTTATATATCAGCACACTGTGGTGCAAACTTTTATAAATGCAAAAATACAACATTAGGAAGCAAACAAGAGTGAACACTTAATTGTATGAACGAGTAATAAAACATTAAAAATTTCAAACAATAAACAAGCCCTGAGATTAAAACGAGGAAGAAACCTGCTCTAACAACTAATGTTAATATATAACAAGTTCTGTCTAACTGCTGATAATGCAAACTTATAAAATATTTTTTTATGAAGGAGCTATTATGTATCGGGGAGTGAAACGATAAACAAGTATTAATGACAAAATCTTCAAAAACAAGTTTTATGCATTTTTAGGAATTACATAAGGTATTTACTGTAAGTGCACATACATTATCTGAAGATTAGAAATTATATGATCATACAAAGACACCTACTTAACGAGTAAAAACACATGGCATCATGGGTGTCATTGCAGGTACTTCAACATGTTAAATTCACTGCATGTTACACATTCATTTAGAGTCGGTCAAAAGCTATACATAGCTTGTGTTACATGTTTAAACCCTATCCGACAATAAATAAATATTGTATTGTATAGAGTCTATAAAGAAGCAAAGTATACAAGTTTTAACATGTTTCAGGTGATATGCCTATAGATATTTCAACCAGCATCTGCTCCTTGGGCAAAAGGAGACAAGTTCCTCACTCACCATCACATTTAGAAATTTTGAGGTTTTGAAAAATGGGTCAGCAAAATACACAATATCTTTAACGAATTCACAAACATTGTATTTTTCAGCACTTTTCAACAAGCTTTTAGCCTTCTATGATAGAGGTGAGTTAGAAACTTGTTCTTTATAAAACAAAATCATGAATAAAATCATAATATTCCATACATTTTAAACACTAAAATCTGAATTTTGTCAATAAGCTCAGTTTTCTCACAATGCTCTACAATGATTAAAACAAGAGGGCCAAGATGGCCCTAGATCACTCACCTTGGTACAAGTCCACTTGCCTGGTGGAAGATCACTAGACAATGTTATATACCAAATAGGTTTTCCTATATACGTCTTTGTAAAATAAGTGACCCCCCATCCCCCAGGGCAAGGTCAATTTTGATCCCAGGGGCATAATTTGAACAATCTTGGTAGAGGTCCACTAGACAATGCTACATGCCAAATATCCCCCCCCGGGGCCCGGGGGGGGGGGGGGTTTTTTTTTCCTCCTCCCCCCCCCCCCCCCCCCCCCCCCCCCCCCCCCCGGGGGGCCCCTTCCCCCGGGGGCCCCCTCCCCTTTGGGGGGGCCCAAATATCTAAGCTCTAGGCCTTGTGGTTTCAGAGAAGAAGACTTTTAAAGTTTTTCCTATATAAGCCTATGCAAAACTAAATGACTCCCTGCACTGGGTCAATTTTGATCCGGGGGTCATAATTTGAACAATCTTGGTAGAGGTCCACTAGCCAATGTTACATGCCAAATATCTAAGCTCTACGCCTTGTGGTTTCAGAGAAGAAGATTTTTAAAGTTTTTCCTATATAAGCCTATGTAAAACTAAGTGACCCCCGGGCAAGGTCAATTTTGATCCCAGGGACATAATTTGAACAATCTTGGTAGAGGTCCTCTAGGCCTTGTGGTTTCAGAGAAAAAGATTTTTAAAGTTTTTCCTATATAAGCCTATGCAAAACTAAGTTACCCCCCAGGCAAGGTCTAAGACCTTAGACCTGGGGCTCATAATTTGAACAATCTTGGTAGAGGTCCACTAGCCAATGCTACATGCCAAATATCTAAGCTCTAGGCCTTGTGGTTTCAGAGGAGAAGATTTTTAAAGTTTTTCCTGTTTGTTGCCATAGCAACCAGAGTTCTGCATGGTAATTCTTGATTCTTAATCCTTCAATGGAATTCTTTGAACAATTTTGGTAGAGCTTCATGCAAGGAGCATCCCTGCATAGTTTCATCAACATTGGCCTAGTGGTTTCAGAGGAGATGTCATTTGAATCAAAATGTTGACGGACGATGGACAATCATCCATCAGAAAAACTCACCCTGGCAAAGCCAGGTGAGCTAAAAAAACAACACCCTAATATGATGCATACTTTTCTAAAATCTTGGTATGTCAATGGTTCCAGTATTTGGAAAAGTTTATCCTTTGCCAACCCAGTCAAATAATGCATTAAAAACATAACAAAATACCTATCCAGATATTGGAAAAAACATTAAGTTCACACAAAATTCTTTTATATACTTTGTACTTCAATCACCACCAAAAAATGCAGTGTAAATAATACCAAATCCTAAGACTGATCAACAGGAATAATTTCTACATTTGGTTCCTTAGAATTAAGAGCATCTAACTGCTTTAACAAAGTTCAGGATTAGAATCTTTGGTTTCAAGTAAGTCACTGTACTCTTTAGTCAATTCAAGCACACAACAATGTTATGCAAGTCAAATCATACTGAGCAAGATGTCAATCAACCTTTTAAGAAACTTACTATAAACTTCCTTATTCTGGGAAAGTATTTCACGGCACTATATCAGCAGGTTATTAAATAAATTTGAATTCCTAACACTTTAATCATTTGTAATAACCAATCAGCAATCATAACCAATCAGCATTATTTTCTCATTCCTAGTTTATGGAGACTGCTCTTCACAGGTTGCCTTCTTGAGAGTCCAAGTCTTAAAGGTTTACCACATGTCTTCAGGGGGGTTATTCTAATAACATTGTCCTCATCTGGCAGTTCTGGCACATCAAGGTCAAGGTCACAGGATGGTCTGTACTTCCAGTTGAAACATTTTTCATAGACCTTTCCTAAAACAATAAACAAAACAACACATTTTCATTAATATGATGTACAAAAGAGATCTTTGCTAAAATGGATGATATTCAGTATCTAATAAACACTTATTTAACACAAGGATCAGCGTCACATGTTGTTGGTTTTTTACGTAGGAGCTCATGGTTGGGATATTTCTTTTTCTCCCTTTGTTTTATCATTATACACTTACATAAGACATGTGGTAAGATTTGATATGATCTTAGTTCTCCCCCACCTTAACTTTTAATTTTACCACTGAAGTAACTGGTAGATTGAAAAAGAAAAAAAGAGTGACATCCACTATGTTTTCAGCAACAATCCCTCTTAGGGTTACGTCACTTTGGGAGGTTTGTTTTAAACAAGAGGGCCAAGATGGCCCTGTATCGCTCTCCTGGCTACCACTGGCTATAATACAAGGTCGTCGATAGCAATGGTTAATTTTGACCTAGGAATCATGATTTGAATAATCTCGGTAGAGGTCAACTAGGTAATGCTGCATGCTAAATATCAGGTTTCAGAGAAGAAGATTTTTAATATTTTTTCTACATAAGCCTTATTATGTAAAAACAAGTGACCCCGGGTGAAGTCAATTTTGACCAGGGGCTCATAATTTGAACAAGCTTGGTATAGGTCCACTAGGTTATGCCACATGTTAAATATCTAATCAAGCTCTAGGTCTTCAGGGAAGGTTTTTAAAGTTTTTCCTACATAAGCCTACGTAAAAACAAGTGATCTCTTGGGCAGGGTCAATTTTGACCCGGGGTAATAATTTTAACACTCTTGGTAGAGGTCTACTAGGTTATACCACATTCCAAATATCTAAGCTCTAGGCCTTCGTGTGCTGGCCATAGCAACCAGAGTTCTGCATGAAATTATTTGAACAACTATAAGAGGGCTCCATGCAATGAACATCCCTGCCATGTTTCATCATCATTGGCTGTGTGGTTTAAGAGGAGATGTCGTTTGAAGGATAATGTTAACGCATGTATAATGTATGAAGTACGAAGGATGGTGAGCAAACTAAATAGCTCAAAGTGCTAGGTGAGCTAAAAATGAAGTCATTTCAATTAGAAAATCTGACAATCTTGTTCGTTTTGAAAATACTTGCCACACTCTTTACTGGAGCATCACTTACAGTTTCATGTTCTAGACAGACCCGCAACAGAAACAAGGTATAACAAAAATTTTCAAGACAGCCAAGATCATCAAATATTCTTTCTGGAACTACTGTGAAGGTGAAAATCAGTCCGTGCAAAGGATACTGTTAGATTCTAGCCATTGTTGCAGATATCATGGCTGATGTCTAGCCTTTTCTTTTTATAGTCTACTGGGTACTTCAGTAGTAAAATAAAGAAGTTAAATGGGGGGAAAATTAGGATAAAATTTTGTCAGCTTTCTTCTTATCTGAATGCAAAAAGATAAAACAAATCAATAACACAGCCGTGAGCTCCCATGGTGTTATACAGTTGTCACTTCAACATAAAAAATGCTGTGAAGGGTATCAGAATGCTCCTTTTCATCATCTTTAAGCTTATCATTGTATTATCAGACAAATACCTTCATTTAAGAATACATTTGTTTAAACAGCTGCTTAAATTCTGGCTACAATTTTAAACATTCAAAACATACAGAATTTTGTCTGTTAGTGTTGATATGGCTATAAATTTGACCGATTCACAAGAAACAGAATTAAACAAACCAGATTTGTTAATAGGTGTACATAATGGACTGCCTTGCTCGTCACAAAGGTCTGAATCACATGCATACAACTTCAGTTTCTGACCTGAAAACATCAAACACAATGTAGCTTACAATATTGAATATCTGATTGTTTTAATAAAGAAATGTTGCTATATTTTTGGGAAAGCAAACAGTCTACTAGGAATCCTACACCATCATCAGTGTCAATTAATATGATGTAAGTCATTTTAGTCATCAAATGAGTACCCACAGTGATGGAGGGACGTGACAGATATGAATTCATTTCTATTTTACTTGAATGTCTTACCATACAGACTTTGACCTAAACTATATACTTTCTATAACTCAGCACAAGTTTACAGGCAGATCTCAAATGAAGGTATTGGTGGAGACCAGAAGACATGAAACATGGGACAGGGACCAAAGTTTTCATTTACAACTAAACGTCTCTTTATTTTCTAACATTTTTCATAGATCTACTTTTGTTTAGAGATTACTTTGATCATGTGGGTCTACAATACTGAAGTACTGTATATAATTGTAGTTCTTTATTCTAAAAGTAACAGCACTATCATAAGAATTCTCAACAGTATTGTAGTACATTAAGTAATATACAGCAGTATTGCAGTGTCGCAGTTCTCTCTAAGTCATACAGTACTGTAGTGAACTGTACTACTGTTCAGTACTGTACTGTGGTTGTGTGTAGTACTGCTGCACTGAAGAGCAGACATCATGAGAAGAAGCTGTTTAAGGATTTTCTACTTTTATTAACTGTGGTCCAAATGTGCAGTGGACTGGAACCATTCCCTGTTTTGTTTTTTTTCAAGAGTCAATGCTATGTCATGTTAAATTGCAAATTTGGTAACATTCAATTCATTGGTTCACGAGCTTCTCAAAATCATCCTTGGAAGTACCTGTTAAATAAACAGATCTCAATTACCTTCATTTTTTGTATACAATGCATTTGCCCTATCTGTTTCCAAAGTCTTGTCTGAAATTTCAGTGTCCTCATCTGGAACTAACTGGTCTATTGCTTTGTCTACATACATATCCAACTGGTCTGAAATTATTGTCTAACATATAACCGGCTATTTCAAATTTAAAAAAAAAGAGAGAAAATATCACACTTTCATGACAAATCTTAATACCACTAGTACTGTGACTCAGACAGTGATGCCGATAACTTTTAAGATCAAGTAATCAGGTTTAATCTAAATAAAGAAACAAAATTTTAGTACAGGTAATATATATATACAAGAGGGCCAAGATGGCCCTATATCGCTCACCTTGGTACAAGTCCACTTGCCTGGTGGAAGATCACTAGATAATGTTATATACCAAATAAGTTTTCCTATATACGCTTTTGTAAAACAAATGACCCCCCCCCCCCCGGGCAAGGTCAATTTTGACCCCAGGTGCATAATTTGAACAAACTTTAAAAAGGTCTACTAGGCAATGCTACATGCCAAATATCTAAGCTCTAGGCCTTGTGGTTTCAGAGAAGAAGATTTTTAAAGTTTTTCCTATATATTCCCATGCAAAACTAAGTGACCCCCGGTGCGGGGTCAATTTTGACCCGGGGGTCATAATTTGAACAATATTGGTAGAGGTCCACTAGCCAATGCTACATGCCAAATATCTAAGCTCTAGGCCTTGTGGTTTCAGAGAAGAAGATTTTTAAAGTTTTTACTATATAAGCCTATGTAAAACTAAGTGACCCCCGGTGCGGGGTCAATTTTGATCCGGGGCTCATAATTTGAACAATCTTGGTAGAGGTCCACTAGCCAATGCTACATGCCAAATATCTAAGCTCTAGGCCTTGTAGTTTCAGAGAAGATTTTTTAAGTTTTTCCTATATATTCCTATGCAAAACTAGGTGACCCCCGGGGCGGGGTCAATTTTGACCCCGGGCTCATAATTTGAACACTATTGGTAGAGGTCCACTAGCCAATGCTACGTGCCAAATATCTAAGCTCTAGGCCTTGTGGTTTCAGAGAAGAAGATTTTTTAAGTTTTTCCTATATATTCCTATGCAAAACTAAGTGACCCCCGGTGCGGGGTCAATTTTGACCCGGGGGTCATAATTTGAACAATCTTGGTAGAGGTCTACTAGACAATGCTACATGCCAAATATCTTAGCTCTAGGCCTTGTGGTTTCAGAGAAGAAGATTTTTTAAGTTTTTCCTATATATTCCTATGCAAAACTTAGTGACCCCCGGTGCGGGGTCAATTTTAACCCGGGGGTCATAATTTGAACAATCTTGGTAGAGGTCTACTAGACAATGCTACATGCCAAATATCTAAGCTCTAGGCCTTGTGGTTTCAGAGAAGAAGATTTTTAAAGTTTTCCCTATATATTCCTATGCAAAAACTAAGGGCCCATCCGCGCGGGGTCAATTTTGACCTGGGGGTCATAATTTGAACAATCTTGGTAGAGGTCCACTAGATAATGCTACATGCCAAATATCTAAGCTCTAGGCCTTGTGGTTTCAGAGAAGAAGATTTTTAAAGTTTTTCCTATTTGTTGCCATAGCAACCAGAGTTCTGCATGGAATGGAATTCTTTGAACAATTTTGGTAGAGCTTCATGCAAGGAACATTCCTGCATAGTTTTATCAACATTGGCCTAGAGGTTTCAGAGGAGATGTCATTTGAATCAAAATGTTGACGGACGACGGACAATCATCGATCAGAAAAGCTCACCCTGGCATAGCCAGGTGAGCTAACAAGAGGGCCAAGATGGCCCTATATTGCTCACCTTTGTACAAGTCCACTTGCCTGGTGGAAAATCACTAGACAATGTAACATCTGTTTTACATCTTTGTAAACTAAATTAAAATAAGTGACCCCCCACCCCTCCCCCGGGAAAGGTCAATTTTTACCCAAGGGGCATAACTTGAACAAACTTTGAAGAGGTCTAACTAGGCAATACTACATGCAAAATATCTAAGCTCTAGGCCTTGTGTTTTCAGATAAGAAGATTTTTAAAGTTTTTCCTATATAAGCCTATATGCAAAACTAAGTGACCCCTGGGCAAGATCAATTTTGATTGAAGGGGCATAATTTGAACAATCTTGGTAGTGGTCCACTTGCCTTGCAGCTTTAGAGAAGAAGATTTTTTAATTTTTCCCTATTTGATGCCATAGCAACCAGAGTTCTGCATGGAATGGAATTCTTTGAACAACTTTGATAGAGCTTCATGCAAGGAACATCCCTGCAAAGTTCCATCATCATAGGCCCAGTGGTTTCAGAGGAGATGTCGTTTGAAGGAAATGGTGGACGGACAGACAGACGGACTGATGACGGACGGAATGCAATCCTTACAGATCACTCTGGCACTTTGTGCCAGGTGAGCTAAAAACAAACTGACATGAAGTTTATTGGTTCTATCTCAGTACCAGACACATCAAGTGATGAACTGGTGAACTAAACTTAAGTTTGTATAAAGGTAATTAATCATGCATATTCTGGGAATGTGGAAACTTTCTGTCAGAAGCTTGTCACGCTGTCTGTTTTCATTTGTCTGTACACAGTTTAACCAAATATCTTTACCAAAAGTTTACCGGTAGTTAAATGAATGTTATTAACATTACCTGTATCTATTTGCTCATCTTGGTCTGTGACTGTATGTTTGCAGTAAGCAAAGTCAATGTTTCCTTTTACAGACCCAGGTAATGTCATGCCATATACTTCCTCATCTAGTCTTACTTCCTTAAAGCCCTCTTCAGTTATTTCAATGACATTTTTAGTCTTACTAGAATGTTCTGCAATATTTCCATTTTCTTGTCCTTGTTCAGAATTCTGCTCTCTGAAAAGGTCATTTTCAGTTACAGCATCACTAGCTGTAGAGACCAGTGCAAGGTCAGTATTGCCTGAAGTGTCATTTCTGCACTGGTCTTGAGTACTGTAAAGATCTCCAGCAATAACTGTGAACCCAGTGCTTCCACTGTCTTGAGAACTCTGAGACATCAGTTCTGTTGCTGTTATAAATCCTGGACTTTGATGTATGTCTTGACTAGATGGGTAAAATCCATTATCTTCTTCCAATTTAGAAATATTTTCTGATGGACATGATTCTGCACCTATTGTTTTATATTTCTGTGTTACTGTGTTTTTCTGCAATATATCCTGGTCAGTTTCATCTGTACATTTTGGAAGCTGTGGTTCATCATTCTGACTTGTGGATAACAGATCAGTTCTCTGAACTTGCTCTTCGAGGCCACTGTCAGCAGCTTCAGTTTGTTCATCTTTATTTTTTGCGTTGAAATCAGTGTCTTTTACATGTATTTGACTGAAGATATGCCCATTGTTCAATTCTTGTATTTCTACTTCAATATTTCTCTCTTCCACAGGGTTTTCTTTCTTATTAGCACATGCATTCAACAATGTTGAGGCATCCCAAATAACAGTCTCATCTAAATCAGTTAAACTATCCCTAGCTAACTGCTTTAACATTTTTGGTACAGAAACATTCTCTGCAAGGCTCTCAACTGTAACATCACTATGCAATTTCATCATTTTTACATTTCTAGTTTCATCTAGCCATAATCCCAAAAGTTTTCTCTTTCTAGTGCTAGTTGTAAACATTTCTTCAGAATCTTGCTTGCTTTTCTTTGAAAGCTGAGACCAGTGTTGTTCTGGGCTGGATTGTTCTCTTTTACTACCTTGACTTAATGTGTTCCCATATATTTCAGTTAATTTATCACTACCTTCTGTTACATATGCACTAGTTGTCTCAAAAACCCTAATATCCTGATTGTTGCATTCTGCACTTTCTCCTTTGAATTCAAGATTTAAACTAACAATATCATTTTTTCTAGCAGCCTTTGAATGTAACTCAAGAAGTTTAGGATCTGTTACTATTTCATTTTGCGTTTCTTCCTCCTGATATACTGGTATGCCACAATTCAACTTCGTAAAACAATTTTCTGAGTTTTTGGAGGCATCTGTCTGATTAGAACAGATAACAAGATCTTCTGAATAATTTCTGTGGTCAACTT
This sequence comes from Saxidomus purpurata, assembly GCA_022818135.1. Classification (NCBI taxonomy): domain Eukaryota; kingdom Metazoa; phylum Mollusca; class Bivalvia; order Venerida; family Veneridae; genus Saxidomus; species Saxidomus purpurata. The sequence continues at coordinate 51,580,421 of JAFMSR010000005.1, read as the reverse complement.
GTCTCAGGGGAATTTTTGTAAATATTTCATTTCCGTTACCACTCTTCTTTTTAATTTCATAAGTTTGCATTATGTCGTCAGCTAATGTATTGTTTTCCATTTCATTTAAATCAGTTTGTTTTTGAAGCAATGTGTTTCTGTCTTTGCCTTCTTCAAGAAATGTGGCGTGGCAGCAATGAATGTTACAAATGTCCCAAGTATTGTTTTCATCAGTATTATTTTTTTCATGCACTCTTTGAGAAGTTTTTTCTGACTTTTCCTTTGTCATTATCATGTCAGATTTTGTTTCATAATCAAGTACTCTGTTTTCAGAGAAAGAGGACTCCCTTCCAAAATCAATCTTAAATTCATTATGTGTATGCAATTTGTCTTCTAGAAACTCTGGTGATTGACCTGCCATATCTTGCATAGAAAGCTCAGTGTTCTTAGTGCATGTATCATTACAGGGAACCAATAAAGAATGTTTTTCATTACATTCAGTTTGTTTTGTATTATTCATATCTACGATTTCATCTTTCTCTTCAACTGACCTTTCAGTAATCATGTCGTCAGAATCAGATGTCATTGCCAATGCAACATCCTTCTCATGTATAATAATGTCCTTTTTACATCTTTCTAGTTTTTCTACATCCACATTAAGCTGTTTGTTCAATTCTGTGGCAGTTTCCTTAAACTGTAAGGCTGACTCTTCTGTAATGCTTATCTGTGAGTGTTCAAAGTCTTCAGAACATGAATCTGTTTTGTCTTTTGCATGTAACTGTTCTTCATTACTCCCTGATGAAATTTTATCACAAATAGGATTGTCTGATATTACTGTTGTTTGGTTTGCATAACTAATATTGTCCCCGTCTGTTTCATTAACTTTCTCAACAGTTTCTCCCATTCTTGTATGACCTGATGCAACACTGTTTGTTAATTGTACATTGAAACAGTCTCCTCCAGCTGTAATTATACCCTCTTTCATGCATTTTCTTGCTTCATTCATATTTAAAAGTTTGTTCATATCTGTTTCAAAATCTACATGTTCTCTATAATTCACTTCAGAACCTATATACTTAGTCTGTGATAATGCAAAGTCCTCTGAGTCAGAATCTGATAGAATCTGTGTACTAGTTTCCGATACTGCCTGGCTGCTTCCATTGAATTCATAAACTATAGCCACAGGTGAATTAAAGCGGACACTTTCCTTTTTCTTGTTTATTTTGTGACTTTCTTCCTCATGAAACTGCTCAAAATTTCCTGAAACAGGACTTAACTGCAATGCAGACAGCAAATGTTCTTTTTGGTAGCAGTATCTCACTTCTTCCTCAGTTTCCTTGCCCACCTCCTTATTTTTGTTAGACTCTGGCATGCTAGACAGAATCTGATGAGAATTAAAATCTTGAATAATTTTGGGGAAGACGGGAAGATCTTCAATAATTTTATGAAGTATCTTCGATATTAGACTTTCTATTTGGTCGCAGTCTGGTTCTGCAACACGCCAATCTTCAGATTCAGGTTCATCAGTCTCAGTGTTTCCCTGTACCATGTCCTCTTTACTAGGTCTAAAATACATAAAATTTGGAAAAAACAAGTGGTCCATACATAAAACTTGAAAAACAAAACCACTGTCCAGCTCTCTGTAAGACAGTGCAGTCAACTATTAATGAAGCACTTTAGTGAGATCTAAGCAATTTGTCAAAATACAATTCAGAAACATCAGACTTGCTCGTTTGAGTATTCTTATCCACTTCAAATACTTGTAAGAAGTTTCATAACAAATTCTGCAATCGTTTTAAAGATAGCACTTTACAAGCAAAACATTAAGCAGAATGTTTTAAGAGGAAAATGGGCATAGTTTGTAACAAATACAAGTCAGGGTTATCAGACATTTTAATTTCAGCCTCAATATTTAAAGGAATCCTTTAATCTTCCAACAATGAGAACAAGAGTTGTCAGCAGGACAGCACCCTCAACCTTTCTCAGTGTTTGCCAATAAAACAAAACTTTACGCAGTAAAAGGCAAAATAAGATCCTGTGTATTTTCAAAGTGTAAACAAGGGAAGTAAGTAGCAAGACATTAAGTCAAGAGGTATCTAACTTACTTGTTTGATATCCCTGAACACTACAGCAAAGTTTTTAATTAATACTTTAAGTGGTTGATCATTATGTGCATGACAGTGCCAGCTGCACACAAGACTTTAACTAGGAATTTCTAAGCATAGCTACATTGTATGTATGACGTCTTGAATGGTGGCTTGAAATTTAGGAGTGAATTCCAATAGCCACTATTATGCCGTATTACACATTACCGTCAACTAAATAAAGGTCTATAGTAGTTACGACAGTGTTCATGAATGCAGCTTATAAGAACTGAAATAATCTAAGGTTTGGGTGCTTTATTGAAATTGGAGCAATATCTACTCTTGCTTACAGATGGGTGTCATTATTGAACATATTAAGAATTCCAACTTTCAAAGTAATATCTCCAACGGTTAAGTCAGTAAGTGGACAAGTACGAAAAAAAAAAAATGGAGATTCGAAGTAAAAAAGGGCCATAATTCAAAGAAATACTTGACACTGTTACCTTTTCTTGCTCATATGTGGGGGTCAAGATGGTTAACAATTACAAGAACTTTCTGAGCAACATCTCAAATTGTTTTAAAAATAAACTAGACGGGTGTTCAGTAGAACACTTGTGTCGCCCTCTTACACTTTGTCAGAATAACCAATAATTTTGTGACAAAATCTAAGCAAAAACAGGGCATAACTCTGTCAAATATGACCTTAACTTACAAAATTTGGCGACATTACTGCCCTTTTGTCATAAGCAATGCAATTTGAAAGTTTGATGAAGAAATCTTAAGAAATGGCAAAGTTATAGCCAAATTTAAGTTTTTGTCACAAAATCCAAGTACAAAAGGGGCATAACTCTGTCAAATATGACCTTGACCTACACAATTTGGCAGCATCACGACCCTTTTGTCATAAGCAATACATTTGAAAAGTTTCATGATGAAAACTTAAGAGATGGCAAAGTTATAGCCAACGTTAAGTTTTTGTGACGGACTGACGATCCCTATGTATCGCCTTTTCTCCAAAAGGGCGACACAAAAAAGGGCATAACTCTGTCAAATATGACCTTGATCTAAAATTTTTGACCCTTTTGTCATAAGCAATACAATTTGAAGTTTTTAAATCCTTTACTGAGTTATCTTCTCTTGCCTACAGATGGGGATCATGATGCAAACAAGGATTCCAAGTTCATTGCAATATCTCAAAAGATTAAGTCTGTAAATGCATTTTACCTAGATTCAAAGTATTTTCAAAGTAAAAAAATAGCCATTATAACCTTCACAGAATTATGTACTCTTGTCTGTAAGTTTATACTTATTTATCTAAGCTCAATTGTGAAGAAAGCTTATGATACTTATGTGGCTATGCTATTGTTCTCTCCATTCTTCCTTCAGCAACAAACTGAATCAATAGAATTTACTTCTCCTAGCCACTAAAGTATCTATACGTTAGGTCTGACCAACAGACTGACAGACAAAGCGATCCTTATGTCTCACCTTTTCTCCGAAAGAGCGGCACAAATAGGGCCATATTTCTGACAATAATCTCCACAGAGATTCTAACTCTTGTCCTGTTGATGGAGGTACTGCTGGTCAGAAATTATTGTAAGCAATCTCTGTAACAGTTTTGAAACAAGACGGCCAAGATGGCCCTATATTACTGGCTTCAGAGAAGATTTTTCATTATGAGCCTATGAAATGACCACCGGGTGGTGTCAATTTTGACCTGGGGGTCATAATTTGAACAATCTTGGTAGCGGTCCGGGAGGCAATGCTACATGCAAAATATCAAGACCTAGTGATTTCAGAGAAAAAGATTTTAAAAGTTATATAGACAAAGACAATGTTGTATGCCACTAAGCTCTTGCCTTCCAGTCGACATGAGTAGGATATAGATCCCCTTTTCTTTGAAAAGTTGTCTGCAAACAAGCTTAATTATTTCCAAATTAATTCGCAACAAACACATTACTAATCATTTCATTGTTGAAAAAAGGGACAGTGCTTTAGTTGGGCGTTCCGAAAAAGAACTGTAACAAGCCAGTAATTAATCCGCAAACATGCTACTTCTTAAAGTCACTTCTCAACAAAAATACCACAAATCAAATTATCATTTTGTCCAATAAATATGATAAGAAGATTTGCTGCCACAAATAAAAAATTATACACTGATTAATGAGTGGTACTACCCCGCATCTGTGCGTTAAATAAAGTAGTGGAAAACCTCAAGTTCTAACTGGTTGAGAGCGCTAAACGAGTGTCGCCTTCACTTTTGATCAGCTGTCAACTGAAGTGTCAAACTTTGAACTGTATATTGCAGTGACTTTTGCAGGCGTTTCCTGGAAATTTAACGCCTCCCTTGCAATAGTCATCAGAAGAGTGTATGCGTGCAAATATTTAGTAGATTTAAGCGTAAACATAAAATATTTCTAATGCAATTTTCGATTTCTGTGAACTTTGTTGACTTTTTCAAAAATGTTGTTTTTCCATGACATGTCTTAATATATATTAGTCTTTTTGAATGCTCTAAACATTCAGGGATACAGATTAACGGTTGCCCAGTCGCCCATGGCGACTAAAAATCAAGCTGGGCTAGTAAAAGTCGAAAGTTCAGTGCCCAGGTGGCGATCGAAAATCCATCCCGGGTATACTTGCACTTTTCGCCGAAAAAGTGCGTTTCCCATAATTATTCTTTGCACTACTTTCATTTCTTTTGCTTCTTTACTCACCGGCGTTGCTCAGCTTCCGTTTTCAATTTCAGTGTTCAGATTTTGTCAAACTTTTGATGAATTTTCGCTCGCGCTGGCTAAATAATTTAAATTAGTGCAAGATGTAGAGATATTTGGAAGGCGCAGTGAAGCCCCAAGAAAAAAAAACCTTCAAACTACGGTATAAAAGCGAAAGTACATGAAAGTATTCGATAAGAACAAGCGGTCTGCAGCTACAAATTGTCAATCATGTCAGTTGGAGTGAGAATCGTAAATGGTTGAAAGACACCGACAAGGGTATGGTATGTGAATGGTGCACAAACTATGGCTACAATTTGACTTCCGTTTTCATCTCTGGATGCCAAAGCTATAAGCTTGACAATGTCATTAAATATTCGAGCAGTAAACTGCATGAAAAAAGTTCTTTGATCTCCCTGGCTCAAAATAAACCCAAAAATATGTAACTGCCATGTTTTTCTTCTCTATTTTATCTCTATATTATGTCATTACTGAGGGTGGTCTACCACATTTTTGAGTGGGCTACCAGAATCTGAAAGTTAGTAGCCCAGTTGGCTAGTAGCTGAAAAAAGTTCATCTGTATCCCTGACAATTTAATAAAGATATTGGAAAGATACTCCTATTTTTCCTTACATAATGCTTTTACTGATTAAAGTGGAATTTTGTACATTTTTTTTAAAGTAAAAATCCAGCTGAAATAGGCGTGTGTAAAAAGGGTAGAGGAAATAATAGCTTTTAACCCAAAACACCAAACTCTTCCTACTTCAGGCCTTGACACTAACTTTCCTGAGTGGTGTCCCTGAGGAATCCCTACTGGTAAAATTTGGTGTCCCTCACCAAAACTTGGGATCCCACCATTTTGAGAGAAAAAAAAATGTCGAACATCAGTTTATTCAGTAGACTTTGTAACTCAAGAGCCTGACTCTAGAGCCAAAATTAAATGTTCAAGAGTCAATGGTCATAGGGTTCCCATCATATACTCAAGGCTATCATAATATATTTTTCAGTTTGTGTCCTGCAGCTTTGCAGTTGCATTTTCTATAATTCCTTTAGCTAGCTGCTCATCCCTTTCCTAGACCCCAGCAGCCTATAAGTACGTTGTTCCCCGTTTGTCACATATTTTCGCGACCTCACATGTCCGTGATTTTTGTCGTTTTCTTTTGCATTTTTAACAGTTTAAATGTAAAAAAAACTGTCAGAAAGTATGTTAAATAAAATGATAGATTCTACTAAAAGGTAATTTGACACGAATTTAGGAAGATTATTATATTATTTTATATTTCCGTAAGTTTATTTTACGCGGGATAGAAAATTAATCAGCTGGAAATGGCGCCGGATAATGCCCCCAATAATCATGTAGAGTAATAACTACATCTAAGTTAAAAATTCAAGACGTAAGTCAATAATTTAAATACCAACTCCAAAAACCAATGTTCTAATTATCGTAACTCTCTTATTTGTTGCTCTTCCGATTAATATAAATTCACGACGATTTACACAAAACATCAGTGCTGGTCGAGTTGAAATTGGATTAAAACATGAACGAATGCGCTAATTTCAGTAATGACATGTATCGTATAAATGTCATAGCTTCATCAACATGTGAATATCTGAAACACAGGTATACATAAATTGTCTTTTGCTCGCCCGAGGCGTTTTATGTTAATTACAATACACAGAGTTGTGTCAGAGTCGGCCGCTGATTAATCCGTGTTACAAACACCATAGAAATTCACCGGGGTCTATCATTTTCAGTTTTATCATTGTTTATCAATTAACACCTTTGATAATGACCGATACCGCAAAGCGCTGTCTGACAGGTAGTGAACAATTAGCTCCGCCCTTTTTCGTATATTAACCAACAGACGACAATCAATTTTTGACTGACGGTAAAACCACCAAGACTTGTTACGACTTTCATATGTTATCCAATAGACAATGGTCGGTTTTTGATTGACATGGCAATATTGTCGAGACTTGTGATGCATAATAGAAAATTCCCACGGGTCAAAGCTCGCGATTCGGCAAACATTTGGAGTTATGAAAATAGTTAATTTTCGTTCATAAAAAATAGGGATCCAGGAGGAACACCCAGCTGACAGATTTAGTGTCCCTCACTAAAACCTGGGGTCCTCAGGACCCCGGGACCCCGTTAATGTCGAGGCCTGTACTTGTGGTACGAAATAATAACTTTACAAATATTACTTTTCCTATTTTGAAAGAGTCAATTTAAAAAAAAACTAGAGCTATCACTAAATGTGATTAATACCCCCAAAAGGATTGCTTTATAAACTGAAGAAGTTCGTAGTAACATAATACCTTGCAAACAAACTAAAAAGAGATCTTGTTCTTAGCAGTTCCTCTCATTGTGCTTGACCATTGTATGAAGTGTATTGAATTCCAACTTGTAGTTTTTCAAAAAGCTCCAGACAGGGAAAAGTAACAAAGGGCAATAACCCTGTAATTAGTCAAGATGGAGTTATGGTTACGTGCACTGCACTCCCTCTCACTGTGCTTGACCATTGTATGAAGTTGTATGAATTCCAACCAGAAGTTTTCAAGTTATGCTCCGGACAAGGAAAAGTAACAAAGGGTAATAACTCTGTAATGAGTCAAGATGGGGTTATGGTTCCTGTGCACTGCACTTCCTCTAAAGTACTTGACCATTGTATGAGGTTGTACTGAATTCCAACTAGTAGTTTTCAAGTTATGCTCCGGACAAGGAAAAGTAACAAAGGGCAATAACTCGGTAAATACTCCAGATAGAGTTATAGTTCTTGTACACTGCCTTCCTCTGAGTGTGCTTGATCATTGTATGAAGTTGTATTGAATTCCAACTAGTAGTTTTCAAGTTATGCTCCGGACAAGGAAAAGTAACAAAGGGCAATAACTCTGTAATTAGTCAAGATGGAGTTATAGTTCTTGTGCACTGCACTTCCTCTCAATGTGCTTGACCATTATATGAAGTTGTATTGAAATCCAACCAGTAGTTTTCAAGTTATGCTCCGGACAAGGAAAAGTAACAAAGGGCAATAACTCAGTAAATACTCCAGATAGAGTTATAGTTCTTGTACACTGCACTTCCTCTGAGTGTGCTTGATCATTGTATGAAGTTGTATTGAATTCCAACCAGTAGTTTTCAAGTTATGCTCCGGACAAGGAAAAGTAACAAAGGGCAATAACTCTGTAATTAGTCAAGATGGAGTTATAGTTCTTGTGCACTGCACTTCCTCTCAAGTGCTTGACCATTGTATGAAGTTGTATTGAATTCCAACCAGTAGTTTTCAAGTTATGCTCCGGACAAGGAAAAGTAACAAAGGGCAATAACTCTGTAATTAGTCAAGATGGAGTTATAGTTCTTGTGCACTGCACTTCCTCTCAATGTGCTTGACCATTGTATGAAGTTGTATTGAATTCCAACTAGTAGTTTTCAAGTTATGCTCCGGACAAGGAAAATGCAACAGACCGCCCGACCGACCGACCGACCGACCAACCACCGGGTGACTCCTATATACCCCCCTAAACTTCGTTTTGGGGGTATAAAAACTGCATGCAGGAGTTGCTTCCCTTCCACTGCCAAAATCTCTAACAACAACAAAAGCACAAGGGAGATCACTGTGAAGAAAGGAGCTATTATTTTCCATTCTTTTTATTTCTAAAGCTCCAACTTCAAATACTTATGCGGCATTATCATTAGTTTAACACATTTAAATGCACAGCAACTGAAAATTGCTTTTATAAAACTGTCACTAAAAATACACTGTGCAGTAAGATGCGCATACCGGTAATGTCACTTTAAAGGATCATTATTTGATTGTTGGGACTCATTGTTTCCAAAATTGTGTGCCCCATGGACACATGTCAAATTTAAAACCTAGATTATTCAGAAATAAATATTGAGTAAGCATCTATCTTTGCATGAATTTCATGAAATTAAAACAAATCGATTAATAATTGATGATTGATTGGAAAACCCTGTTTGATTTATTTCGTTGATCGATTATGAAAATGAATCGATTATGCATCCCTACCATAGGCCACTAAGCTACCGTAACAACCCACAAAGCAGTCTGAAAGAAATATCCCTTGTTGCATGAAGGAATGTCAAGAGGCTGACCTTCGACCTCTTTGTGTGACCTTCACCTAAAGTTGGCTAAGTTTGAACATTGGTTCTGCACAATTTTGATGACATGAACATCTGATATAAGTTTCTTAAAAACCAATCAGTGAAGTTTGGATGAAGGTTCTGCATGTTGTCTTGGTGAGACGAACATCTGACACAAGTTTTACCACAATAATTTAAGGGGTTAAGGAGAAATGGAATAGACAAGAAAAACCAATGACCCCTAAGTGTGACCTCCACCCTCAGGCCTGTGTCTGCAGTGTCTGCTTGGAATCTTGAGATTGACATTTTACCCAAGCAGAGTTGCATCCAGGATTTGAAAAGAAGGGGATATTTTCTTAGAAAAAATGAGGGTATCTTAGAAACAATTGGACCAATGTGGCCCTATATCGCTCACCTGGCTACCATTGGCTTTAATACAAGGTCAACAATCACATCAGAGGAAAGGTCAATTTCGACCTGGGGGTCCTGGTTCATAGAGGTCCACTACACAATGCATTCCAAATATCTAACCTCTGGGCCTTGTGGCATTAGACATGAAGAGTTTTAAAGTTTTCACTATGTAAGCCTATGTGAAATCAAGTCACCCGGGGTCATGATTTGAACAATCTTGGTAGAGGTCCATCAGGCAATGCTACATGCTAAATATCTAAGCTCTAAGCCTTGTGGTTTCAGAGAAGATTTTTCAAGTTTTTACTATATAATCCTATATAAAATCAAGTGACCCTTCTTGCAAGGTCAAGATTTTAACAAACTTGGTAGAGGTCTACTAGACAATGCTACATGCCAAATATCTAAGTTCCTTGAGATTTTTCAAGTTTTTCCTTTGCATTGCCATGGTAACCGGAGTTTTGCATGAAATGGAATTACTTGAACAATCTTGATAGAGCTTCAAGGAACAAGTTCAAGGAACATCCCTGCCAAGTTTCATCAAAACTGGCCCAGTGGTTTCAGAGGAGATGTAGTTTAAAGGAAAATGTTAACAGACAATATGACATACAACAGACAAAGAGTGATCCTAATACTGGTAGCTCACATTGATACTATATGCCAGGTGAGCTTAAATGCAAAATCAAGTTCAGCTATATGTTGGGAGAACAAAAAAGTATTGATTTTTCATAATTATTATTCAAGGTAAACAACATGGAAAAACTTACAAATTCACTGGATTATAGATTGAAGTAGATGACTGTTACACATTTCAGTTGTGAAAATTGCTAGCTGTTTTGAATTCTTTGTTATTTTTACAACTGACCGAGTGACTTCAGTAAGTTTTGTTTGTGTTTAAGTCTGCTCTTTTCAAAGCGAGGCTCACAAGCAGGATCAATCCAATGTCATTTACGTTTGGAAATACACATTGTTCTTACCAAACAGGTAGTCCCTGTCACAGTTACTTCTTTTTTAAATAATTATGCAAGTATGCATTTAGGGTAAATCGCTACAACAGGGAGTTTAGTTCGGTTAAATCAGTTGAACCATTTTATACAAAAAATGAAAACCAAACTTTTTCCAGTGTAAACAATTGACTCAGTCTTTCTTGTGTTACACAAGTTGTGTAATATTGTGAAACTGCATGATTTTTTTGAATTTTTAGGCCTCGAGTTGTGAAAAAAGTAGTATTTCAGATTGTGAAGTAGCCAAAACTTAGCCTCTGCTAAATAAGGCAAAAAGGCCCTGTACCTAAGGAAGTAAACTGTTGATAAAGGGAGTCAGAATCTACAAAGCAAGTCAGTAATTGCTAAGAAAGTCACTTGTTGTTAAGGAAAGTCATTGGTTGCTAAGGAAAGTCATTGGTTCCTAAGGAAGTCTCTGTTTGCTAGGGAAAGTCACTGGTAGCTTGGGGTCTTAGTTGTTGCTAAGGAGTCACTGGGTTCTAAGAAAGTCACTTCTTCCTAGGGAAAGTCACTAGTTGCTAAGGGAAGTCACTAGTTGCTAGGGAAGTAAGACTTTCCTAATGAAGTTGGTGGTCATTAATTCAAATTGGTGGTTGCTAGAGAAGTCACTGGTTGCTAAGGAAGCCAGTGATTGCTAGGTAAGTCATTGGTTGCTATACAAACTCATTGGAAACTAGGTTTTTCCAATAACTCTATTAACAGACAAGGGACCAACCCCCAAGTGGGCATGGTCAATTTTTTTCAAAGGGGCATGATTTGAACAAACTTGGTGGAGGTCCACTATACAATGCTACAGTACATACCACATATCTAAACTCTACACCTTGTGGCTTTAGAAAGAAGACTTTTAAAGGTTTTCCTATGCAAGTCCTGTATTCCCGTGTAAAACAACTGACACCTAAACAAAGCCAATATTGACCCCTGGGCAATATTTGAACAAACGTTGTAGAGGTCCACTAGACAATGATACATACTAAACATCTAAGCTCTAGACCTTGTGGATTTTTACAGTTTTTTGCTATACTAAGTGACCTCCCAGGCAGGGTCATTTTTGAAAGCCGGTCAGAAAGTTAGTGTTAGTGTAAAAAGTTTGAAACACAGGGTACCCAGCTTAGTGGACCCAGGTAGTGTTCATGATGATGATATGAATGATGATCAGCATGATGATGATGATGATAATAGAGATGATGATGATCAAATGGTTGATGATGATGATGATGTTCATGATAATAGTCATGATGGTGGAGCAGCACAAAATGCTAGCTCAGGACCATCTCCAGTAATCCCGAGAAAATCCTCGCATGAAACACGGTGGGGAATCACGTGATTAGAATAATCCCTAAACAAAGTAAATCTATGAAAATGTTAAAAAATAATGGAAGTTGTTTTAGCTTTAAATATGAAATGTAGCCTACCTTATGGCGACATTACTATATTCTTGAACTACATAGGTCTCAACCATAGTCTCTTTCTGATTGTAATAAACACTTCAGTACACTAAACTAATTTATTTTTGGGGTGTTCAGCACAATCAGAAGGTGATTAATTATTGAGACCTGAGTAGTTCTAGAATACGGTAATGTTGTTATAAGATAGGCTACTTTTTATAATCACAGCTGAAAAGCTTTCATTATTTTATAACATTTTTCATACTATTCACTTTTGTTTAGAGATTATTTTGATCATGTGATTCCCCACCGTGAAAAAGAAACCAGTCTGGTATGACAGAAATGTAGTTGGACAACAAACTGTAGATCTTTACAGGCACAGACTGCTAGATTAATGTCTGACATGTTTGAGTCCGTGAAGAATAGGCCTCGTAAATGCAACCCTTGATGTTTTAATCATATGACATTTATATTTGTTTTTATTTTCTTCTATTTTAATGTATAATGTTTTTCAGGAGAAAACTTTTTTGCTGCAAGGGGAGGAGACGTTTGAGGTTGTTTAAAGAAAGGTTTTTGCTTTATTACTCTATGCACTATGTGTTGAACAGCAGTGATTTTTTTTACTTTTTTTGGCAACAGCCCATGCCTTTAAAATTGGGAATTTTTAGCGTGATAAACTTTAAAGTTGGGAAAAATTAATAAAACTTTATAAAAAAAATTATTTTGAAAAGTTTTATTGTAAGGTAAATTTATGTCCTTTAAATGTTCTTGCTTCTTTACTTTCTATGTTTCATTCCTTTAAAGCTCACAGTCCACTAAACATTCGTTTCTCATTATTCAGTTCATTTTTTTGGTGACATAAACGCCTTACAGCGTCGAAACTACGATAAGTAAGACGATTTAACTTTACAAAAAGATGTTTGAATGTCCGGAGTGCCGATGGCGTGTTTAAGTTTTATTTTCTTATTATAATATTTGGAAATATGCGACATTTTTCGATAATTAGGGTAATTTTCTAACAATTTTTTTACCGACACATTTTGACGCATTAAAAAGCGTTTAGCGACCGTGATGAAAGTCATACTAAATGCGGTACTATGCCGTGACCCGTTTTATGTAAACAACGCGCGTCGAATTGGCAACAAAATTCTGCGAATAAACCATAATAAGAGTCGGAATTTCATGATTATTTGCATTGTTTTAGTTCAACTTTCACAAGAAATCAATCTTATTGGGAAAAATCTTCTCGTTTTTTTTAATTTTGAAGCCTTTTTTTTTTAATTTTGACCATTTTTGCCAATTGGGAAGATGCCAAATTTTGGAGGCAAATCAGCGCAAAAAAAATCACTGAACATCTATTGATAATTTATCTGTTTTTAATGTGAAGCTATATTGGTTAATACGACTAATACTACATTTGTCATTTTCAGGTAGTTTCTCGATTACTTGACAGATAAATGGACTTATTTAAGTTCATTTGAATTATACAATTGTGTACATATTTATATTTGCGGGCCGGATTTGGGGAATATCGGCCCCATTCCTCCCTAAAAAGAGTTTTTCCCCTTTGCCCAAAAATTCCCCCTTGAAAAAAAATTATTTGAGAGCCAATACCGGGTACCGTAACCGCGTTTAGTACTACCGCGGTCCGTTTTGGACAGTTTATAGGCAGCGTAGTATTTCCGGTGCAAAATGTCGCACAATCCCGGTCGATCCAAGATTACTATTATTAAAAGTTTAAGACTTTAAGAGATGTTATGAGAGTCACACTGTTGTTTAGAGAGAACTGTGTTCAATAAATTAATATAGCTGCAAAAGATATTTGATAGTGTTTTTCTTTACATTTTTGATATGACGAAAATTCCCCTTTCAAAGAAAATTATTTGAAAATCATGCAAAATTCCCCCCTGATATGGACCCTGGCCCCAGTCTCAAAAGGCTAACGAGAGCCCTGATTTGTTATAACTGAATCTAGGTATTGAGACTTTGGATAGGCTTGTGGTTCCACAGAAGAAGAATTTTAAGTTCTCCCTTTCCAATGCCATGGCCAGTGAATAATCTAGCCCTGTGTCCTGCGTCATAGACGCACAAAAAATGCAAAAGACGCAAAGATTTGAAATATGTGCGTCCTTCAGGACGCAAGCATGTGAAAAGCGAGACTTGGGTATATGCTCGCGACAGTTTGTATAAAAGAATATAGTCCACGAATTGCGTTTCCTGCGAGTATTTAGAAGAATTTTCACATGAAATTGTTAAAAAATCGCAGCACTTCACGGGTGTAAAATCGCAGTACTTAGAGTGGTGTTTCAGACAGCTAACAGGACATTAAATTAGAATTATTTTCCATGAAAATTTGTATACACGTATTTTTTACTTTTGTACATTTATTAAATTCGAAAATATTTGTCGACCCACGTACATTTGTATAGCTTGATAGTGCATAACCAAAATAAAACTTTCTCATATTATACATTGTCTATTCCAAACTAGTTTTTATAATTCCAAAATAATCAGACTTGTCACTACCTGTCAAAATATTCAGTCTTTTTAATGCCACATGCTTCGCTTGGATCAAACAAAACTCAGCGTCGGTGTACGTGCTTTGATCTCGTAACACCTGCGGCTTTATGAGTAAAAGAAGTCGTTGTAGAAATTATTTTATTAGGCAAAGGCAATTCTTTAAAGTATATACATTGTAGAAGAAAATTGTTACCGCGATTTTGTTATAAAGATTACGTTTATTTTGAATAAAGAATAGTTGGAACATATAAATGTTAATTAAGTTAATTGAAAATACTTTTCGCATTCACAAATTATCAAACGTTACTCAATCAGTGGTGTCACATAGCTCGAAATTTCAAAGTTGACGTAGTTAGTTTGTCATCCTTTATGAATGCTCGTATTTTTCACACCTACCGCAACATTTGCGAATGACAAATGCTAATTGGAGAATAAACCTCGACTAATTACAGCATATTTTTAACGGAAATAAATATTTTAAATCTGCGTAAAAGGTAATAAATTTTCAGTAACTCAATACTTTTAGAAACAATTATATTTGAAAAATAAAAACACATCACAGCGGACTGCACCGCAAAATAATTGGGCGGGGATGTGCGATTCTATTTTCTGACTTTTTCGGAAAAGGACTCATTGTTTCATAGCTGGGACTCATTAAATGTGCGTCCCAGGGACTCATATAAATCAAAACCTAGATTATTCACTGCATGGCAACCAGAATTCTGCATAGAATGGAATTATTTGAACAATTTCCGTAGAGCTTCATGCAAGGAACATTGCCCTAGTGGTTTCAGAGGAGACGCCATTTGAAACAAATGTGAACTACAGATGCCAGACTATGGACGCACCCAGGACATCCAATCATCCTAAAAGCTCACCATGAACTTAAAACTAGGAAGGCAAAACTGCATCCAATGCTAAATTGAGTATGCTAACTCTTTTGTCAGTTATGATTGTTGGTTTTAGTGTAACATCACCTTGTGGGCACCAAAAGGGATATTTTCACGAATAGCAGCGCTTTTGGTGTTCATGAGTGTAATTATCATGATATTACACTGATACCAACAATTTTTCTATTTCTATTTATTTTATGTTTAAAACTCTACTTGGAAATCGCAAGAAACATCTTCAGAAAGCATAGTATTTTTTAAGTTTCATCAATGAACCATGAATTTATTGGGCTATAACCTTGTTCTCCCCTAGTTGCCCCCCCGACACACACACAAAGTGTTTGTTAATTTAATGTCAGTTTTAAAACTCATTTTGATAAAAAAGAATGTCTAAATGTGTTGTCATTCCATCTTATCAAAGTTTGGCAATAATAGTTCAGTACTGACTGTTACCCATTACCAGAGAAGAAAGTATACCTTTAGAGAATGTTGCCTCTAACATTTAAAGTATTCAAGTATTTAGAAGCAAACTTGAAAAACGTTGTATCATGGGACAAAAAATGTATTGCATAAAATTAATAAAGGCAAATTAACTGTAATTTCTATATTTACTGTGAAGTGACATTTGTTATTTGTAAGCATAACACAATTTGTTTATCATGTGGCATGCCAGAAATACAATTGGAAGCACTTATTACTGTGCGGTTTTCAATCCCCTATAATTTTTTAGTTTATTTTTATTTTTGAAAGAAATTTTCTGTATTTTCTATCAAGTACAATGTACATATATAATGCAATCCGCTATTTGAATTTCACGGTTCACAGGGCTGTGAACAGGGTTTTGTGAAAAAAGAGGAAAATTGTGCGAGGGGTCAAGGGGGCCACAAGGCCCCTTGTGGGTCAAGGGCAAAGCCCTTGTGGGGGGATAAGGGGGTCGAAGCCCCCCCGAAGCTCCTGGGTTTTAATGAAATCTAAATGCTTAGATTCATGTTTCAAAGACATCTCTCTTGCTTTTATGTAAATCATCCATGTAATATTTGTAAGAATAATAATAAATAATATAAAATATACAATATCTTTTAAATCTTCTTTTATTAGAGTTAGACACAACTGCCACTGCTGATAACTGCTTGACAGGGTGTTCAGTTGGCTTTCAAACTCAAGGGTCATTGACTCTCCAGCCTAAATTTTCAAGGGTCAAAATCAAATTTTCAAGAGTCAAGGTGAGAATTTTAAGGGTCAAGGCATGGGTCATATATAGGGTTCCGGTCATATACTCTAGGCATGCATATCATATTTTTCTTTTTGTGTCCTGCAGCTTTGCAGTTGTATTTTATAATAATTCATAAATTAGCTACCTGTTCATCCTTTTCCTAGGATCCATCAGTTCAAGAGTACGTTGTTCCCCGTTTGTCAAATATTTTCGCGACCTCGCATGTCCGTGATTTTCGTCGTGTTTTTTCGCGATTTTAACAGTTTTAATTGAAGAAATTGCCCAAAAAGTAAGTTCAACTAATGAATAGCATTAACAATTTATACTGCCCCCCGATATTTATGAAGAGTAACAAAAATTACGTCCATAACAATTTGCAAGTTAAAATTTTAACACGCAAGTCAATAATGAAATACGGATGCCAAAAACCAATGCTCAAATTATCATAAACCTTTTATTCGTTGCTCTTCCGATTAATATAAACTCACGACCATTTTCACAATTATCAGTGCAGGTCAAGTTTTAATAGTTTTTAAATCATGAAAGGATGTACTAATTTCAGTAATTACATGTGATTATCGAAAAAAACAGATATACACTTTAATTGTCTTTTGATCGCTGACAATCTGTGAATTAAAATACACAGTCGTCTCAGATTCGGCTGATAATTAATCTGTGTTAAAAACACCATCATAGAAATTCGCAGAGGTCTATTATTTTGAGTTTTACGATTGTTTATCAATTTACACCTTTGATAACGACAGATTAGCTCCGCCTTCTTTCGTATATAAACCAACAGACAACATTCGATTTTTGACTGACAATGAAGTTGCCGAGCTTTGTAACGACGCTCCACTTACTTTATTATATGTTATCTAATAGACGACGATCGGTTTTTGATTGACACGGCGAAACTGCCAAGACTCATGGCGCCTAGGTGAAAATTCCCTCGGGTCAAATATGACCAATTATAAGGTTCAGATAAAGTCTGTTTCCGTAACACGATACGGAGGACAAATAGCAAATTACCGCGACCCCCCCCCCCTTGAAATTTCTCCTCGGATTTGCATCGATCCCAAAAACGGTCCTGATGGATCCCAAATCCATGGATTTCTGCGGATAATTCACAACCCTGGGTTCAGTGAATATTGTTTATTGAGCTTTGAAAATTACAATTCAGCATATTGCATGAGAAATGGTGCAACAAGATACAAGAAACTTTATTTATAGTCGGTTTAAGTTAAACAAAGAACATTAGCTATAAGCTATTTTCCGAAAAACAAAGTCATAACAAAGATAAAAACAAACACCGGTAGGGATAAAAATACATTACATATACATAGTTTGTTAAATTTATGATATAAGGTTTAAATATTGCACGCTAAATGTCACCGATTGTTAAGAAATTAATGCATAATTTAAACATAAAATCAACAAGAGACCTGTATGCATATAAAATATTACATTTACAGACATACTTAATTTGCAACATAAATTTTTTTACTGAAAACACTGAATTCAGCACTGTTGTTTTCTAAAATTTGATTATTATGCAATGAAATATAATAAAATAGTATCAATCTCTTCTTAACTATATTTGTTGAAAATTTCAACAACATCTACTCAGAAGATACTGAGATATGGGTATTTGTGTAACTGCACAGTTTTAAGTGCCTCCAAGTGTAGTTAACAAAGCATATCTAGAGTGGGTGGACCAACGCTCGGCGTATACTAACGCTCGGCGTAAATGAGGCTTCTTTGTGATTTTCCAAAAAAAATCTTTAAAAGGTCTTACATTTAGGGTGCTGTTAAATTTGTTTACATCGTGTGTGATTTTATCCGATGCGGTTGACTTCGGAATGGTCACGTGACTATAGCAGAGCCACAGACTTAGAGTAAAACCCATCCCGTAATACTTTCCATACACAATTAAACTAAGATTTCGCCTGTATACAGGTACTTTTTAAGAAATTGAGCCGTAAAATTTATAGAAAAGTCATTTATATTTAAATATTTCCTAATTCTTCATATTTTATAATATATAATTAAGTAAAATAGCGCCAATCTATACGGACCCCTCTAGCAATATTGTCTTGTTCCTACGGTTCTCAAGACATAAATCTCCTACGTATACTTTTTATTACTTATTGTAATTTACAAAAAATACAGACCACATTATAGATTATTAAATCAGTAAATAAATCAAGTTTATAATTGTATGATTTTTTCTATACAATGTTTGTTAAATGTGTTTGTATATAGACATGTCAAAGCTGGTTCGTAAAACTCAACAATAGTCTGGGAGAAAGACAGTGTTAATCAAATTAATGTTAACGCACTTAATAGATTATTTCAATCCATATTACTACTAAGTTTTATTAAATACATCTTCAACATCGGTTTAAAACAGAAATATTTCAAAAACAAAACCTTACAGTGTATCTGGCGTACGCCGAGCTGTGGTAGAATTTCGAACGAACCGCACCAGTTTTACTAGGCCTATATTTAGCTCCCGCAAAGTACGTCACCATGTGACTTTAAATATGTAAACAACGATGGTTGAAAGGTTGAGATTGGTATTCTTTATTTCAGCTCTTTTACTAACATTCTTGTCAGTTGACGCGCGTCAAGTCTAGGTCCCCAGCAGGGGTTTGACTATATGGAAGATAGATAGATAGGTCTTCAAACTGAGCATACAAATTTGAGGTTAGTTGACATAGATTCCTGCTGATGATATATAACATGGAATTTTTACGCGTTTAAGCGTTGGTCCACCCACTCTACATTATTCACTGATTCTTAAATTAATGTAATACCTGAAAGTTACTGATCGTCCGAAACAAATGCTTATCCGAAATTAGTCCGTTCAGGCCGCATGCAGACGACAGAAGACGACTTACTTGTCCAAATTTCAATCGCAAATTAACGCTACAAGTTCAAAATGTTTGAAGTAATGCCCTTGTGTAAGAGTTCAAAACATACTTCTGAACAATAATCTACAAAAGGGAGGTCGTGACACAATAGAGGAATGAAGAAAAAGCAATGAAAATACGAAATTATCTTGCTTGCTAATTTTGGCGAACCGGTGTTTACATCTCGTAAAATCTCGTCAATTGAAACGATAACATTATAATTATTTTACATTAAAGATATTCTTTGAAGTCTTATTAACAGTTTGGTATGTATATCAAATTAATTTTGGTTCATGGTTATATTTTCAAAAAAAATCAACGAATGATTAATCCCTAATTTGGAAATGGCACACACCATGACCCGGAAGTAAGAAATTTCTATTGAAAATATACTGTCATGTTTATATATTGTGGTGACGATAAGAGGAATCAAATTTAATTGAGAAGTTCCAGTTCTCAAAGGTAAACTATGATTTTAAGCTAATGTCCAAAGAATGTTCATGGCATAGTTTGCTCAGATAAAAGCTAAAAAGCATACTCTGACCGCATTTTGTCCCACCACAAACCACGAGCATTAAATAATTTTTAACATTTTCAAATATGTACTAGCCAAACTTTATTGAGAGTAGGGTTTTCAAAAAGATTTAGATTATGTTGTACTGAGAGTGATGAGTGTTCCATGGCCTGAAGGCTAAAGGACCTTGGGCAAAAATCATCACATAAAATTAAAATTGAAAGAGCTCAAAAAGCAGCTTCATGATACGAAATGCATGACTATTCTTACAAGGGCAGTGTCACATACATGCTCCAAACACTCCAATGGCCAACTCTGGCATTAAGCTTAAACACATCACTTACATGACTTATCATGCTCTATAGTATAAAATCTATAGCTAACAACCTTGTCATACATTTTGTCATAGTAGATCATGACCATCTGACACGCAGAAATCTCAATTACTTCATACCATTCTTCATACTCAATACCGCATCTACTCCTTTTTCCTCACACTATAAGTCATTGGAATAATCTGTCATATTCAGTCAGGACCAGTGAAAATCTTCACATCTTCACTGATCGCCCGCATTTGTACCTGAACTAACACCATATCCTGCTATTTTTTTAATTTTAACATATATATATATGGATACTAATTTATTTATTCTCTATTATGAAACAAGTTCTTGCAATTTAGATTAATTGCTCTCGAGACACATTCCAGATGGAATCAACCTTGAAGAAAGTGAGGCAATGTGGAATTATTTGTGTCTTGCCTAAGGACACTACCGACATGGCGATGGTAGGGATCAAACCCATCGAATACATGTCTTTTGTAATACAGCTGTGCTACTTTTAACAAGACATGAATTATAACCTACTGGTTTATACTAATCCCCCAGTCTTCCAGTCATAATCACTTTTGATTGTTGGAAGAAACCTATGTAGATGTAGAAGTAGTCTGAGACACTGGTGTTGCAGCAGTAAAAATTGTGGAAGTGACTGCTTGTCTGGTAACTGGACGAGCAGTCTATGCTCATATGTTAGGCTGGCTGTCCACAAGTCAATCTCTTCATAGAGCATGACCTCGGAGAACATTGCTCTTTAAAAACATTTATGGAATTCAAATACCTGCCTAAAATACTCATGTGTAAGGCAGGTCGTCCGGAAGACAATTTCTTTGTATAGACAGACAGGCAATATTCATGTATATATACATATTTAAAGCTATCAAAGCATATTACACTAAATATATAAATAATGATTTGATGATTAAATACTAGTAAATGATTAATACATTTAGGAACATGTCAAAAAACATATTATACAAAGGGTATTGAGAAAAACATTATTTCCATTGTGGTCTATAAGATTGCACTATGACAGTAAGACACTAAAAGTTTACTTAAAATGAATGTGATATCACAGAAGAAATTGAAAGACTGTTAGAATCAAAGACATTAAATTAGTACAATTTTATTATAAATGAAAGACTTCATAAATCAGTATCACAGTATAAATGCTGATAACAAGTATTCCTTAACCTTACTTTTAAAAGTGTATAACTTTGCTGTATTTCTTAAGACTTGAATGTGGCAAGTTATTCTACAAAGAATACCCACGGTATACAAATGATTTTGAACCAAAACCTTTAACTTTTAGAACACTAGAACTATACATATCAGTAAAAGTGACCTCTGTCTTACTAGCACTAGATATAGATTTGGGACAAACTGAAACTCTAAATCTGGTAGGATAATCATATAGGAGTTCATCTTGATAATGTAAGAGCAGTAGTATATATAGTACAAGTAACAGTTATCATTCTATATACTACACTACAATTTTTTTTTTTGGTTTGCTTCTCTGACTTTGAGAATTTTTTTTCTCTCTTTTTTTTTTACCCTTTTCCTTAAAAGAAAAAGAGCGGGGGGATTGTCAAGGTTTTAAGTTCAGATCCTTTTCCCCCCTCTTTCCCCTCCTTTTCTTTTTTTTTTTTTCCCTTTTCCTGTTCCTCTTTTCTTCTTCCTTTCTTTTTCTTCTCGTAAGACCTTCTTTTCCCTTTTCACGCTCTACTGATGTAGCTTTGTCAAATTGATATTTTTCAGTGTATGTTAGCAGTGCATACATGATTGACTCAAACACAAGCCATGTGACCAAATTCTTTTGACCTAATTACTAGTAATTAGATACATGTCAATTAATTGATTCTGTATGTATGTCTTGGCCAAATGATTGTTTGTTTAATATTAATGACATTTATAGTGGATAGCATATTTGATGCAAGACCAATTTTCAATATTTGGTCCACATCACGATTTGTTTGTATCAGATTTTACTCTGCTTTCAACAATATCTATATTGTACCATTGTGGTCAGTGGATGAACCTTTCCTGGGCAAGCTTACTCCATCTAAGCATTTCACCAGTACCAGATGCTGAACTAGGGCAGTAACTGACATCTTGCTTTACAGGAAGACAATTTAGGTTAATCTCACACATTACAATGCAATGTGTAGGATCATACCACCCTCCTGCAGGAATCTAGAACTTGAAGGATTGTTAAGCCTGTTTAGTCATCTGTAAACATAGCTTTCATATAAAACTTTTTTTAAATCTAATTTTCAAATCTTTTGGCTATGTTGTTGTAGGAGTTTAACACCCATTCCAACTGAATTTCTATTCTTCTTTTTTTTTCATTTGTTTTGTCTCCCACTTAGTAGTGGTGGGTGACATATTGATCTGGTGCTGTCAGTCCATATGTCTTAGAAAATTTTGGTTTTCATGTCTGCTTATTTTGAGTATTTACATATATCAGACTTGATAACAAAAAATGATCATCAAGTTGAAGATTTTATTTTAAGCTCACCTAAGCTATTATGATCGCTCACCTTCTGGCATCCTTAGTACATCATATGGCGTACATTGTCCATTCACATTTTCCTTCACATCTCTGAAACCACTAGGCCAGTGTTGATGAAACTTGGCAGGTAATGTTCCTTGCATGAAGCTCTATCATCCTTTTTCAAATAATTCCATTCCACGCAGAACTCTGTTGCCATGGCAAAAGAAAAACTTTTAAAATCTTCTCAAAAATAGGTAGGCCAAGAGCTTAGATATTAGACCTCTACCAAGAGTGTTGAAAACATGACCCGTGACTCAGAATGGACTTAATAGGGAAAACTTCAAAAATCTTTTTTGTCTAAAACTGCAAGGCCCAGAGCTTAGATATTTGGGTTGCAGCATTGTGTTTAGTGGACCTCTATGAGTATTGTTCAAATCAGGACCGTGGGCTAAAATTGACTCTGTCTGCAACACAATTGTAGACACTGTATTATAGCCAATGGTGAGCGATATAGAGCCATCTTGGCCTGCTATAAGAAAAAATTTAAACTCTTCTCTGAAATAACTAGGCCTAGAGCTTTGATATCTGGCATGTCTCCTTCCCAAGCAGACCTCTATGAATATAGTTCAAATCATGTTGTCAGGGTGAAATTGGTGGTCACATAATTTTACATGGATTTCAATAGGGAAAACTTACTAGAACCACTAGGCCCAGAGCTTAGATATTTGGAATATAGCATTATGTAGGGGACCTGTGTGAAGATTGTTCAAATCAGAATCCGCAGGTCAAAATGAACACTTTCTGCTATTGATGACCATGTATTATCATTTATAGCCTATGGTAGCCACTTAAGCGATACAGGGCCATGTTGGGCCTCTTGTTGACCGCTTGATGTCCGTCTTCAACAATTAGCTTCAAAGACATTTCTCCTCTGTAACCACTGAGTCTATTTCAGTCAAACTTTACAGGAATGTTCCTTGAATGGTCATCTTCTAAAATTGCTCAGACCGTTTCACCTCACTCTACATAATGGCCTCTAAAGCTAAAAATAGAAAATTTTCCATTACATCTCATCCCAAACCTCTGGGCAAATTTATATTAAACTTCACAGGAATGACTCTTATGATTATTGTCTTCTCAAAATTGCTCAAACCCTTCCCCTCTGTCACACAAAATGGTCGCCAGAGCTGAAAATAGAAATACTTTTAAATGACATTTTCTTCAATTTAGTGGGCCATTTTCAGTGAAATTTTACAGGAACAATCGTATCGTATATTAGAGCTTTATCGTTTGTACCCGTTTCCCACATAATCAATGCCCCCAGAAGGGGTAAGTTATTTTAGGTTTCGGAGGATTTTGCAAGATACAGAAAGCGTTCCAATTCCAGAGACACCCCTGGTTCTTATACATGCCAGGTGTATAGCACCCATACATGGGACCTCGGTTTAAAAGTCTCATCCGAAAGACTGTTAGTAAATTTAGTTGGTCAGCCCCAGGAATGGAACCCGCTACCCCGAGATTACATGTCTCATGCTGTACCGATTGAGCTAACTGGACTGACAGACAGGAATAATTCTTGGATGGTCCTGTTATAATTGCTCAAACTTTCTGCTCCACTGCACATAATTGCTTCTAGAGATAAAGATAGAAAAAATCTTTAAAACATCATCTCCTCCCAAAGCACTCGCCAGGGTCAAATTATATTAAACTTTTATTAATCTTTATATTGTCCTCTTTCAAAAGTGCTCAAGCTGTTTTGTTCCTTTGCACTAAAGAGCAGCCAGAGCTAAAAAAAAATACTTTAAAACAACATCTCCTCCCAAACCAGATGGCTAATGTCAGTCACACTTCACAGGAATAATCCATGGATGGTCCTCTTCTTAAATTGTTCAACTTCAAACCATTTCCCTCTACTGCACATAATGACTGCCAGAGCTAAAAATGGAAAATCTTCAAATAACATCTCCTCCTTTTGTTTGTAATCGTGCTTATTGGGTCCACCATCCTCTAAAGAGGCTATAATCGGTGCGACCCGTAACATTGACATCTCCTCCCAAACCACTAGGCCAATTTATATTAAGCTTCACAGGAATGATCCTTATATTGCCATCTTTCAAAATTGCTTAAACAGTTGTGCTCTGTTGCACAAAATGGCAGCCAGAGTGCAATAGTTCTTAGAAGATCGATATAGGGCCATTATGGCCCTCTTGTTGATAGAAATGATCAAAATGTACTATCAAAGTGATTCAAGTAGTTGTGCATGCAGTACATACAATGTATGCCCCCTATAATTAAGAAGAAAAAGAATACAGTCAATTGTGACAACACTGTCTTAAGATCACATAGGGGAAGCTGAAATTGTGGTCTCTTAAGACAAAGTGGTTGCATTTGTCAGGTCGTTGCTTAACTCAGGTTAGGGCAGGGTTTACTGTAGATAATCAAAGCACTGAAAGTGCTGACAACAATGTGTCCTCTGCAAAATGAGTGATACCTTGCTAACAGTATCTATGTTCTTGACCATGCGGTTTTAGAGAATATTTTTTAATTGTTTCGTATTTTATGCCATAGCAACCAAAGTTTTGCATGGAATGGAAATCATTGAACATTTTGATAGAGTTTCATGCAAGAAACATCCCTGCAAAGTTTTACAACATTGGACCAGTGGTTTCAGAGATGTCATTTGAAGGAAATGGTGGACTGACGGACAGACGGACGGAATGCAATCCCAATCAATCCATGTAGGAGAGTTACAGCCTTTATATGACAGTTGGGACAGACTGAGGCATTGGATTTTGAAAAACTTGTGGCATTGGAATATCAATAGGTGCAAGATATTAAGACGATATTTTAAATATATAAAATATAGTTAAATGAAATAAACTATTGTAACAAAACATACGTACAAAAAAGCGAACAAATAACAAATGAACGAGATCAAAAATTGGAGATCATATTACATACTATCTATGAAATTGTGTTGCTGATGGGATAAATGTTTTTTTTAACCATATTCATGATTATACTAGCTTGCATTGCATTTACATATGACATTACACAAACTTTGACTGTATTTAACGCATTTCTGTTGCATTCCAAATATGTTAAAAATTTCTGATTACCTTTTACATTGAGTCACACAAAAGTCATTATCAGCACCCTCAACACATGACCTGGGGGTCATAATTTGAACAATCTTGGTAAAGGTGAACTAGGCATTTCTATATGCCAAATATCTAATATTTAGGTCTTGTGAATTTAGAGTGAAAGATTTTAGAAGTTTTTCCCATATAAGCCTATGTAAAACCAAGTGACACCTCGGTTGGGTTCAGTTTTGACATGGGGGTCATAATTTGAGTAATCTTGGTAGAGATCCAGTAGACAATGCCACATGCTAACTATCTAACCCCTAGGCCTTGTGGTTTTAGAGAAGAAGAGTCTTTAAGTGTTTTCTATTTGTTGCCATAGCAATTAGAGTTCTGCATGGAATGAAATATTTTGAACAACATTGATAGAGCTTCATGCAAGAAACATCCCTGGAAAGTTTTAACAATGAGATAATGGTTTCAGACAACATGGTGTTGTTAAAGGAAATTGTGGATGGATGGATGATAGACATAATGCGATCTTAATAGCACTATTGGTCCATTTGAGCTAAAATCATAAAATGCAGTTTTATGTATCAGATTGAAAATGCATCACAAGTGTATATGCGGAAGATGGTCTTTCACAAAGCTATGATTTAATAGTAGAATACTGTAAGTGAATTAAAGTGACATTATGCGCATTTTTTTCAAGTAAAAATCCAGCTGAATATGGTGTGTGTACAAAAGCGTAGAGGAAATAATAGCTTTTAACCCAATATACCAAACTCTTCATGCTACCAGTATGAAATAATAAGTTTCCATATATTGATTTTTACTTATTTGACTGGGAGAGTTAATTTAAGAAAAGAACAACTGCACCTACAGGAGTTGATTCCCTTCCACTGTCGAAGATGCTATGGTGGCTGATTTGGTACACTTTTGTGATTGGTCATTTTGACAGAGTTATGGCCCTGTTTTTTTCACAGTAACACGCGAGCAACACGTCCTACATCCAACGCACTTCGCCTAGTTTCCGAAGTATTGTCATGAAGGCCCTGCGCATAATTCGGGCTTTGTGATTTGGTCATTTTTGACAGAAAGGCCCTTGTTTTTCACATGTAATCTTCTGTGCACAACCTTGTCCCCTCTCAAATTGAAGGATTGGCTAAACTTTGGCGCAGTTGTGTGCCCGGCACATTATCACCATTTATTTACATTACAGAATTGGGCCTGTTTCCACAAATGTAATAATATAGAGAAATACGCTTCAGTGGCAACGCCTACATTTCTCAAGGGTTTCGACCAACTTCACAGAGCCATAATTGGAACTAAATTTGAATATAAAGTGGCTGAAGAAAAATCGTGAGTGGCGAAAATGAAAAATCTCCTTATTTTAGAACGGCAGATTCTGTTTTGTTCAAAATGGTAACTCAGTTATTACTGCTATTCTAGAATAAATTACCAGTCCTGTATCTTTACGCAGAAGATGACAAAATTTGCATGAGATCACGGATTTGCAACCCCAAATAAGCAAGCTTTATTAATCGATTTTTAGCTCAACTATTAAATTGACAATATAAACATTACACATGTCCAACCGCACATCCGTCAACCTTTAAATCGCTGTCGTTGTCCTCGTCCGCTTTTGATTGGCTCCTTAAAGATTGCAGATTTATTAACCAATGAAAGCCTTGATGTAACAAATGGTAGGGAATGCTGCGAAAGAGATAGGCCCTTTGTTATCTTTTTCTAGAATGACTACTGTAAAACATTGTCAGTGTCTTAAAACGAGGCGACTCTTAAACGTATAGGGATGAACAACCCTAGTGTGTAAATTAAGGTTTTGACTGAATAGATGTCTTTACAGAATTATGGCTGAATCATTCACATATAATAAGTACAAATCGGTGAAATAACTCCTCTTAACGGATTGGCATGATTTTGCTTAAACATTGCCGGGATGACTTATCTTTTGTGTACGTAAAGGAAGGTTGCTGCCGATCAAATTTAAGAGATTTCTTTGTTGACTTTTTTACAATATAAATGTAGAAATTTTACGAACACCTTAAAAGTAAGATAAAAAAATATTTTTGAGTGGAGAAATGGAATTTGTGAGGGCAAACTTTGGACAATTTAAGCCCTTTGTTAATTTTCAATAGTATAGAAACTTACCAACATAGGACAACACCTTTTAAATATGGCACATTCTTGCTTTAACTTACAGGGATACAACGCTTTATAAAGCAGGCAACATCTTTAAACAAAGAAATAGGCCCTTTGTTGATGTGTTTAAAAGTAAGGATTGAAATTTTGAGAATGTAACTCCTCTTAACGGATTGCAGATTTTAGCAAATTAAAAAACACAGGGAGAACTACATTAAAATTATTTGCAACAAATTTAACAAAACTTGCTTCATTATATACTATACAAACTTGTCTTTCAAAGGCCCCAAAAGTATGGCTACAGAATATCACCATTTGCCTTTGGAAAGTAAAAAGGAATTTTGCGCGACCAATTTCGCAGAATGGCCCGTGGATTAGCCCTCACTATGCACATTGTCCAAAAAAATTGGACCTAAGTCATTAGATTACAGACCAGTGTGGGCCCTGGGGCATCCGTGTCCATGGACGACATTTCGATAATTTGCCGAATTATGGCCCTTTGCTTTTTTCCACATTGTTATATATAGAAGAATACGTCACGTGCCCACTTCCTCCAACATTTCTCAAGATATTTAAACCAAACTCTCACACAACTGTTGTCATCAAGTGCTCTCGTGCATATTGTAGAAATCTCAGCATAAATAACGACACAATCAACTATCATTTTATCAGTCCGATTTTTTTATATCTAAAGCACCAACTTCAAATACTAATGCGGCATAATCATTAATTTAACACATTTAAACGAACAGCAACCAAAAATTGCTTTTATAAAACTGTCACCAAAAATACACTATGTGCAGTAAGATGCGCATAATGTCACTTTAACCATCAATAGTGATTTATACATTGGGTGTGACAAGTTTCACTTACAATTTCAAAGTACCATGAATGTATGATAGATGCAATCATGTTATCATTGGGATGTAGAGCTATGTGCTAAATACAAAAGGACAATGAGCATTTATATGAAACATTTGTCATTGTAGATTTTGAAGGTGGAGTTCAGAACAGTGGGATCATTGATACTGAAGATATTACAATTTATAATGTTGAAAATGGCAACAATTTTGTTAAAACAAGAGGGTTTAAATGGCCACCTGTTACTCTGGTTTCAGACAATAAGAATTTAAAATGTTTGTATTTTAGGCATTATACCCAAGCGAGTCCTTGATAGGGATAATATTGATCAAGGGGTTGAATTTTAACAATCTTGGTAGAGGTTTAGTTAACAATGCTGCATGCCAATTATTTAAGCCCTTGGCCTTCTGGTTCATAAAAAGATTGTTAAAGTTTAATGCTGTGAGTTCAGAAATGTTGTTAAAGAAAGAAGTTAATGGACATCAGATAGACGGCAAGGGGTCCTTTTTTAAAGCCACAATTTGCCTTGCTATGATGGGACACAGACAAATTGCAAGTATTTAGCATTAACATAGTAACAGTTTAAATGAAATGTATACATGGTGAGCACTTAAATAGTAACACTATTAATGAAGTATGTACATGGTGAGCACTAACATAGCAATACTATAAATGAAATATATTATGCTTCAGTAATAACAAGAACATTTATATCTTTGAATAAATCCGATATTGTTTATGTTGACATTGGATGTGTGTTGTACAAATGTGTGAACAATTGAATTTAAAGACACACTCCCATTAACTGCAAAGTTATGCAATAGTAGAAAAATGAAATATTAGTAAATTTAGCATAAATAAAGACACTGCTTTCCTCTCACTCAGGTCAAGCAAATATTTCAAATTTAAAGTAATAAAGTTTTTTAATATGTTACAAATAATTTTACAGTATAGGTTGTCGGTTAACAGAAATAGAGCTGGACGTTGAGACATATCCCCCCATTTGTCTCTGTCCAGTTGAACCAGACAAGCACAGTCTCGAAGTCTGGTTCACTCAATAAAATTCCAGGGACCAGACAAGGAGACACTTCCTACCTGTATTCAATTAAATCCGAGCATTCAAAATATTTACAGGTTGCACTATGTTACAAGATGATCTAGACAAACTAACCGGTAAAGTTGGAAAAAGTCTGGGGAAATTGCCTAGTAAATGCAAAGCAATCCATTTCTTCAAATATTAAAAAAAACAAGCTTTTAATTACGTGAGACTGCATTTAAGTGATTTCAATTATGTAATTCAACACTTTACCAAACATGCCTTGGCCAAAGAAGGCCATTCTTTCTCGTCTAGGATCATTTTCTATTGTTTATAAAACGAACAGTAAACACGTTGTAACTCTCTGGAGGTAACAGAAATTATTTAACCTCTTCACCGGTTACACCGTTAACTCAAGCGGAGTAACTCAGCACATCTTGTCGCTAAATTAAGGGTCGCCACTATCGGTCGCTGTTTTGTGGTCATTCAATGCAGCTTTTCGAGTCCGAATGGATTTAAAATCATTTGATGAAATCCGACAATTAAACCGAATACATTGTATCATTCATTTACTTCATCGTTTATGTTTATAATACCTCCCCCTTTAACAAAAACCCACTTTTATTATCCATTTCCGTTTTTAAGCACGCATGTAATTTTACTTATGGAAATAAGGATGTTCACATTGTATGAAATGTCGGATCCAAATACTCCTCTCGATTACGTTTAATTTCCATAATACATGTATACATGTGGGATGCCAAAACAAGACTTGATCCTGAATCTGCCTGATGGTGTAGTAATTCAAATACTCTGAATTTTGCCTACATTAGTGTTACAATGATTTAAAGCATTAACACGTGTATTACGCAACGGAAACGGGTTTTAGTTTATTTTTAAGTCGAGATCACAAACACGATCCACACGCATTTCAGCTAAAGTCGATCTACTTTGCAGGCGAAAGGAGAAACCTATGGCTGTTCAAACTGTCAGGGGCTATACGTTTGACGCATCAGGCGTACGCCGTTCTATTCGTTTCAAAAAGCTAGAATGAAATCGGCGCCTTTTAAGCAATGAGGTTTGGATATACCGGCGTACCCCGGCTTACTCCGGCCAGCGTCAAACGTATAAGCCCCTCCGCTGAGTCGTTTTCAAAATTGCCTACTATAACAATGTGTCACGTGACACATTGTTAAAAATGATACCGAGTATTAGATGCAACTTTTGTCCCGACTTCCATTCCTAGAAAATGTTTACAAGGGTTTTGCCTGTTTTGTTATTTACAGTATGGTTCAATTTTTTTCCTGTAGAAATTTAGCCATATGCATAAGTTTTAAACTGCTCTATGGCTAAGTTGTTTGTTTTTTGTTTTTTTGAAGAAGGAAGTGAAAATTATTGAACACTGTGATAAAGTCTTGAATTAAGGAAGTTATTACAGAGAAAAGGAAACGATAAGGTATTCGTATTGTAAAATTACATAAAAATACGTTTTTGTTATGGACAAACTGAGAAAAATTTATAGGATATTTAATTTTGGTGTTGTAGAAGGTTAAATTCAGCAAAGGTAATCATGTATTTGTTCTATCTGCTTTAAAACTCACCAGGATAGTATCATCATAAACTGTCCAATTTTTACCCATGATGAAG
Source organism: Saxidomus purpurata (assembly GCA_022818135.1). Lineage (NCBI taxonomy): Eukaryota > Metazoa > Mollusca > Bivalvia > Venerida > Veneridae > Saxidomus > Saxidomus purpurata. Next base: position 51,549,071 of record JAFMSR010000005.1, on the reverse strand, counting down.
GTAAAGGACACATGGAGGGATCAGCTGTCAGGTGACTGTTTTTTTTTTTTTTTACAACCACTGTTTATTTCCAAGACTATAGAAGGATTAAAAAAAAAACTTTTTACAAATGTTAACAATTTAAGGCTGATGGGCTTAAGTGCATGTTTAGTGAGCTACGTTTAAGGTAAAAGGTCCGTCTTAGAGTTCAAAAGCAATTTGGAAGTATCTAAAAACAACTTCTTGCAAATGTACTTGTTTCAGTTAATGAACTTTAGTAGAATGCTCTCATTTGAGTGTTGTGAAGGTTTTGTTCTTTTAGTTTTACTGCATTTGCAGGCGACTCATACTTAAATTACTGAATACATGTGTTTTTACTTACTGGAGTGCATGGGAAGTAAAGATACAGCTGTGACTGTGACACATATAGATGGTAGTTTTTTTTAGCTCATCTGGCACTTAATTTGTGCCAGGGTGAGCTTTTAGGGTCGTCCATCAACATTTTGTATCAAAAGACATCTACATGTACTCTGAAAATACTAGGCCAATGTTGATGAAACTTGGCAGGGATATTCCTTGCATAAAGCTTTACCAAAAGTTTTCACAGAATTCCATTCCATGCAGAACTTTTGTTGCTTTGGTAACAAATTGGAAAAACTTTCCAAAAAAATCTTCTTTGAAACCGTAAGAATTAGAGCTTAGATATTTAGCATGTAGCATTGCCTAGTGGACCACTATCAAGATTGTTCAAATTATGACCACTGTGTCAAAATTGATAGAGCCAGAGGGGTCACTTGATTTTACATAGACATATAGGAAAAACTTTAAAAGTCTTCTCTGAAACTGCAAGGCCAAAAGCTTAGATATTTTGCATGCAGCATTGCCTAGTTGACCTCTACCCAAACTTTTCAAATGATGACCCCTGGGTCAGAATTGACCCTGCCTGGGAGGTCACTTGATTTTACATAGGTTTCTATAGTTAAAACTTTAAAAATCTTCTTCTCTGAAACCAAAATGGCCAAAGCTTAGATAATTGGCATTAAATTTTTCATAGTGGTCCAGGACCTTTACCAAAATTGTTTAAATCATGATCCCCAAAATTGACCCTGTCCAAAAATTGGTATAGCAAAAAACATTGCCCAGGAGTCAGTTGTTTTATACAGGAATACAGGACTTGCATAGGAAAACCTTCTCCAAAGCCACAAGGTGTAGAGCTTAGATATGTGGTATGTACTGTAGCATTGTATAGTGGACCTTTACTAAGTATGTTCAAATTATGCCCCTGGGGTCAATATTGGCCCTGCCAAGGGGGTCACTTGTTTCAGATGGACATACTAGAAAATTCAATTTAGGGGTCAATTGGTAAAGGAAAAACTTCCTTAGCAACTACTGACTCACTTTAGCAACAATAAACTTCCTTATGTTAGTGCACTGGTACTCAGATGAGCCATATAGGGCCATGATTGCCCTCTTGTTAAAGTTTCAGGAGCATATTTTTCCCCATTGATTTCAAAGGAATGTAAATATCATATAGTATTTAATAAAAGAACCTAGATCATGTTTTGAAAGAAGAAGTCTCATATTGCTGTTTTCAGCAAAGGTTTCGTTGTTGTTGTTTTTGCACTGAACAAAATAGTGAAACAGGAAGCTACTAAACTAGTTTTAATTGTGTACATGTAAACCAGTCGTATAATTAAATATTCCCTTTGTGGAATAATGCTGTATAGATATTGCAGAGCATTTTTAAACTCTATTAAGAAATTACACTCATGAAATTAATAATTATGAATGCTCATCATAAAAGAACTATCCTGTGAGGGTTTTATTCACCATCTGGTATTAGCATACTTTCTTTTAATCCCACTTTGTTGTGTGTGCCAACAGTTTCTGTACTTCACCCAATTAATGTTCTGAATAGAAATTTCTGGGAACAACTTGTAAAAAGTTATTAGCTTGTTTAATACAATAGTTTGTTAACATTGTAACATTTTTTTCCTGGTATTTTACACATTTATTTTTACTTATGTATGAAAGGTAGTTATCATGACTGTGTAGAAACCCATTTATGTCATGATCAGATGGTAGAAGACTGGTGATAACGTACATGCATTACTATTGTTTTTCCCCCTCTCATGTGCTGAGTTTAAACTGTGACAGTGTGTGAATTATTGTTCATAGTTACAACTGGAGTATTACCATGGTCTTGCTTGATGTGCTGGTCTATCTAACTGTTTGGATTTTTACTGGTAAAGGTTACTTTCATTACATTATTAAACTGGCTGTTTAACACAGGTATCCCTGTCTTATAATGAAACAATGTCCTTACAGATACTGGAATGTTGACAAGGGCATTAACTCCTAATATAATTCAAGGGAAGTGAAAATAGGTTCAAACTATTGTCTGGATGACCAACCAACATGTTATGTACAGTTAGTGTCCAAGAATGATGATGTCTTTCATCAGATGTCTGCTGTGTGCATGCAGTTAGAAGAAACATATTGAGGTGCTATGATTGTGTGTGATTGAATAAAGAAACTCACTTGCAGTAAATTGGTGTCTCCTAGTTACTGATGAAGTAACTACTCAGTCTGTAGTCATTTCTGGGTTTCAGATGGGAACCTTTTCTAATCTATCGATAAAACCACCAAGAGTTTTGTTTCTTTCTTTTGCAACCTTTACCACATTTAACATGTTTAAGAGTTTTAACAAGAAAGCATTTTCACATGCTTAACATTTAACCATTAGTCATCAAAATAAGTGTTTATTAGATGATAGAGTGTACTTCCACAAATGTTACCGTATTTGGAGAGATTTTCTCTGTATGAGGATGTTGTATGTGGATTAGGCCAGGTACTTTTGATACTTGGTGAAGGAATTTGCATCACATTCATACAGATAGCAAAAACAGAAAACTTGAAACTTTTTTCTCATGTGAGACAGTTGTTTATGAAGTACAAAAGAAGGTATAAGGAAATAAATTTATGTCTTAAATTACATGTACTTGTATACATTACGAAAACATTCAAAATAAATACTTTAGATGCAGTCAGTGGTGCATGCCAACACATTGACCTTTTAATAGACATACAAGAACATAAAATTAAGAACATACAATTTTGTATGTATGAATTTTTCATTTCAATGTATTTAGTGAGAAATGCTCAAAATGCCTTTACAGATTATGCTAACCTTAAATTTCCTTAGACTTAGGCTTGTATTCGTTACCTGTGTAAAGCCCAGATGAATTCAGCTTTGGTTCTTGTAACAACTTTTGGTAAAAGGTTTGATGTTTGCAATTCACCACTGTTTTCCTAAATGCTATAAATAGGTCTATTATATCGCCTGATTTGTGTATCATGTAGACTTATGTATTATACACCTGTCAGTGTATCCGGTTATACACAAAAGGGATATTCAGAAAAGAATTGAGCTGACTTTCAGGTAAGGCAAAAAGGTGCGCTTTGCACATTACACACATAAATGTAATCATGATACTGGTTGTGATTCAATGATCACATATGGTAGTGGTGTTGCATTTTTGCCTTTTATATCCTTTGAACGCCTGTAACGTAATAAACCGTATATGCGGGTTAAGACAGGTTTGGCCTTCCATAGAAGTGACAGTTACCGTATGGAACACGTTTTGTCTATATGAATTTAAAGGCTATGCCGACAGCTCCTGAATGTTGAAATCTCAGATGTAAGAGGCAAATGCTGACACTTTAAGACAACCTTGAAAATGACCTTGGACACAATTTTACCAGCTTTGAAAATTTTCATTTTACCAACGTTCGCGTACAGGCCCCTGTGGGATAGTGTTTTGAGCGCGTGCAAATATTTTTTCACAGACGTAAAGCAGACATGTCGTACTCAAACCTAGGTATATTGACATCTTATGAGAAGGCCTAAAATTGACCTCTCGTTAGCCAAAAAAAAAAAAAAAAAAAAAAAAGAAGTCCATGCGCAGGTTAGCAGACAGGGTGACCCCTGCGCGTGACCTCTGTAGGTGGGCCAATGGAAATTTTACTTTCATGTTACAGCTCAATCTATTTGCTGACGTATACAACATGCGCAGTAAACCGAAAGTAGCATAACGTGATGTACAGTGTTTACAAAAACACATGCATGTCTGTCGAGTGAGTAACAAAATATGCCGGTGTACAAAGGTTTTACAAGAAAATTCTGTTTTTATGCCAAAGTCTCATGTTTGTTTCCATTTTCAACCACTGACACACACTAAATGCAAATTCAGGTGAAATTAACCGAAAACACAGGTCTTTCGGAATTTTATACAGTCGGCTCTGGAAAGCTCGAACACCCTCGGGGAAGCAAAATTTGTTCGAATTTTCGGTAGTTCGAACTTTCCGGAGTGAGCATGTCGGCCATATTGGAGATGGTACTAAAGACCGTTCTGTAAGAACGCCGTTCTGTCTAGAGTGAAGTGTACTAAAACCTGTGTTTAATAACGTCATTAGATCTAGGTCATGTTTTATTGTGGGCTAGAGCAGACTATTACAGGGTTGTGTTTTTCTTCTTGATAAGATTGCTTCATATTTCGTCTTGATAGTCTTCTGTTCTGTCTTTCTCTTCACTCCTTGTTTTCCTGTCGCCGACTTGGCTATCCTCCCGTTTCCGGGCCCTTCACCAAGTTGCTCAGCGAAATTAATTTTCCCTGAATTCGCCGACCTGGCTATCCCCCCATTACTGGAACCTTCACCAGGTTGCTCGACGTTGGAACTTTGTACACAATGTTCTGACATAATTGTGTGGTTGACATTGAAAAATCTAGATTTTATATAGCTTTATTGAATATGAAGCAATTAACTCATTTCATGACAGGCAAACGATTGCCACAAACATAATCATAAGTGTTAGCACGCGCGGCAAACAAATACACATATCCTCAATTATTACCATGTGACGTCATTTACTCAATCAAGCTGGCACCTGCTCAATTTTCACGAGGTGTGAAAAACATGCGGCCGGCTGATTGATCAATTAACGAACGACACTGTTCGAACTTTCCGGAGTTATTCACACTATTTTATTAATGAGCGGACAATAATATCAGTTCGAAAGTTCCGATTAACCGTAGTAGAACATATTGAATTTAGAAGGAAAAAATTCGGGACCCGAAAATGTGTTCGAATAATCGGGGATGTTCCAATTATCCGGGTTCAAACTTTCGAGAGTCGACTGTATATCCTTTGAACGCCTGTAACGTAATAAACCGTATACGCGGGTTAAGACAGGTTTGGCCTTCCATAGAAGTGACAGTTACCGTATGGAACACGTTTTGTCTATATGAATTTAAAGGCTATGCCGACAGCTCCTGAATGTTGAAATCTCAGACGTCCGAGGCAAATGCTGACACTTTAAGACAACCTTGAAAATGACCTTGGACACAATTTTACCAGCTTTGAAAATTTTCATTTTACCAACGTAAAAATTTTTCCAGTAAACCGGAAGTAGCATAACGTGATGTACAGTGTTTACAAAAACACATGCATGTCTGTCGAGTGAGTAACAAAATATGCCGGTGTGCAAAGGTTATAAAAGTTACATCTTTGACCATTTTGAACATAGTAATGTTCTACAAAACTGTTATTTCACCTCTGTAAATGAATCTCCCTTTGGTGTTGCCAATATGAGGACATGAAAAAGTGAAGAAACAATAAGGTGAAAAATGACACATTTCACGAGTATCCTGATTTGTGTATTTCCAGGATTGTAACACTGATTGGTGTATGATACACAGATCTGTATATGATATGCAAATCAAGCGATATAACAGACCTGATAAAGGACTTTGATTTAAGTTTGGTCCAATGTTCCAACCACTGAGACAACTACAGAACCCTTGTTACAACCACACCAGCTCTAGCTCAAGCTCAGTCATTTTGTCTCCACTTGTTATTTCCTTAAAGCTTTGAAGAATTTTCATTAAACTAGTGTCAATGTCCATCTAATCAGAAGGGAGGGATAAAGGGGATGTTTCTGTTGGTCAGCCTGTCCATAACGTTTTGTGTTCGCTTCAGGCTTCTTAACTTCCTGCAGGAATTTTATGAAACTTTGGTTAAATGATCACCCCATGGAGACAACCTGCATAACCTATGTAATGACTGAGCTGTAATAAGGTCAAAGTCAAAGGTTTGTCCCTTGCATTTAATTTTCACTCTGTATCACCTTACCCCCTTGAACGTCATCTTGTGTTGTTATTCTTACTTCTTACTGTTATGTACAGGTGAAAAGCTACCTGGAGTCCATTATTGGGAACCTCCTAAAGTTGTTATCTCTATTTTCAGTTGACCGTGTACAGCTGAGAAGTTACCACAGGAGCCCATTATGGGGAACCTCCTCAAGTTATTATCTCGGGATGAAAGCAAGAAAGCTGATGATCTCAGTTATGTTTTTGTGGATTTTGAAAGTAAGTAGAATGTGATCCTGTTCCTCTTGATATTTTTAACGTGATTTACCAGGTATGCTTACTCAAGTCTCCAGGAGCTATAGAAACTTTTCTTATTAAACTTGCTTAAGCTTCAGTCAACACTAAGTAAGGGTGCCAAAGTCATAAGTGTAGCAATATATCGTTCTCTTAGTGATCAGGTAAGCAAAGATTTGATCAAGATCAGATTTGATTCATCTCTTGACATTGTAAAATCTATTGTTAAAAACTTTTACAAAAGTCCTAGTAAATAAGAAGAAACAATGAAAAAGTTAAACTCAAATCTCCACTTTTTCTGGCACCTCTACAAGGAACAGTTTGAACGGTGAGAAACCTCACTGCAAACTATGTACTATGTTACAAAACAAATTTCTTTCCTTTCCTTTTCAAGAAGTTTTAATTGAACTAATTGTTTAACACATGCAGATTGTCAGCCAACAGAAATAGAGCAAGAAGTATATGTGAAGATCCAGGCAGTCCTGCAGGAGGCTAATGCTATTCTAGTAGGTTTGGGAAAATACACTGGAGCAGCTAATGTAATCAGAGATGTAAGTCTTTGAAGAGCTAGATGTATACTGTATTAGACCTTACTGATACACATAACATGTATCTAATAGATACACATTGAGGATGCACAGTCTAATGGAAGGGTCTGTAGTAAACTGTAATTCCCTTAAAAGGAACAGAACTAGTTGTTTTCTAGCCACCATTCTAGTCTGTATGTAGTACCAAAAAATCAAACCTTACTCTATAATATAGATCACTTGTTGCGAATACAATACCTAGTGTGCGTACGTAGTCTGTAAAGGCCAATTGTAGCTTTCAAATTTCTCATTTATGGAATAATGAATTTGCAGGTAAAATGATAAAACATTTTTATGCCCCTGAAGGTAGGCATATAAAATCGCTCTGTCCATCCGTCCCTCGGTGCTTCCCTTACATTTTTTCGTGTTCGGACTGTAACTTTGTCATGCATAGAAGGATTTTTAAATAACTTGGCACAAATGTCTAGTATATCACGACGTCGTGTTGCGTGCAAGACCCACATTCGGTCCTCAAAGGTCAAGGTTACACTTAGAGTTTGAAGGTAATGGAAACCTCTATATATGCACACATTTGTGCACGGACTGTTACTTTGTCATGCATTGATTGATTTTAAAATAACTTTGCACAATTCTTTAGCACATCAAGACAATGTGTTGTCTGCAAGAACCATGTCCCTACCTTGAAGATCAAGGGCACACTTAGCGTTTAAAAGTAATGGAATACTGTATGCATGGTAACTCTGTCATGCATGGAAGGATTTTAAAATTGCATGGCACAATTATTGAGCCCATGGAGAGGACACAGACTGTGAGACACCTCTTTCAGGGGCATTTGTCACTTGTGAGGGACAGCTCACAAAAAAAAAAAAAAACATGTGCCGTATCATGTGGGAGCACATAGCAGAGCTTGTGAGTGCCGGTACCAGGGTGTGATATGCCTGTCTTTCCTGTTTATTTCTCTACTTCACAAAAAGTGTTTATGGAAAATGTTTCTTATTAGTGGCAATAGTGTTGCTAATGTTTTCTATCCTGCCATCTACCATATTTTTGCCCCTGAAGGGTGGCATATTAAAATCGCACCGTCTGTCTGTCTGTCCGTTTGTGCGTCCCCACTTACACATTCATGACGGGACTGTAACTTTGTCCTGCATTGAAGTTTTAAAATAACTTGGCACAAATGTCTAGCACATCAAGACGATGTGTCGCGTGCAAGACCCACATCCCTACCTCAAAGGTCAAGGTCACACTTAGAGTTTGAAGGTAATGGAATCCTCTATATATGCATATATGCACACATTCGTGTCCGGACTGTAACTTTGTCATGCATTGAAGGAATTTAAAATAACGTGGCACATTTGTCTAGCACATCAAGAGGATGTGTTGTGTGCAAGACCCATGTCCCTACCTCAAAGGTCAAGGTAACACTTAAGAGTTTTTAGGTAATGGAATCCTGTATATATGCAATCTGTGTCCGGACTATAACTTTGTCATGCATTAATTGATTCAAAATAACTTTGCACAAATGTTCAGCACATCAAGACAATGTGTTGTCTGCAAGAACCATGTCCCTACCTCAGAGGTCAAGATCACACTTAGTGTTTTAAAAGTAACGGAATACTGTATGCATGGTAACTCTGTCATGCATGGAAGGATTTTAAAATTACATAGCACATTTATTGAGCACATGGAGAGGGCACAGACTGTGAAACACCTCTTTAGGGGGCATTCGTCACTTGTGACTGGGACAGCTCTTTTTTAAATTGAAAGTTGATCCTATAAACATGATGAAGTATTTTTTCAAAGTAGTGTATGTAACCTTCATTTGCAAGGCCTGTGACAATTTGTGACGAATGAAGGGTAAACTACTGACTGGTGCTTCCAGAGTACAGTAAGAATACTTGACCAATCAACATACAAATAGTGTCTATGCAGTCATTCAGAGCTTTTATAGAGTTATTGAAGCTACATTGTTATTTTACTTTAAATTTAGTAGGTTTAAATTTTAAATGAAACATTGTTTGTGTTAAGGTGAATAGTTCTAAGATGAGCATTGAGAAAAGGTAGATGAATATGAAAGGTATACCTATGCTTTCCTCTTCCTGACCAACCTGTCTACAGACATGTATTCCAAACAGCTCATGATGCCATGTACAATTTATTCTGCCATTTATTGGTGCTTACCCCTGATAGTGGAACTCCCCTACAGATGTTTGTAATATTCATTGTCATAGTATGAGTATACCTTAAGTTGGTTAAATATATGTACAAACTTTCTTTATGTGTGTTTTCATATCAGCTGTTTGGCATTTTTTCTCATGTGAACGGTGTGGCTTTTGTTTTATAGGCAATTCAGAACCCATCTAACGAAGGATTGCAGGAAAAAGCATGGAGTGGAGTTTTACCTCTTGTAGAACAGTTGCGGAAATATTATGACTTTTCCTTACTTTTAGGTAGGCATAATAGTTGGTTAATAGTGTTTGCCTAGTATCAAGTCTTATTGTGGACTGTAAGAAATTAAATACTAAAGCTTGGAAAATGGTTACAAGAAAAAAGTCATTTCAGGGCAAATACATGAAATTATGAGGAGTGACGTGAAAAAACTGATCTTAAGGTCAAGGTGTGACTTGAGTTATCTGCATTTAAACTGACTTGAATATCAGGATTTATTTCACGTTCTTGTCAAGAAATGGCTTCTGACACAGGATTTATCATAGATGTTTAAGACCTAGACAAAAATTATTGAAAAACATATTGCCATGGCAACCCATTTTAAAACTAAATATTTTCAAATATGAAGGAGAACGACCTACTGATCTCATATTGTCCAAGGACCTTTGCTGCAAAATCTTCAGACATTTAAACAGGTTTCAGTATATAAATACAACTATACTGCTTTCTCTCTTACTCTGAGTGAATGTCAGTATGTTCAGCGTAACAGAAAAAAATTAATATTGATGTTAAAATACTTCTAATAATGTATTATTCATTTTCTCTTTATGTAGATTACTTTAAATGACCGTAGCAATGCAAATTTTAAAGATAATATCTTTTTAAAAAATTCAGTAGATACATTTTAAGTTTGGTAGATTCAAAAAATGCTTTAAATGCAAGTTATAAAGATTTTGTCGTTTTGACTGTTCTTTAGCTCACCTGGCACAAAGTGCTTAGATATTTGGAAAGTAGCATTGTGTAGTGGACGTCTACGAATATAATTCAGATTAAGATCCCTAGGTCAAAATTGATCATTCCTGTAATGTGATTGTTGACCTTGTATTATAGCCAATGGTAGCCATTAAAGATTCAGTCATTAAGTTTTTAAATGTTATGTTGAGAAAATTATTGATTTATTGTAGCAGAATTATTTCTAAGCATTAAAGTTTAGTAAGTTATTTTCCACAAGTAAGCTGAAGTAATGTTTTGAATAATGCTAATATTTTAGATTACTGGTACTAGCTTGTTATGTAAAATATTGTCGAAAGTGCTAGAGAAACCTTCATTGGTAACCAGTTTCACTTTATTGGCAAGAACATAGTAGTTGATTCTTTACTTGCAGGGCATAGAGAGTTGCACGTGTATAATGTGAAATTATCAACTTTTATATTTCAGAAAACAATGTGCCATTGTTACTACAAGAATTATGTTCTGCTAATATGACATCAAGGGAGCATCTTGAGAAACAACAAGCTTTATTCAAACAGTTTGCAGAGATCCTTGACTTTGTTCTCAAGTTTGATGATCTCAAAGTAAGTTTGTACTCATACTATTGTCTTTTTTCTCAAGCTTTAGGATCTCAAGACAGTTTGCAAGGAAAACGTTTCTGTCATTGATTGTACTATGTCTCAAATTACTGTAAGAACCAGTGTTACAGGAGTTATGGCCCTTTTTATGCCCCCAAGGGTGGCATATTAAAATCACACCATCCGTCTGTCTGTCTGTGCATCCCCACTTACAAATTTGTGTCTGGACTGTTACTTTGTCATGCATTGAAGGATTTTAAAATAACTTGGTACAAATGTCTAGCACATCAAGACGACGTGTCACGTGCAAGACCCATGTCCCTACCTCAAAGGTCAAGGTCACACTTGGAGTTTGAAGGTAATTGAATTCTCTATATATGCACACATTTGTGTCCGGACTGTAACTTTGTCATGCATTGAAGGATTTTAAAATAACTTGGCACATATCAAGACGACGTGTCGCGTGTGAGACCCTTGTCCTTTCATCAAAGGTCAAGGTCACAGAGTTTGAAGGTAATGGAATCCTCTATATATGCACACATTTGTGTCTGGACTGTTACTTTGTCATGCATTGAAGGATTTAAAAATAACTTGGCCCAAATGTCTAGCACATCAAGACGATGTGTCACGTACAAGATCCACGTCCCTACCTCAAAGGTCAAGGTCACACTTAGAGTTTGAAGGTAATAGAATCCTCTATATATGCACACATTCATGTTTGGTCTATAACTTTGTTATGCATTGATTGATTTAAAATAATTTTGCACAATTGTTTAGCATATCAAGCCGATTTGTTGCATGGATTTTTAAATTACATACCACAATTTTTGAGCACATGGAGAGGACAAAGACTGTGAGACACCTCTTTCGGGGGCATTTGTCACTTGTGAGGGACAGCTCTTGTTTGACATGGTTTAAAACAAAATGGTGGATTCAAATCAATAATAATGAAAGGTTGAATGGATTTAATTCAGATTTTGCATGTAGGTTAAGAACATGATATACAGATCAATTTCAATTTAGGTTACAATCCAGCTATTCTTAAAGAAATTATGGCCCCTTTTCAATAAATTTCTGAGAATTAGTGGTTTCCGATCATTATCTCATGAAAGGTTGGATGTATTTCAATTATATATTAATAAAATAACAGGTCAAGTTAAAGCTTTGGTTATGTTTCACAAATTTTTGGTAAAGTTATAGGGGAGTTGTGGCCCCTTTCGAACTCAAATTTTGCGTTGAGGTTTTCCTGTTGCAGATCTGTTTCTTGTCGCATCTACATACTGTATGTGCTTGGACTTTGGACCTATAGAATATTGTTCTATGTCATAAATTCTTTTTAAAAAGTTTGTTAAACAAGTTTTCCTTAAACATTTAAAATGAATTGTAAGCTATGCCTTTTTTGTTTCTTATATTGTATGGTGCTGGAAGTTAAATCAAATTTGTGCTTAAACTCAGTTCAGCATGAAAAAAGTTTTATAAGCATAGGGTTTGGTTTTACATGCATTTTAAAGTGGTCTAAAAGTGTGTCAAATAAGACAAGTTTTGCTATATTATTATGCCCACTTCAAAGAAGAGGGGTATATTGATTTGCAGATGGTGGTCATTCTGTCGGTATGACTGTCTGTCCGTCTACCGATTGGTTTTGGGATGATAACTCAAGAACGCTTGGGCCTAGGATCCTGAAACTTGATATGGAGTTTGGTCATGACCAGCAGAGGACCACTATTGTTTTTTAAGTCAGTATGTGTTTTTCAGTCACAGTGACCAGGAATAGTAAAACAGTTTCTGGATGATAACTTGAAAATCTTTGGACCGAGCATCTTCAAACTTGATGTGGAGGTTTGTCATGACCAGCAGAGGACCACTATTGTTTTTTAAGTCAGTATGTCAAAGGTCAAGGTCACAGTGACCGGGAATAGTAAAACAGTTTCTGGATGATAACTTGAAAATCTTTGGACCTAGCATCTTCAAACTTGATGTGGAGGTTTGTCATGACCAGCAGATGACCCCTATTGATTTTGAGGTCAGTAGGTCAAACTTCAAGGTCACGGTGACTCATAACTGTAAAACAGTTTCCGAACGATAACTCGATAATGCTTGGGCCTAACATCTTGAAACTTGATGTGGAGGATGGTCATAACCGGTAGAGGACCCCTTACAGTTTTGAGATTAGAAGGTCAAAGGTCAAGGTCACAGATATCCAGAATTATAGAATGGTTTCCACTCAATAACTTAAGTTAGGACTGACCAATTGCAATGGAATTTGGTTTGTAGGTAGTTTGCGGGGAAAGGAAGCTAGGGTTGCATTTGGGGTCACAAGGATCAAGGTCATGGTCACTGTTACTAAAAATATAAAAGTGGTTTTTGCTTAATTAAATTTTTATTTTGTTTTAAGCAATAATTTTATTTTTTTGAGGGGGAGGGGGGGGAGCAAGGTCACTGTTTCAAAAATTATAAAATCGTTGTAAAATAGATTTTTTTTTTCAATTTATTTTTTAGTTTTAAATATTGCTTTCAGCCCAAAACTTTTTTAGGGGGTCAAGGTCACTGTTACTAAAATTCGATTTTTTTCCCAAATATTTTTTTTTCATTATAAAATTGTTTTACACCCAAATTTTTTTTAAAGGCCAAGGTCACTACTAAAAGGTCATGGTCACTGTAGAAATATTAATTTTTTTAGAATGTTTTATTTTCTTTTTTAAATTTCTTTTTTTTAGCTCACCTGGCTATGCCAGGGTGAGCTTTTCTGATTGATGATTGTCCGTCGTCCGTCAACATTTTGATTCAAATGACATCTCCTCTGAAACCTCCAGGCCAATGTTGATAAAACTATGCAGGAATGTTCCTTGCATGAAGCTCTACCAAAATTGTTCAAAGAATTCCATTCCATGCAGAACTCTGGTTGCTATGGCAACAAATAGGAAAAACTTTAAAAATCTTCTTCTCTGAAACCACAAGGCCTAGAGCTTAGAAATTTGGCATGTAGCATTGTCTAGTGGACCTCTACCAAGATTGTTCAAATTATGACCCCCAGGTCAAAATTGACCCCGCGGGGTGGTCACTTAGTTTTGCATAGGAATATATAGGGAAAACTTTAAAAATCTTCTTCTCTGAAACCACAAGGCCTAGAGCTTAGATATTTGGCATGTAGCATTGGCTAGTGGACCTCTACCAAGATTGTTCAAATTATGAGCCCCAGATCAAAACTGACCCAGCACGGGGCGTCACTTAGTTTTACATAGGCTTATATAGGAAAAACTTTAAAAATCTTCTTCTCTGAAACCACAAGGCCTAGAGCTTAGATATTTGGCAGGTAGCATTGGCTAGTGAACCTCTACCAAGATTGTTCAAATTATGACCCTCCGATCAAAATTGACCCCACACGGGGGGTCACTTAGTTTTACATAGGCTTATATAGTAAAAACTTTAAAAATCTTCTTCTTTGAAACCACAAGGCCTAGAGCTTAGATATTTGGCAGATAGCATTGGCTAGTGTACCTCCACCAAGTTTGTTCAAATTATGACCCCCGGGTCGAAATTGACCCCGCACGGGGGGGTCACTTAGTTTTACATAGGCTTATATAGGGAAAACTTTAAAAATCTTTTTCTCTGAAACCACAAGGCCTAGAGCATAGATAATTGGCATGTAGCATTGCCTAGTAGACCTCTTCAAAGTTTGTTCAAATTATGCCCCTGGGGTCAAAATTGACCTTGCTTGGGGCGGATCATTTGTTTTACAAAGGCGTATATAGGAAAACTTATTTGGTATATAACATTATCTAGTGATCTTCCACCAGGCAAGTGGACTTGTACCAAGGTGAGCGATATAGGGCCATCTTGGCCCTCTTGTTATTCTACAATTTCTACAGATGCCGTTTTCACGAATTTCACACTGACTTTTACTTAAAAACTGTTCCTTTCATAGTACAACTTTTGCATCAAGGGGGGCATACGTGTTTTACAAACAGCTCTTGTTAAACTACATTTTCAAGAAAAAGCATATGTAAATGTCAGACAAAATAACACAAAGAAACAATAAAACTTTGTAATACATGTTCAAATATAAATAATGTGGCATTTGAAACAACATCAGAAAAGTCAGAAGACTATTTGACGCTAAGAAATATCTTTGGATACTGCCAAGTTTTTCAAACACTACTGTAACAAGTCTGCATACATGTTTATTAAAGAATGATTTGAACTTAAATGTAAAGTACAGTTCTGTGTATCACTTCTAACAAAAATTGCAACACACATGTTAGAACAGAAGCTACTGCGGCTTCCATTGCATTTTTGGAGGTGAGAATGCTAAAAGTGTTCTAAATTTTTGTTGTTTTAATATTACAAATTGAGTTTTGCTTTCACTTTTGATGCTTCAGCAGCATAAGGTTTCTTTAATAACTCGTTACCTACAGATCGCTTTACATCAGCTTTTACTATATTATTCTTCTCCTCCAAAGCAGGCTGTTGCTCCTTAGCCGTTGGACGCTTTTTCAAAGTCATTTCTCTCTGGATACTGCCTGTATTCTGTAATTGACTGTCTCTTTGGATTGGCCTTTGGTTGTCTGTATTCCGTGTCAATTCTTGATGATCTCCTCTGTTATCCCTGTATTTTGAAGCCACTCTGTTGTCTATATTCCTTATGGTATCCATTTTTCTTGGCCCATCCCTGTAACTTTGTTTATCTGCAATGTCTCTATACCTTGGGGCATTTCTGTCATCCCTGTTTCTTGGCCCATCCCTGTATCTTGGTGTATCTCTATCATCTGTATACCGTTTGGCATTCCTGTTGTCCCTGTTTCTTGGCTCATCCCTGTAGCTTGGTTTATCTGCATTGTCTCTGTACCTTGGGGCATTTCTGTCATCCCTGTTTCTTGGACCATCCCTGTATCTTGGTGTATCTCTATCGTCTGTATACCGTTTGGCATTCCTGTCGTCCCTGTTTCTTGGCTCATCCCTGTAGCTTGGTTTATCTGCATTGTCTCTATACCGTGGGGCATCCCTGTCATCCCTGTACCTTGGAGGCTGATCATTATCTCGTAGGTGGCCTCTGTCTCTGGGCCTATCGTCTTTGTACAGTGGTCGAGGACGGTCTCCTTCATCTGTGTAACTTGGCTTGTGACTTTGTTGGATAGGATCATCCTCAAATCTTTTACGAGGGTAGGTGCGATCAGCACGCTTGTATTGATCCATGTATCTAGTCCTCTCAGAACCATCATAATTTTGAGGAAACCTTAACTCTTTAGTATTATCTACATAATCTTTCCATAATGCTTTTCCGAGCGTACGGTTGCGGCCTGACCCATTTCCTCTTGCTAGAACCATGATTAATGCTTGTGCAATTGAACGTGAAAGGTTTTGCTTCCTTATTTCTTTGGAAATATTTCCAACTGCAGTATGTGAGAGTTTATTCGTCTCATTTAATTTAAACCTGGAAGCATTTAAGCTGCTTATGTTTAGGCGGTCAAGAATTTCTCTTGCAATATTTATTATTGTCTTGAATGTAATTTTTTTTCTGCGAATGGTAGAGCTTCCATTAGCTTTCTTTTTACCTAAACTGTCAGGTATCAGAGCAGCATTTGTTTTCTTCGTTGAGTATTTTGACTCATCATTAGAGACGGTTTTGTTAATCTTTTTTTCAGTGCCACTATTAATTTTTGGGGTAGAATAAGTTGCTTGTTTGAATTCGTACTTCTTTTCTTTGCTAAATGTGTCTCCTTCCTTCCTGTTTTGATCAGACCACAGTTTCTTATCTTCAGTCTTGTCATCTGTCCTTTTTCTAAAAGAATCTTTGTGAGAAAGATCAGTGCCAGTTTTTTGTCCCCATTTGTTTTGTTTAGAGTAAGGATCCAGATCCCATGATGTTCTAGATCCTCTGTTTGATGTTCTGTCTGAAAGTTGTCTTCCGACACTGTCCCTGACACTATGAACAGTTTGATGTTTTGATGTCTGCCATTTGCTGAACATGGTAAAATTGTTTCGCACATATGCAACAACAACCACTATCACAATGATCGTGAAGACTAATTTAATCTGAAAACAGAAACAAAAACAAACAATGATTCTGAAGAAAGTTGTTAGAATAGGTAGTATTTCACTTTAACAAAACTTTGCTCAGATGTTTAAAATAAGGCTTTATCTTATCATGAAATGGGTTGGTTTACCGATAAGCTATCTTACCAAATCAGCTAATTGGCTGCTTATATGACATTGTTTTCTATCAGTTTTACAATTCAGTTCTAAAGGATATTCTTATTTCTGTGACATGCTCCTGTCTCACATTAAAATATGTCTGAAATTTCCAAAGGCATCTAGAAACAAGATAGTCATGGTTTTAGAGAATATAAAAAACTAAAGTCTTGGCAAAAGTTGTATCCATGGGTAAATGGAATACACTAATTTATTTGATTTTTTTATCATTTTCAAGTTGGCATCCGTGGAATACTACTTGTGTGTTATGAGAAGAATTGATGCCTATCTCATCACAGCATAAACTGTCATAAATCTTTTAATTAATCCTATTGCTAATATGTATCTTTTAGAAGTCAGATAGTAAAATAATGAGTTAATTTTAAAGCTTGCAACAAATCACTTGCAATTTTGTCTGGTAACCAATGATATGGCATATTTTGAATGTCTCAATTTATGCAAATATTCTGAATCTGACCCAAACAATTAATAGCTCTAACATTAATTTTTGTTTCTAACAAGTTTACTCTACTAATAATTTTGCCATAACTTTTGTTCTTGTAGGATACAGTTAATATTTTCTTGTCAGAAATTGTTTAGCTAATACAGGCAATTTACTGATACTATTTCATTTTAATTATGATAAGTAATTAATGTTACCTTGAAAAAAGTGGCCCTCCTGTTTTTACTACCCTCCATTGTTTCCATTTGATCTGTTTACTGATGTCTTCTGTTTGAAGAAAACACATCAAAAGAAATTTACAGAGCGTTTTCAAACCTAGGGAGTTTAGTCTATTCTACAATCTGTTGCACAAAGTAATGAACAATTTTACCATACTTAAACTTATAAACACCACAGTTTCTATTCTTTTTATTGTGTTTGCCACATTTAGCTCTAAAATGATCAATGCACTGTCATTGAAAAAAATAAAGTGATACAAGTTTAATGGAGACAATTGAATGTAAAAAAAAGAATGGAACAGAAACTTCACATTAAGATTTCTTTGGGGTCAGATTATGTTGAAAAGAAAAACAAGGTGCGCCAGACATTTCACATTGTCTCAGTTTTCACAAAGTCACCCCAGTAATAACAGCCATTTACCAGGCACTTTTGTAATTTAAACATTAATCATTGCCCTAAGCAGTTTTGCCTGAGTTAGAAGGCACAGGGGACTGTATTCCCATTAAGTTTGATATTTCATTGAATGTTTTACACAAGGAGATACTGTAGTCATAACACCTGAAGATATTATACATATAGGTGTTTCTGAACATTTCTAAAATTGATGGACATAATTTGAGGAGTGTTCTTTGCTTATTTGGCAAAAAGTGACACAACTTTTGCTCAACTATTGGAAGAATCGTCTGAGCAATCTTTACAGTGCTTACCCTGGTTTGTGCATCACAGTTTGGCTAGAGTTGAAATGTTTTGCATACCAGGGCATATCTCTACAAAAAGTAGATGTATGACTTTGGATTCTTGGATGTGTTTAAAAGACTGACTACAGTGCATTAAGAAAATTTAATTTGCTATTGATTTCTTTGCATACTGAACAAATCTGTTACAGTGAGTCATAAATACAATCTGTGCTTAGACACAGTACTGTCAACTGCTGTTTTTATACATTTATCATAGTCACACATCAAGTTTTCATGGGAAAGCCTTGTCTGTACGGACTGGATATATGTTATGTGATCATATGCATTGTCCACCCTTAAACATGGATTGTACTGCATGGAACATCACAAGAAATTACTTTCAATTTAACTTCAGCTGATGTACCCTTCCATTGAACTCGATCTGAAGTATTTTTCATTGTAGCTTAAATTTGACTTCACCTGGATTATTCTTCAGTTAAAGTTCACCAGAAATTAACTTCCATTGAGCTTTGACCGAGTTATCATTCTTTGAAATTTGCTGAAGTACCCTTTCTTTGAACTTTGCCTGAAGTACCCTTTCTTTGAATTTTGCCTGAAGTACCCTTTCTTTGAACTTTGCTGAAGTACCCTTTCTTTGAACTTTGCCTGAAGTACCCTTTCTTTGAACTTTGCCTGAAGTACCCTTTCTTTGAACTTTGCCTGAAGTACCCTTTCTTTGAACTTTGCCTGAAGTATCCTTGCTTTGAACTTTGCTGAAGTACCCTTTCATTGAAATTTTGCTGAAGTACCCTTTCTTTGAACTTTGCCTGAAGTAATCTTTCATTGAAATTTTGCGGAAGTACCTTTTGTATTGAAATTTTGCCTATAGTACCTTTTATTGAGCTTTGCCTGAAGTAATCTTTCATTGAAATTTTTTGTGGAAGTACTGTTTTACTGAAATTTTGCCTAAAGTACCTTTTATTGAACTTTGCCTGAAGTAATCTTTGATTGATATTTTTTGTTAGCTCACCTGGCTATGCCAAATTGAGCTTTTCTGATCGATGATTGTTCGTCGTCCGTCATCCGTCAACATTTTGATTCAAATGACATCTCCTCTGAAACCTCTAGGCCAATGTTGATAAAACTATGCAGGAATGTTCCTTGCATGAAGCTCTACCAAAATTGTTCAAAGAATTCCATCCCATGCAGAACTGTGGTTGCTATGGCAACAAATAGGAAAAACTTTAAAAATCTTCTTCTCTGAAACCACAAGGCCAAGAGCTTAGATATTTGGCATGTAGCATTGTCTAGTGGACCTCTTCCAAGATTGTTCAAATTATGACCCCCGGGTCAAAATTGACCCCACGCGGGTGGGCACTTAGTTTTTGCATAGGCATATATAGGAAAAACTTTAAAAATCTTCTTCTCGAAACCACAAACCTAGAGCTAAGAATGGTGGCTGTCTCTGACCCTACCAAGATGTTCAAATTTGACCCCGGGTCAAAAGGGGGGGGGTTCGGGGGGGGGGTCACTTAGTTTTGCATAGGATAATAGGAAAAACTTTAAAATCTTCTTCTCTGAAACCACAAGGCCTAGAGCTAAAATATTTGGCATGTAGCATTGTCTATTGGACCTCTACCAAGATGGTTCAAATTATGAGCCCCTGATCAAAATTGACCCGGCACGGGGGGGTCACTTAGTTTTACATAGGCTTATGTAGGAAAAACTTTAAAAATCTTCTTCTTTGAAACCACAAGGCCTAGAGCTTAGATATTTGGCATGTAGCATTGGCTAGTGGACCTCTACAAAGATTGTTCAAATTATGACCCCTGGATCAAAATTGACCCCGCACTGGGGGTCACTTAGTTTTACATAGGCTTATATAGTAAAAACTTTAAAAATCTTCTTCTTTGAAACCACAAGGCCTAGAGCTTAGATATTTGGCATGTAGCATTGGCTAGTGGACCTCTACCAAGATTGTTCAAATTATGACCCCTGGGTCAAAATTGACCCCGCATCGGGGGTTTTTACATAGGCTTATATATGGAAAACTTTAAAAATCTTTTTCTCTTTTTCTCTGAAACCACAAGGCCTAGAGCTTAGATATTTGGCATGTAGCATTGCCTAGTAGACCTCTTCAAAGTTTATTCAAATTATGCCCCTGGGTTCAAAATTGACCTTGCCGGGGGGGGGGGGGGATCATTTGTTTTACAAAGGCGTATATAGGAAAACTTATTTGGTATATAACATTATCTAGTGATCTTCCACCAGGCAAGTGGACTTGTACCAAGGTGAGCGATATAGGGCCATCTTGGCCCTCTTGTTGAAGTACTTTTTTATTGAAATTTTGCCTGAAGTATCTTTTTATTTAATTTTGCCTGAAGTAACCTTCATTGAACTTTGCCTGAAGTAACTGTTCATTGAAACTTTGCTGAAGCACCTTTTCATTGAACTTTGCCAGAAGTAATTGTTCATTGAATCTTGCCTAAAGTATCCTTTCATCAAATTTTGCCTGAAGAAACCTTTCATTGAAATTTTGATGAAGTAACCTTTCATTGAAATATTGCTGAAGTAACCTTTAATTGAACTCGACCATCTTGTGAGTTTGGACCAGTTATGTTGAAGCCTATGTTACCACATGATGCCTAACAATTTGAGTCGTGTTACATAAAAAATGCAGCTTTTGTTTTTTGGTACAATTTTCACATTATTTTCTTAACTTTCTTTATATTATTCTATTATCAAGATTGTATTTGTTGTTACAGATGACTAACCCTGTGATACAGAATGATTTTAGTTACTATAGGCGGACACAGAGCAGACGGAGAATGGTGACAAGTGTAAGTCAGTGCTTCTCTCTAGTACTTGCCAGATATTCTAAAGTTGTTTTTTGTCAGAATATTTGTATATTTCTTTTGACTGGCTGAGGAGTTGTTCTTGGAATATGATAAACAGCCTTGGAGTATTTAGTCTAAATCATTAAAAGAAAATGGACTTCATGAAATGCTTATGAAATTTACAAGTTAATAATTTTCAATCAGGGATGCTGTGTCTCCAGTTAGGTATGATTTTGATTAATGCTAATTGAGAACAGGTGTATTGAAGATTTCTTATAAATCATTCTCAATCAGGGATGCTGTGTCACCAGTAACATATGATTGATTGATGCTATATGAGAACAGGTCTATTGATGTTGTTTATGGTATAGTTCCAGATTGTCATGTGCATCTGTAATATACAGGCTGACTGGCCAACCAGCCTCGCACATCTTAAATGGCGCTTTTTAAACACTAGTCAGTTTGGTTGGTGTTGATTACAAATGGCTGCACAATTCAGAACAGGTTTTTGCACAGCAAAGCCAAACGATTGAAATAGTAAATGTATTTGCAGGATTCATCAGAAAATGATGAACATGTACCACATGAAATTGCCAACAGAATGTCACTGTTTTATGCACATGCCACGCCCATGTTGAAGGTGCTCAGTGACACAACTTCCACCTTCGTTTCTCAGGTACCTCATTTAAAATACAGATTAAAAACATAGACAAATTAAAATGTACATTTGTGTCTAACTGGCGAATTGTTTTTGAATGTTTTGGAAGTCATTAATTTCCTCATGATTTTGTCAAATTTCACTTAACAGATTCATAGTTGTAAGTTATTTTCACATTGAAAAGTTTATATTTGCAAAATTTAATTAGATTTTATTTTCTTTTTCTTCATGTTTAGAACAAACATCTTCCAGTAGAAAATACCACAGACTGTTTATGTACAATGGCAAATATTTGTAGAGTCATGATTGAAAACCCGTAAGTATGTTTTTAAATGTCCCATCAGGGCAGTCATTACAGTTTTCTGATCGGTCAGTTTTATGGCAGAGCCCAATACGGGTTAATTAGGATTCAAATATTACATTTTATAACTTACTTATGTTACTTTTAGGCTTGAGTTCTTACAGCTTACGTTAATTAAGACCAATAGTTATCATCTAGGGGTTTTGACCAATTCTTCTGTTATCGACTTTGAAGATGCAATTTCCAGGTTAGAAATCAAGTGTTCTACCTGTGCTAAGCCATACTAGTGACAAAGATGTGTGCCATTTTGTTAGTCCCAGTCTACTTAGTCCATTTGATAACAATATCAGACTTCAAAGTTTCTTTTATCTATTTGGCAGTCATTCATGTTCAGCTTCAGTGCTCTGGAACCTAACACAGAACCTATTTAGTACACTAAGTTGTAAAGGTATATGGTCAAAGGATAAATGTTTATGTATATAGTGAAATGACTCCTTCATTAAATATTTAATAGAGATTAAATAGTAAGACTCAAGTACAGGTAACACATTTGATTATTGTTATTCCAGTCAGTCGAGATTACCTGGTTAGTCTAACTGCCTTATAAATATAGTGAGAATTATTTTGTTGATATTAATGTGATTTCTTTTTTGTGTGGTTTTACATTTAACTATGTATCAAACGTTTTCTTTCAGAGAGTATTGTTCCAGATTTAAAAATGAAGAGACGAAGTTGTTCTGTGTACGTGTTATGGTTGGTGTGATTATTTTATACGACCATGTGCACCCAGTGGGAGCATTTGCAAGGTCTTCTGGGATTGATGTAAGTGTGCAAGTATATAATATGGGTTGTCTGCAAAACTGCCTCATCTCCCACTATGTATAAATGCACTTTGAACAGTTTTGCAGTCGGTCCTTCATGAATTTTTGGAAAAAATATCCATTGGATGTCTTCAAAATTTCAGATTCAGTAAAAAACTGTAACAAAACCTCATAGAAAACTGGATTGTAATCTGTATAACTTTACAGGAATTTTGATAGTGTAAGTAAATGCAACACATCTCCTGGCATGACCTTAAATAGATTTCAGAGTTTATTGTTTAATGCTTAATGCTGTTTACGGCATTGTCTCATTCCATTATATCACTTAATCACATGTAGTATTTGTGTGTTTCACAAGTTACGTCTGTTTTCAGATAAAGGGCTCAATAAAACTTCTACGTGACAAACTAGACATGAATGTAGAGGGATTGTTGAATGCTTTAAGGTAAATATAATGCATGATCGGACATTTCTACTGCTACAGTGCCAGATATGCTTTGTTCCCTTTTTAGCTCGACTTTTCTATGAAAAGGGAAGCTATCCTACTCGCCCCGGCGTCGGTGTTGGTGTCACACCTTGGTAAAGTTTTTCGTACCACCCAACTTTATTTCAAAAGTATTAGAGGTATGGCTTTGAAACTTACCATACTTGTTTACCATCATAACCTCCATCTACAGACAAGAGTACATAACTCTGTCAAGGTTTTTGACAGAATTATGGCCCTTTTTTGACTTAGAAAGTGTATTGAGCTTGGTTAAGTTTTTCGTACCACCTCACTTTATTTCAAAACCATTGGAGGTGTTGCTTTGAAACTAACCATACTTGTTAACCATCATGACCTACATCAAGAGACACGAGTACATAACTCTGTCAAGGTTTTGAACCGAATTATGCCCCTTTTTTACTTAGAAAATACATTGAATATTGGTAAAATCCACTTATTGCCTTAACCCTTTGAGATATTGCTTTGAAACTTTGAATGCTTGTTTACATCATTACCCCCATCGTAGGCCAAGAGAATGGTTACTCTGTTAGAGATTTGTTTTAAAAATTAAGGCCCTTTATGGACTTAGAGTCTTGGTTTAGATTTTGTAGAAATCCACTTTCTTTGGACTGGATATTGTTTGAGATAAATCAATATGCTGAAAAACTGGAATAATTATTTGGACCATTATAGTTCCCCATACATTGACAGCAGAAGGTAATTCTGTCAAGAATTTTATTTGAATTATGGCCCTTTGTGACTTAGAAACTCAGTTAAAATTTTCATTCTTGTCCGGACTGTAACTTAACCATGCATTGAGATATTATTTTGAAAGAATGGAGTACTTATGTACACATCAAGAGACCTATCTGTAAGCAAGAGAAGATACCTACTAAAAGGTTACGGTCCTTGGATTATGTAGTTTATGAAATCCTCCTAGTTAAGAGTTAAAGTCTTGTGTGCCCAGAACTGTCAAAGTTTTCTGCTTTAAGATTTTAAAATAACTTGGCACAAAAGTCAGCACATCAAGCGACGTTGCGTACTGACAGCCTTGTTTCCCTAGCTCCAAGGTCAAGTTATGCATAGAGTTGTATTAGGTACCTAGACCAGTCTCAATGATCCACAATTTAGTTGTTTCTAGGAATTTCGTTACAACAAAGTATTCTCAGTTTCTGTATTAGGTCAAAAGATTTATGTTTTGTATTGCCCAATTTCTAAAGGAAGTAAGTTTAGTAGTCTGAAATACTTTTAGGATTGTGGAAAATCCTTTTTTGGCTGGATAGTTTTAGAAACTAAATCATTATGCTGATAAAACTGTCATAATTATTTGGACATTTTTTTGCAAAAAATATTAGGGCACCAGTAAAATGTTTTTTTCAAAAGAAAATCTTTCACCTCTTCCTTGAATCCCATTACAACATTTGATTGCATGGACTGTTACTCTGATTCAATGCTTAAGGATTTTAAAACAACATAGGGAAAGTAAGTGTAGAACATAAGATGATAATAAAATATTAACCTGAGCCCTAACTCAAAGGTCAAGGTCAAATTTGATATGAAGGTTATGAATACATTACTACTGCAGACATTCGTGTCCGATCGGGAAGTTGTTCAATACATTATTGGAAGGATTTTCAAATAACTTTGCACATAATGCATTATGCAGTTCAAGATGACATTTAGAAGCAAAAGAAAAACTACTCCGTAGCTTTAAGTGTCAAGGTCACACTTAGAGTCTAAAGGTAATGTCAAAGCTTTCTAAATGGATACATTTGTGCCGATCGATAGTGACTTTATCATGCTTAAAAAGGGTGTTAAAATAGACTTGGCGACAAATGTCTAGGACATGAATTGGGGATGTAGTACACATGAAGACCTAAGTACATACTCTACACAAAAGTCAAGGCCGCCTTAGTGTTTAAAGCAATGGAAATCGTATGCATGGTTTACGTCTGCCATTGTTGGAAGTTATGTACAATTTTACATCGACATTTATTGACACTGTATAAGGTGAGATACTTTTATGAAAATGTTCATTTTCATTTGTCACTTGTTGGGGACAAGCGATTTTAAATGCACACCACTACAAAAGTCAGCCTTTCATTGATCGCAAAGCCTGTTCACGCAAGGCTCGTCTATCATAGAATATTTCACATCAATGTTTGAACTTTCAGTTGACATCTCCATGTTTGTCTAAATATTAGGCCAATATTGAAAACTATGCAGGAATGCCCTCATGAAGCACTACCAAATTGTATAGATTTCTGGTTCCATTTAACTCTGGTTGCTATAAATTGAAAAATGATATAAGACGTAACAGACTCCACAATTCACTGAAGCCACAAGTGACTAGAGCTTAGATGTGTCCAAGTTACATTGGCTAGTGGACCTCATTCAATATTTATTTTTCGTTCAAATAATGACCCTATCAAACAATCTATAACTTCCAAAAGGTTCAGATTCAGTTGACAAACTTATAGTTTAAAACATAAAAATATGTATGTCACTTAAACAGATTAGGACTGTTTCTGTCTAAGATGTACTTGGAAACCAAATTTTGGCACTGTTACATCTTAGGTCTAGTAGACTGCTACTTAGATTGTTAATTACCGTCAACCAACTCACAATGTTAAAATTATTTTAAGTCAATGAATATTCGGAAAATTGTAAGCCAAATATTGACAAAATGAAATGACTTGGGCTATGGCTTATGAAATTTTAAGTTCTGTATTTGTGTCCAGTTACATCTCTTAATAAACTTGCAACTTGCGGGTTAACTTTGTTACACTGTGGTATGAATAGCTTTCCTTAATACAGAAGGGTTGTTGGAAACTTATCTAGTATAAAAAATAGCAAATGATCTTCAATCAATGCAAGTGGACTTGTATTCAAGATTAAAGCCAAAAATGTAATGGATCCATGTTGGCCCTCTTCAAAGTCACAGAAAACAACAAAGTAGCTGATAAAGCTGTACAACTGGTTTAAAATGTAAAGTTGTTTGTGATTTCATGTTACTGAATTTTTCATTTTAGATAAATATAATGAATGAGCATTATTTTAAAGAGGAACATCCTATGAAAATTGTTGGACTCCATAGCATAGGTTTGAGATGTAACAGGAATTCCTTGGCAGCAAATTCTGGATCATATTGGATACATTTGTGTCCGAACTTGATAAGTCTTTATACATGCATTTGAAGGATTTTAAAATTCGCCCAATTCGGCACAAAATGTCCAAAACAACTGCAAACAGGAGTGAAGCCAAGAAGACCTTAGAAGCTAGTACAAAGGTCAAGGTCACACTTAGTGTTTATAGTAATGGCCCACTTGTATGAGGCTTACTACTGCCATGTATGAAGGATTTTACGATTACATACACATTTATGGGCCCTGGATAGGACACAGACTTTAGGCACCTCTTTCAAGGGCATTGTCAATTGGAGGACAGTTGTTTTGCTCCCTGGCTACGCCAGATGTGGAAATTCTCTGATAGGTGATTGTTCGCTCGTTCTATCCGCGTCGTCAATTGAATCAAATGACATCTCCTCTGAAACCTCTAGGCCAATGTCGATAAAACTATGCGGAATGTTCCTTGCATGAAGCTCTACCAAAATGTTCAAAGAATTCCTTGAATACTAAAAGGTCTTGACTATGGACAAAGAAATAGTGACTACCATCAAAATCTTCACCTGAGGAACACAAGTCCATAGCTCGTTTTGATTTTTGGCATGGATTGTCTAGTGGACCTTTTAACATAGAATTTTTGGTTCAAGTTTTTTATAACTCGGGTCAAATATCTTGAATACTATCAAAGGTATTGACTTGAAACTTCAAAGGCAATAAAGGAAAAACCATCAAAATCTACATCTGAAAACAACCACAAGGCCTAGAGCTTTGATTTTTGGCAGGTTGCATTGGCCTATTGGACCTTAAAGATTGTTCGAATTAAAGTTTTTTTAACCCGGATTCAAATATCTTGACCACTATCAAGGGGTACTTAGTTGAACTCAAAGGCTTATGTAGGCAAAACATCAAAAATCTACTTCTCTGAGGAACCACAAGGCCCATAGCTCTGATATTTGGTATTTGGCAGATTGCTAGTGGACCCCTAACTTAAAAGTTGTTCAAATTATTACTCCTGGTCAAATTCAAATATCTTGAATACTATACTAAGGTATTGACTTGAGGCTCAAAGTATGTGAATACCATCAAAATTATACACCTGAGGAAGCACAAGGCCCAGAGCTCGTTTTGATTTTTGGCAGTGCATTGCCTAGTAGCCCCCTCTTAACTTAAAAGTTTTGTTTTAAATTTTGTAATGGGGTCAAATATCTGAAACATTATAAGGTATTGACGAACTCAAAATATATGTTTACCATAAGCGTCTACATAGGAAACAATCCCCATAACTTTGGTATATTTTATTGATTTAGTGATCCCTTTTTAACATGCAAGTAGACTTGTTACCAAGATAGAATACTATAAGGCATCTTACCCCTTGTCACACAAACTTCAAACAAGCTGTTACTTTGATACTGGTTTAAATATTTATGCCCTTTTTAAGATTAGAATTTCTGTCACAGTTTTTCCATTTTAAAATGGAAATATGATGAATGAATGAGATTTTTTTGAAATGTGATAGAAGAATTATGCAACTTGAACGGTCATGTTTCTTCATAAATAGGTTTCATATCAATTTGGAAGTTGACAAAACTCTAGTTCATGATTCAAAACTTATAAGGTCAGTTTATTCAGCAAAGTCTTGGAAATTATACCCCTTTGCCCAATTCAACACAAAATTCAAAAATAACTCCCAAACAGGAGCCTTGAAGCAAAAATGGGAGAAGTTTGGCAAGTAGCCAATTGTACCCAGGCTTTGAACAAGTTAGGGCCATATCTTTGCCCTTAATTGTTTAGAAATTACACATCTCCTGTTCTTAGACATGTTAAAACCCCACTCCAGCCTTGAATTTTCAAATAGGAAATTCTTGCTTGACACAGATGTGGAAAATAGGTCATTGTTAACATAGAGATGAAATATAAATTTCCATGGAGTGACCTCCCTAACCTTGCACTACGCAGTACTTCAAATGAATCACTGCTGTCAGTCACTATGTTATATATGATCTTAGACAGTGTGTTATATGCAGGACATACTGACATGATCTTACACAGTGTGTTTTATGCAGGACATACTGACATGATCTTAGCCATTATGTTATATGCAGGACATACTGTCATGATCTTAGCCAGTGTGTTTTAAGCAGGCCATACTGACATGATCTAAGCCAGTGTGTTATATGCAGGACATACTGACATGATCTTAGCCAGTGTGTTATATGCAGGACATACTGACATGATCTTAGCCAGTGTGTTATATGCAGGACATACTGACATGATCTTAGCCAGTGTTATATGCAGGACATACTGACGTGATCTTAGCCAATGTGTTATATGCAGGACATACTGACATGATCTTAGACAGTGTGTTATATGCAGCACATACTGACAAGATCTAAGACAGTGTGTTTTATGCAGGACATACCAACATGTTTTTGTAGCTTATCGAGTCAGTCTCGAGTCCACTTCCTGGAAAAAAAACAGTATTGGTGTCATATTGGGAGGTACGGATGTGACACCAGTGGGACATGAATCTGCAACCTCTGGGATAAGCTGCAGACTCTTAACCTCTTCACCACCGCCCCCTTTTTAGGGCATACTGACATGATGTTAAGACAGTGTGTTTTATGCAGGACATACTGACATGATCTTAGACAGTGCGTTTTATGCAGGACATCCTGACATGATCTTAGCCAGTGTGGTATATGCAGGACATACTGACATGATCTTAAACAGTGTGTTTTTTGCAGGACATACTGACATGATCTTAACAGTTTGCGGATTGACATGATTAGCCAGTGTGGTATATGCAGGACATACTGACATGATCTTAAACAGTGTGTTTTTTGCAGGACATACTGACATGATCTTAGACAGTGTGTTTTATGCAGGACATCACTGACATGATCTTAGCCAGTGCGGTATATGCAGAACATACTGACATGATCTTAAACAGTGTGTTTTTTGCAGGACACACTGACATGATCTTAGACAGTGTGTTAGTTTATACTAATTTATTTTAGCTTGATTGTGAAGAAAGTTTGTAGCTTATCGAGTCAGTCTCGAGTCCTCTTCCTGAAAAAAACAGTACTGTTGTCATATGAGGAGGTACGGTCGTGACACCATTGGGGTTCGAACCTGCACCTTCACCACAGCCCCCCTTTTAAGGCATACTGACATGATCTTAGACAGTGTGTTATATGCAGGACATACTGGCATGATCTTAGACGGTGTGTTATATGCAGGACATACTGGCATGATCTGAGACAGTGTGTTATATGTAGGACAAACTGACATGATCTTAGACAGTGTGTTTTATGCAGGACATACTGACATGATCTTAGACAGTGTGTTTTATGCAGGACATACTGACATGATCTAAGAGAATGTGTTATATGCAGGACATACTGACATGATCTTAGACAGTGTTTTATATGCAGGACATACTGACATGATCTTAGACAGTGTTTTATATGCAGGACATACTGACCTGATCTTAGACAGTGTGTTTTATGCAGGACATACTTACGTGATCTTAGACAGTATGTTATATGCAGGACCAACTGATATGATCTTAGACAGTGTGTTATATGCAGGACATACTGACATGATCTTAAACAGTGTGTTATATGCAGGACCAACTGATATGATCTTAGACAGTGTGTTATATGAATGGCATACTGATATGATCTTAGACAGTGTGTTATATGCAGGGCATACTGACATGATCTTAGACAGTGTGTTATATGCAGGGCATACTGACATGATCTTAGACAGTGTGTTATATGCAGGACCAACTGATCTGATCTTAGACAGTGTGTTATATGTAGGGCATACTGATATGATCTTAGACAGTGTGTTATATGCAGGGCATACTGACATGATCTTAGACAGTGTGTTATATGCAGGACCAACTGATATGATCTTAGTGTGTTATATGCAGGGCATACTGACATGATCTTAGACAGTGTGTTATATGCAGGGCAACTACATATCTACGTATATGCAGGACCAACTGATATGATCTTAGACAGTGTGTTATATGCAGGACCAACTGATATGATCTTAGACAGTGTGTTATTTGCAGGGCCAACTGATATGATCTTAGACAGTGTGTTATATGCTTGACCAACTGATACAATCTTAGACAGTGTGTTATATGCAGGGCATACTGACATGATCTTAGTGTTTTTTATGCAGGACATACTGACATGGTCTTAGACAGTATGTTATATGCAGGACATACTAACCTACTTAGGGTTATAACAGATGTTTGTTTAATGCTAATATTAGGCTCATACTATAATTGCTTAACTCCTTTCTATTTCAGATACACTACAAAACATCTTAGTGATGAAAGTACACCAAAAAGTGTTAGGCAATTACTGCTGGACTAAATTTTACAATTTCATAGCATTATAGTGCTATAATACGCATACCAAATACACATCTGTAACATACACATTTATAAGCCCATCTAACTGCTGGGATTGGAAATGGCCACTCCGCCCCATCTACACTTCTCTGTTATACTTAAAGTAACATTATTCAATGGATTTTGAGACAATGTTGCAGAAAGATTAAGAAAAGGAAGTGTAGATCTTTGGAATTAAACTCAACTTAGTATCAGATCTGGTGATGAAAAAGTGCATAGTGGGAAATCTGGCAACACTGAAGTAATTGAAAAGTGCATTGTGGGTAAATCGGGAACCAGCAAAGTGATGGAAAAGTGCAATGCAAAGGTATATTACAGAAATAAAGGAAGAAAAGAAATCATGTAAAAGGAGACACTTCAGTCTGAAAGCACCTCTGTTTTTGAAGGGAACTGTATATTTTGGTGTTTTTTTCTGGTTTTAAAGAGTTTTTGAGCTTTTTTGCTCCTAGATGTTTGCCTAAGCTGCTGTATGTTTTGTGTAGCTGTCCAGTGTTCAGTGACAAATGAGACATTTACCAGGACCCAGTTGTTAGAAACTTTAATTGACAATTAAGCTAACAGTCGGTTAATTTCAAGGGTTTTAATTCAGTATAAAAAACGTATTAAAACGAATATTTGCATTCAAGAGAGGGACGTCTAAAATATCTTCAAAGGGAATTCAAAATATTCGACTGAGTTTTGCCAACCAAGAATATTTGTTTTCAATTAAGCATTAATGGATGGTTGGCTTAACAGCCAATGTTTCAAACAACTGGGTCTAGAACATCAACATTCTACAACATTCTCATTCCAGGGTATTTGATACTATTGTTTGTCTACACAAGTTTGTTGTCTGCATTTGTTGTGTTCAACCTGTTCAATTAAAATAATCTTAATTTATGTCATGCCAAATATTGGCTTTACTGTAGTAGCTCAAACCCATTAAACCCATGTTTTAGCGATCAACACTAGCTGCCTGTAAGGATTTTGAGGCAATATTGTATGAAGAATGGAATTCTGAAATCCTGGCTCTATCTTGGGCATTATTATGCTATAAAATTATGTTGAAAAAAAAAACTTGAAAAAAGAGTAAATCTCCCACCATCCTGAGGCATCCCCGCCCTACCACCTCACCATGCATGTTCTTTGCTTCTTTTATGCCAACTTGGCCTAAGAAAAACAAACCAAATTTAAAGTCTGATGTGATTGTTATTTATAGGTACATTTTGTATTTGGATTTTCTTACAGATACAATTTGTAGATTTTTTTCTGAAACTAGAAAAGTTATACTCTTAAAGATTATTATATGTATGGATCTGTGGTGCTTGACGGAGCAAACAATGTATTCTAAAAATATCTTAAGGTAAAATACATTCTTTACAAGATGTTAAGATTTTTTTAATCCTGGTATAAACATGATTTATATATCCTTCACCACAGACCCGGATGACAGGATAGTCAGACTTTCTTAATGATGTCAGACTCAGAAACTGTTTATTGCTACTATTAGATTTATCAGTGAAGACAACATTAAACAATCGAAATTTCATCAATCTTTTTTCCATGTAGTGTTCTCTCAGTAAATTGTTTTAATGGAAATTTACGGTATTAAAGCAAGTGATCATGTTGAAGTCTTTCTGGTGTGAAAATTTTGATGCAAAAAGTGATAATTTTAACTTAAAGAATTTTTGTTCATCTGAAGTAAGCTCTAATTTACTGGTTCTAACATGTATACAGTAATGTGACTTCTATCTTGTCCCCTATTTTCTCAAAGTTCATATCACCAACATGGCATTTATCACACAACATGATGGTGCTTAAACAATCACTCACGTCAACGATTAGTTAGGTGCTTAGAATTATAGAATATAGAGTTGTTTCATGTCCTCATAAGATAACAGTTCTTAATCCTACCATATGAGAACCTGGTATAGCTGAACGGTTATTTCCATTCAAGTGTTAGAAGTTGTTTTAGGTTTGTACCACACGCTACATGAACCTGAGAGTATCTAGTACCTTGATTAGGAGACTTTGAATGATTTTGAATTGATTTACACAGATGGACATGTAATATTACTGTTCAAACATTGAAGCAGAGAATTGGCTAATCTGTCTACTAAGCATCATATGATATGGAATAATGGTTCTTGATGTCTGGAATGGAAATATATGGTAGTCATATAAATTGTGTTTTTGGAGGTTTTTTTGTTAAATCCTGTGCACAAACACAGATAATCTGCAGTGACTTGAAATGTTTCTGTTGTGGAAAAAGATGTGCTTAGCAATGCTAGATGGAAAAGTCTTTTAGTAAAAGACTTAAATGTAAAATCATTCCATTTTGATAAGAAGTTTGTTGGTTTATAACTGTTTGGACTTCTTGTCTATATTGCATAATTCATTTAGTCATTGTAACATGATTGAGCTTTGCTGTGTGAAAACCAACAGTTGAGTTTTGCTGTTTGAAAACCAACAGTTGAGCTTTGTTACCATTAGGAAGTCAACCCATCCTGTGCCTCTGCATACTTTGAAATGAGTCTTATATTCTTGGTTTATCAGGGCACCTTGAGTGAGATTTAGTATTTTCATTAGCAGGTCTGTCATATGACTAATTACCACAGACGTCAAGATGCTGGTTTTCATACAGCATAGCTCTGTTATCATTGCACTGTTGTAGTTTAGATCTAAACTGTTAATTAGTATTATATAGAATTAATATTGTACAACTGAATATTGTTTACGACAAGTTACATAGACAAAGTACTTGTTATAGTGTAGCATATTAACTTGGTAAATAAAGTGTATGCTGTAAGTATAGATTTTTCAAGTTTACAAAATTTAGTGGAGTAATACACAAAAATGGTACCTTTACCGTGAGAAAGTAGGTTTCTACTTTATTTTGTGTGTCTTAAGCAGTTAAGCTGGTGGGTTATGAAATTTTACGGAAGAAAAATTCACAAGATCTGAAAATGTTTTGTTTGTTTGTCATAGAGTATTATGGTATACTTTTTGTGAAACATTGAAAAATGTTTAGTATGACTGATAGTAAGTGTCTTGTAAGCTTTGAAAACACGCTGTTTTACAACCGTTTATTTCTAAATAGGTTTTCAGTTATAACAGTGTTATTGTTTAAAAAGCCTAACAAGTGGAAATAACAACTGCTGTAGGGGTAATTGTGATGATGTTGTACTATTTGCAATTTCTATTCAACTTTGAAATCAAAACCTGTAAATTATTTCCTTATTTGAAGGACACATTTCAAGATCTGAAAATGTCAAAAATGTACCATTGTAAATGATTCTTAAGTTGTCAAGTTATACAGTTGAATAGTTTTTGATTTATAGCGAAAGATAATGAATTTCTTCCTTCTACCAAGAGATTATTATATTACTATAGTTACCATAGATGCAGCTGTTTGTAACATACAACCGTTTGTAAGTTTTACATCTGTACTTTTCACAGGACTTCTGCAAGAAGGAAAATTACATGTTCTAGAATTATATGCATATATCATGTGCCATAGACTTGTTGAATTTTGTTCATGTTTTAAGTGCTCAGTGTTTATGAAAGAGAAGCAGAAAGTTCAGAAAGTATTATAAAACACAAAAAAAATGTTTGCACAGTATAAGGTCTGGTGCCTTCGGTTTTATACTGCTTACTGAAAATTTCATTCATAATAATGATAAACTGCTGTGTTTATTAGCTGACCTGAGCATGAAGTGCTCAAAAGTGAGCTATTGTGATCGCCTGATGTCTGTTGTATGCCTGTCTGTTCACATTTAACTTGTGAACCCTCTAGAGGCCACATCTTGAGTCCAATCATCATGCAATTTAGTCAGAATGTTTATCTCAATGATCTCTAGGCCAAGTTCGAAAGTGGGTCATCTGGGGCCAAAAACTAGGTCACAATGTCAAATAGTAGAAAAACCTTGCGAACACAAGAGGCCACCCTTCATCATGAAAATTGATCTCTTAGTCAGGTTTAAAACTGGGTCACATGGAGTCAAAAACTATGTCACCTGGTCAAGTCGTAATAAAACCTTGTAAACACTTTAGAAGCCATGTTTTACATCCAGTTGCTTTGAAAATTAGTCGGAATGCTCTAGGTAAGTTTTGGAAATGGCACAAGTGGTGTCAGAACTATGTCACCAGATCAAAATGATGAACTCTTTGTCAAGATTTAAACTGGCTCACATGAAGTCAAGAACTAGGTCACTAGGTTAAATCATCAATAAATATTGTCCTCATTCTAAAATCCACATTTTGAACTCAATCATCTTGGAAGTTAGTCAGAATGTTAGTTTTGACGAACATACTGGTGAAAAATTAGGTCACCAGGTATGTTGATCTTGACCTTTCTACCTACTATTTTGTTTTTGAAGGTACAGTTATGTAATTTGGACTGTGTGTACACTTTTGCAAGCATATTTCAAGATTTTCCTCCGCTTACCTTGACCAGGACCTTTTGTCTGACTTTTATGTCTTTTGGAGGAATTGTGAGCGATATAATGCCATCATGGCCAGCTTGTGTAGTATATTTTTGTTCCACAGTAAAGTGATATTGCATGCAGTAAGGGCAGTTTATTATAGATAACTTCACAGATCTTGTCAAAACTTTGACTGGTTTGCTTAAAGATGTTAGAAAGTAAAGTTTATGCAAAATCACCTGCCCAACGTAATGTGAACACCATGCTTGCTTTGATAGCACTTGAACTGTCATGTTATGGTTTGTAAGTAGTAATGTTACTTTAACACATTTCCTTGTTTGTTTACAATAATTGTATTCTTTTTGTTTTCCAGACTTTTAGATATTTTTTGTATATAGTCTTGTTGAATTTTATTGAATGGCAAGCTATACTTATATAATGTATGTTTTTGTTAAGTTTCCTGCGGTATGCTTTATTATTACAGTTGAACAAATGTTTCCCCTGTGTATTGTCTCTGTTTTTCTTGACTATAAGGCTATTAAACTGGCACTGCAAGTTTGACTTATGACTGTATAATTAGAGACTCAAGGCCATTTACTCTTGACTGCACTAAATGTATGTAATGGACTTGCCCTGTATGAACAGAACCAGTTATTGTCTCTTTTAGTTTCGGCTTACATACTGATCATGCTAATCAGTCACAGTAAAATCAAATAAAAAACAAAAGGACTCCAGCTTTAGAGAACAGTGGAACATTTGTTCTACTTTAGTTTTTGTCTGCTGTTATTCAGGGGGGAGTAACTGTCTTGTTTCTCTCATTTTACAGTCTGACTAGGGGGTATTTGAATATTTTGACATACAAAGTTCTGTAAAATATTACGTTTTCTGACATTAGGTTTTATTTCCTTTTGAAAGCTATTGCTCACATTATGTCAGTGATTAAAATATTGTTCAACTTGTGTTAATAGTTATTATGTTGGTATTATAATATGTAACATATTAAAGAACCACTGTGTAGATAATGGTATGTTAGAAAGATTGTGTTGACTAAAAAAACAATAGACAGATGATGACCAGGACATTTACTGGGTCAAAGTTTATGAGAAGTGCTCGGATACAGGCCAATGCTGGCCATGTGTTTTTTCTTATAATGAATATTGTCCCAGATTCTTACAGCAGATGAAAGCTCAATTATTTATTCACAGATTTTTATGTTCCTTGTTAGAACATTCCAAAGGTATTTATTAAAAAAAGTTACTATATATATATAGATATGATAAGCCTGTGTGGCTTGCAGGAGACAGTATGACATGAATAACTTACCAATGATAAATATATGGATGTATCAGGATGTGTCTGTAGGGCACCTGTTGATGTTAGCATTCATTGATATAACCAACATTATAGAGGCTTCCAGTACATGTAAACTGATAAATTTACAATCTCATTAAGTTGATATCTTGTGTACATGTGACAGTGATGATTGTGTTTATGTATGGTCAGTGTATGGCTTTGTACATACATGTATTGTGAAACAAAAAGTATCTCAGTAAGTTTCCTGAGTAGCTAGTAGAGTCTTTTAATTAATTGTGAGTGAGCTAAAATTTAAATGTACATCAGAATGTCAGTATTATAACTGTTCTTAGAAGAAACTGAACAAACTTTTTGAAACAAGCTTGAGGTGAAACTACCAAAGCAATAGAAATACACTGCACAGTGCACACTGTCATAAGTTACTAAAACCACAATTTTGACCATATACACATGAGGGATATC
The DNA here is from genome assembly GCA_022818135.1 of Saxidomus purpurata. Lineage (NCBI taxonomy): Eukaryota > Metazoa > Mollusca > Bivalvia > Venerida > Veneridae > Saxidomus > Saxidomus purpurata. The sequence continues at coordinate 51,511,982 of JAFMSR010000005.1, read as the reverse complement.
TTAAATTCTTTTATTTTTGGAGGTACATTTTTTTATAGTAACTGTTATATACAAGTATGTAAGTAATCTTTATATCAGTATTGACAGTTGATAAATTCATGGGTTAATAAGTATGAGATACAATAACATGTATTGCCAGTGTTTGATCTGTGAGTGACATGCTTTAATGCCTGGTTAATTAGAAGAGAAATCCAATAGTTAAAGATTAAGTTGAATGTAAAAAGCTGTTACTGTCATTGTCCATGTTAGTTTTATGCTCCTCAAAGAGAGAGCATATAGTTACCGCTTTGTCCATCCTCCTGGCATCCGTCTGTTCTTCTGTCTGTCCATCATGCTAGCTTGTCTGGAGAATAACTCCAAAACTATGAGAGATACTTTGTTGAAACTTCACACAATGACAGAAGCCATTTAGATGATGTGCAATGTACAAGAATCATACCTTTACCTTGTTTGATATTAGAATTATCTCCCCTTTTTAAAAAAATCTTGTTGGAAGAATAACTCTAAAGGTACTGAAGACAGTTTATTCAAACTGCACAGAAAGATAGAGAACATTGGAAGGAAGTGCAGTGACCTTTAAACATAACTAGTTTGCCCTTTTCTAAAATTATCTCCCTGTATCTATTTTACCATCTGGAATTATGTTTTTCTGGAGCATATCTCGAACTGTATTCAAGATATTGACTTCATATTTAACACAGGTATAGGACATTTAGAAGAAGTACAGTGACAACGAATTATAACTCTTCCTTGCACTGTTTTTTAATTACCTCCCTTCGTCATGTCAAATTATCTTCCTTTGACAAAATTAGAGACCTTGAAAAGGTGTTAGTCCTGAGAGCTTCCATTGTTTCCAACAATATTCTTGTCAATTAATGATGCAAAAAGAATGTTGCATGCATTTGTTTCAGTTTTAGATGTACTGTCGCACTTAAGCTTTCACCCTGTTTCATTGTTAGCAAGATTTTCTGTAAACAAAGACTATTGTTAATAAAGGTTTATCTTTTAGTATGAATTGGATATGTGACATGATTGTGTTTTTAATGTTTGCAATGTTTTAATTTACCTGTGTTAGGGGGATTCATTCAAATTGTTTGTGATCTTTCAAAACAGTTTAGTAAATATAGCAGGTATAAATATCAAAATGCCTTTTCTAAGGGAGTCTATGCTGAAAAAGTGATGATTGAAAAGTAGAATTTTGACCTTTATGTGATATTTGGATTTGATAGTTACATAGAATCTACCTACAAGCAAGAATCAGAAGTGCATTAGATCATTAATTTGTGACATTTGAAAGTGGACATATATCAGTTTGAACGCAGTATAGCAAATAAATTCACATGGGAGCAAATCCAAATCCATATTTAAGCTGCATTGATAGATAATACCAGCACATGGGTTCAGTGACCTGTGGGGATGCAGATGAGCATGCAGCATCTAGATCCTCTGTTTGCTTACCTGCCTCCTGAAACCTGTGTGACTCTATTGCAGTTGTATTGACAGGTGTTTCTTAAATAAACATTCTGGTTGAATGATGGCGCCTTGAACAGGGAGTCACACATTATACAGGATAAAAATCATACCAGAAGTCCCGATGGTATTTATAAATATAACTCTCATGTTAGTTTTCCTAATGAATTTACTACGGTTTTCCTTTATTTTGAGCTACTTACAATGATACAGTGTGTTTGTCTTGTTCAATAAAGCTATTGCTTTCTGTTTGTGTTCCATAACATTAATATAAGGATCAGGATTTTGTATGAAAATGAAATTTTTAAAAAAATGTACTAGAATTTGTAATAAATTGACAATACCAGTGTTGGCTTTGTTATAGTTTGGATTCTAAATGATCAGTTTACTGCCATGTCGGTGACTAAAAAATCACAACAACTTGATGTGAGCAGTGCAGGTGCACTAAAGCTGATGTCCTTGGCGTACTGAATGTTTTAATTACACTGCTCTTTGGCAGTCTTTCTTGTTTCAGCATAATCATGTCTTCAAGGCTAACTCATGTTAATGGGATCCTCTTTGCTACAATCATGTCATGTTCTGAACTTGTTCACAATTATTGGAGCCGGTGTGTTGAAGCACAGTTAAGCCAGTTCCTCCCTGTAAATGTATCCAAGGCTCCACCTACAGTCCCACTCTTGCTGCACAATTTTTAGCCCAAATGTACAAAGTTCAGCAGAACTTATGCCATGGTGGTTTGTTTGTCCGAACTTTGAAAATCTTTCCCTCTCAATACATGTATCTTGAGATCTACATCACCCACAGTCTTCAAACTTCATAGGATGATTGGTCTTACTGAGTAGAAGATTCCTACTGTTTCTGGGGTCAAAGGTCAAGGTCACAGCAACCCTCATTAGCTTTTCATTGATAACACTCTTCAGGTCACAATTTTCATTTGGCTTTGATGAAACTTGATTAGAAGGTTACTTGCAACCTGTGGATGATTGCTATTATTTTTTAGGTCAGTGTGTCACAGATCCAGGTCACGGTGACCTGAACTTTGAAAATCATTTAAGCTTAATATTTTGAGATCTAAGTATTAACAATGGTCTTAGGATGATTGGTCTTACTGCGTAAATGATCCCTGTTTTGGGGGTCAATAGGCCAAGGGCAAGGTGAGATCTGTTGGCTTTTCCATCATAACATTGCAAAAGATTTCCACAAAACTTATTCAGAGCAGTAGAGTGCTATTGGTCCTTTCTGGCCCCTTGTTCTGGCATCGAGACAGGCTTGTGCCTGGATTTACAAAATTTAGGGACTTATTTAGAGTTTTGCAAAGCTGTACCATTATGTCATAATTTGATTTTAGCTAGATTTTAAACTGCCTGTAGCTCCAACATGTTTTCAGTAAGCTGACCAACTCACCATCTGTCAGATAATCAATGTTTTAAATGCATCTGTCACAATCTACCTATCGACATCTCCATATAAGTTGTGAACATTGGAAAAGGACAGCTTGAAGAAATACATGTATTATATTACTAACTCTTATTGATAGCTTTTTGCACTTAATGTTTAATACAGATTCCAGTCTGTCAAAATACACAGAGATTTGTACTCGGGTGGGGGGGGGGGAAATATTTAATACAAAAGATCCCAAGGCTTATTGCCAGTGTTTTGACATTGGTAAGTTCTGTTGTCAAAATGTGTGTGTACAAAATTGAGGCAATTCTGTATCTTTAAACAACTGAATCATGATCCCAAGACAATTTGGGAAGGGTCTGATGAACTGACAAACTTCTCAAGTAAATGCAGATTCAGATTGAAAACTGTCCAAGTTTCTTTCTTGCTGTCTGCCCTGTTATAAGCTCCTTTGGTTTAGTGCTTACATATTTTCTGTCAATCAGCTGTCGACATGTCTACTGATTTATTATTACGGTCTACTTTTTTCTCTAGGCGGAAGAAAAATAGTCCGTCCCCTTCAAAACCACAGAACATATTAAACACCCACACCAATGTTGCTCTTCTAAATGTGTTAAGAAGACAGATTGTTGTTATTATACATCCTCCTGCCAGTGACACTTCATACACTGTTTTACTATCCAGAGGAGATGCTCCTGCCAGTGACACTTCACAGACTGTTTTACTATCCACAGGAGATGCTCCTGCCAGTGACACTTCACAGACTGTTTTACTATCCAGGGGAGATGCTCCTGCCAGTGACACTTCACAGACTGTTTTACTATCCACAGGAGATGCTCCTGTTATCAGCATGTTCAAGCTCAATGACTTTTCATGGAGTTAATGCCCTTTGATTACTTTTTCATATTCTTTCATTTCCGCATTAGTTCTCATTTACTTAAAGCACTGTTGTGCAACCTTGTCCTTTCTATTTCACAGGAACCAACGTGTTCAATTTAGAAAAACTTTATAGACTGCTTCACTTACAGAGGAGATGCGATATAACCAGCATGTTCATTAAATTTTAAAAGGCCCTTTACATGATGGTTTATAATTGAAGGCGACACAAAACCATCCACCCTTCCTTTTTTTAAAATAAAAAAAATAGGAACACTCTGCCTCATTGCATGGAAATAGCATTTTGGTGCCTCGATAGTGCACTTTTGCGGAGATAGTTTTAGCCAAATCCTAACATGACTTTTCTGTTTTTAAAGGGGTTGGTTTTCCACACTTTTCTTGATTTCGCATTCAAGTAAGTAAGGTAAACAACTGACACATTTAATATGAAAATTATACAGTTTTGTGAGCTAATGATAAGTTTCATGAACAAATTCTGCTTAACATGTTAATATGTGTGCATCTGAACAGAGGCCAAATAACATGTTCAATTGGAAAGTAGTTTGAACAAATTCTGCTTAACATGTTAATATGTATCTGACAGAGAGAAAATGTTCACATCAAAGTGTCATAACAGCTTGGACTCCATTTACTTTCCATAAATTATATGTATACATTTGCTAGAGATTTATTTAAGGCAGGGGTTAAGTCATCTGCAAGCTGATAGCCCCTTCATTTGTCTAAGGTAGATCAATAGCAAAAACAAGACACAAAAATTTACATTTCTTTTATTATAAAATCATTTTTAATATAAAAGTATAAATGGTTAAGATACACGTCATATGTTAATATTACCTGTATGTACTTGTCAAATTAAATACACAAAAGCTTTAGCCACAGAGCTACACAGAACCATAGAACTTACTTAAAACAATGTATATAGACTACTCCAATGACAAAGTTTTGTATCCTGCCTACACCCAAAAAAACCCATAAAACATTGATTAATTTACAAGAATTTAAAATGGAACTTTCTGAACATCCCTTGTATTTTAACATCTTAATAATTAAGGAGTGTCACTGGTGTCTCTTTGAAACAAAACAGTATATACTTCAATGTGATATGTGACATAAAAAAGTTACAAGCTATGAATATTTATGATAACTATCTGTTAGACAGACATGCAAAATATCCCTATCTTTGCCTAAATGGCAGAATTTCACATTTAAAACTGTTAAAAAAATGTTGTGGCCAGAAATTTCCTTCTCGATAAAACCATAAAATGAATCATTTAATACAAAATTGTACCATAGTGTTACAATACAGACTCCAATCTAAAAACAGAAGTTTGATCTTTTCTACCCCTTTACAACCAACTGAGGTCGTCTAAACAAAACTGTATGTCCAAACCATAAGACAACTGCAAAAATGTAACATGCAGGGAGCACACTTATTGCTAATGCTTCACAGCTGGTTCAATATAAAAATTCAAGTCATGGTTTTTGAGCTTAGGTAATGCTAAGTTTTGAAAGGTCTGTAACTTTGCAAAATAAGTCTGAGGAAGAAAGTATAACCTAAGCATGCAAGGACAAAATCAGTACATCATCCATAGCCGGTGGGAAATAAAAATCTGGCTAAAAAAAGGATAAAGCAAACATTATCACAACATAAATTCATTTTCAGCAAATGTATCAAATAATTATATTCCTACAGAGACTTCTACAGGATATGAATCTAATTAACTTCCTGACATGAACAAATGTATGATTACTGATGGATTTGTGTATGTGGCTCTACCAGACACAGCATCTGTTACAGTTGGTTCTTAGTTATAGTTTTACATGTGGAATTATGCGTTTGTTAAATTAAAATCTGCTTATATATGTAACACACTGTACAAACACATACAATTTAGATACAGGTAATTACTAAATGTCTACAGATGTTTTATGATCAGATAGCTCAAAGTCTCAAATGGTCCCTTACTACTACACTTCACAAACTCAATCTGTCAGACTACAACACAGTTTATGATGCAATTAACATACATAATGTAGTCATGTTTAATCATTGATCAATAAAGTTTCAACAGTCATACACTGGCAAGAGAAAATAATTTCAGTCAAGCAATGTTAAAAACACTTGTGTGTTTCAAGAATGGCCATTTTTTCTTAATATAAAAATATTTCTTTCTTACTTAAAATAGAAAAACAGTTGATGAAATGTTCGCTGAAAATGAACAAAGTGTATAATTCCAGTATCTTAGTTCATCAGCTCCAGGAGAAGGTAAAGTTGGTATCGAGACGATATGTGAGACCACTAACATGCAGCAACTGTAAGTACAACAAATATATACATGTACTATCATACATGTTCGTAACATAGCGGGGGAGACATCAAGGGGAAGAAACAAATGAAAGATCTTCTACCAATTAAGCACTATATCACCACTCCTGGGTTTCAATGGCCTTGCATAATCAGGGTCGTAGCCAGAAGTTAAACAAGAGGGCCAACATGGCCCTATATTACACTATATTACAAATCCACTTGCCTGGTGGAAGATCACAAGATAATGTTATATACAATAGGTTTTCCTATATATGTCTCTGTAAAATACGTGACCCCCCCCCCCTCGGGCAAGGTCAATTTTAATCCAGGGGCATAATTTGAACAAACTTTGAAGAGATCTACTAGGCAATGCTACATGCCAAATATCTAAGCTCTAGGCCTTGTGGTTTCAGAGAAGATTTTTACAGTTTTTCCTATATACACCCTTTCAATTAATCGATAATCTACCGACCAAGAGTTGCGTCCCTTACCGGCTGTGACGTCATACGATGATAAATTGCACAAATGAAAGCATAGCTGACACTCAGTTCGTAATAGTTCGTAAACATCAATCAGGTTAAATATGTTTTTACGGCGTAATTGGTAATGATTTTGTCATTTTATACATCATTTCTACGTAATTATCATAATCATAATATATATAGATATGTTAACTGAAAAATTCGGCGATTATTTAGAAATATTTTAGAAAAAACTGGTGTATTTTCGAATAAAGTTTACGGATGCTGTAATTGTTCTGCTTTGAAATAAACAAAAATGAATAACGTGATTTACATGAATTAAAGTAATTAATGCATGGTTTAGTGAGAATTATTGTCAAGAAACATTTAAAAAAAGTATGAGCTATGGGGCAGGAATACTCTATATAGACAGTTCCTGCTAAGGGGATAATGTCTGTTTACCGTAAAAAGTTGCCATATGTCTGGACTAATTATGTTACTAAGACCTATTGGTTTAACAATCAATGACATAATTAGAAATATTAATTTTTATAAACACCATCTTTTTTCATTTCCATGCAATTTATTAATATATCTTTTCAACAATGTAAGGTTATGAAATGAAAACTAAAATGAAAGGTACAACATAAATGTGCAACATAAATACTTTTAACTTGAAAGTTGCATCATACAGCAAACTGTTTTCGTGTTAAAATGTGAACTATTAGTGATAATAATATTGTCAATTTTAATAAGATGCGTGTTACAATAAATTGGTGCTCTACTGCAGTGTACATGTCATAAAACATCAGGTGGCCACGAAATGCCCTTGGGCATAATCATGTACAATACACAGAGTGCCATAAAACCCCTATGAAAGGTCCAGTGATCGCATAAACAGCTAACCAATTAGTGACAATTTGGTGACCAGTTATAGATATGTGATTGCATGTGATTTTATGGTTGAGTGTAAAACTATTGTTAACTGAGATGAAATCTAATATGAAATCTAAGAAGCGCTACTGTCACGCCTTGATATTACTAGATCTGTCTCATTTTACAAATCGAGAGAAACAGATTATAAGTTTAGTTTAATCATTTTTTATTTTTTGACAAACACATATGTTAATTAATTAACACAATGACATATATACACAACGAAACAAAATGCAGTGTGTCGTGCCACAAGGTCTTTCAAATAGTATTTGAAAGACCTTGTTTCAACTTTGCAAACGGCCTTTCCCAGAATGAAAATATGAAACAAATTAATTATAAATATAAAATACATAGTACTTGTTTTCTTAACTAAATATTTTGTGTCCGAGATCCCAACGCGTGGATGACTGCTCCCAGTTTGGGAACTCTAAATATTATCAAACAAAAACAGAATATTTAAAGAGGCTGCACAGTTGCCGTCCACCGATTATAGCCTCTTTGGAGGATGGTGGACCCAATAAGCACGATTACAAACAAACAAACACCTACACGTAGGAAATTTGGTTTGACAATTGGGAACCTGCAATGATCTGAACAAAAGAGAGAAAAATGTCTTTGCCTTAGAATAGTAAAATAATTGTTTGAATAATGTACATGTATGTAGCAAAATATATCAGTTGATGGTCGAGGGTGTTAAACTCAAAACTGTGCCCTGTTAATTTCCGGTAAATAAATCGCGCAAATATTTGATTATTCCACTATGATTTCATTTAAGTTATCTCTAAACAGTATATGTCTACAGTTTCAAGCTGTAAAAGCTACAAAAATACCTAGATTTAGCGTTCCTTCGATGAAATAATATATGCAGTGGTCAACAATCACACTTGCGCCATTATCTCGTTTTAATGGCGCATCCCCGCATGACGTCATCAAGGGGCAGATAATTCAAATTACCGAATAATTGAAACGGTGTATAAGCCTATGCAAAACTAAGTGACCACCCCCGCGGGGTCAATTTTAATCCAGGGGTCATAATTTTTACAATCTTGGCAGAGGTCCACTAGACAATGCTACATGCCAAATATCTAAGCTCTAGGCCTTGTGGTTTCAGAGAAGAAGATTTTTAAAGTTTTTCCTATATAAAGCCTATGCAAAACTAAGTGACCACCCCTGCGGGGTCAATTTTGACCAGGGGGTCATAATTTGAACAATCTTCGTAGAGGTCCGCTAGACAATGCTACATGCCAAATATCTAAGCTCTAGGCCTTGTGGTTTCAGAGAAGAAGATTTTTAAAGTTTTTCCTATATAAGCCTATGCAAAACTAAGTGACCACCAGCGGAATATTTTTGACCCGGGGGTCATAATTTGAACAATCTTGGTAGAGGTCTACTAGCCAATGCTACATGCCAAATATCTAAGCTCTAGGCCTTGTGGTTTCAGAGAAGAAGATTTTTAAAGTTTTTCCTATTTGTTACCAGAGTTCTGCATAGAATTCTTTGAACAATTTTGGTAGAGCTCCAAGCAAGGAACATTCCTGCATAGTTTTATCAACATTGGCCTAGTGGTTTCAGAGGAGATGTCATTTGAATCAAAATGTTGACGGACGACGGACAATCATCAATTAGAAAAGCTCACCCTGGCGTAGCATAGGGAGGCACTTCTAGGAGGGTCCGGTGGCATACCCACCCCTCCCCCCCCCCGCAAGAATTTTTTTTCAAGAGTGCCATTTCGTTCATTTTCCTGCATTTCAAACATGTTTTACTTTTGAGATACTGATTTCGGAACCATTAAATAACAGTAAAAAGATTCGCATACATTTTAGTTACATATAGATCTCCGTGTTAAGTTTAACTAAAGGGCGCATATGAAAGCTTGTACAAAAACTGTGCTATAGTGTAATTATTCGTGATATTAAAACGAAGAAGACAGTTTATAAATTAAATTAAATAATAGTGCCTCAGCCTGGCTATGCTGAAAAGATGGTGCCTCAAAATATATCCTTCTTTTCATAATCTTGGCAGGAAAACAGGGAGGCACCGGCCTCCCTGTGCCTCAGTGTAGCTACGGGCCTGATAATAAACATTTATATTTAAACTACATGCTTTCCCAGTCCCCATGATACATATACTTTTATAATACATTTTAGCTTTGTCAATGCCAAATTATGTTGCAAAAGTATGCAAAACTTTACATGTTCTCTTACTTTTCTTTTTACAAGTATCAGCATACCTAACTCTTGACTTAACAAACCGTAAGTTTGTTAAACAAGGAAAAAATCTGCATTGCGTAGCTGATTTGTCTATGTATACCAAATGACAGTCTATTTAAAGTCCCAGGACCACATTGACAAATATCTCTTATTTTAATAAGAAAGATGTCTTACCAGTGGAAATGACCTTTATTTGTACCAAAAACATTTTAAGTCAATGTACATGTTAGAAATATAGAGCAGTATTTTTTTCAATGATACTGCAAAAAATTAAAAAGGCTTCCTGGCAACTCTTTTTCGTGAAAAAGTGACTAGAATACAGAAGAAATGAATATGTCAACATTGTTTTATAGTGAATAGAACAATGTTCTATCATTGTCCTATCAGTATATTTATTTTACAATATCAGTTAGTTCAAAAAGATCCTGGGACTTTAAAGTTAGTACAGCCCAAAGAAATACTTCTCAATTAAACATACCTTAGTATCACTGTAGTATATCATATTTGCTGTACTTTCTGACAAGGTTGACGGTTCAGTCTCTACACCATACACCCATATATGGGTAAACATCAACTCACCAACCACTGTGTGTGGCTGTGTCACATTATATGTAAGCTTATTCTGAAAAATAAAGAGTATAGACTGGCTGTAATTTCAACAAGTAAACAGGAACAACAACTTTTTGTGAGAATCACATTAATTTTCCTGATTATATTCTAGCATATATTACTCATTATACGCAAGATCAACTTTTTAGACAAGATGAACATTTAAAGATTTATAATAATTCTTTAGATTGTTGTTTGTCTGAGTTGTTGAGTTTGAAGTCATATTTCACTAGAATTTCCGATATAAATTAATGGTGAGGCACCTTAAACTAGGGTTAGTAGAAGCTGAAAACGTAACACATAGAAAACCGGACAAACAACCTCAGAGACAGTTGTAACAGAAAATAAATGTTCTAATAATCAATTGTCAGATGGGTAAATGCAATAAGTGTTATGTTTTTGTGACAAGGCGGTAAACGGAAAGTCAGATGCTTCTACTAAATACATTCTCAATCAGTAGTACACCATCTACAGAAAAACTTACATTCATGAGCTGGAAGTCTGAATAATAATACTTTCTCATCCCAATTGTATCTGCAATGATATAACATGTAACATTTCGTTTATCAAAATCACTTGCAATTTTAACAGATAAATACTACAAAAACTATATTTGGAATTAAGGTTGTTTTAACTAGAAGTGAAGTATAAACATGGAATATGAATTCAGTAACCTGCACTTTGGATAGGCAATTAAGGAAGGGAACAAGAATGCAAAGAATAGATAAGAAAGTAATAAATGATGCTCAAACAAGATCTTTATACAATATGCCAGGATACCGGTAATAAAGTAGAGAAGAAACTTGTAATGGGTAGCAATACATGCAGTCCAGAATGGGCCAGAAAGTAGTGCATAATGCTCAGAATGGGCTATAAAGAAGCATTTTATATATTACAAATCTGGATTTTTCAAATGTATACTTTCAGTTCTAAATGGTAGATCTACCTAAAATCAACAAAAGAGATTTATTCAATCTCATCTGAATCAAGCACAAAAAAACACCACACCTTAGAAACATTTAGTTTTAGAACTTTGTAAATATACTACTAAGCTGAGCTTTCAAAATGAACTTCTAAAATGTCTTAACTGGAAATATGTATGTTGTTATATGAGCATACCTATGCCAACTCCATCATCCCAGAACAGACCTCCTACAGCTGAACCCTTGTCATCAGGTACCACCATCAGATGCATGCCATTTCTTCGGCTAATGGTGATAGAAGAGAATATACAGTAGCTGTACAAGTACTTGACAGATAATGAAATACTAAATAAAACTGTAACTGGGAATAAATAAATATCAGAAACTCAGAATCCTAATTAATGAGATATTAGAAAATACATTTTGTAATGTTAGGGAAACAAATATTATACATGTATATAGCCAGTGACTCTTGACCCTAAAGAAGTAAAGTTACCCCCTCCAGGTGACACTGGGACAAGAAGACAGCAAAAGCTGGTGCCCAGCAGAGTCACATTGGTGTGGTTATTACTGTGAATACACATTTACCTGTATACAGTGTTATTAGCGGGATCTTGTGTGGGCAGTATGTAACCTCCTCTCAGGAACAAGGGGATGAAATCTCTTGGAGCATTTACAGTAACTGTTGTATTCCTGGACATTTCCTTACCCTGAAACACATGTCAATAATACCATTATTTTACCCGCATGTATTTGTTAAAATTTGGTTATAGAAGCAAACCCTGAACTGAACTGAACCAACTGTCTAAGCTCTGTGCTTCTTAGTTTTGGAAACTGATTTGGTAAAATGAAATTTTACCCAAGCACTTTCAAACATTTCCCAAATTCAATACTTTTCACTCTATGCTGAAGTAAAATCACTTTTCGAAGTTACTACATCATTGTCAATATCACATACTCATGCAGCATTTAACTGCATCATAGCAACAATAGGACAGTGGATTATTAATGTATAGAAGTATATGTAAGGAATGTGTAACTACTTACAGTGTAGTAATTGAACCATCTTGCATCAGGCAGGTAGACATCTTTTTCAATATGTCCCTAAAAGATAAATAAAAATTGGTTATTAACATAGGTTTTATGAAATATCCATAATGTTTACTATGAAATATTGAGAGTTAATTTATAATAAAAATGTAACTTTTTACATTCTTTATCTTGATTACTTATTTAAAAGGCATTTACAATGTAATCTCATTGGAGGAAATTAACAAATGACAGGTTTTCGCTAACCTCTTCTAAAACAGGAGCAATAAGTAGAGCACTTCCCCACATAAACTGTGTGTCAACCTCCCATGTTCTTTTGTCCATAGGAAACCTGAAAAAAATACTTTAAATGTACATTTTGCAACACATAAAATGTCCCAAGGAACTTTCAGTTTATAATTCTTAATATAAGGACAAATTTATACCTAGATCAGCTTCACTTATCTCAGGAACTGACTGATGAACAGTATTGTGTGAACAACTGAGAGTTATAGAGGGCTAATACCTGATCCAAGAATTTATCCCATCATACATTACATCTAATATCTATACTGACACATGTTAATACAATCTAAAAAGAATTGTTATTCCAGCAAAACCTGATAATATAAGGTGGGTTTTTAAAGAAATTCACAGCCTTTGCATCAGAAGTAAGGATATATGCCAATATATAATTCTGTTACATCATGTATTTTGCTTTTATTAATATACTCACTGCAGTAAAATGTATACACTAAAAACTTCTAAAGTAACCTTTCTTCACTTACTCATGCATCATTGACCTAACAACAGTTCCTCCCATAGTATGAACTCTGTAAAACTGTGTGTACAAATATGGTAGAAGACTGTATCTTGTTTCCATGGCAATACGTGAGGAGTAGGCAACATGTTTCCCAAATAAAGCAGGGTCTTGTTCCTGTATATGTGGATAATTCAAAAGTACATGTGAATCATTTTGTTAAAGTTATTTATTATTCCAATTTAATTCAAGCTTCGATTTTAACATACAGCATTGTGCTAATTTCATACTAACTTTTTGAATTGTTACAAACTGTAACAAGAGCACCTCAATCAATTGCAGATGCTCATCTGATTTATTCTTTGTCTCTTGAATGCAAAGAAAGAGTTATCTAACTTGCACTACATAATCAAGTGATGATAGTTAATAAGTGTTACAAGTTTCAAAGCAATAGCCTTGTTAGTTCAAGAGAAAAGTGGACCTAAACACAAAACTATAACACAGAAATCTATTTTCTAAGTACAAAAAGGACCATAATTCATACAAAATGCAAGGTAGAGTTAATTAACTTAAACAACATTATCAGTTTATAATGGTTTAGTAGGTGTTTTAGATTTCAAAGCAACAGTTTTGGTACTTTAGGAGAAAAGTGAACCTAAACTCCAAACTTTACCAAGAAGCAATGCTGATGCCTACACCAACACTGACATTGACAATGATGGGGGAAAGACAACAGCTCATTTTTTTTTAAATCAGATAAACGAAAAACTGTGATCACTGATCAACATTTTTGACTACATCCATCAGTTTTGATATTGTGTCTCACCTTCATGCCTTTACCATTGTGGTTTCTGCTGAAAGTGTAAAAGGCGCCGAGCTGCATCCATCTCTGACACATCTCAACAGAAGGTTCCGAAAAGAAACCACATATATCTGCACCAACCTATATATAAACAACCATGCTATAATCTACATACAATTCAGACCTTTATTACAAAAAATTTGCTTTTGCATGAAATAAATAAATTATTGCTTTATACCACTGTTGACTTGTCTTTTCAGAGAATTTATTAAGATATACATTTTTGTTGTATGAAGAAATTATGTGAAGCATCCATTACTCAGACATCACTATCAACAACTTCAAGACTACAAGTATATGATTTACTAAGTGTTTAAGAATGTGCAAGTGACGTATAAGTGACCTACGACAAATTAAAAATACAACTGTTATGTGATCACTAACATGTACTCCCCGACATTTCCTCACAAGTACAGTACCATGCTCTGGAGATGTTCCCTTCAGCTACTTTGCATTTTTTAACATTTTAGTATTTTAGGCTACCAAGCTTTCCTGAAAGATACCATCTGTGGAGTCAAAAAATGTAAAATGGTAGAAATGATTTTTAGGTTCAAAGAAATCTTTTAGTTGTACTTACATAAGGGAATCCAAACAGGTTGAATTCAATTATTCCTGGAAATAAAAGAATAAAACCAAATCAAAGTTTCCTGTATATTAGATAAAACAAGTTTTTTTAAATTTGAACTTCTGAAAATCAAGAAGAAGGGGTTCTCCTAATGTTAACCAACATTACAATGTGTTCAGTTTATGTACATCAATTTAACATAAAATTGGCTTATTACTGCTACGTCTCTTCGCAATATGCATTTTAAAAACAGCTAATGTTTAATAACCTGAGGATAGAATGCACAATAATTCCACATAAATACCCCAGTGGAACTCTAAAAGAGCAGTGGATTTACTCTGATGTGCTAAAAAAACTGTTAAGTCACAGTCACTTGTGAATAAACACTGTCCCTGATTTTACACATCTTTAAACATATTGAAATTCTTACTTCATAAAGCATTGAAACACTATACACTAAGTATAATACATCTGGAATCTTACAGGAACCTCTTACCTATGATAGAGTCATGTAGATTTCTCCAGAAGCTGTCATTATCACCGAGCCAATGTGATCCATGCTTACCAGCAGAAGGGAAAGTTGACCTTGAGATCACAACACCACGTTCACCAGTTGCATTCCGTAAACCTCTGCAAGTATGCAAAAATGAATGACCAGTTTGCATACACAACTTTACACTATTATCCAACAATAATCCAAAACTGGTAATAAAAAAACTATGAAAACAACCCTGTCTGGTGTTTTGTAAACAGGAAATATTTCTTATACAATTCAGACGAAAACTGAGACAAAATAATAACTTCCAGTCCCTTATGGTCAGTGTTGGCTCTTTGACACTGTCGACCTACTTACAGCAGAGTTGGTTCCATCTCACTCCATCCATACAGGCTATGCACATCATAGTGTTTGTACTGGCCATCACCTTGGAGACCAACCATACACAATGTCTTCTCTGACAAGTACTCTCCTAGAACTGCTCCTGGAGTAGAAATATGATTTCACTATGTACAACAAACAATGCTCAATAACTAGAAGTTATTCAAAAATACCTATGGCAACAGAACAAGGTTACTGTATACAGGAATCGATTGCCTTAAAGTGGAATTATGCACATTTTTTAAAGCAAGAATCCAGCTGAAATAGGTGTGTGTACAAAAGGGTAGAGGAAATAATAGCTTTTAACCTAATACACCAAACTCTTCCCGCTACTAGTATGAAATAATAACTTTCTAAATATTGATTTTCTTATTTGACTGGGAGAGTCTTTTTAGAAAAAAAACTGCATGCAGGAGTTGCTTCCCTTCCACTGCCGAAATCTTTACCAAACAACAACACAATCAACTATCTTTTTATCAGTCCGATTGTTTTATTCCTAAAGCACCAACTTCAAATACTAATGCAACATTATAATTACATGTAATTTTACACATTTCAATGCACAGCAACCAAAAATTGCTTTTATAAATGTCACCAAAAATACACTATGTGAAGTAAGATGCACATAATGTCACTTGAAGCATCATATATAAACAAATAACAGTTTCCATGAAAAACACTACGATGTGGTATTTAAAAAAATAAATAGACCTATCACTAAATGTGATTAATACCCCCGAAAGACTGCTTTATAAACTGATGAAGTTCGTAGTAACAGAATACTGTGCATAAAAAAATAAAATAGAGATATTGTTCTTGGCAATAACTCTATAATTACTCAAGATAGAGTTATGGTTCTTGTACACTGCACTTCCTCTCATTGTTCTTGTACATTGTATGAAGTTGTATCGAATTCCAACCACTAGTTTGCAAATTATGCTCCGGACAAGGAAAAGTAACAACGGGCAATAATTCTGTGATTAGTCAAGATAGAGTTATGGTTCCTGTGCACTGCACTTCCTCTCAATGTACTTGACCATTGTATGAAGTTGTAATGAATTCCAACTTGTAGTTTTCAAGTTATGCTCTGGACAAGGAAAATGAAACAGACCGCCTGACTGACCGCCTGACCAACCGACCAACCACTCGGTGACTCCTATATTTCATTTTAAGGGTATAATTATTTCCTTTCATTCTTTGACATAGGATTTATAAGATCAATTAAAGGATGGGTCATTTGAAACACGCAAGGAATTCATGTAACTTAAAGACTATTATGAGACATTATAAAGTTAAAGCCTTAGCAAAAAAACATGTTAAAACTGTGGACTCTGACTGTATTGAGAAAATGTTTGGTTTGACATATGTCAGTATGCTACAAATATTTTATCCATTTCCACCTGCAATTTATGATGTAACCCTAGGTTCACTATAGGTTTCTCTGTATAGTGATATGGTTAATGCTCTTATAATGGCTATATATTTTACGTAAAAGGGGCTTAGGGAGCATCTTTACTGCAGAGGGGTTTCGGTAGTGGCTTAGAAGACCCTTATTTTGTTTGAGTGGTGTGTGTTGTTTGAGTGGTGAATGTTGTTTGAGTGGTGGATGTTTTTTGAGTGGTGGATGTTGTTTGTGTGGTGAATGCTGTTTGAGTGGTGGATGTCGTAAAAAATATTGTCAAGGGTACATCTGAGAATCAAGCAGGGTTTTTCTATCTCTGACCAATTATGAGACCCTATATGTTGGTCTCTACATCTGTCAGCTCATTCATGTCTTACAAAGATACTAACAACAAGTATAAGTTTATATCATGTGAGAATCATACTTACTTGGTTTGTATGGGGGTATGTCAAGAGTGTTATTGTCTAATAAACATTTCAGTGTCCAGTAAGGTGTGTCCTTCTCCGGCCAGTTCCAGGGACGTACTCCATTGGTATCAAAGTTTGCTGGCTCATTCATATCCTTTTAAAAGTGAATGCATGGTGATTTCAATCATTCAAGCACCAGTATTTCTATGTTAGTCTTTTATTCAAATTGTGTCTTAGAAATAGGAAAGAATAAACAAAAGAAATAGATCTGCTTCACTAGGCAATGCTATTGAAATTTAAAAACTAATGAAAACAAGAGGGCCAAGATGGCCCTATATCGCTCATCTTGGTACAAGTCTACTTGCCTGGTGGAAAATCACTAGATAATGTTATATACCAAATAAGTTTTCCTATATACGCCTTTGTAAAACAAATGATCCCCCCCCCCGGGCAAGGTCAATTTTGACCCCAGGGGCATAATTTGAACAAACTTTGAAGAGGTCTACTAGGAAATGCTACATGCCAAATATCTAAGCTCTAGGCCTTGTGGTTTCAGAGAAAAAGATTTTTAAAGTTTTTGCTATAAGCCTATGTAAAACTAAGTGACCCCCGGTGCGAGGTCAATTTTGACTTTTTTTACTTCAAGGAATAACAAGTCTATCTTATGATCAGCATTATCTGAACCTAATATTATTAGTTTGCTATCAACAACAATTTCAGAATTAATGAGACGTAGATTATCTTCTATACATTTCAAAAGTGGTTTGATTTTACAACATTCCCAAAATATATGCTCTATTGTTTCAATACTGCCTTTACAAAAAGTACAAAGATCATTTTTGCTTATTTTCATTTTGAATAGTAATGAGTTTGTTGCTAGAACTCTATGGACAATTCTGGTTTGAAACCACTGTATATATGAATCTTTAGTACATTTAAAAACATAACTGTACATCGATTTCCAATTTATAGTGGTATTATCGAAATATGTATTCCATTTTTCTTGGCTTGTTGGAATATCATCATTCTTTATAAACAAGCAGTAGATATATTTGTTTACATCATCTCTTATTAAAAAAGGTTCTATATAACAATTAACGTATGGATACTGTAATGAAAAAAAGAGGTCACTTTCCAAGGAAATGCTATGTTTACGTAGAAAAATCTTTATACCTCTGGTTAAAGCATGGTACTGAAGAAAATTCACCTTGGTTCCTGTGATATTTTCTAAATACTGAATGGTAAAAAAATTACCATTTTGATCAATTATGTCTTTTACAAATCTTATTCCTCTGTTATATAAGTTTGGCATGTAATTTGATACATTGCTAAGTGAAAAATTATTATTATAAAATAAAGGCATGTTCATTATCTTGTCTTTGTTATCAATAGAGCATTTATCAACATAAAGACTATATGATTTAAGGACATCTAGCCAAAAATCATTTTTTATTTTCTTAATAATGATGTCAGTAAATATCTTTCCAGTATTAATGACCTTGTCAATATCAAACAAGGACTGCAGTAATCTATAGCATTTACCATCGTTGTTCCTTATGTAATATTGAAGCCATTTTATTTTAAGACTCTGCACATAACTCGGTAAATCTATCATTTTTAGCCCACCTTCAGTAAAGTCTTTAATAAGAACTGAGCTTTTTATTTTACTGGGTCCATCCCATACAAAGTTATAAAACAAACTGCTTAAATTTTTTAAAATAATTCTGTTAGGGGAAGGTAAGCTTATAAATAAATGAGTAAATAATGGCAGCAATAAGGACTTAATAACTGTTATCTTTCCAATTGGAGTTAACTTCCTTCTTTTCCAAAAAGTGATATATCTTTTAACTTTTGAAAGTTTATCATCAAAATTCATCGAAATCATTTTATTTAAATCTACATCAAAATGCAAACCTAACAATTTAAATGTTGTTTCTCCCCAAGAAAGTTTCCACTTGGTTTTAATAGATCTTGTACTATACTTTAGAGAGCCTATCCATACAACTTTTGTTTTATCAAAATTAATTTTTAACCCAGAATAAAGAGAAAAATCATACAACATTTCTAACACAGTATTAACAGATTCATCACTACCATCTAACAATAATGTGGTGTCATCAGCAAATTGTGAAATTTTATATTCTTCACCATCAATTTCAATTCCTTTGATATTTTTACAATTCCTTATTTTGATAGCAAGAACTTCGGCACACAGAATGAAAATATAAGGTGAAATTGGATCGCCCTGTCTACAGCCTCTATTTAGTTTAAAGTACTTTGAGAAAAATCCATTTAATTGAACGCAAGTTTCTGAGTCATACAAAAATAAGTGAATCCATTTCTGAAACATTGGCCCAAAGTTAAAGAAAGCCAATGTTTTCTCAATGAATCGAAAGGAGAGAGTGTCAAAAGCTTTTTCAAAGTCAATTGTCATTATCAATCCAGGAATATTATTATCTTCAGTAACTTTCATGATATCATACACTAGTCTTGTATTTTCTCCAATAAATCTGCCTTTGATGAATCCAGTTTGATCTTTAGATATCAAACTATTTAGTACTGTTTTTAACCTAGATGCAATACTTCCTGAAGCCAATTTATAAACAGTGTTGAGCAAAGTTATTGGTCTCCAATTTTTCAATAAGTGTTTTGGTTTGTTTTCTTTTGGAATACAAGTGATTGTACCAAGTTTTATATTTTTTGAAAAAGAATTATTTATAAAAGCATAGTTTATAGATCGTACAACAAATTTTCCAATATTTTTCCAGAAAACTTTAAAAAAATTTGTACTATAACCATCACACCCAGGACTTTTATCATTTTTCATATTTTTAAGGGTTGTAGAAATTTCATCATAACTGAGCAAACCTTCTAAGGCAATTGCTTGATTGTCTGATAATTTATTTACATGTATGTCCATAAATTCTGTTTCTAAATTGCACTCTGATAAATCATTTTTTTTGTATAGTTGTTCATAATAGTGCAGTGTTTCATTTAATATTTCATCCTGATCAAAGATCATAGTGCCATCTGGTTTTTCAAGGAATGGAATTGATTTGTTGGAATAATTATTTTTTTCTAAATTACAAAAGTATTTTGAAGTTTTTTCACCGCGCTCTATCCATTGTGCTCTTGATCTTATCATAGCTCCTCTACATTTAATATTTCTTAATTCAAACAATTCATTTTGTAAAAATGTTAATCTCTCTTTTTTGTCCTCACTAAAATTCTGTTCTACTTTATAAATTTCATCTAGTAATTTCTTTTCATAATTGTTTCTTTGTTTAACTTTATAGCTAGCATACGATATAGTTGCCCCCTAACTTCCATTAGTAATGTTTCTAAAAATAACTCATCATTTATTACAAATTGTATATCATTATCATCTATATCTAAAACATTATCTAACCTATATATAGGAATACAATATTGCAATTTTATTTCATCTATTTTTTTATTTATAGAATTAATGTAATCTATATCATTTAGAAGAGAGTTATTAATTTTCCAAAAACCTTTCCCATGAGAAAAGGACGTAAAACATAAATCTATAAATACCATTGAATGATCGGACCTATAACTCACATCAATATCAGATTTTCTTACACATGACAATAAATTATTTGTACTCAAGAAAAAATCTAGCCTGGCTTGTTGAATTGGATTAACTCGTCTCCAAGTAAATTTGTAGGAATCTGGATAAAATTCTCTAAATATGTCAACCAGATTTCTTTCATAAATAAAGTTTAACAAAGTTTCTCTGGCTTTGAAATTGTTTCTTAAAGATCTATAGTTATTATAATCTAAGTCAGGGTTAAGTACAAGGTTATAGTCACCACAGATTATGTAGGAATCCAACGATTCTAATGTATCTAGAGTACTAAAAATGTTCTTAAAGAACTCAGGACAATCTGTGTTTGAAGCGTAAATATTCACTAAACCAAATCTATTTTCATCATACAAGATATCTAATATAATATAATTACCAGAAAGATCCTTCTTAACATTTGTCACTTTAATATCTAACCCTTTCTTAACTAGAATCGCTACACCCCTGGCATTTGATTTACCATGGCTGAAAAAACAATCACCATTCCATTCTGAATAAATACTGTTTTCTTTTTCTTTCACAAAATGAGTTTCCTGTAAGCAAAGGATATCTACTTTTTTCTCTTTAAAAAGATTTAACACATCAAATCTTTTCTTATCATCATTTAAACCTCGACAATTGTAAGAATATATTTTGAGACTACACATTGATATATAATAGAACAAATAATGCATCGCTGAATGTATCATCCCAGTGTAGCTGATAACAACAAACAACTTCAAAACTTACAAAAGAAAGTGTACTATGCATATATAAAAACAGAAAAAAGTATGTGTAAAAAGGCACAATTCAACATCTGAAGGATATTGACTAAACATGTATCTCACAAATCTCACTTTAATAAATGTCAAATGATATCAATTGACTACTTTTAACATTCTAATAAAAACTGTGAAAACCAATTTATGGAAAACCATTTCCAAAAATAGATAAAGCATGACTGTTACTAAATATAAATGAAAACCACTTTTAATACAAATCAATTAGCACCCTAAGGCCAGGAGATGTTGCATAGTGTTTTATGTACTGATTTAAAAGATATCTCAACATAAAAATAACCCATTCTTAGCATATACTTTTATGTATGAGTACTAGTAGTTAGGTAACATTATGGTAAAAACCCTGATGGGTTATGGTAATCAATGTAAATATCAGTGCATTTTATGGGATGATTTTTGGCATTGTTACCAGTAGTGTGAAACATTTCAATACAACTATATAAGGACTTTTTGTGTTTAAAGATAAAGATGTGTATTTATAACCTTGTCTGAAGTGTCAAAATTTCTACAGTAATAGTATATCAATGTCTTCTATTTCCTAAACTGAGCACCTCTATCTCTGTATGATTTTATAATGTTTTCAATGTTATCGTACACATCAAACCTCAATCTTTCGTTCCTCTGTGTAAGTCCATAAACGGCACCATTAAAGTACCAGGCACTTTGTATGTCTGTATGACGTTGCAAGCGACTAATGAGGCCTGTATTGAGGGTTGTCACATCATCCACTAGCTTGTGGCCTGCTAACCTCATTTCCTTGCGTTTTCTCATTACACGCGATTTCACACTATTGTTCATAGTTTTTAATAGCACTGGCTTAATACCCCCACGTCTAGATGGAATGCGATGGATGGCAACAATTTCTTGTCTGGCTATTTCAACTCCCTGGCCCTTTAAAATGTCACACACCGTCTCTGTCAATCCCTCCAATGACTCGCCGGTCTCTTCTGGTACATCCATAATTTTGACATTATTTTTACGGGAATATTGTTCATTATAGTTTGAGCGCTTGGCAGCTTCTGTACTTCTGTTGTCTATATCATTATTTCTAGCATTTAATTGATCAATCTTTTTTTCTAGTTCTTTGTATGTGGATGTCAGTTTATCAGACAGCTGTTTGTTTTCAAAGGAGAGTGATTCTACTTTTTCATTCAACTCTTTTGTTTGTTCTTTGATATTTCTTTGCATTTCTTTCATCATTTTCTCTTCAAGGCCAAGTATTATCTTTTCTATAGTCTTTGTTATCATTTGCTCAACCTCATCTGCCTTCAGCATCTTTTGAACTCCATCCTTTAACATACCTAGATCTTCTGTGATCCCATCAAGTTGAGACTGTATCATAGACATATCTACTACACTATCATTACTAACATCTGAGTGAGTTCTTTTTGTTTTACTTGGTGGTTCGTCTGCTTTAGTTTTGACTTTGGTTTTGTTTTGTTGTGAACTTTGTCCTTGACCTCTACCAGCCATGATCAATTAATAATTCAACTGAAGTAAAGCTGAATATTCAAAATGACTATGTACCCACAGGCTATGAAATATCTTTTTGTGAACAATGTACTATATACAGATACTTGTGGTCCCAGCAGTTAATCCTTTTATACTGTAGTCACTAATCCAAGTCTATTGAATTGCCCTTTCAAATTATCTCTATACAGGTGAATTGTATATATGTCCAACTAGCTATATCCAGGTAGATCCAGGTGAAAACAATGAGAAGACAAAGAAATTTTCTTTTCTGCCTAATAAGTCTCCAAATACAACTTTTTTCCAGAAATGAAAATGATAGTCCAATAGAACACCACTAGATGTATCCTTTGATATAAAAAGATTCACTATTCCATCACTATTTCATGTGAAATTTGCAAAAAACTGAAGAGCAACTTTTACCCTAACATTTCAACTCAATACCCTGAGGCAAAAACTATGTAAAACTAAGTGACCCCCTGTGCGGGGTCAATTTTGATCCAAGGGTCATAATTTGAACAATATTGGTAGAAGTCCACTAGCCAATGCTACCTGCCAAATATCTAAGCTCTAAGCCTTGTGGTTTCAGAGAAGAAGATTTTTAAAGTTTTTCCTACATAAGACTATGTAAAACTAAGTGACCCCCCGTGCGGGGTCAATTTTGATCCGGGGCTCATAATTTGAACAATCTTCGTAGAGGTCCACTAGCCAATGCTACATGCCAAATAACTAAGCTCTAGGCCTTGTGGTTTCAGAGAAGAAGATTTTTAAAGTTTTTCCTATATATTCCTATGCAAAACTAAGTGACCATCCCCGCGGGGTCAATTTTGACCCCGGGGGTCATAATCTCAACAATCTTGGTAGAGGTCCACTAGCCAATGCTACATGCCAAATATCTAAGCTCTAGGCAATGTGCTTTCAGAGAAGAAGATTTTTAAAATGTTTTCCTATATATTCCTATGCAAAACTAAGTGACCACCACGTGGGGTCAATTTTGACCCGGGGGTCATAATTTGAACAATCTTGGTAGAGGTCAACTAGACAATGCTACATGCCAAATATCTTAGCTCTAGGCCTTGTGGTTTCAGAGAAGAAGATTTTTAAAGTTTTTGCTATATAAGCCTATGTAAAACTAAGTGACCCCCGGTGCGAGGTCAATTTTGACCCGTGGGTCATAATTTGAACAATCTTGGTAGAGGTCCACTAGCCAATGCTACATGCCAAATATCTAAGCTCTAGGCCTTGTGGTTTCAAAGAAGAAGATTTTAAAGTTTTTGCTATATAAGCCTATGTAAAACTAAGTGACCCCCAGTGCAGGGTCAATTTTGATCCAAGGGTCATAATTTGAACAATATTGGTAGAAGTCCACTAGCCAATGCTACCTGCCAAATATCTAAGCTCTAAGCCTTGTGGTTTCAGAGAAGAAGATTTTTAAAGTTTTTCCTACATAAGCCTATGTAAAACTAAGTGACCCCCCGTGCGGGGTCAATTTTGATCCGGGGCTCATAATTTGAACAATCTTCGTAGAGGTCCACTAGCAAATGCTACATGCCAAATAACTAAGCTCTAGGCCTTGTGGTTTCAGAGAAGAAGATTTTTAAAGTTTTTCCTATATATTCCTATGCAAAACTAAGTGACCATCCCCGCGGGGTCAATTTTGACCCCGGGGGTCATAATCTCAACAATCTTGGTAGAGGTCCACTAGCCAATGCTACATGCCAAATATCTAAGCTCTAGGCAATGTGCTTTCAGAGAAGAAGATTTTTAAAATGTTTTCCTATATATTCCTATGCAAAACTAAGTGACCACCACGTGGGGTCAATTTTGACCCGGGGGTCATAATTTGAACAATCTTGGTAGAGGTCCACTAGACAATGCTACATGCCAAATATCTTAGCTCTAGGCCTTGTGGTTTCAGAGAAGAAGATTTTAAAGTTTTTGCTATATAAGCCTATGTAAAACTAAGTGACCCCCAGTGCAGGGTCAATTTTGATCCAAGGGTCATAATTTGAACAATATTGGTAGAAGTCCACTAGCCAATGCTACATGCCAAATATCTAAGCTCTAAGCCTTGTGGTTTCAGAGAAGAAGATTTTTAAAGTTTTTCCTACATAAGCCTATGTAAAACTAAGTGACCCCCGGTGCGAGGTCAATTTTGACCCGTGGGTCATAATTTGAACAATCTTGGTAGAGGTCCACTAGCCAATGCTACATGCCAAATATCTAAGCTCTAGGCCTTGTGGTTTCAAAGAAGAAGATTTTTAAAGTTTTTCCTATATATTCCTATGCAAAACTAAGTGACCATCCCCGCGGGGTCAATTTTGACCCGGGGGTCATAATCTGAACAATCTTGGTAGAGGTCCACTAGCCAATGCTACATGCCAAATATCTAAGCTCTAGGCAATGTGCTTTCAGAGAAGAAGATTTTTAAAATGTTTTCCTATATATTCCTATGCAAAACTAAGTGACCACCACGTGGGGTCAATTTTGACCCGGGGGTCATAATTTGAACAATCTTGGTAGAGGTCAACTAGACAATGCTACATGCCAAATATCTTAGCTCTAGGCCTTGTGGTTTCAGAGAAGAAGATTTTTAAAGTTTTTGCTATATAAGCCTATGTAAAACTAAGTGACCCCCGGTGCGAGGTCAATTTTGACCCGTGGGTCATAATTTGAACAATCTTGGTAGAGGTCCACTAGCCAATGCTACATGCCAAATATCTAAGCTCTAGGCCTTGTGGTTTCAAAGAAGAAGATTTTAAAGTTTTTGCTATATAAGCCTATGTAAAACTAAGTGACCCCCAGTGCAGGGTCAATTTTGATCCAAGGGTCATAATTTGAACAATATTGGTAGAAGTCCACTAGCCAATGCTACCTGCCAAATATCTAAGCTCTAAGCCTTGTGGTTTCAGAGAAGAAGATTTTTAAAGTTTTTCCTACATAAGCCTATGTAAAACTAAGTGACCCCCCGTGCGGGGTCAATTTTGATCCGGGGCTCATAACTTGAACAATCTTCGTAGAGGTCCACTAGCCAATGCTACATGCCAAATAACTAAGCTCTAGGCCTTGTGGTTTCAGAGAAGAAGATTTTTAAAGTTTTTCCTATATATTCCTATGCAAAACTAAGTGACCATCCCCGCGGGGTCAATTTTGACCCGGGGGTCATAATCTGAACAATCTTGGTAGAGGTCCACTAGCCAATGCTACATGCCAAATATCTAAGCTCTAGGCAATGTGCTTTCAGAGAAGAAGATTTTTAAAATGTTTTCCTATATATTCCTATGCAAAACTAAGTGACCACCACGTGGGGTCAATTTTGACCCGGGGGTCATAATTTGAACAATCTTGGTAGAGGTCCACTAGACAATGCTACATGCCAAATATCTTAGCTCTAGGCCTTGTGGTTTCAGAGAAGAAGATTTTTAAAGTTTTTCCTATTTGTTGCCATAGCAACCAGAGTTCTGCATGGAATGGAATTCTTTGAACAATTTTGGTAGAGCTTCATGCAAGGAACATCCCTGCATAGTTTAATCAACATTGGCCTAGAGGTTTCAGAGGAGATGTCATTTGAATCAAAATGTTGACGGACGACGGACGACGGACAATCATCGATCAGAAAAGCTCACCCTGGCGTAGCCAGGTGAGCTAATAAAAAGAAAGTCAAACATAAAAGTTCAAAGAAACATGATACATTTTTCATGATGAAACAGTGACAGACATGAAGCAAAGTTATAATGATTATTACAATAACTTATGTCTTATAGATGTGCCCTGACATTTGCTGACCAACTGTGTATGTGCCCGCACCCCCCACCCAGAGAAATCCACGCCTGAACCTTTCTTTCTTATAATCTCCACTTGTATTAATAATGATAAAATGGCAGACATTACAATTGGTAGTTAAATTTCAAAATTAAGTAGTAAAGCTACAACATTTTCACTTACAATCCACAGTCCATCAAAAGCTATTGTGTCATGGAAGCGAGTGATTGTTTTACTCCACCATTCCCAAGTCCTGTTATTTAGAAAGTCTGGGAATGCAACTTTACCTTTTGGCCATACCTGTACATATAAAGAAGCTGTAGAATTCAAACTTGTATTTGTGTTTCATCTTTCCTTTTTTATATGAAACATTTCTTTTAAAACTTTAATTATAACTACATGTATAAAGTTCAAAGTTAATTAATTATATAATGTTTTTGTTTAGAATATCTAAGAGTATAATAAACTGACATATCCAAGCATGATTTCAGAGTCTGTGATGTCGTCTGGTCTGGCATCCATTGGTCCTGTGTTGTTAGGCCACTTGACAAAGACATCCTCTGTCACACCTGTGTTGTAAGGCCAGTAGTCTGTCTCATTGGATATAATACCTGGATCCTAAGAATAGTAACACATACTCAATAAATGTCAGTGAAATCATGCAAGACAAAATTGTTCCAGGAATAGCCTCGCTCTTCTGACCACCATCTATTCTAACATTTCTCTGTGAGCAAACAGTTCACAAGTGTTGTGGTATCAACCTTCAGGTTTAGGATTGCTCCTTGCTATAGCAGTCATAACTTCATATCTACAGACAACATCAAGTCTTTCTTTTTTCATTAAGTGGACAAAGGGATGACTTACTAAACTTGAACTTCTCTTTAAATCTGACTTACCATAAATTGGGATAATGTAAAAGTCTGGGAAAGTAAACAGTCACTGTGGTGAAAATATTTAAAATGGCATGAAAATCAAGTTTTAACAGAACATGGTAAAATGTATAGTATTCTGTGAAGCATACCAGAATGATTATAACATGCATTCCTCCTTCTTGCAATTCTTTAACATATTCTGGTAGACCAGCAAAGTTCACTTTATCATACGTGAAGTCCTTTCTCTCATCCATGTGGTCTATAT
Organism: Saxidomus purpurata; assembly: GCA_022818135.1. Classification (NCBI taxonomy): domain Eukaryota; kingdom Metazoa; phylum Mollusca; class Bivalvia; order Venerida; family Veneridae; genus Saxidomus; species Saxidomus purpurata. The sequence goes on along the minus strand of JAFMSR010000005.1, from coordinate 51,484,107 downwards.
CAGCATACTGAATGTCCTACAAATAAAGCATGCAGAAATATTTACATCTCACCCTGCACTATGGTAAATTTCTTAAATACAATAGTCCATTTTTAAATTCGGACAGTACATATTTGTATGGTTCTTTCTGAAAAATTACACAATGAATATTAAACAGTGCAGATCATGATCAGACTGCGCAGATAAAGCAAGCAGATCATTGTCTACTGTAACACTAGTTTGAAATGCTAAGTTACTTGCTACCAGCAAGGTAAGAGTCAAATTGAGCATAACAGTTCACAAAACAGATAAGTCTAAAACATTCCTAGCAATGGTATAATTAAGATAAGAAATTTTTTGATATCCCTCTGGTATTGCCTCATATTTCAACCTTCATCATTGCAAGAGAGTCAGCCACTTCAGTTTGCATGCATGCTACAAAAGTATGTCAATACAGTATATATAAAAACTACAGTTGCTTCTAAGGATTTGTATCTGAATGGGCCAAATTTGTTTCATGAAAGAAAAGAAACCGGAAAGATTTACATGTTCCGACAAACAAAGGTGTAAGTAAGAATTGGCTGTACTCACATGAGGTATACCAGCTGCCCTTGTTCTGTCTACAGCAGCCTTCAAGTTTTCTATACTGTCATAACCCCACCTACATAGCTGGAAGCCAAGAGACCAGTAAGGTATCATCACTGGCTGACCAATCACCTGAAATATATGACATGTAGACTGCCTGCTGAATCAGCTACTAGAATGTTGTACTCATTATAATACACTTATCACCTTCATGGTATGTCAACAGAACACACACCTCGCCTTGCCAAGACACACTAGTCATCTGAACATGCTTCTTACCAAACATACAAGACTAGTCACCTGAGTAACAATATTACCAGATCTTAACATACAAGCAACATGTACATGTGTAACATCTGAACACACAGGGTATCACCTGAACACACATCATATCACCTGAACACACAGGATATCACCTGAACACACAGGTTATCACCTGAACACACAGGTGAGCACGCAGGATAGAGAATCGAACCGGGGACCTCCCGACTGGTAGTCCAGAGCGTTAACCACTCGGCCACCGCACCACATACTCACCACAGTAAACTTACAGTCATGGCCCTTTTAAAAGTTCTTTCTTAGCAAACACTTTAAGTTTTATTTAAATAATTCTGTGATAAGTAATATATTTTTAATAAGAAAAAATGCCTCTGCCACATGTGACTGACCTGTAAAATAAAATGAAGATTATTGATACTCCTAAGTAGTATTTTAAGGTTCCTGTCATATTTACGGCATATTCACATGTATGTTGTGCCTAATTGCACATTGCATAGTAGAGGTCAAACATGTAAATCACATTTTTAACTACATGTACACTGATGTAAACACCAATGATTGAAACTACATGTACATTAATATTACCCCATGATATTGCTGTATGACTTCCTCTGGACTCTGTCCCAGAAAGATGTAGAAATCGAGTATGCCACCAATAGTTCTGTAGGTTACCCTGGGTAATGGCTCTAATAACACCTCTGTGAAGTAAAGGTACTGGTATATAGACTTAAAATATACTATAAGTTAAGCCTAACACACATGGGTGCAATCAACTGCAAAAGGAAATAATGTTGAATGGTAACAAGAAATTAAAAAAAAATTCTAACAACTTATAATAAATTAATTGGTGTTTAGTAAACACCTGTTTGCAGAAACATTTATGAAATACATGTATAAAGTACACATAAGATAATAAAATCCTCTCTACATCAAAAGCAATGGTATTGAGCACATATAGATAATGCCGGTTTTAATGAAATGTCAGAGAATGAGCTGTCAAATGGAAGTTTTTTTACTTTTCAAGTGAAACAGGTGGACCTGACTTTCCAATAATATCCAAGTTGAAGGTGGTCATGACTTACCCATAGCATTAGTGTTAAGAAAAAGAACAGCATGTGCATTGCCTTTATCATCTTCCAGGTTCATGTAGAATGGATGTGCTCCATATAAGTTTGTGTAATCCTAAAATGGTGAAGCATAAACATAGCTGATCGAAATTATAATGGAAAGTAACAGCTCAATTAACACATACACTGACAATTCTCACAAAATCTGGCAATATTAACAGTGACTCTGCAAGTGCTTTATCTAACAAGAAGCTATACTTAAGCCTTTTACAGAACAGTGTCACCAAACCTGTACAAAGACCAGAAGCTGTGTCAAAGTTCAAAGCTGGTGTCATAATTATGGCATGGATTAAATGGTGTTTCATCCAAGATGGAAGAAATATACTTGTTAAGTGCTTCTCTCATGTTAGCAATGTATTTTACTGGGTTAAATTTTCTGTGTAAATATAATAATACTGGAACATGATAGGTGCAGAGCTACAAAAATCTCAGAATATGTCAAAACATTTTGTATTTCTTCACAATTTCAGACACATTTATTAATAAATCAAATATGTTGTACAATGTATCGAGCTTCTTTTACTTACATCAGAGTTGACTGCAGCATCCCTTGTGAAGATTGGCCAAGTTCTGTAATCCATGTTATGCTTCAAGTGGAAATGTCTGTGTTCTCCAAGACCATAGAAATTCTTTGAGGGAAGTTTTGTGGAAATCTGCAGATACTGGTCTGAGAATATAATAGGTCCAACTGACGTGTCCCAACTGAAACAAAGACTGTATGTTGTAGAATATGACCCTATCATTGTTGAATATTACTTTATCCTTCTAGCACAGTAACCATTGTCCCAGTCAATTTCTACAACAGATTTGTATTCACTGTTTGACAGGTTCTTTAGTATTAACCAACCATTTAACAGATTATTAGTTTCTTTCATGAGCACGAGGTTCAGATCGAAATATTCGTCACTGAGGGTAACTGTTTTGGCGGGAACGAGGCTCTGCCGAATTCCTGCGAAACAGTTAGCCTACCCCAAGTGACGGATATTTCCATCTGAACCAAGTATCTCATGGCAGAAACTTTTTCTTGCATACCGTCTTGCACTTTGAAAAAGATATTTAAATACATATACATATTATGCTGTGTTTGGGAAAGTGACGTCACATTGTTTGTAACATTACGTTACAAGTAATTCACGTAAGTTATCTTACATCTGGAGATTTTCCAGCACTGGTAAGAACTGCAGATATCCCCATCTGGTATGCAAGAAAGTGTAGACTATAATCAGGGATTTCAGGGAAATAAAATACAGGATCATCACAGCCTATATTATGCCAGAAAAATAAGAATCCTTGCTGGCTTGGACAAGGAGTGTATGTTGTTAAACAATAATAGATGGGGGGGAAAACTTCTTCATATCTAAATTCCACAACATTTACTATAATAATATACATGTTTTTGTGTTGTGCCATCTACACACTGGCAATTGTTTTACATATACCTAACAAATAGATCCATCCTCCCATCTTACATTGTATTTTTCAAAACCTCGTACAAAGTAATCCAACAAGAGCTGTCCAAAAGACAGCAAGCTCGACTATTATGGGTGCTTGTTAATAAAACAAAACTTGTATCAGTATAATAGCAAAACAAAATTCTGCTGACTTTTAAGTATAAACTAGGAAAGTTGAATCATAAACAAGAGGGCCATGATGGCCCTTTATCGCTCACCCGAGGACATTTCAACTGAAAAACAAGGTTTTTCCATATTTGGGCTCTGTGACCTAGTTTTTGACCCAAGATGACCCATATTCGAACTTGAGCTAGAAATCATCGAAACAACCTTTCTGACAAATTTCCAGGATATTTGGGCTGAAAATGTTACCTCTACAGTGTTAACAAGGTTTTTCCATATTTGGGCTCTGTGACCTAGTTGTTGACCCCAGTTGACCCATATTCGAACTTGAGCTAGAAATCATCGAAACAACTGTTCTGACAAATTTCCAGGATATTTGGGCTGAAAATGTAACATCTAGAGTGTTAACAAGGTTTTTCCACATTTGGGTTCTGTGACCTAGTTGTTGACCCCAGGTGACCCATATTAAAACTTGAGCTAGAAATCATCTTAACAACCTTTCTGACAAATTTCCAGGATATTTGGGCTGAAAATGTAACCTCTAGAGTGTTAACAAGGTTTTTCCATATTTGGGCTGTGTGACCTAGTTTTTGACCCAAGATGACCCATATTCGAACTTGACCCATATTCGAACTTGAGCTAGAAATCATCAAAACAACCTTTCCGACAATTTCCAGGATATTTGGGCTGAAAATGTAACATCTAGAGTGTTAACAAGGTTTTTCCATATTTGGGCTCTGTGACCTAGTTTTTGACCCCAGATGACCCATATTCGAACTTGGGCTAGAAATCATCGAAACAACTTTTCTGACATATTTCCAGGATATTTGGGCTGAAAATGTTACCTCTAGAGTGTTAACAAGGTTTTTCCATATTCAGGCTGTGTGACCTAGTTGTTGACCCCAGATGACCCATATTTGAGCTGTGTGACCTAGTTTTTGACCCCAGATGACCCATATTCGATCATGAGCTAGAAATCATCGAAACAACCTTTCTGACAAATTTCCAGGATATTTGGGCTGAAAATGTTACCTCTACAGTGTTAACAAGGTTTTTCCATATTTGGGCTGTGTGACCTAGTTTTTGACTCCAGGTGACCCATATTCAAACTTGAGCTAGAAATCAACCAAACAACCTTTCTGACAAATTGCCAGGATATTTGGACTGAAACAGTAGCCTCTAGAGCCTTAACAAGATTTTTCTATTTTTGGGTCATGTGACCCAGTTTTTCATCAGAGATGAACCATATTCGAACTCGTCCGAGTAATTACTGGGACAAACATCCTGACCAAGTTTTGTGACAATCGAGGCAAAAATGTGACCACTAGAGTGTTAACGAACTAAGTGTGGAGGGACGAAGGACAACAGACGACGGACGACGGACATTCATCGATCCTAATAGCTCACCCTGAGCCTACAGCTCAGGGGGCCGTTTTATCAACATAGGCGTAACTTACGCTAGTTTTCTGGCGTAACATAAACTTACGCATTTTTTTACGTTTTGCGCAAAGCGTTTTATGAAACACATTTTGAATTGGCGTAACTCGCACTAGCGTAACTTTGGCGTAAATCGTACGGAAATGCGTGACACAGTCAACAGCACCTGTTTCCGGTGACGTCATTTTACCGCAAAAGTGTCAACTTGCATGGCCGCTAAACTGTCAAATAAAAAAATCGCCAGAAAAGAAAGATTACCTTACTGGTATAGATCAGAAAACAACTTTGTCATTGGAATTTCCTTTCTTTTACTAGTATTCATCAACACAAGTCCACTAAATTAACATAATTAGTTACCAAAACAAGTAAAATGTCTGTATTTTATTGACCTTGAATTGTACTGCATTTTCGGACAAGATTACATCTAAATACAGATGTATGTGCGTGCCCACTCTGTATGCGTGGGAGGAGTTGGTGGGTTTAAAATCAGACCACGTCATATCAAAAGGGTAGTGACGACCGTGGCTAAGTATTAAATGTAAATTAAACATAAAAGAAAATAACTTTGCAATACAGTTTTTGAAGAATTTGCTGCATAATGCATTTTTTTCAGACTATACTTACACACTGACATTTTAAATGTGCTACATATATCTATATTTACATTTGTGGTTTGGTACCGAGCATACATCTTGCTTGTTTCAGTTTTCATTACCTTTCTTCATGTATCTTTATCACTTATACACAGCAAATATTATAAATAAGAAATGATTGTATAAAAAAGCATACACAAATATAGTGACAAGGGAATATAGGAAGAGTATTTCTTCATCATGTGAATCAGTGCCAGTGTTGTGGTCAGCAACATCCATCAGTAATTTACAACTACAATCACTTGTCAGTCTATTCTTTAAAAGTTCCAGAAAACTACTTGGGTCTGGACAGTATTTGGAAATCATACTTTACCTTTATAAAGTATTTTAGCCTGGAACGCAGCACATTCCAAAATGGAGAGCATTGTCATTAGAAATTACAGGATTGCTCCAATACATTGATGCTAGCAAACATGCTGTTTATCTACTCCTATCTAGGTGATCTTGATATTTACAAGCCAATAAAATATTTCAAATGCAAATTAATGAATAATTCCGGTAGAATACTTCTTCCACCGGAACTTCCTCGCAGTATCTTCTAGGTAAATGTCAAGTTGGCCAAGTTGTCATTAACCACTGACCAAATATTCTAGGTAAGAGTTGTGGCTCTAGTATATATACTTCAAACACAAACTATGTTTTGGTTCTGTTTATGTCTGCATGAAACTTTACCTCAAAATATGGGGTGGGGTTAAGAAAAATTAAAACTTTACTGATGCAAAGTACATTGTAGCCCCACATTTGGCTAATGCTGAATACAATTTATGAAGTAAGGTACAAGCACGGATTGCAATAGGCACTTTTATGACATTTACTTGCAGTGTCTTCAATTTGGTATTTGTAAACAGGCCATATCAAATTCTTACTCATATATAGACAATGAATTAACTTGCGACTGAACCATTTATGGTTTCTAGCAGACCTTTATCTAAAAGTTTAAATTTTACACACTTTTAGTGCCAATGAACATGACTGTAAATAACAGGGTGAATGTATTTCACAGGAACTATTTCTGTATTAACAGTATAACAACAGTCATATAAAATAAGTCAATAATTATGAGGCTAGGTATAATACAGCTGAAAGTGTGTAAGTGATCACCTAAATAAAGCACCAGTATCTTTACACTAAATCAGCCTTTTGAACATGCTGAAGAGCTAGCAAAAAAATTCGCATTCAGCTTTAGACAGAATGATTATTGTGATGTAGCTTTAGACAGAATGATTATTGTGATGTAGCTTAACACAGGTTTGACTGTACTTTAAGCCGCCATGTGTGTCTTTTCTTTTTGCATGTCCTTTTAGGTGGGATCTTTGAACCTAGGATCTACTTAAATTACCGAATATTCAAGGAATAAACACATTTTAGAGACTTTGTTAAAACAAAGTTATAAAAGTTATTAAATACTAAGTTCTGCTGAAATTATAATGGATACATAATTTGTGTGCAGAAGATTGCCTTAAAAGATTTCTTGTGATGTTGGTATGAAAGAGTATTTTCTTCCAAACACTACTTCAGATATCTCAACATTATTAGTTTTTTATTTCTTTTTATTGAAACATTGATGAAATACAAAACACGGTGCATGTATAACATGACACTATTCAAGTTCTTGTTTAATGTCTCACTAGTACTTTGGTCTAAATAGAAGCAAAGTACACATATTTGACTTAATAGTCACTTCAGAGGAATGTTATACTTGTGTGCATCAGTAGTTTTCTTCCATAGTGCACATTTCTGTTCTATGATTCTGTCTTGGCTGTTTTTTGTATTTTGTTACCAGTTAGGTAAGTGGGTAGCTGGAGCACATTCCTCTTAAAAATAAATTTACAGTAGGTAAAGTTGCAAAGGCACAAAGTTAATATTTATATGGCTTTTTTCTGCATCTGACACCTTTAAAGCTGTTGAATATTGTGTTCTCTCTTTGAAGTTTTCTGCATACTTGCATTAATCAATATCATACAGTCTCTCCACCTAAAATGAATACAAAAATATATGAATAAAGATTCTAGTACATGTAGTTTAATTGTTGACTATTTCTCATCATGCATATCTAATTAAAGAATACAAATGTGTTTATTTCTACAAAGTTCTAAGAAAATAAATTTAGAAACTCAACACAGAGATAGTTTATTGTCACGGTTATTAAAAAGTTTATACTGAAACAAATCTCAATCAATGAATGTAAAAACAAGAATACCATGTTGGAGTCAAACAGTTCTATTTATTTACAATCAGTGGGGCTGGGATGAGTGCCCAGGTACCCAAAGTCCAGGTTGAGTAAAACAATTTCCAAATTTGTATAAAAATATTACCTGTTCCATTAAGTGTTAACAAGAAAAAAAGAAGGATGAAAAATACAATGTAGAGCACAGGAAGACAGTTGGGATATACATGATGTATCAAGTAACTGATTGACAATGACTGTTTAACCAAAATCCAGGATAAATATACTATTATGATAGCTAGTATTTTATTCTCATACTCAAGATTAGAAAGCCACTTTTTGTTCTTATATTGCCAAACATGAGACTTAAGTGTAACTTAATTTCAGCAATATCTATTACTAGTGAAAATTTCTACCAATCTGACTTTGGTATTTGGTTAGTATTTAAGTGGGCACTCCAATGAACATTAAGTGTAACAGTGCATTGCTGAATGGGTGTATTTTAGAAATTTCATACAAATAATGATGCATTCTTCTTACACAATGATGTAACTCAGTGTTTCAATTTAATCATTTGAATTGGAACCAAAACAAAAATACCTTTTGTCTCAAAGATATGATTAAGCATGAGTCCAGCCGTTGTTTGCTGCTATCACTAATTAATGATTCAACTGCCATGGTCATACCTGCAACAGAATCATTTCACAGATATGTTTAAATTTAAAACTCTATTAAAGAGACAAGAGGGCTAAGATGGCCCTATATACCTCACCTGAGACCTACTTATGACCATATAATTATGACAAAACTTCAACCCTAAACTTATATCATAAACTCAAACATTCTGTTTGACCATGACAAGACAAACCTTCTGACCAGTTAACATGATGATTGTCTATAAAATATGACTTCTAGAGTACCAACAAGGTTTTCCTCGGAATTTACCTGGTGACCTAGTTTTTAATCCAAGGTGATCCACACAAACATTTTGACCAATTTTCATGATGATTGGGCTGTTAAAGTAACCTGTATGGCATACACAAGGTTTTTATCCGGGTGACCTTGTTTTTATTACCTCAGATGACCCATATTCAAACTCTACCTAAATTTCATGAAGACAATTATACTGATCAAGTTTCATGAAGATGATCCAATGAAAATTGCAACCTCTATTGCAAACATAATGGTTTTCTATGATTTGAACCTGTGAACTAATTTTTTTACCATGGATGACCCATAAATTAAAAGTTGATCTAGATGTAATCAAGGTTGTCATTCTGACCAAGTTTCATGAGAATCCATTGAAAAATGCAGCCTCTATTGCATACACAGGGCAATTTACCTGAAATGTCACACTTCAGCAGATCTGCATGTACACTGTGTATGATTTTTAATGTATACACTTGACATTTCTGAATACTTACCAGCACCCATGGATACTGTAATGTGGGTGCACAGCCTAATGAGTTCCAGATTTTGTGTACACAGAGAGTTTCATTAGTTTTCTGAAAGAAGAAATCAATAAATTTTCTATAAATTGACTGCATGACAGCTTTTCTAAACTTTTCTTGTTTTTTATTAATTGTACTTAGCTATATTACCAGAAAAAAATGAATAAAAATTAATCATTTATTCAAGGACAGAATGGCAAACATGTTTTGAATGCAGTTATTAGCTGAAAAGTGTACACAAGTCATAACTAATAAAAATGTCTCTATAAAGCATAGACTGAAAGTTGATAGAATTACATGTCTTTTTGAATTTTATCAATTGTACTTTACCAGAAAAAAATAATAAAAATTACATCTTTTAATTCAAGAACAGAATGGGAAACATGTCTTGAACGCAGCTATTGACTGAAGTGCACATAACTAATAACAAGAGATGTCCATAAGACAGCACGCTCGACTATTGTGGGTGTTTGCTAATAAAACAAAACTTTTATCAGTATAATAGCAAAACAAAATTCTGCTAACTATTAAGTATAAACTAGGAAAGTTGAATCATAAAAAAAATCAAAATCTATAACTATTGATTTAATTTTTAGGAAATTAATTGTTTGATACAAAATTTACCCTGAACACTATTGCAAGGTTTGATATAACTACCATAAGTGGTTACTGTGATATGTGCATGATAGTACCTTGCATTCAAAACTTTACCAAATTTTCAAAGTCAAACAAGGGCCATAATTTGCACTAAATTTAAACAAGAGTTATCTGTCTTGACTGTGTGACACCTCTTAAGACATTAAAAAAGTTTCAAGTCAATATCATAAGTGGTTACTGAGATATGTGCATGATAGTACCTAGCAGGCAAAACTTTAACCAAATTTTCAAAGTCAAACAAGGGCCATAATTAGTACTAAATTTATACAAGAGTAATCTGACTTGACTGTGTGACACCCCTAACGACAGTAACGAAGTTTCAAGTCAATATCATAAGTGGTTACTGAGATATGTGCATGATAGTACCTAGCAGGCAAAACTTTAACCAAATATTCAAAGTCAAACAAGGGCCATAATTTGTACTAAATGTTTTCAAGAGTTATCTGCCTTGATTGTATGTTACCCCTTAAGACATGAACAAAGTTTTAAGTCAATATCGTAAGTGGTTACTGAGATATGTGCATGATAGTACCTAGCAGGCAAAACTTTAACCAAATTTTCAAAGTCAAACAAGGGCCATAATTTGTACTCAATTTTTCAAGAGTTATCTGCCTTGATTGTATGACACCCCTAAAGACATGAACAAAGTTTCAAGTCAATATCATAAGTGGTAACTGAGATATGTGCATGACAGTACTTAGCAGGCAAAACTTTAACCAAAGAAGCAACGCCGACGCCGACGCACAAGTGACTGTAATAGCTCTCCATATTCTCCGAATAGTCGAGCTAAAAATGTCTGTAGTACAGACTGAAATTTATTAGAGACAGACATTACATGTCTTCATGTACTATGTCCCATTATCCATTAAAGGGAATTTAATGCCACTACAGTACAGCATAAACATGTAAAACACACCTGTTTTGAAGACAACCTTATACATTTGGTGGTTCAATATCTGTAATTTCTACATGAAACTGTGACCTGAACATTTAAAACTAAAAATCTAGAAAATATAATTATGTTGGCCTACAGTTACATAAATACATGTGTATACATGTTCACAGGCACTACAATGGCATGATACATCTGTACTTGTAAAGTTTACTGGCAAGTATTTGATTTCATTTACTTCCTCATTCTGTAAAAGGTGAAAATTCAGTCTCTACTGTACACTAATGCAACATCGGACACCAATGTTTTTCACTGGCAGAGATATTTGTTTTATTTCATTTTTCTTCTTTGACTTTGTACTTTTTAGAGATAAAAAAAGCATAATAATTAATACCCAGAAATCACTGGTCCAAAATACACCTCGAAAGCCATGGTTGAGTACATAGAGGCTAGGAATCGCTGAAACCTTTCACAAATTGCGGGCCATGGGTTCTGGCCCTGCTAGGAATCATCATCTCTTTACAGTTCTTGCTGACCCTAGGGTTCTAGTAAGTGCAATTCTAGCAACAATGTTTAAAGCGACTGCACTCCAGATGGACAAGTTACGCTAAAAAAAGAAAATTTTCAATTTCAAGAAAACAATTGTCATTACTGTATCAGGGGCATTGTATTATGATAACGTGACAAGTTTTCTAACAAAAGAAACAATTAAAATGTGTTGTTTTGCTTACTTTTATTGTAGAAAATATCACCCCGTGACTAACGGGGTGGGCTCTTTGGTATATCAATAATTTAACTCGCATCTAATCAGCTGACACTGTAGTGTAGTAGGTTAAGCCGCTGTAAATTTTTTGTAAGCGCAAAGATCCGAGTTCAAAACCTGGCTCGGGTAAATATTTTTTTTCTACCTTTATTTTTAGCTCTTACACAAAGAAAATAATCTTGATGCTGACAAATTGAATATATATTGATTTTACCAAAAAATTAAAATTTACTAAGAATTTGGAGTGCAGTCGCTTTAAGTAAACAGCACCTGAAAAAAATGAGTGAAATACCATTGACCCATGCAGGCATTAAATTGCAACAAACAAAAAATCAGTACTAAAATTTATTTTATGCTAACTAATGAAATACTGTGTTATATGAGTGAAATACAGTAAACTCCATATATATCCACTCCGGATATAACTTAACTTTGGATATAACGAACAGTTTTTTTTTTTGGCCCAATTTTTTCCCTTCTTTGTTTAATGTAAAAATATACGGTTATATCGTACTCCGGTTATAAGGAAACTTCGGATATAAGGAACACTATTTTCTGGCCCAACAATGAAAAATGTACAGTAAAGTTATTGTATATATCGAACTGCAAATATGTTTCGAAGAGTTAAAAATATCTGTTGATTGTGCAGTTTTCTGTTGCCATCTGCATTTTTTTTTTCATAGCACAGTTTTCGCTATTATTCATAAAGGTAAATCATTTCACATGTGTAACCTTTTGGTAACTAGTTAAATGAGAATACAAACATAATTGCTAAGTACGATATTCAAGTGATAATATTTAACGTAAATAATTGTGAGCGTTTTTTTTTTAAAGCTTGCAGACAGGATGCAATCCCATATTGGGAAAAATACTTTGTTAAATATTTCAAGTTATGGCAAGAGAGCGACAATCATCTTTCTTCAATTGTATTTGTTTAAGTATTGCCATACATGAACCGTCTTTTTTGATGTTTTATTAATCCTTGCAATTATTTTACATAGGTTTGTATAACAGTTATATTATAGATCTTTATAACTTTGCAAAAGGAGGTAGGAAAATCAAAAGCAACTTTAAGTTGATGGTTCGGATATTAGTACATTTGACCATAAAAAGGCTCGTTTGATATATATATTTTAGTTCGATATATATACATCGTATATAAGGAACTTGTTCGATATACGGATATAAGGAACTCTGGATATAAGGAACAAATTTGATAGGTCCCGAGGAGTTCGTTATTAGCGGAGTTTACTGTATAGAATGATGATATATATTTCATATAATTCACAGTGTGGGTGATATTGGTCTGCTAGAACTACTTTTTTAAGCAGTGCGTATACATAATTTTGCTTTTGTTTTGATAGTTAGCATAAATTAAAAGAAAATTTATTTGTTTTGCGTGGATATGGAATATATCTCAACTCAAAAGGATACAATTTTCACATTTTAACTCGCGCTCATGAAAATATTACAATTGTATCACTTCTCGGTGAGATATATTCCATATCCACTCAAAACTGTTAACAAACAAATATCGTCATGTTATCATGAAAATCAACCACATGAAAGCAGGATTCAAACTCAGGATGTTCAGTTTGTTAAGCCAACACTCTACCATGTCACCATAAAAGCTTGCTCAATGGCTATGAAGTACAAGTGTTTTATTATGGTATTCACCCTCTAATATATGATACAATGTCAGTAATTATAAAGTAACCTTAGGGAGAAAACATCTACAAAGTGACTCTAACCCATAACTATCATGTAAGATAGATGATCATGTTCTTACTAAATTCATTAAACTATTTGACATCACTTATTGTAGCTATGTCACATGGGGTTTGGGTCTGGCCAGCTCCATCTCAGCTCATTATTATACATTTTAATACAAAAGCAACTAATATCTTTCTTGCATATTGGATCGGCATTTCCGGTGATTTTGCCTATGCCGGAAAAACCGGTCTGGCACCCCTGCCAGACGACTCTTGTGAAATACTTTTGATGTAGCATTATAAACATTGTGACGTTACTTTCCTAAATACAACGTCAGAATATCAGATGGGAATATCCGTCACCTCGGGTAACTGTTTTGCGGAAACTCGGCAAAACATTTACCCTCGGGGACGGATATTTCGATCTGAACCACTTGCTCATGACAGAAACTATTAATACAGATGTTGTGATCCTAGGCATCAGAGTGTCCAGAAGCCCGGTTAGCTCAGATGGTTAGAGCGTCTGACTTGCAAGCAGACGGTCCTGGGTTTTAATCTTACAATTAATTAAGTTACATCATTGGTGACGAGATTAAAAACAGTCAGTTTGAGCTTATAAAGTTAGTGGACGGTTCTTAGTGGACCAGACAACATGTGGTATTTTCAGGGGTTATCATTGATGCCCAGCTCAACAGCTATACACTTCCACTGTATGGTCAAAACCTTCAAAGATACAGTGGAATAGTGTAGTGATCCTAAGCTTCAGGTTCAGAGTATCCAGAAGCCCGGTTAGCTCAATTGGTTAAAGTGTGTGACTTGCAAGCAGGAGGCTGTGGGTTTAAATCATGCACTTGGTAGATGTTTTCTCAATAAGTTACATCACAGAAAAAGTTAATTAATTCAAACTCTTTTCAAATTCCTGTTTGGTTTTTCTATTTAAAATGTAATTTCTAGCTGTGTAAGTAATGTTAGAGTAATAATAGTTCTTAATTACATTCACAACCCCTAAATCATTTCTAAGTACAACGCGGATTTTAGATGATCTGTGCAAACAAACAGTGTTTCTTCCGGGATCGCGGAAACAGAAGACAATGGGGAAAATGCAGGCGTTTCTTAGGGAATTTGAAGTTCATCCATCTTTAAAAACAAATACAATTCTTTAGAAAGTATTTCTACAAAATGTAGAATCAATAAAACCACTTTTAATAAAGCTGGTAAAAGTGATACTGCAAAGAAAAGTATTTTTACCCTTGTTTCCGATCATTTCGCTTGCTTGGTTACCGTGAAAGTAAGAAGTTGTGAAAATTAATGTTTTAAGGTGTTACACCATCCACTACTGTAAAGTAAATTGTACTAGAGGCAGATTTTCTTTTTCAATCGACGAAAGCCGCCATCTTAATTTTGACTTGCGTAGATCTAACTACTTGCGCCTGCTCTTGACATGGTGCAAAAGTTACGCCAATTTTTACGTCTTTACGTTACGCCAGCTGTTGATAAAACGCTCCTTACGCCAAACTTTGTAGTTACGCCAAAACTTACGCCAAAACGTTGGCGTAAATATGTTGATAAAACGGCCCCCTGGTGAGCTAAAAAAGTCAAAATCTATCACTATATTTTTTATTTTTGGTTAATCAATTGTTTGATACAAAATGCATCCCTGAACACTATTGCTAAGTTTGATATAAGTAGCATAAGTGGTTACTGAGATAATTATGTGCATGATAGTACCTTGCAGGCAAAACTTTAACCAAAGCTGCAATGCCAATGCAACCGCCAACGTCGACGCCGACACACAAGTGACTGTAGTTGCTCTCCATATTCTCCTAATAGTCAAGCTAAAAACTAAAATATTTTACTCACATTACAGTATTCGTATCTTTTCTTGTAACTTTCAAGAAGAATTCGTCGCCTTCTTTTGAATATTGTACATCATAGAGGGCACCACTGTCATATTGGCCATGTGGAAGATTTAACCCCACTGGTGCCTCATATCTCATGTTATCTTTATCACTGATCTGAAATATATTACAACTACATGTACAAGATAAGCATATTTTTTAATTTCAGTATTTTAAATGTTTATATATTAAAGTTTTGAGTTGCTTGCTGTTCGTGTTAGTTGAATAATTCATATGTCAATAGTGACGCAATGGTGTTCAACAATTTCTTAAATGTGTACAATTGTAATTTGTTCTCTGCAAGGATCTAGTAATATTCCAATATAACAGATGATAAACTGATATACTAAACCACTGGAATGAACTTGGTAATAAAAAATGTAATAATATATCAACTTCCCTTTTTTAAGTTTCATATAGATGGCCAACACTTCTGGATTACCAAACTCTCTGTGCCACTTCTTTGCCAGTTTTAAAGTTCAGGTTAGTACAAAAATGTCAATGTCAAAAGGAGAGCAGTATCTTTTCTGACTTGAACCTGTAGCGGGAGGGTTTATAAGAAGAATTCAGTTGTAAATTGTTAACACACTCACTTTTACATGAAGAATGTTGTTACTATTTTTCTCCACATGCACCTCTAAGTTCAATACATCTTTGCCAAACAATGAGTCTTGACTGTTCTTCTTGTTCAGTTCCAACTTAAAATTCTCTGGGTGTACCACTGTACCTGCCGAGGCTCTTCTGTAGCTATGTCTTGTTCTGCAAGTATAAAGAGACTCATGTCGGTGCTATTTAAAATTTTAACAAAATCAATCACACTTTACTTTCAATTCCTAAAGAAAAGTATATCTGGTACATACTCCATTGTACTGCAGTATTTTGACTGGTGCAAATGGTCTATATAATTAACAGCTCAGACACAAAACTGTTAGTGGGCTAACTGACAGGACAGGCAAAAGTACCTAGAAAACCTATAGTCACCAGACCTACCTATGACTTATGTTTTACTCTTTATTTCTAATGGTGACCTTGACCTTTAAGCTACAGACCTTGATCTTGTGCATCACATGCCATTCAATTGTGGTGAACAAATAGGCCATTTCAATCTAAATTCCTTCAATTCATGAGGAATATAGCCCAGAAAAGGTCTCATGTGTCAATTTTTCAACTTTAATTTTTAAGTGTGACCTTGACATTGGACATGGGTTCTTCCATCAACACACTTGACAAAATAGTGGATATTTTTTCAAAAATCTTGTGACAAGCTACAGCCTGGGCAAGTCATCCGTAAGCACCGACCCACAGACGCATGTAAGCACATACATCCAACTGCCATTGTGACAACTATGTCAAGTCATTGCTAGGAGGTTTGAATCAGTCTATGAGTAGCATTGTAAACTATTGCATCTTCTACTGACTTTATATGTAGTTACAATAGTTCTGTACTGAAACTTAGAATGACAGCACCCTGATACTCTGTTCAGTCAGTAAAACCTACCTGTTGATGTAGCAGTTTGGTATGAAATAGGGCAGGTTTGAAGAAGTGTCGTAGATACAAGCTCTTCCATCACATTCTGCTGCAGTTATATCTTTGCTTTCCTTATCCGGGAAACAATTCACGCGTAACATCTCATTTTCTGTTGGTCTGCGCAACTCTCTGTAGAACATATAAGTTTTGCTTACCATTATCAATAAAAGAAGAAAAAGAAATTAAAAATCCAAACTTTGACCGCAAGTTAGCTGTATAATAGGTCTAAGAACAAAATTTGGGAAATCTATACTGGTTAAAACAACAAAATTTGGGAAATTTATACTGGTTAAAACAACAAAATTTGGGAAATCTATACTGGTTAAAACAACAAAATTTGGGAAATCTATACTGGTTAAAACAACAAAATTTGGGAAATCTATACTGGTTAAAACAACAAAATTTGGGAAATCTATACTGGTTAAAACAACAAAATTTGGGAAATCTATACTGGTTAAAACAACAAAATTTAATCAAACCACTTACCATTTTTCCCAAAACTGAGTAAATCGACTATAATCGGGAATAGTGTTTGTGTTATCTTAATGTGTTATCCTTTCTCAATTTACAGTGTTATAATTATGTAGATTTTAATAATAAATCCAGTTGTTTCTTTAAATTTTTGATAGCAATTAGGTTTAAGTAAGATAAAATATTTCACTTCATACCTCCATTCCAGCTGAAAGTCCTGGTTCATCGGTAATGCCAGATTATTGATAATCAGTACCTGAAATAGTCAGTGTGATATTTGTCATCATGGATGCAAAAATAGAGTGTACTTCAGAATCCCCTTGGTCAAAATCCCCTTGGTTCCAAAAATGGCATAGTAGTCATAATCCCCTCAATGAATTTTACAAGTGGAAAAGCATACATTGAATGAAAAAAATTACTGAATGTTTCATTTGTCTTTAGTTTAACTTTACTATAGGGAATGATTGAAAAACAAAAAACTATTGAAATTAAAATGTAAAATCCATTAAGGGGATTATGACTTCTATGCCAGTTTTGGACCAAGGGGATTATGACCAAGGGGATTTTGAGTGTCTCCCAAAAAGAAGAATATATGAACAGTTGAAAACAATATTCAAATATTTATCTAAACAGCTTTCACTTAAAAAAACCCAGCATTCACTTAAACATACATGCACCTTTTATTGCTGGAGATACCCTGGAAAATATATCAACAAAATAGCAAACATTGAGAGTTAGACAACTCTTCATAAATTTGTTATCATTATAATATACCAAGTACGGATACACTGAGTGAAGTAAATACACTGCAAAAGTTTCTGCTTACCTTAGTTGTTTCATCATACTGTAGCTGGGTATGTTTTGTATCACCAATATACACAATGCTTACTTTGGTCCTCACACCAAACACCTTTACTGTATCTATATTGAGACCAGCTATTGTTGAACTAGAACCATCATGTTCTACTGTCAAACTTAACGTGTCCTATAAATAATGTAATTGCAATATATAAACAGTGACTTCCATGTGTTTCCATTAATGAGCCGAGTTTAAGCCAGCACCTGGACATCTGCATTTCTATAAGCACTTTCATACTGTTTATGAGGCCCCTCGAGACATACAAATGTATGACATTACACAACAGTATGGATCATTGGGATCTAAAGCTGTTGCCCAAAATAAATTTGTATTTTATACAGTGTCTCTCAAATGTGCATGAATGGTTGCATAAATAGCTTTGCAGCCTTGACAAATGCAGAGATTTTAACCATAACTGAATATTGACACCCTAGAACATCTACATAAACTGGAGTTAAACTGCAACAAAGGTTAACAGAATATTGACTAGAAACTACATAAAAAAAACCTACATGTCCACTTGAAAATCTGGCATAGTAGTAGTTCTTACTGGCCAATGTGTCTGAAAAAAGGAAAACAAATGATAGAGACAGTTAAATATCTGCTGATGTACTGGATCTTCTTAAGTGCACACGGTTACAGAGATGACAAGTTATCCTGACCCTCCTAGATTTCTAACATGGACAAGTTCACCTTCAGACAATACCATTTTTGTATGTAGGGATGTGCTGGATAACAATAAATGTAGACCTTCATCACACTGCACAGGCAAGATACTTATCAAAGTCTTCAAGGTTGATGTATATCTTGACCCTATAAAGCTTGTAATAAATATGTTTGCAGTAATCAGGATATCATTGCAAAGAGTACTGGATACTGCCCTAATATGTTAAAGTTTTAAACTGATGAAGTTTAACAATGCTTTCTCTTATATTGCAGCTTGTACTCCCATTACAAATCATTCAAGTCTAAAGATGGTGTACATACACATTGACTAATTACATCTACTGGGGCTTAGGCTGCTTACTTGAGACTGATTTGGAAAGTGTGACTGGCATGTTTCTGCTCATGTTGATAATCAGTAGAATCAAACATGCATATACACTACTAAGCTATTTTGTCACATGTGATCTTCATTGAGAGTACAGAAATATATTTACCAGTGGAGACTCCATCATCCCAGAACAGATCACCTTTAGCTGTATAACCTCGACCTCCATTTTCCGAATCTTTGAGAGCAACAAGCAACGTAAAGGGATTTTGGCGACTGAAATTTATGATGATCAGTTACCATCCAAACTAGACTGAGTCAAATATCAACAAAGTAAGTAATTTATCATGAAGTATGCTAAAGTATTGTAAGTATGTTGTTTAAGAGTGAAATACATGTAGATTTCCTTAAACAAAGTGATAAATTGCAAAAAAATCAAAATATAGGCAAACTATGTGCTTTGTCTAGGGTAAGAAATGATGACAGTAAACTCTACCTGAAGTGTGTGTTATTAGCCGGTGCCTGCATTGGAATGATGTGTCCAGCACGTACGTGTAATGGAATCTTGGAGTCAGGTGTCACAGGTAAAGTGACATAACCACTCTGAGCAGCCACTTCCACTCCCTAGAAACATAGTACTCGGTGCATGAGCATTCTATCAGCAAACATTCATTAGAGTAATTTAAACAAAGTGACATAAAAAGTACTGTAGCCACCTACAATGGAATGTTGAGTCCAACCCCCCCAAAAAAAGAACTGAGACAGAATCTTTACAACTAGTTCACATAAATGTATACTTACTGTGTAAAAGTCATACCATGGACCTCTTGGAACATATATACTTATAGACGTCTGACCCTGAAATTAGAAGCAACATGTAAATTCTAATTTGATCGAGTTATTAAGTTTACTAGATAAAATCCTCAGTGTTTTCATTTATACTGAGTACAGGGCAACTACCTACTTGAGTTTGGGTTATCTAAAATATAAATGAAGTTGTTTTTTTCCAGAAGACTATAATCTAGCCCTCAACTTGTTGAGTTTTTGTTAACAGCTTTAAGCTGTATTGTGATTAACCATTTAAGGTTCAATCTTATTAAGTCAATCTTATAAAATATAAGTACTGGTAGTGTTTGATACTTGTGTCATCATGAAAGCGGCATGATTTAACTTGCCACCTTTGGTTCTGGACTACATTTAAAAAAAGAAGCAGACTATTATGGAATACCTCATATAGTATGGGAGATATCATCAGAGAGGGGCCCCACAGGAACTGCTTGTCCAGGTCAAAGGTCATCTCATCATCTGCAAACCTGAAATTAAAAACTCTCATCAGCATGATTTCCTATACCAAAATTTCACAGAACAAGAACAGATTGTAACAATGAATCCTGAATGTAAAGGTGCAAGAGATAGGTGGTCTGTCATGATGCTATTGTTTACATACACTGTATGCATAGCAATAATTTCCATGGTAGTCTATTGTAAGTTAATGCAACTTAATGTACAGGTCAATGTTTTAGAAGGCCTCATTGTAAATAAGGCCTTATCTCCAAGATGTTTATGCTCTCGTTGTATTTCCTTAATGAGTTACCTTCTTAAAATAAAGAGATTGTTATTATCAGTTAGCTGTTATTAGATTGCTTCCAATGACAGTAAATGGAAGAGGAAGGGACAATGAGCTTAAACACTGGTACAATTTATTTTTATTTTTGCATGTATGATTAAAAAAAAATATCTATAAACATACAAAATATATCTATATTACTGCACAGTTATAACATTTTCTATTTAGCAACTGGAAACATTAACTCGTTACATAGCTAGCTTCAAGAGAACTCACTCATGATGGAGAGGTCTGATCACTGTCCGTCCTTCTGTATGGGCCTTATGAAATAATGTGTACAGGTACGGTAACAACCAATATCTGGTTTCCATGGCAACTCTAGATGCCTCCGCAACATCATGTCCAAAGGAAGCAGGATCCTGTCTCTGTAAACAAATAATCAAACCAAAAGTTATTTGTCATTGCATGGAAAATCTTCTCTTATGAACCAGTAGGGTTGATTTTACACAATTTCACACTTTTGATATCACCAAACTAAAAATAGGTCCTGTACAAATATTTCTACCACTGCAGAAGTGTAGACCATATTTATTTATATCTATGCTGTCCAATTAGGGTCTACAGTATAAGATAAATGATAATCCAAACTGAAATATAGGAAAGCCCATTACAGACATCAGGTAGAGTATGTGTTAGTTGTATCAAATGTGATAAACACATTCATTTTTACTGATATATACAACTGCACTCACAAGTGATTTACAAACAACAAGACTTAGCAGTATTTTTATTTCCATGCAGTGCAGTGAGATATATATTGTCACTTACTTACCATATAGTTAATACCATTATGGTTTCTACTGAATGTATAGAAAGCCCCTAACTGCATCCATCTTTTACACAGTTCTGCTGTTGTATTCTGCATGAAGCCACAGATGTCAGCTCCAATCTGAAACAACAGAAAATTACAATCATTCTGTAGGTGCCATACACAACCTTTATTTTATTCAAAAGAAATATGTTATAGTTTTACATGCATTCACTTGTTTGGGAAGTATTATAGCTCAAAACATTCTATTTGTTGGAGACAATTCACCTTGCTTGCAATACTGTAGTATTGGTTAAACTACCAACAAAGACACCATTTGGAAATTGTCTCATAGTTTACCAGTAGAAACTACAGAACTGAGTAAACTACTGGATATACAAATTATCTGAGGCAGTATGGAACATATACATGAAGTATAACTTGTATACATACATACACCAACTGTAGCAGTATAACCAAGGAGAAAACTGCCATTTAAAAAACACATTGCATGGTACATAATGCCAAAATGCTTACATATGGAATACCGAACAAGTTGAATTCCAGAGAACCAATGATTGAGAGTCGTAGATCTGGCCAGGCGCTATCATTGTCCCCGAGCCAGTGACCTGCATGCTTCCCGCTGCTTGGAAAAGTTGACCTTGAAATCACGATACCACGTTCACCAGTAGCTTTCTGTAAACCACTGGAACAAAATGATCATAGTTGTTCATCTGGATACAGATCAATCAGTATTCTAATATGCCTATGGTATATTTCTATAGTCAATTCGAGTGCATTAATATGATTAAAGCACTCGGAAAAGAAGGCGGAGTTTCGGACATGGAAGTAGCTCCTTCCGACTTTTCTAATTTACTCCCGCGCAGAAAATAAAATATAGAATCGCATGAAAAAGTTGTGTTTAAGAACCTAAATATTATTTTTGATTATGTCAAGTAAGCCTTAGAATACCTTCACCTTGCTTTCCTTTAAAACGGCTAAGAAAATTCAGGATTAACGTCATACAATGTTTTGAATCCGGGAGACAAAACAATGAATGAAAACGTTGACATCATCACACTGACATCATGACTGCACGTTAAAACGTTGTACAGTTCAGATTAACGGTTCGCTTTTAAATCGATTGTCTGCTTTGTTAGGTTCTGAATCTGACGTCTTCTGCATAATGTCACAGTCGGGTATTTTATATATATTTTATGTATTAGATGATTAAACTAAAATAAGTTTGTATAATATAGTTATGTATGATATCTTGACTGGTTGCCTGAATAGGGGAGTGAATTTCAACAGCCACTACTTATGCTATTTAACACATTACCGCCAAACTATAAAGAGGTAGTAGTAATTACGATAGTTTTCATAAATTCAACTTGTAAGAATCGAAATAATCTATGGCTTGGAGTGCTTTATCGAAATTGAAGCATTTCCCGTCGGTAATGTGCCTGCGTAATAATTCACTCAGGCTCGTGAACTTGAATTATTCCGCCAGGCACATCACCTCCGGGGAATGCTTCAATTTCGATAAAGCACTCCAAGCCATAGATTATTTCTTAATTGTAAGTTTTAACTACGAACACCAGTATATATACAAAATGTATACAATGTACACAGTTTTATAAAACTTACTTAAGTCTCCAGATATATACACGTTGAAATCTACAAGCAAAACTCTATACATTATCCAGATTTCATTGATGTAGCTTCAAAAATAGACAGTTAGTCAGTAAGTCCATGTCAGCTAAGGTCAAAGTTGAAATCTGCATGCAAAGCTATTGAATAGTTTACATCTGTATAAAGCAACCATTTGCTTTAAATGGTTATTTCTGTTCTTAAAATTGGCTGGGTGGTTTAAAAAAGTTTCTCTGTAACACAATTCCTGTATAGTATATAGCAAACACACTTCTTTACTACAAATGTTTAACAATCCGTCTGTGCAGCCTGTATACAGACTACCTTGCTGATAACACTTACTCTAGAGTGGGTTCTGTCTGACTCCATCCATACAGACTGTGAACATCATACTGTTTATAGATATCACCATCCCCCTGTGCAGCCCGCATACAGATTGTCTTCTCTGAGATAATGGTTCTCTTGTTACCCCCATCATGGGCATAGGCTGCCACTGGAAACAGAATTCAAATCAATTATTCTTACTAGTTACTCATACAGTTCATACGGCAGTCCGGTATTTCCTGTGGTAAGTCTAAGAACTCTGATCTCTGATTGGTTGAAAGTTATAAACGTCAAGAACTTAACAAATCAGAAGCTTGGGATATCAAACCTAAGCAATGTCAAAAACTTGACCAATCAGCAGATGAGATATGATTTCACGAACTGAAATTAATTTCACAACATTAGGGCAGGTAAGCACAAAAACAATTTTACTTCTCATTGTAACTTTCAAATTTGTATAATTTCTGCATTTATTGGTTTCAGTGCTTATGATGCTCAACTGCTTAGCTCATATTGATGTTCCTTTCTTAATATTATTTTTCATGTCCACTTCCATAGTATTTTGTTAAGGTCACTGACTTAAAACCACTTAAAGACAATCGCTACAGTTTCATCATTTTTTTTCAAGCAATGAGAATTTTATGAAATTCCATTTGTTGTTAGGGTAATACCTGCTTAGTCAGAATATAAAATAAAAAAGGTAGGTCACCAGCCTTATTTAGAAGTAATGGACACTTTTTGTAGTATACCCCCGAAAGCAGTGAAAATGACTCCTATCTCATGTTTATCAATAACAAATCTCTAAATTTGGCAACTCACCATTGATTCTTATTTAAAATGTTAAGCAATTAATCCTATTTTATGAAATTACATGAATTGAGATTTAAAAATGTATTCAAACTGAAAAAAAAAACATAAAGAGAAACTAGTTTCTGTAAAAAATACGTAAAATTTGTAGTCATTTGTCAAAGTTTTTTTTCTTAATGTTCAAGCAATGAGAATTTCTTAATTTTTTGCAGAAGAATTGTTCAAACATCACTTAATTGAAAATTAATTTAAAAATGTTAGGTAACCAGCCTTTTTATTGAGAAAAATGAGCTGTTGTCTCGCGTGGGAGGGTGGTGTTGGAGGGGAGGCCATGAGGACTGCACTTTTACTAGACCTACTTAGTACTGCTCCTTCCTAGGAAAGATTGTTAACTAAGGTAAATGCCCCATTTGTAAAAAACTAACATACTGTTGAATCAGATGTTTAACTGAACGAAAAAGAGTTTTCCATTTAGCTGATAGATATGTAGTGACAAAAGAAAGTGAGTTGTAGAGGATAATTTACTTGTTCTGTAAGGTGGGTGCTCATATGTATTCCCTGCCAATGTACAGTTGAGGCTCCAGTAGGGTTTGGCATCTTCAGGCCAGTTCCAGGGTCTCTCTTCATTTGTACCAAAGTTAGCTGGTTCATTCATATCCTACATAAACAGCTTTTCAGTGATGAATGTACATCACATGAGTTCAAATTCAAAGCAGTAATTGAAGCATTACTATCATAAAGTTCTACTATAAATTAATTGAAACTGTGAAAGTTCTAGGTAAAAAGTTCTAGAAACCAAGTGTATTCACTCTGTACATGTAGGTTTATATTAAAGTTTAGAAAAGCTTGTTATTCCAAACTTCTCACAACGTTCTATATAATCCAACACACAGACTTAGCAACCAGTATGCAGCACCCTGTGGAATGATAGGGATCCATGATGTTTTTTATTCCATCAAGGAAACCTATTCCTTATTATAAGCATTAGTAAATCTGGTGATGTATATGTATTCACAGAAACAAGAAAAGTAAAAACACCAGTTTTTACACACTCAGGCACCAGACAGCAAAATACAGCAAACTTACAATCCAGAGTCCATCAAATGTCAGTTGGCTGTTATGGTGTTTCACTATCAGCTCCTGCCACACCTGTTTTGTACTGTTTTTGAAGAAATCTGGGAAAACAACTTTACCTGGTGGCCAAACCTTTAAACAAATGAGAAAGACATCGTTACAACTGTCTAAGCAACCCAGTGAGTAGAGTTCCGTATTACCTTATAAAGTTATTGCTAATTAAAACAACTCCAACATCAAACACATATTTTAATTCAAGACACTCGGCAGACACCTCCACAATCCTTCAAATTTTCAGTTGACATTAAATCTAAAGAAAACAAAATACATACTCTATACAACAGTTACAAAATTACAACAAATACATTTGCTAGTATCTCATATACTTACATATCCAAGAAGATCATTCTTTTCATTACTACTGCCTAAAGGAACATGACCGCCTGCTGGCCATTTAATGTTGCTGTTTGTATCTCTCATCTTTTCATACGGTTCATAACCAGACACATTGGTGACCAAGGTTGGATCCTGCAATATACTCACAACAATATACACATAATTATCTGGGACAATGTTACCTTGACTTTCTTCATTCTTAATAGGCATGTTTAATGTTTCAATTTGGCCAGTAACATTTTGTTGTCAAAAAATGTGATGAATTAAAATCCAAACAAGATGAAATATCTGCATTTAGTAGGAAATATTGGCAGTTTATGTTATACAGTAGAACCCCTCCCCAATCCTATTAGGAGAGATATTCAGATATGATATGTAACAGACGATACAGTATTGTTGCTAATCAGGATGATGGGACAACACCTCAAATGTTGCATGACTGCAGTGCATTACTTTGCAACATTGCTAATGTTTGTATGTTCACACAGCTGGGAAGTTATAAAAGTTCGGACACAGTATTAGCTCAGGCAAAACCAAATTGATTTCTGTTCTGGGTATTTTTTACAAAAACATTCATGTAAGTGATTGAGTGAAAACTATTTTTTTCATCAAACTGCGATTTTAGTGAAGGCAGCTAGAAAAAATGTCATGTAAATGTTTTCTATGGTATGATCCCAGAAAGCGAGCAAAAAGTTAAAATATTTGTTTCCTTAATACACAATTATCGGGACAATCAAAGAGAAAGAGATAAATTTGGTGTGGCCTCAGACAGTCTCTGTGCAGCAAAGTAATGGTTCAAATTCAACTTGTGAGTCATCAACATTGGCTTTGTGAGAAATTCATGGCATGATAACTGCAAGAGGGTACCAGTAAGTTTAAAGTCACCAGGGGACACAATGTCATGTCTGATTATTTTCCCAGTTGAGGAAGTCACATAATGACTGGTTTTCACAGTAGATGTATGCTGACTGAGTAAATTTTCCCCTGAAATTGTCCGGTATGCCAATATAAAGAGAAAAGACTGGGACTGGCCAGTTTCAACAATTAAGAGCAAGATCTGATTTTGAGGGGATCTACTGTACTGCTTTTCATTTTTAAGGGGGTATGATATTTTGTAATATTAAATACTAGCAACTGAATCAAAGTTATTTTTATTTCATAATTTGTTAGATAAGTAGTTCCCAGGGTCAGAAGATTGAGGAAATTTTCAAATGTGAAAGCTGCAGGAAATTTTCATAAATAGCTAGAATAGCAAAATCAAGAACAGCTATATTTGTAAATTAGTCTTAGATATAAATGATAGTAACATACAAGGATAATGATGATATGCATTCCTTGTTGTTGTAGTGACTTGAAGTAATCATTGAGCCCAGGGAAGCTGTCATTGTCTATAGTAAAATCCATCTGTGTGTGCATGTGGTCTATATCTGCATACTGGACATCCTGTAATACACAATCATCACAAATTACATGTAAGTTTGCTGTATAAATGTTATTGTTTAAAGAATGTCTTTAACACTGATGGGATGTAAATTGAAAATTCACCAACTGGACAGTAAACATTAGTGGACATTGTCAAACTACAAAGATAATTTTTTTTTTCGACTGGATACATATCATAACATGTCTTCATTCATTACATTACACACAGAGTAACAAAGTTATGACAGATCTGACATACAAGAACAAGTCTATTTATAATATAAATTATAAGAAAAACAAACATGGGGTATCCCTGCAGCCTTGGTTTTTTCTACAGCATCTTTCAGGTTTTCAATACTATTGTAACCATAGCGACACAACTGGAACCCTAGTGACCAATACGCTGGCATAAAAGGACGTCCAATGGCCTGAAAATAAAAAAAAAGCAATAAAGTTATCATAATATACATGAACAAATTATTATATGCACTTTAACCACAGAACAATCTTGGTATGCCATGAAATTGTAAATTCCTTTATATACAGATGTGAAAATATAAACATCATAATATATGATTAATTCTAAATATGATCTGTTGGCTAAAAAGCCATCTAATCTCTATTGTAGTCATACAGCACCATCAAGTGTTCTATATTCAAAACTACAGTTGTAAGCATAAATGGTATTATCTAAAGAGTGTTAGAGTAACTAAATACTGTGTACAAAATGCCTACATACCCCAGTATATTGCTGCACAACATTTTCTGGTTCAGGTCCAAGGAACATGTAGAAGTCAAGAATGCCACCAATGGTTCTGTATGTCAACATGGGCAGTGGATTGAAACTGTAGTCTGAAATATTGTAACAAATATACAGGGATGTTGATCATCATCCTGTCAGAGTTAATCCTGCCTTAGCTACCAGTGTAGACACTGATAAACCAAACAAAAATTCCTCCTTATTGGAAAATCATTACTACTTATTTCAAATTTTTCAACAATGAAATCATAATTTTCCAACTTTGGCTTGTTTAGAATTCAGTAAGTGCAGAAATCATTATTTCTATCAAAACCCATATATAATCATGACCAGATAATGTCCAATGTCATAAACACTCCTTCATCTGGATTACCTTGTGCATTGCTGTTAAGCAGTAGCACTCCATGTGTATGTCCTCCAGTCTCTGTATCCTCTACACACATGTAGAAGGGATGTACACCATAGTGGTTCAAGTTTCCCTGAAATTTCGATGCAATTTCCAAGTTATTATGTAAGTTTGAAAAAGGGGGGGGGGGGGGGGGGGGGGGGGGGGGGGGGGGGGGGGGGGGGGGGGGGGGGGGGAGGACTGACGGAAGGTTTTTATGTACAAACTACGGGGGCCCCCCCCCCCCCCCCCCCCCCCCCCCCCGGGGGCGCTGTATTTTATCTGTACTTGTTTATATTACTTTAACATATCTTTATCAAAAGTCATACAAACATAAAATATTTGCAAGACAGCATAAAAGAATGTCAGTTTGTCCCTCTATTCATTCTACTATTTTTGCCATGCCTAAATTTACAAGTAGTTACCCCTAACCCTACGGATTGATCCCTGAACTTCACAGCAAGGTCCCGAGGTGTAAGCCAAGTCTAAAACAATGCTATATACTTACTCCCCAGCCTGTAGGTTGATCCCTCGACCACATAGGCCATGTTCTATAGTTTAAGTCATGTCTAAGGCTGTGGTGAATATTCTCTCCAAATCCATAAATATGTTTGGATGGCAACTTTGTGGATATTTGTAGGAACTGATTTGAAAACGTAAGACCACCAATGTCTGTGTCCCACCTGTAAGATGATGAAAAAATATACTTTGGCTTCCATTCACATCATACATCAAACATGTTTTTTCCTCAATTTGGCCAACAATAGGACCAATCCAGTAGAATGTTAGGGCTTTTCAGCGCGAAAATTAAGAAATTCTCAGTTTTTTTAAAGGTGATATTTAGCAATGCAATTTTAATGTTCCTGGAAAGTAGACGTATCTAATATCAAGAATACATGAAAACTGAAGTATTGCAAATAGCATCTACTAAATAACATTTTATTGTTTACATGTACACGATGTAGTTGAAATATGTGTGGACTTTACAATATGCATTTCCATAGCAATTCTATACATTGGTGAAAACTATATTCTCTTGTGAATAATTTAGTCAGATGATTTTCAATGAATTGTTTGTGTGAATTTTTTTTATGCTATTAATACATGAGGTGTTTCAACTAAAATGGACTCCAAGTTAGAAGAACAGCGTCCTGTTATAAAATTAAGGGTGAAAAGTCTTTCCACATTTGCCAAAGACTGGAGAAAAGATCTTGAAATGTCTCAATATCACATTCTGTATTTTACAACCGGGTTTCTCAGTTTTGCAGCGGTAGAACCTGCATTTGTGACAAGGACGGCTGAGGCAGTGATCCCCTAAACGGTTGAAAATGTTGAGGTCTTATGATGCGTGCTCAGCGAGTATCTCTGCAGGAGGTAGCTGATAGGTTTAGCATTGACAAAGCATCAGCATACAAAATTTTGAATTGCATTATCACTGGTGATGAAATGTGGGTGCATCAAGCCAAATCTGAGACAAAAGCTCAGGCCGGGCAGTGGAAACAAGT
Organism: Saxidomus purpurata; assembly: GCA_022818135.1. Lineage (NCBI taxonomy): Eukaryota > Metazoa > Mollusca > Bivalvia > Venerida > Veneridae > Saxidomus > Saxidomus purpurata. The sequence goes on along the minus strand of JAFMSR010000005.1, from coordinate 51,454,386 downwards.
CGGAGTTACCCACCCCCCAAAAAGTTTAAAATGTTTCCTTCCTGTGGAGGGCAATGCTAATTTTTGATACATTCTTGGATACATATGGCATAATACAAATGTTACTGCCAAATATTAATTCTGAAGAATTCTTAAAACATTTGTGAAGACAAGCACAGACAAGTATCCTTCTTCATGACAAGGACCCTCCCACCAAACTGTGTCTACAGTGGAAGTTATCAATTCTTTAAAATGGCAATTGTTATAACATCCTCCTTATTGCCCTGACCTTACCCCCTGTGACTTTTATTTGTTTCCAGAGCTGAAAACAAATGCTTGCTGGAATCAAATACTACTTTAGGTCCACTTTGATTTCAGCTGTTAAACAGTCCCTTAGACATAGATCCGTTTCCTGGTTTGCAGAAGGCATTCAAAAGCTCCCATAGAGTTAAAAAAAATGCACAGATGCAGATGGAGAACACTTAAAAAAAGAGTGAAAAACTTTTTGAAAAATATTTGATACTTTCCCAATAGTATTATAAGTCCACACAATTTCTGACTGCCCCTAGTATTCTTAATCAATGTACTTGTAACTGGTTGTTGCTGTTCATATTTTTAATTAAATGTTTGTATTACAGTAATGATTTAAACAAATATCTCTGTTTCTCACTGAACTCACAGCTTTGTCTGCATCACTTACAGTATTTCGTCATTGCTATTTCTTATAACCTGGAAGGTGAAAGGGTCATGCCCTGTGACCTCAACCCTGTATCTAGGCATCATGGCTTTGTTTGGAGCTAGATTCATCTGAACAGGGACTTCAAATCTTTTCTCTGATGGATCTTCAAACTGAGATAGAAAAGCACTTCACTATCAAAGCAAGAAACCCAATACCAGCACAAGATAATACCAGCACTAATATCTGCATGACTAAGTATGAAAAGGAGAAGAATCAAATAAGACAGTATTGTCTTTCATTCTCAATTATACAATTGTATATATTTGGGAATAAAATATGTTTAAACTAAGTATGACAAAAGAAATACCACTAATAACCATTTTAGGTCTGTGCAAAGAATCTTCTCCGTATCAAATATCTTCTGACATTAATACATTAGAACTGGCAAAGTTATCCATTCATTATACAGAGAAAAAAATGAGCAAACTATATATACTAAAAGTTGGTATAAAATATTGCAGACAATTTTTAAAAATCTAACCTTAAATCTGAGAATATCATTTCCCCTCATTTCTACTGTAAAGGTAATATTGGTGATGTCAGGGCTTCCAAGGTCACTGAAGGGATTCTTACGACCTCTGTGTGTCAGATGATACATGAATCCAAACTCTGTTTTAATTTCATTCCCTACAATTTTGTAACCATAGTTATTTGAATTAATGTAGCATGTTGGGCCCTGGGACACATGAGGTTGGTAAATACAGCCCCTATTTTCACATGACTCTTTGGTGACTTTATCAAAACCACCCCATGACTCGGGGAAACAGTCATGCCGCAGTCTTTCATCCTCAGCTTCTTGACTGAAAAGATAAAGAGACAACAACCTTTACAACATGTATATACTTGAAATACTTAATACAATCAGCACTCCATACGAGTAACTTGGTCAATATGGCTCCACATGAACATTTATGCTGACAAAGAAACACTGTGGTCCAGTCAAAGTAAATTTTACTTTAAATGGCTCAGCCAGAACACAGAATGATGTTCAAAGGGAAAAACAAATAACTGGAACAGGTGCCTGACTGATATTTACCAAATAAAACTTTTCTCAATGAAAACATGCTGATTTACACACTCATTTATTTACAGGAATTGTTCAAATTATGCCGCTATCATTTAACTTTATAGATTAAATAATCACCTCCAATAAACTGTGAAAGTCCTTGTCAATGGAATGTTCAGGTTGGAGATGGTCAACACATTATTCTGAAAGTGGAACATTTTATATTATTATTTCTACATTTTAAAAATGTCCAGCACAAAATTTATGAGCTAAAATACCTCATAAATTATGATCGTGATTTAAACATGTCAAGAAAAAAATCCAGGTACAGATAAAAACTGTATAGATTATCACTACAAAGCAGTTTGTGACAAGTAATCAACTTCTATTAATATGTTTATCTTCCCTATGAAACTGTCAACTTTCTCACATAGAGAGTCTGGTTTGTTGCAGCAACTGAAGCCATCATCCTCGCTCAGTGAGAGGTTACAGTGCTACCAAGCAGCAACTATTCGGGCAGGTCTATTTCTAACAGTGCAACTCATTGTGCAGCAAAGAGATGCAACTCTTATTGCTTTTACAGATACACAAGCTGCCAATCTGAGCAATAATTTATCAAGAAAGTCTTAAGAAGAAACTTTAAATGATACATATATCTTGACAATAGCCAATACTGAAAGTTTCAATGAGGCAATGTCTTACATCCCTAATTTCAATGTGAGACAAAAGGAAGGATATCAGGAATACATCTTTGTCACAGTTTGCAAAACAATCTGAGAAGCCTTTACACAGATTCCATCTATGGACAGCATTTCCTCAGTACCCTACCAACCGAACTTCTATAAATGTCACAATAGTCATTTGATGGTGTAAAAGATCATTTGTTGTAAGATGTAAATATCTGACAGAGATAAATGCAATACAAACCTGCTTTGTAAAGTTCAAGTCCTGTCCATCATAGTAGACTCTAGTAACTTGATCCGGTGCTCCATATATTTGAAGCTCTTCAAAATGGAGGTAAGTTAGGTCAGGAGTGTTGTCATGCTCTACCATCATGGTAAATGAGTTCTGTAATATACAATGTACATTAAAAACAAGATTTCTGAAATATTCTTGTGTTACATCACTAACGCTGTCATCAAATATCTGTTATATTGTATACCTATCATAAAAACTTTATCCTGATTGGACGATAGCGATCACGTACCGCGTACGCAAAAGTATGTGTAGACAAGAAAAATAATGTGTTGACCTACACAAATTTCAAGATGTCTTTTCTGTTATATTTTCAGTGCTTTTTGTGAGGTACACAATATAATGACTTAAGACTAATTTTGAGGTCAATATATAGTTTTGCGGACATGCAAAAAATGATATTGACCCAGGACTTTTAATTGTTTTTGTGTACTTTCGATGAGAATGTTACTCCAAAGCTATTAAAGGTCAGCAAAAATAGGTATTCTCTGTGTATAACACATTTGTGAAAAGATTGCAGTAATGTAAATGTTTGAAGTATATGCATACCTTCATTGCCTTGAATTTTGCAAAGAAGTAGTTCCCTGTTTCATAAGTGTCTGAAAATAAGAATAATAAATAAGTGATTACATGATGTCACATGTACAAGCTTGCACAAAGTTGAATCTGCAAAAAGCAAGAAACAGTTGTAAACAAATAAAGGCCCAATATAATATTGCTCATCTGAATTTCAGGACAGTTTCTTTTCTACATACATTTAATGGAAATTGCCTCAACCTTGTCATGTATATTTTGAAGAAATAATCTTGGTAGAGGGTCATATTAGATTTGGTCTTTTGAAATTATTTCAATATCAAGCTGATGGTTTCTGAGAAGATTTTAAGTTTCTACTCAGAAAGTCTGTGTAAAACAACATTACTGTCCACTGGCTGAGCAAACTTTTACCTTAGGGACATGATTTGAACAAAATTGGTTCACAAAATATATGTGCGCATTAACTTCTTCTTTTCCTTTTTGCTCCTTGTCTACACTGTCACCCCAGTAACAGCAATGAAATGAAAATGTCTACACAATCATCAGGTGAGCTAAAAGTGCAGATATTGTCAAAAGTTTAGAAATTCTGAGATTGTGTTAGTAGTCCTACAGCATAAATCAATGCTTGCAGAGTTTTGTGGCAAATTACTACTTTAATCATAATTCACATGTATAAACCCTCAATGGCTTGAGACTGATTCAATTTTAGTTTACCTACCAAGTTGGTAAATTTTCATTTCCCTGTGACTAATACATGGAACTTTCAAAATAAAATTATGGGTTAACACATTTTAGTGGAGTCAGCACAAAAAGTGGTAATAGTACTGTATGCATGAAAAACTTACCAACAGAGATGCCATCATCCCAGAACAATTCTCCTTCAGCTGAATTCTGGTCGTCAAGGGCAACAAGAAGTTTCAATGGATTTTTGCGACTGAAAAATCACAACTACATTAATATTAATACAAGAGGGCCATTATGGCTCTTTATCACTCACCTGAGTGAACAGAGAACATCTGCAATACAGAATCAGGTCTGCACAATTTCTAAAAAAATAATGACTGTGCACAGAATGGCTGAGCAATTTTGGTGGAGGACCATCCAAGGCACTATCCAGTGGAGTTTTGTTGAAATAGACCTAATGGTTAAGGAGGAGATGTGGTTTAAAGGTTTTTCTGTTTTTGTCCTTGGAAGGAACAATCCTGTAAAGTTTGGTTAAAATTGGACAGTGATTAAGCAGGAGATGTCGTTTGAAGCAATAACTGACAATGCACCATGACCAGTGGTGGACATGAAGAAGTTGGTTTTCAACTAGTTTTAATAAACAAAATTTGGTTTAGTTCTGGCAAACATTTGACTGGTTCTAACAGACAATGACTAGTTGTGACAAACATTTGACGGGTGAGCTATGCTTTAAGATCAGTGATGTACTATTTCCATGTAACCATGCTAAAATTACATGATAAAATACAGCATTATGATATTAATGTTGAACCTGAATGCTGTGTTATTTGCTGGTCTTTGCATTGGTAGAATGTGTCCACCCCTCACATATAGTCCTATCTTTGAGTTGGCATCAATTTGTCTCACTGTGACATTTGCATGAAGTGTTCCATCGTAGAAATCATACCATGGTCCTTTTGGAAAGTAAGTTAGTACCTGAGTCTGACCCTGCAACAATATGGACAATCCTGCACAGTGGAGAATAATCACAAAAATAAATGTTCACTAATTTTCATGACAACTCATTTTAAACTGATAGTCTTTATTACATTACAGTTGACAACTTTGCTAATTACAATTTAATCTTACAGTTAATCCATGACATCATAGATACCTATATGTCTTAACATAATGAACTCCCGATATAAAGCTAACATTTCAAAATTAATTTTGCTGAAATGTCTCTAATCTTCAATTAGATCAAAGTTATCAATTAGTCTTATAGATAGTGCTCTGTTTGTCTTCTTTTTTCTGATGTCAACAGTAATTAAGTGATATATATGAGCAACATGATTGTGTGCCATGAGAGTAGGTATGATTTTGAGTGGGGAAAGATTGACAGAGGATTCAATAACTATATGTCTCTTTCTAAGGCCATAAAAGGAAGACTATATCATGGTTCTTTGACACATGCACTTAATTGAAATTGACCAAATGGTTAGGTACAGAGTGATATCATTTAAAGATTTTCCAATTGTTACCTATATGCAGTGGAAATGAACCAACTAGAGCAATATTACAACAGTACTACCCAAGGAACAGTCTTATAGTTTGGTTAAAATTGGCGTAATGATTTCAGAGGGGATGTTACTTGAAGTATTTACTGTTCATAACAGACAGGTCACTTTGTAAAGTGACTTTAAATTGGAGTTATGTAAAGTTATGGTTCTTATACACTGCACTGTACATAATATTCCAAGTTTCTCAAGTCAGTTCCTTCAATAGTGTTGTCAAGTTATGTTGCCAATAAATAGCTGGATCTAGACATATTTGATAACTAAATGCCTCTGTTCAGGTGCTGGTGTATACAAACCTGCATTAGAATAGGTGCAATCATTAGGGCTTTCCCCCACAGGAATTCTCTGTACACAGAATATGCAAACTCTTCTTTTGGGAACCTGAAAGAAAGAAATTTTTCTCCCATTTATACTGTGCCAGATCAGGATTCCAAACTCTGACATAGTATGTAACAGGAAAATTGGTTGCATCCTGACAAACTCATTTTAAATTAGGTGCTTAGACTTAAAATGTATTGATGCTAATTAAATTTCACATCTAAGTAAAAAGCAAATCCCACTGTCACTGTCTATTACCCTGTTTGATGAAGAGAACTTCCCTCTTATTTATAGCACAAAATGTATCATTGTGAGACTTCTGAGTAACTGAACAGCTTTAAAACCAAAACTGGTATCAAACCAGAGAGTTTTGTTCTGAAGAGGCCAATCAACTAAAATTGTTGTAGTTTTTGAGGAACAAATTCTCGTCCTTTTACAATAAGGAATTAATTCTTTAGGTATTCTATAAACTTGTTTGAATCATGACTTTCTTACTCATGGAACACTGGCCTGACAACAGTACTTCCCTCTGTGTGTGCCTTGTGGAACAGTGTATACAGGTAAGGTAGCAGCCAGTATCTGGTCACCAGGGCCTCTCTAGCTGCATTAGCCACATCAGCTCCGTGTACCGCTGGATGATTATCCTACAACACAACATGTAATGAGGTGACCTTTGAACCCTGTCTCTGACCTTGACCTTCATGCAAAGCTTAGAACTGTGAACCAAATTTCTTCTTTAAACAAATGGATACAGGCAAATATGACAAGCTACAAACTCCTAGAAAGATCAAGGTAGATCTATTAAAGCATTTTAACATTTTCAGGTAAAATTGAAGCTAAAATCACTAAAACATGTAACAACCTGTGCGTCCTTTTGGTTATGGTTGCGACTGTATGGATAGAAAGCTCCGAGCTGCAGCCATCTCTTACATAACTCAGGAGATCCGTTACCCCAGTAACCACAGATATCTGCACCAACCTGAATAATTTATGTGGTTAAGCAAGTAAGATTACCTAAATAATGAATCTAAAAACATCAAATGCTGCACAATTCATTCTTGTGTCATTATATAACCACTCACCTGATAATCGTAACTACTTGAAATAGGACAAAATTAATCATAGCAGCGTATCTCAGCACAATGACACTTGTGCATACCTATCTCTTCAATGGGCTGTCATCAGTTGGCATCTATAAATGCTCTACTAATGCTTTAAATGACCTGGTACAGTCAAACATGTTTGTATTTTATATGACAACGTTCACCCTTGTGTACTTTTGAAAGTTGATTATTTAAAACTAACAATGCACAGTGGCAGGTAATTAGCATAAACTTGGACTTTCTTCCTGAAATAAATGTTTTATCTTTCTTGATAACAGCTAACAATACCCTTGTTATTTATAAATAAAGCTTTGCACTGTGTTTAGCCATTAACTACAGCTATCACTTAAGGTGACACATTCTCTTCCCCCCCCCCCACCCCCCCACCCACATGCACACACACACACATCAATGTACCTTGACTAACTGGGACATGAACTTTACTGTAAACAAACATCACCAGCATTATACAGGCACATTGCAACCAATGGTACAACAATAATATATGAATAAAATGCAGCAAACACTAATTAAGGGACATTAATCCTTACACGGTTGGTGGAAAGAAATTTAGCCTGAACAACCTGTGCAGATATGTGCAGTCCAATCATGATCTGCAGTGTTCCCTATCTAGTAAATAAATTTTCAGAGAGCAAGTATATACTGTCCTAACTGAAAATGCAAAGGTCCATTTTCACAATTAGAGTGGTAAGGATTAATGATTGAGAGAATTAACAGAAGCAGCAAAATTGATTTTGGCATTTTTAATAGTACTGGTATGAATCTGAAAAAACTTCAGTGGAGATGTGGATGGTTGGTTTCCCAATTATTTGCATTTCTACATGTCAATTAATATCCTCATACATTTAAGCTAGTGATCTTGTTGAGGAGACTCCGTGTTATACTTCGCCAAACTCGCTTACCTCGAATTTTCCTTTAAAGTGAAGAAAATCTAAAGTCCCGTTAAATTTCCTTCGTACTAGCACTTTAACTCCTTTTAAGACAAAATTTGACATATCGAGACTCCGGATATGTCGAAGGGATTTTTGGTCCCGTCAATCAAATTCCAGTGTATTGTCAACTCGTTAAGTCGAAGTGCGAAAGTCGCTGATGGATCAAAGGTGCGGCGAGTCAAAAGGCGAGACATTGTCTTGCCAATTCACACGTGCCGTAATGATTGTTGTTTGTTTTTCATGGATTTACTTTAATTGCCGGTGACTACGTGTAATTAATGATGAAAAATGCGGTAATTACTTTAAAGACTTAATTTATTTGAGAAGTTAAATGATAATAGTGGGTTTTATAAAAAAAGATGATATATCAGTCTGTAAATATTTTGTTTTATAGTTAAATGCTATTGTTATGTTTAGAATATACGAATGTTCTGACTTCCGGTTCAAGAAACGCTACTTTCACTTTCGCCCAACGCGTACTTTCGTTTTCGCTCGGGCCGATACAAGTATGTAGATGTGCTTGACATTTATGACTAAGGGCTGTTTGGGTATATGCAAAAATAAAATGTAATTAAAATTGAATTTGTGTTCCAATGTTTCAGGGAAAATTTGCATCAATAGAATAAATGCAAATAGTTTTCTGCCTTGAAAACAGGGAATTTTGTGCACTATTCTTCCATATACGTCCATATACGTCCCCAAAAAAACAACAACTAAAAGCCCCTCCTCTTACCTCGAACTTCGTTTATCTCGAAGTAAAAGGTCTGGACCCTTGAAATTCGAGATAACGAGAGTCAACTGTATATCAGATGATGAACAAGATCACATGCTACAAGGAAATGATAAACAGACTACCGATGCTGGTTGTTTCATACATTCTGGTAGTAAATGGTGATCACTTTGTATTTGCTTACATTTGATACTTGGAAACAAGACACAAAATTATACCCAGATGGTAAAAATGTAATATACTTACATATGGTATTCCAAACAAGTTGAATTCTAGCATCCCTGTAATGAAATAAACACATACAGTATATCATGCAATCAAAATGTACAGATTAAAATAAATGAAATAAACATGACAAACATGAAAACTTAAAAAATGCCAATTTGAAGTAGAAGCTCTTTAGTCATTGACTTTACAACATTACCTTGAATAGTTGTATGATCTCAGTATATGACATATACATGTAGAATTCTAAATGTACGAAAATGCCAAAGATTTTTATTCACAATCATATTTTCTTTATATTATCAACTCATATGTACCTGCCAAATAGGTGCTGTGAAAGACGTTCAACTTGGTTCTTTTCTATCACTTGTGTTTTGTCTACGTGGGAAAAATTATAAAGTGATTTACCTATGATAGATTTGCGCATATCAGACCAGTCAGCATCATTATCCCCTAGCCAATGTCCAGCGTACTTTCCACTTCCAGGATACGTAGATCTAGACAGTACAAAACTTCTCTCCCCAGTTGCTGCTCTCACACCTCTGTATAATGTAGAATTTTAGAATCTGAAGTAAACTATACAGTATATTCAACAGAGAACAAGAGGACCACTGATTTGGTCCAAGTCCGCCACCTTGACATTCTTACATTAAATCTGTACCATGCATTTGACATCTCATAAACATCAACAGTTAGCTTGAACAAAATCGATTTAACTTCCTGTATATGAAACTGTATATATCTGTAGATTGGTTGTATATCTAAAACAATAAGGAGAGTATGAATGTCTTACAACTGTAAATGCTAAGTACCATGAAAACCACTATTAAGTCTGACTCTGTAAAGGTATTAAATACTGACAATATTTCTATTGGAAATGCTAGTTTTCATATTAAATAAAAAATAATATTGATATAGTAACATGCCTTAGTGTAGATGGTGCCTCACTCCAGCCGTACAGACTGTGGACATCATAGTGTCTGTATTCACCATCATTTCCTTGTCTACTAATCATACAGATTGTCTTGTCACTCAGTCTTCCCTCAAAATTTTTGGTTTTATTATCAAATACATAGGCAGCCTCTGCAAATAATAAACATGTCTAGAAGAGCAGTATGAATTGATCTACTAAGGATATTCATTATATACCTTACAAAGTAAACCAGTATATTCAGCTTTAAAGAGTGCATTGTACTACAGAATGAGATTTTACCTGACACAGATTTACAACAGAAAATCACAAACCCTAGATTCCAAAAAAATTACACTATCAAGAACACAGGGTCAATGATCTCCTTCTATATCAGGACATTGATTATCACTGGAAAGTTTCATGTCAATGATTGTTTCAAATCACTTCAGAAAGTCGCAGTGATTTCTATATACAACTGTTGCTTTTTCACATACGATAATCTGGAAATTTACTCTGTTTTCCAAACAGCTACATCTGGTAAAATGTTGGTAAATCTCTTACTGACTTACAGTTACATATAACAAGCAATAAATCTGACTAGATAAGCAAATAGTGACATAGCCACATGGTTTCTGGAAGACAACTGTTTCCATCAATACATTCAGTATTTTGATTGTTGAAAGGGAATTGGTGGTACAGAGGTGTTGGGCTCTCAATCTGGAGGTTTTGTGTTTAAACCCTGTTGTGGGTCATGCCAAATCCTCAACATATGCCACTGTTACTAGGGCACACTGGAGCTACCCTGACATCAATAATCAGACTCACTTGTCCTGTAGGGAGGATCCTCATATGGATTGTTTACTGGGCACTTTAAACTCCAAGGTGCAACATTATCTGGCCAGTTCCATGGTTTTTTTTTGTTAGTACCAAAGTTTGCTGGTTCATTCATATCCTGAATGAAATAGAAAATATAATATGTAAAGGGACTGTCCTGTACTGTAAATAACTGAAATGTATTTGTAACTTAAATGTCAACTTTTTAGTTTTAATACATGAGCAAGATTGTGTTGTCAGTGCATAGTTACAAGTAGCTATTTCAACAGAATGTCAATTGTATAAAAAATGTCCCTTAACTTAATTGAATTTCTCTGTTTTAGTACAAGAAAATATTTCTTTCCCAACAAGACACAGGATGGTGCATTCACTGATGTACCTAACCTTACACAGGGACCATTTGCAAAACGTTTGTTTAAGCCAGGCAAAGTGGAAATTGTGTCAACGTTTAAAGGGCACAGAAAACATGCTTATATAATGTCATATTCCTGTCAATTAACATAACTGACAGAAAGTTCTTACAATCCATAAAGCATCAAAAGGGACAACGTTCCGATGTTTTACAATCAAGCGTTCCCACAGATGTTGAGTTTCTGTCTTGAAGAAGTCGGGGAAAACTGATTTTCCACTTGGCCATACCTGCAAACAAAATATCAAAGTATAAGTATTAACCAAATAAGAATTGTCACAGTATATGCCAGTATGAAGGAATTCTTAAAATGAGTAAATTAACCTATTATGTTTCTGCAAAATTATTTTAATTGATTTTATACAGATTAATACTGCTAACATGCCTACGACAGAGATTTTTGGGATGAATCTTCTCTAAAGAAAGCCTTGCAGCATAATTTCAGTTAATAAAAAACTCAAGTGTGCAAGAAATGTTAGATTTGGTACACTTTGCTTTATTTCTATTCCTGTTAAATATTGAGTATACAGACAGCAGTCTTTCCTGACTTACATATCAAAGCAGGACACCAGTGGTGTTCTTATCCTGAGCATATTGGCATGAGACCAGTTTCCGAATTGTACCAGTTTCTGACTACTCATTATCATAACTTTAGCATAACTCTTCAGAATGGGATTACCATATAATTTCGAACACTATCATCCTAACAAGCAGCAAACAAAATTTCATTTTGTAAAGGTAGGCATTTACAAAGAAATTCTACATTTAATCTCTGTCACTTAATTTGTTTACATGTCAACATGTGAGGGATATGCGCATGTGCGGGAGATAACTGCTAAGTGTGCACGATCTAAATGGCAGTTTCTTGCCTTGGCACCGGAAAAACAGATGAACTTCTAAAACTCCTCTGAAATACTTATTTTTCATTAAACCTGATATCAATTTACTTTTATTAAGTCAAAGTGTGCTGATAAACAAAAATTGCTTGCAAAACATAACACAGTCCAAGTGTTGTGAAATGATACTACAGTGATGTACAAAATGGAACGGCAAGGAACGGATAATAGACAGACACTCTTTATGAGTGTCGGAAAAGCAGGGTAAGGAATTTACACTTTAGGAAATAAAAGTTCTTGCAGATATAAATCATTTATGATTCCAAACTGTTCAAGATGAAAATATGTCGGAAACTGGTACTGAACCATAACTAATTAACATTAATTAAGCTATCCTTTCGGAGCCCCAATTTTGGTACGCATGTGCAAAAGATACTGGTCTTGTTTACATCCTTGAAAAGGGGATAGAGTTACGTTTGTAAATGTGTAAATGACTTTTGCTTACAAGACACATTTTCAAAACTAGATGGGTGTTCAGTAGAACACTTGTGTCGCCCTCTTATGCTTTGTCAGAATAACCAACAATTTTGTGACAAAATCTAAGTGTAAAAAGGGCCATAACTCTGTCAAATATGACATTGACCAACAAACTTTGGCGGCATCATGACCCTTATGTCATAAGCAATACAATTTGAAAGTTTGATGAGGAAATCTTAAGAAATGGCAAAGTTATAGCCAAAATTAAGTTTTCGTGACAAAATCTAAGTACAAAAAGGGGCATAACTCTGTCAAATAAGACCTTGACCTACAAAATCTGGCGGCATCACAACCCTTTTGACATAAGCAATATAATTTGAAAGTTTGATAAAGAAATCTTAAGAAATGGCAAAGTTATAGCAAAAATCTAAGTATATAAAGGGGCATAACTCTGTCAAATATGACCTACACCTACAAACTTTGGGGCGGATCACGACCCTTATGTCATAAGCAATGCAATTTGAAAGTTTGATGAAGAAATCTTAAGAAATGGCAAAGTTATAGCCAACGTTAAGTTTTCGTGACAAAATCTAAGTACAACAAGAGCCATGTTACACATGGTTAATCCCCGCCAGGAAAAAGTTACCTGAAGGTTGTACTTGTACATTTTACTTGGTGAGAGGAAATCCTTAAAAGGCCGTATAGTTATGGTCATGCTGAGTACAGTTTTCAAGTAAGTGGAAAAAGAATAAGGCAATGAAGAGAAGGTTTGCAAAATTATATTAAGTTCATTATCAGTATAGGTATGATATTTTTCTATTTGACTAAAAGTAGACAAAGGTAGAGTTATTGTTCTTGCACACTGCACTTCCTACCAATGTGCTATGTCCGTGTTTAAGTTTGAAGAAAATCCCTCAAGTACTTTTGGAGTTATGCTCTGGACAAAACTTTTAAAGTAAATCTGATAAAGGGAATAACTCTAAAAGTAGGCAAGGTAGAGTTATTGTTCTTACACACTGCACTTCCTACCAATGTGCTATGTCAGTGTATTAAGTTTGTAGAAAATCCCTCAAGTACTTTTGGAGTTATGCTCTGGACAAAACTTTTAAAGTAAATCTGATAAAGGGGAATAACTCTAAAAGTAGGCAAGGTAGAGTTATTGTTCTTGCACACTTCACTTCCTACCAATGTGCTATGTCAGTGTATTAAGTTTGAAGAAAATCCCTCAAGTACTTTGGAGTTATGCTCGGGACAAGTAAATCTGATAAAGGGGAATAACTCTAAAAGTAGGCAAGGTAGAGTTATTGTTCTTGCACACTTCACTTCCTACCAATGTGCTATGTCAGGTATTAAGTTTGAAGAAAATCCCCAAGTACTTTTGGAGTTATGCTTCGGACAAGTAAATCTGATAAAGGGGAATAACTCTAAAAGTAGGCAACATAGAGTTATTGTTCTTGCACACGCACTTCCTACCAATGTGCTATGTCAGTGTATTAAGTTTGAAGTAAATCCCTCAAGTACTTTTGGAGTTATGCTCTGGACAAAACTTTTAAAAGTAAATCTGAAAAAGGGAATAACTCTAAAAGTAGGCAAGGTAGAGTTATTGTTCTTGCACACTGCACTTCCTACCAAGTGCTATGTCAGTGTATTAAGTTTGAAGTAAACCCCTCAAGTACTTTTGGAGTTATGCCCGGACAAAACTTTTAGAGTAAATCTGATAAAGGGGAATAACTTTAAAAGTAGGCAAGGTAGAGTTATTGTTCTTGCACACGCACTTCCTACCAATGTGCTATGTCAGTGTATTAAGTTTGAAGAAAATCCCTCAAGTACTTTTGGAGTTATGCTCCGGACAAAGTTTTTCAAGTAAATCTGATAAAGGGGGAATAACTCTAAAAGTAGGGCAAGGTAGAGGTATTGTTCTTACACACTGCACTTCCTCCCAATGTGCTATGTCAGTGTATGAAGTTTGAAGAAAATCGCTCAAGTACTTTTGGAGTTATGCTTTGGACAAAATTGGGACGGCGGCAGGCGCACGGGCCCGGTCTGATGCAACAGGGCATTTCAATTCCCCTTGCCTTCGGGGATAAAAGGGGTATAACTCTGTCAATATGACCTTGACCTACAAAATTGGCGGCCATCAAAACCCTTTTGACATAAGCAATACAATTTGAAAGTTTGATAAAGAAATCTTAAGAAATAGGCGAAGTTATAGCAAAAATCTAAGTATAAAAGGGGGGCATAACTCTGTCAAATATGACCTTGACCTACA